>OY747700.1:52492556-53092556 GCA_963556495.2 Valencia hispanica | reverse complement strand
GTGGAGAGGAAAAACTCCCCTCTAACAGGAAGAAACCTCCAACAGAACAAGGCTCAGTAGGAGCGGCCATCTGCCACGACCTTCTGGGGTCTGTAGTTAAGTACAGAATAATCCTGGAAAGATAAGCAGTTAGCGGCTCCTAAAGATACAGGATAACAAACAGCCAGAGCTACAGTGGGATGGTTTAGATCCAATCTGGTTTAGATCATGTCTAAATCCAACTGAGAATCTGGGGTGACCCTTGAAAATTGATGTTCACAAATATACTCTCTCCAGTCTTTCTGAGATTTAGCAACTTAGCCAGGAGGAATTATAAAAGAAATCAGCCTCTAGATGTGCAGAGCTGGTAGATGTACCCTCGAAGACTTGTAGCTGTAACTGCAATGAAAGGTGGTTCTACAAAGTGTTGACATAGGGGTGCTGAATGCCATACATACACTTGTCAAACCATGCATCATTTTCCATCCACTTCTCTGTTGTGTTCTAACTTGTGTTTGTTTGTCTCATTAAAATACATTGATGTTTGCGTTTTATCATGATAAAATGTGAATTAAAAACCCAGGCATGTGTGAATACCTTTGTAAGACACAATATGTGTGCTGTACATAGGTTTTGTCCAGATGGATTGGGTCCAGCTCTGGGGTGGGGGAGGTAGTGTTAGAGGTAGCTGGGCATTAGGGTGGGGGGGGGGCTAATGGGTCCAGGAACAGGCCCTTCAGCGCAGCTCCAGACTCATTAATCATGGTGTCAGCTGTAAATGTGTTTGGGGTTAGGGAGTGATACCCTATCCCTTCTCGATCGGCTTCTGCATGGTCACAGAACACCGGCCAAATTTCTCTCCCTCTGCCCTTGGCATTCCCTCCTCTCTATACCACCCCCACCCCCTTTCACACCTTCCCTTCATGGTATTTGTTAGGCTATAGGTGAGTGCGTGTACAAGCATGTACAAAAGTCTTTTTGGCGGTTACCATAGCTGATGGCCAGCCTGGCCTAGATGGATGAAGTGTCTTAATGCGTCGTGAAACAACAGCCCAGCCATATCTGAGCTAGATAACACCGTCTCTACCCCTGTCATAAACTCGCCTTCACACGCGCACAGCTACAGTGACATGCACAAACATAAGCACACACTTTGCCTTGCCCAACCTGAAAGTATACTGGATTGCTTATCACCTATCACACTTCTCACCATGCAGAATGACCTCTCAGACCTTGCCCAGATGGAGGGAGAAAGACAAAGAAAAGGGGACAGACGGATAAGAGGGAGGAAAGAGAAACCGCAGAAGAGTGGTAGCCAGAAAAGGTGCAAACAGAGGTGCAGAGAGGAAGAGGCAGGGAAGTAGTTAGGAGCTGAGAAAAGAGAAGACAATGAAAGCAGAGAATGCAGGAGTGGGCAGCGGTGGAACTACTGTACTGGCTAAAAAAAGCAAGAGACGGAACGAGACAGAGGCAGAGAGATGAAGCAGAAGAAGATGAGTTGCACGGCAGTAACAAAGGCTGACATGAAAGCCAAGGCGAGGGGGCCATCCGATAACTCCCAATTTCTCCACCCATACTTTTGAGAGCTTGATACAAGGTTTGGGCAAATGAGTCCTTCACACTTGAGAGTGTCAGTGGATTCTATTAAAAATCCATTATTTGAATTGCATTCCACCCTCCATTACAATCAAGTTAAAAGGAATTCTCAATTTGGCCTCAGTTTGCTGGCATGTCCAACAGAGCCAATTAAGGCTTATTAATAATGGAGGAACTCCAAATAGGCACTAAACTCCATAAATGTGCAAAGATCTGTCACTGAAGACTCCTGGCTGCAGTCCACCATCCTGAAGCATGTGTATACTTAGTGTTTCTATCATGTCAGTGTGTAATTAAAATCTAGCCTCCATTAGAGCTTGAAATCAGACGTGATATGTTTCAAGGCTGATTTGCATAAAGTTGGAGAATGCTAATTTCCAACCGATCTGCTCTTAAAGACAGATTATGGTTAGGTGCAGGCATTAGAGAATCAGCAACTCCCCCGGAGTTGTACTCCCTGTTGTGTTTTACCCAAACTCTGTGGTTTTGTTGGCAGGTGATAATCGGCCCACTGATGCAGCCCCTTGCCCGGAGTTCATTGCCAAAGGCGGCAGGGCGTATTCAGTAAACAAGGAATTAGCATGCAAATGGGCTGGAGGGAAGAGGGCGGGGCTGGAAGGGCGAGAGTTTAAGGTCGCAGGTCAGACACTCCTCAGAGTTTATTGCGCAGCTGTCAATCACCGGCTGCCCCAGGGCAGGGGCTTGCAACAAAAGGAACAAAGATGGCCGACAAAGAGGGCCCCACTTCTCCCCCAACTTTAGTTCCACTTCCTCTTTTTGGGCATCACTGGAGTCCCCCATAATTAACAGAGTGCCAATCATGCAATGTAAGGGGCAGACTGATGGCCTAGCGGTGTGACTGAAAGCCTGCTTTGGGGGCTGAAGAACTTCACCTTGAACACCCCAGTTTCCAGTTGCCCAGCTGGCGTTCTGCTCCTTTTCACACTCCCTTAGATCACACTACTTGTCCAAGCAGCATGTTTAAGTTAAGATTTTTCTTCAAATAGATATGTTTTTTGCCTTTGCCTTACAAGACAAAGGCAGCTCCTAACTACTTCCCCCAAAAAATGGCTTTCCTCTTTCCACCTTTTCATAAAGGGCAAATTTGTGCAGTGCATGATCAATAGTTGTCCTGTCAAATGATTTTGCCACATGAGGTATAGATCCCTGCTGCTTTTTCAGAGTTACCATGGACCTCTGATATGGCTCCATACTTCTACCATTGCAGCTCTTGGCTGTATGTTTAGGGTTGTTGACCTGCTGGAAGTTCACAGATTTTCTTAGCCGCTAGCAGATCATCTACCAGGATTGCCCCATATTTACCTTCAGTTCCATCTCTGCTGAAGAAACATGATGCTTCCACCACCATGTTCCATCTTTGGGATGGGGGATAGTGTTCAGGGGTAGGCATAAAATCATCTGAGCAGAGCACCTTCTTCAAAATGTTTGCTGTGTCTCCTTACATGGGTTTGTAAAATGCTTACAGATATTTTTATGGCTTTTCTTTAACAATTGCTTTCTTATTGCCACTCTTCCAAAAAGGTCAGGTTTGTAAAGTTGTCCTGTCAACAATTTTTCCCCCACCTGAGCTGTGGACAGCTCCTATAGAGTGTTGATTGAGCTCTTGGTTCTTCTTCTTATTAATGCTGTATTATTAATGCTTCCATGACCAGCTAGTCAGTTTAGGTGTATGTCTTGTTCTTTGGGCTTAATCACTAATGTTCAGCAACAATCCTAAGCTCTTCACAGAACAGTTGTATTTTTCACAGAGATTAAAGTACTCAGATTACCAGTTATAGGATTCAATGAAGGTAACTTCTTGCTTTGGTTTTTAATACCGTGGTTTTAGAGCAAACAAAGAAATCCAAGGTGTGTGAATACACTGTTTCAGGTCCACTCTAAATTTAGCACTAAAAACAAGACACAAAGGGTGTGAAGTAGAACATTTGTGGCAGCAGCTTGCTGCCATTTTGGGATGAAAATAAATCAGACAGACGTATTTAACACCCCTTCCCTCCCATCCTTCCTCATTCGTAGAAACCAACGTTGAGCAGGACCCACCGAGAAACGTCCTCCCATTCTGCCGTCTGCCTCGGCTCAGATAAAGAAGCAGCCCCCCACTCCCCCGAGAAACAGAAAGGGAAGGGTGAAAAGAGGAGATGCAGGGTTCAAAGGGGACAAGCGGCTGAGCGAAAAAAGCGAAAGAAATAGGCTAGCTAGCCGAGAGTGACAGATGGGTTGAGATTTGACAGAGAGGACGGAGGGCAAGAGGGCAGCGAGTGACATAAGTATGGAGTCTGGGGGGACTCTGGGTGGGTGAGTGCAGTCAGACTTTGCACAGTGCATCCAATGTCACTCCATATTTGCATAAAGACAAGATGGTGTCAGTCTTTATGTGTGATTGGTGGGGTTTTGTTTTATTGGAGCCATTTTTAAATGTCCAGGGAGACAAGAGGGTCTAGCAGAGCTAATTTAATCACCATGGGACTGAGATGGACGGTCTGACACAGTCAAACACGCTCGCACACATCCACACACTCCCTCGACATCTCGCCTGCTGTGTCGAGCTGTGATGTGCTTCGTTTACCACCATAATCATCTGCCTTTCCTTCTCCCTTCTCTCTCTCTCTCTCTCCCTCTCTCTTTTCAGGTAAGCCGGTGATGATTATCACGGAGTACATGGAGAACGGATCGCTGGATGCATTCCTGAGGGTCAGTCATGCGTTTCTGTCCACACGCGCACGTTTGCACGCGTGTCGGTGTGTGACACAACTGTAGCGATGCCATCTTATCTCTGTAATGTCATCCGCTGAAATAACAAGTGTTGGTTCACAAACACCGACCCTAATCCTTATCCGCTTTGATCAACTCATGTTTTTCCTGACTAGAAGGTTTCACCTCTGTTTTTCAGGTTCACTACACACAAGGTGCTCGCTGATCCTAGGCAATATGCAGAGCATGCTGGGAAAGTAGGCCGACGTTTAAAAGAGGCAAATGCAAAGATTAACTTTACAGCTACTGTGTAGCAGTAATGGTTCTGTAAAAATACCTCAAAACACCACTAACAAATATGTAAAGCAAAAATACATAACATAATGTAAAGGCAGCTCCTTTTTCTGCAACACATTGACTTTTACAGTTATAATATTGTTATCTACGCTTGCTCTTTTCTGGGTTTTTTTTCATACAAACACTCAAGAAAAAAACAGAATAACCAAAAGTGCAATATTTGTTTTCGAGTGCAGAACATTATCCCTTTTTGCGTTCTGTTCTTCTTTCAGAAACACAAGTATACTATCACGGCAAAGGAAGAATATGCCAAGACTTTCAAAAGTCACGGTTACCAAAACCATTACATTTTTCAACATAACATGAGATGCAAAAGAAACTGGAATTTTCTGCAGCCGTATAGATCGTACAGTAAGGCGGCAATGCTCTACCCCTCTTGTTGCTGTTTACTAACTGTGTATTTAAAGAAAGGTATTACAGAAACAAGAAAAAAGTTGGCTGTTTGGAAATAGTTTCAGTTCCTAAAATCAAGACAGTCAAGAATACTCAGAGGTATTCAGTTAGATTTAAAAGGGTATGGAAAAAGGGAAATTTCACACCTTTATCTGGCTTGGTTTTCTTTTATGCTTTCCTTTGGATAATGGACAAACCGCCTGATTTTTGTCCCCACAGATAGTTGTTTGGGGTGTTATCACAAAAATCTGCCCAGTATACCACGGGGGCCCAAAGTCAGTCCTCAATAATCGGTATCCTCCATATTTTAGTTCTTTCATTGGTTCAACACACCAGAATCAAATGATGGCTCGTTAGTAGGCCTCTGCAATACTTTTACATGGTGAGGAGGTAGTTGGACCATTTGAATCAGCTGTGTTTGAACAGAGACTCATGTAAAACTGGCTGGCCCTTGAGGCTTGGAGTTGAACATCCCTACAGCGACCTATCCAGCACGTTGGTCTATATATGTATGAGA
Organism: Valencia hispanica; assembly: GCA_963556495.2. Classification (NCBI taxonomy): domain Eukaryota; kingdom Metazoa; phylum Chordata; class Actinopteri; order Cyprinodontiformes; family Valenciidae; genus Valencia; species Valencia hispanica. The sequence continues at coordinate 53,087,002 of OY747700.1, read as the reverse complement.
TAAATGCAGTAGAGCTGAATATAGTGACACAGAATGAGAGGCAAAGGTTTAAACAATCCTGAGGTTTTCGCATTTCAAAGTCACATCAGCATGGCACCTCGGGTGGTTTTAATTTCCTTTTTCAAGTGACCTAAAATCCTGGTATCAACAATAATGGCAATTTCCTTTCTTTGCAGAAGAATGACGGTCGCTTCACAGTCATCCAGCTGGTTGGCATCCTGCGCGGCATTGCGTCAGGCATGAAGTACCTATCCGACATGAGCTATGTTCACCGCGACTTAGCCGCTCGCAACATCCTGGTGAACAGCAACCTGGTGTGCAAGGTGTCTGACTTTGGCATGTCGCGAGTGCTAGAGGACGACCCAGAGGCTGCGTACACCACCAGGGTGAGTGTGTGCGCATGTCTGCCTTTTGCATCCGTGTGCCCAACTGTGTAAGTGCAGGTCACCTTATTTGTCAGCTTTAATTACTCAACCTAGCATTCAATTACAGGGAGGCAAGATCCCAATTCGCTGGACGGCCCCAGAGGCCATCGCTTACAGGAAGTTCACCTCAGCCAGTGACGTCTGGAGCTATGGCATCGTCATGTGGGAGGTGATGTCGTATGGCGAGCGGCCATACTGGGACATGAGTAACCAAGACGTAAGTCTGAGGAAGCGTGATTATGTGAAACAGGTCATGAATAACAGACACCATAGGAATTAAAATTCTTATAAGAATGTACAACACTAGCAGCGTGAGGTGGTTTCTTGCACATTTATATTTCATTCATGATAATAAAGAGTTTAATTTCTCTCAAACCAAAAGCTTTTTCGTAGGAAACTTGAGAAATCACATTTACTTTAACAACCTACCGTAACCCCAGTGATTTACCAAAAGTATTTATCTAATGTTTTGCCAGGTGATCAAGGCTATTGATGAGGGCTATCGGCTGCCTCCACCCATGGACTGCCCTGTGGCTCTCCACCAGCTCATGCTGGACTGCTGGCAGCGAGAAAGAGCCGACCGGCCAAAGTTTGGACAGATCGTCAACATGCTGGACAAGCTGATCCGCAACCCCAACACCCTAAAGAGGACTGGAGGAGAGACTACTGTCAGGTGAGGGAGCGAGAACAGATGTGATCCACACAGAAACTGTGCTGATGCTAAAATAGATGCTAAAGTTGTGGCTTGGTGTGTATGTCCGCATATGGTTACCAAAAGATTATCAAATATAAAACTGTACGTCATTGATTTTTGGATTTTATGTAAAAGAGCAACACAAAATAGTGCATGGTTGTCAAGTGGAATGAAAATACTAAAAGGTTTTAAAGGTATTTTAAAAGTATAGAAAAGAGTGGTGTGTGTTTGTATTTGACTCGCTTTGCTCTGATACCCCAAAATAAAATGCAGTTAGTAAATACTGTCCGCCTGCATTTAATTTAATCTCGATATACATTCAATTGTTCTGTGAAGGCCTCAGAGGTTTGTTAGAGAACATTAGAGATCAAACCAGCATCATGAAGACCAAAGCACACACCAGACAGGTCAGGGAGAGGGTTGTGGAGAGAATGTAATAGACTGAAGCTTTGGACATCTCATGGAACGGTGTTCAATCCATCCTCTGATAATAACCAGACAATAACAGCAAACCTACCAAGACATGATCATTCACCTCATCTAACAGGCAGGGCAAGGAGAGCATTAATAACAGAATAGCTAAGAAGCTCATAGTACCTCTGGCAGAGCTACAGAGATCCAGAGCTCAGGTGGGAGAATCTTCCAGCTGGACATTTAGGGGCCACAATAGGAAGAACGTGCTCTAGTTAAACTGGGCTAAATTTAAGATCTCTGGCCAACAAACAAAACACTAAGTGTGGAGGAACTGCACATCACCCATCCATATGAAGAAGCACATTGGTGGCAGCATTATAGTGTGGGGATGCTTTTCTTCAGCAGGGTCTGGGAAGCTGGTCAGTTTATGTAAAGATGGATGGAATTAAATATAGGACAGCCCTGGAAGAAAACATTTAAGAAGCTGCAAAATACATTAAACTGTGGTGGAGGTTGACCTTTCAGCAAGCGAATCTAGACATACAGCCAGAGCTACAATGGATACATTTAGGTCAAAGCATATTCATGAGTAGGAATGGCCCAGCCATATTCCACATCTACAGTGTGGAATCTATCCAATCTGACTGAGCTTGAGCTGTTTGACAAAGACGACAGGGGAAAACTTTCTTGAAAGCACCTCAACAACACAATAGGGTAACACGGTTGTTTGAGTTTACATAACCAATCTGCAAATATGTAATTAATTATGTACTAACCACTAAACTCACATCATGCACTCACAGTATATTATGTAGTTAGTCTTAGACCACACACGCCGACACACGCTCAAATCTATGCTTTTTATACATATTACCAATTAAACACTATCCAGCAGCATTTTGTGGCTGTTTTCCACACAGATACCCTCCCTAATGGATTTCTCTGCATACCCGCATTAATGGCGCTGTACATTCAGGAATGCAGCCGCTCTAACAGGGAGGGAGAATTACGATGTAACGGCGAGTTAGAAACAAACACGACCCTACATCTCCGGCCGCCATTTCTCTCTGCTGGCTGAGAGCATTAAGAATGACCCGCGTGTGTTTACAGACTCGACGCGGTGCAGCGGGAGTCTGTTTGACTTTAACGAGTGTGTGAGCGTGTGCGAGCGGGTCGCGCCGACACACAGTCACCTAATGGGACAAGGGGAGAGCTAGGAAGGAGTCCTTGTGGAATAATTAGCTGGACTGGATCCTATAAATGAGGCCTTTTGCAGTTACGAAACAAGAACAGTGTGTGGGGTTTAAAGGGATCTCTCCTTCTGCTCCCACCTAATGAGTTGGGACGACTTAAAGGGTCCAACATTACCTCACTTCACCTCAGCATACCTGTTTTTTAAAAGAAGAAAATATCATAAAAAGGGTTTGGGAGTGTGGAACAGTGAAAAAGTTACCAGAGCGGGACGACAGCGAATAAGTCATCGCCTCCGTGTACATTTTTCATGGTTCAGAGGACTGTTGCAACAGAAAAGAGAGAAGCTGCAAAAACAAAAAGAAGGGGTGGGGGAACAGATGATGAATATGTGAATGTTGCCGGGGACTCAGCTGTGCTGTAAAATGCACTGTAGTGAAGGGGTTATATGTTTTCTTTAAAATAAGGATTAACCGACGGTGTCGGTCACATCAGGGAGGAACTGTGTTGAACTTGGCCCGCTTTCTGGTAGCACCCACAAAGCAGGGACACAAACCAGAGGCGACCCTGACAGATGTGCTCATTCCCTCAAAGTAGAACAGCTAAAGAGAAATGTAGCATGGTATTTTTCACAGTCTGTGGGTAGCTCTCCCTCATCGTACAGGATGTTGAACTCATCATACAGCAGTATGATAGAGAGAGATCTTTTTTCATGTAGCACTGATGTTGTGCAGTGCTGTGAAGGAGTATTTCCTCCTTCTTCTGTTTTTGCTTTTCTTTTACATCAAAATATTTCAGATCAGAAATAGAACCTTAATATAAGACAAAGATCACCCGAGAGAATAGAAAATTGCCGTTTTCAAATCATGATTTTAATTATTATTAAAATGCTATCCAAGTCAACCTGGACCTATGTTGGAAACTAATTGCCCCATAAGAGCAATAACTGGCAATGAGTCATTTTCATTGATTTGAAGGTTTTAGAGAATGAGGTCATCCCAGCACATTGCAATCAGATTTAAGTTCAAACTCTGACTAGATCATTCCAAAACCTTGGCTAATTTCGAACCATTCAAAGATAGACTTTATAAAGTTCTTTGCATCATTTTCCATTGTCCAAACATGATTCTGCTTAAAATCACCAACGGATGGCTGGACATTCTCCTTCAGGATTTTTTGCCAGATAGCAAACCATTCTGCCCCACCCCATCATACTACCACTGTTGTTACAGCGTAGTCTTTCTGAAAAGAACATTTTATCATTACACTGCCTTGTCAGTGAATATTTTAGTCTCTGTGATCATCAAAATGTTTTTTTTGTGGAAAAAGTGAGATGGACCTTTGTGATGTTTTGGTCATCGGTGGTTTTCACCTCCGAAATTTCCCATGAATGCCCTCTTTACCTAGTCTTTCTTTCCTACTGTTGAATGATAAATTCTGACCTTAACTGAGACAAGTAAGACCTGCAGTGCTTTAGATGTTGTTCTGGTTGTGACCTCCTGGATGATTCCATTCTGGGCTCTTGGAGTAATTTTGGTGAGGTTCTCCTGACAAGGTTCACCCCTGTTTTTTGTTCCCCCCATTTATTGACAGTGGTTTTCATCGTGGTTTAGTGAAGTAAAAAAAATCCTTAGAAATGGCTTTGTATCTCCATCTGGATTGATAGATGTCAATGACTGTTTCTCCTCTGATCTTGATTTCCTTAGCTTTGTATAGCTTTGCATCTTTATATTTCAAGCCAAAGTTTCAAGTCAGGTTGCAAAGCGCATCAGAAGTTATAGTTTGGATTTCTGACTTGGTCAAAAGCTTCAACACAGATTGTAAAACCAGAGCTAGAGTGGAAGATGATGGTATTTATTCTAATTAAAAGGCCAAAAATAAATTGTGTTTTTTTCTGTCTTATTCCCACTTCAGGCCCAATACCACTCTACTGGAGCCAGGGAGCCCTGAGGCATCCTCCGCAGTGGGCACAGTGGAGGACTGGCTGCAGGCCATTGGCATGGAGAGATACAATGACAACTTCACTGCAGCCGGCTACACGACTCCGGAAGCTGTGGTCCACATGACACAGGAGTAAGTACAAACAGGTGGTAATAGAAGAGGAGGAAACAAGAAGTAGAAGAAATTAATGATAAAGATTTATTTACTTTTTTGACTAGATTTAAAGTTTCCATGACTTTAAACAGCCAGCATAATGCCCACGCTTCTATTGTAGAGATGGTCACCCTTGCTGATGATAAAAGAATTCACAATAGCTGCTGAATTTCATCTTAACTTCTGTGGGAGCAGCAAGGGGTGATTTTTTCCCCATGACTGTATGTCAATACAATTTTTTACCCATGACTGTATTGACATTCTTGAAAATGTTTTTCTCAGAAATGTATATAGATATTTAGGTAACTTCCAGTTGTAAGTGAACTTAGGATGGCAAAACAAGTGGTACATAGAGTCAAGTAGGTAATGTTCCTACACTTTCTTTCAGGAGGAGTAAATGCTGCGAGTCAATGACTCGATGCAATCTGCTGGGTATCCTTAGATAGAAAACTTTTAAACTGTTTGGAATGTATGTATGATTGAATTGAAATTACTTGTAAAGTGCCTTGAGATGACGTGTTGTGAATTAGCGTTAGCGCTGAAAATAATGTTTGCTACTCAAATATTATAATACTATTTAATACCATTACTTAATTTCATCCTACTTTGTTCAAATGCAAAGGAAATTATGCTTGAAACTGAAAGTGAAACTTATGGCATGTTCTACTTTTTGATTAATTTGTCAAAATAATTCTCTAAACACTTGGGGGGAACTCAGAGAACATTCAAATTTCATACCCAGATGGTCAGTTCATCCTAAAATATAATAAATAAACAAGTCAGTAAAGCCATTGCAAAAAGTAACGCATCCCATCCTGACGCAGCAGAACGCTGTGAATTCCACACCCTTGATCCTAATAAACATCACACATGCAGGATCCGAACGGGAGTGCATCAAAAGCGAAACACATACTTCAAAAACATAAAAGAACTTGATGTTCTTAAAATCCACTTCATTTATTCGGAGATAGATCTGCGTGACGTGTGATTTTTAATAAATGAAGATGTGGCAAAAATGTGAAGCACCTTATGCATTTTTATTACCAAACTGATATGCTGGAATATTAAAATGTTATATTTGGCAGATTTATTTGGACCTCGAGATTCAATTAATTGGTGACTATATAGTAATAAAAAACATTTTGTTTTTGATCTGTATTTAAACAATTTTAGTATTAAATGAAGCACCAAAGATAGTTCCAACATATAGCAATGTATTCATTTATATAATTGTAATGTATATATTATATATGTTGCAGCTTGAATAAAGAACACATTCTTATCTGTTATCTTTTTTTTTTCTTCCTTTTGTTAAGATCAAAGAACTGGGTTTTGCCCGCTTGTAATTGGAATCTCCTAAACAATGGGAAAAACTGTTTGGCCAGTTTCTACTGGAAGGCTTTAAAATTCATTATCTAGATCTGGCTTTCTTATGTTTGTTATTCTACTCCTGAGTCCTAAAATACTTTTTCATTTTTTTCTCAGGGACATGGCACGCATAGGCATCTCCTCTGTTGCACACCAGAACAAGATCCTGACCAGCGTCCAGAGTATGCTGTCCCAAATGCAACAGATCCAAGGCAGAATGGTTCCTGTCTGAGTGGAGGAAACAGAGGAATCAAAAAGACTTTTTTTTCCTATAAAATAATGAAAACATAATAAAAAAAAGATTAAATATAAAAAATACACAAATAAACTATGAAGATATAGTTTACGTCATCAACGCACTTTAAATTGGATCTAAAAGAAAAGAAGACCTTGATGAAGAAAAAAAAAGTGTGTCTAAAGTGACACTTTTTCAAAACTGACCTTTACATTGCCCTTTTGTTGTTTTCGAGGATGGAACACTTCGGTCTGCAGCATTTTTTGGAATTGGGGGGGGGGGCAGCTGAAAAAGTGCTTCCAAGAGGCCAATCTGGAGTGCCTTTAAAGGTCTGGAAGGAAGGAGGGAGGCATTGGGATCTGACATTTCTTCCTGCTCTTGGGCAAACAGTTATCTCCTGGAAGCTTCTCTCTGGAATAATCCAAGGACAAAACTTTTTGAATTTCCTGTGACTGTGTTTATTGTACATGACTTGTTTTTGCGGGACTCATAGGCTCCCCCGGCCATCATTGTTCTCTTTCTCTCTGTCAGCTGGATCTGTTTCATATCTTTTGGAAAGCAGAGGATACTACCTGTGACTATCTCAGAGGTTGAGGGCTGCATTCTTGGGGAAGATTCTGGTGCAGTGAAGGCTTATTTCAAGGAGGGGATTTTTTTGTGTGTAGTTGTGGCTCTCTCTTCTGGCCTTGTTTTTCTCCCAGAATGTTAGATTTTGTCGCCCTCTGGGCGTTGCGTTACTGAGAATGTCGTTGATCTTCCGAAGGAGAATTCCCACACCCCTGTCTTCCCAAAAACAAGCCCTCCTACACCTTCAACAAACACACACTTTGGATTCTTCCATTTGTCTCCCTTTGGAGTCAAAGCCCTCACCTCATCGTTACTGCAGGGGCTGCAGACTATTCCTCACTTTGAATGGGCGCTTGTATGGAAATGGTTGCTTAAACCGGAGGCAAGATGATGAAATTTACTCTCTCTCAAAAGGACAACGTGGATATAAAGGGAATTGCAATCATCAACTACAAGAATAAACAAGAAAATACTGGAGGATTACTGAATGCTGTCATCAAGGTGAGTACTTTTTCATTCTTCTGGCAATGCCAACAAACAGATAAAGAAACTAAATTTAGCCTTCCTTTGTTGTTGCGCTAAGTTTCTAACATCATGCATGTGCAGCTGGTAATTGAGAACCACCAGATCTCCACCAGATCCCGACCAGACCTCCCCAACAGTGGCGCCTGTGCTCCAGAAGCTGAGTTAATCAACACGCAGGTTGCACCACCTCAGGCAACAGGAGCAGATCAATAGGCACTGTTCTGTGATCAGTCTGCAGGCCTGGTGCCTCTAGCATGTTAATGAGAAGAATTAATCAGCAGCTGACAGCCAGTCAGCCAAACAGAGCCCGGCAGAGCTTGCTTCGAGAATTTAAAGATCTTACTATGGGGTGCATTTTGGATGAAATATCAGCGACGTCAGTTTCTCCTCCTGCCAGTGGTCTCGTGAGAGAGAAACATGCATTTTTTTGACAATATCAGCTAAATAAGATGGTAAAATAAAGATTTTGCTTACACAGCCTGTAGATTCTCTACTTGGCTCTATAAGCATTTTCTCAAGATAGAACTCCAACGTTATTGGATGTGTATTAAAGCCTTAATATAGCTCTGGTATTTTGTATAGAGTGATATTACAGCACTTTTTGTTTCAGTTCTCTTATTGCTGACCATTTTGTCTTCTCTTCTCTCTCTGAATGATAGATAGAAACACTTTAGAAAGGTTTTCTGGGCCCCGCCCCACATCCATTTACAAATAGTACAATTTTGGCCATCCAGCACAAAGCAATTGATGCAGCTGGACCTTTCTGGCATTTTTTTAGAGGGAGAGTTTAACATTTTCTTAAAATGGAAATTGGTAGGTACAACTCAACATATTTGTTTTCTACTATCCATTTTTGTTTGCTTGCTCTTTTTTTTTTTAGCATTTTAAATAATGGAAAGTGGCCTCACAAGCGCTCGGCGACTTTTGCTAAAGAACAGATTTGGGCAACTTGTCAAAATACAGCAAGCTTTTCGACAAAAAGAGGAACTATAACGTTGTTGTTTAAAGAACAGACTAAAAACATTGAAATTAGAAAACATTCAACCCATAAAATAAAAGATTCTGGAACTGCATGCCTCTGTTTTAAAGAGGCACATGTTGTATATCTGTTTAATGTTTCATATCTACAAAAAAAAATCTCTTTTCTATTAACATTTGAATCTATTGTTTGTTTCATTAAAATAATGTGAGCTATTTATCCTGAGCAGGTAAAAAAAAATATATATATTTTTTGGTGTGTTTTAATTAATGGAAAAATTCGTACTCACATGGACTTCGAGTTTGGACACCACTAACATGCAGCACTATTTCAGTTTAGGTTGTTTTATTTATTGTTGTAAGTGTAGTTATTAACCAATCTTCCTCGCTTACAGTACAGCAAACAGCACACATCTACCAAAAGCATGTTCCCTAGTCTTTCCCATTTTAAGGAGTTGCAAATGGAATCCAGGAAATTATAAATTACAATAATATTTAAAAGTGCTTCAACACAAATTCAAAAAGGTAATGTAGAAATAGAAAGAAATCTCCAAATAACACATGTTAAAGAAACATTTATTTTAACAGGAATTGTTAGGGGTGCCACTAATTTTGCCACAGGTAGTTCTGTAACAACAATAACAAAATAATGTTTTCCAGTCGGAGATGATGCCTAAGGTCTGTTAATGATTTTTTTGAGGGGCGCTTAAAGATGGCATTTGTGTTTGGCCTTTTCCACTCCGGAATAGTTATATATAATTGAAGAAAAGAGAACTGGGAATGAACAATATTTTTATGTTTTCAGACTATTTTCCATAAAAGATGAATTCCTGAATTTCTAGAAACATTGTTTATATCCAAAAAAGATAGAAACCTCAGATTACTCTCAGTGCATCCAGATGTGTCAGGAAGAAAAACATTGTAAAAATGTCAACGAGGGCTGGATGCTTTTACTTGTAATTAGAAAACGTTATTTCCTACACAACATTATGACTGTAAGGATTTTGTTCTGGAAAGATGCAGGTCCAGATCGCCATCTACCAATCAATAACCTCTGCTGGGAATGAAAACATTGTGTAAAAAAACAAAACTCAACAGTGTTTTAATAAAAAAGATAGAAACCTTCTTATCTGAACTTATTTCAAAGTGAGATTCTGTGAACTGTAGCAGACATATAGGGACTAAACATACTGTTCTATTACTATGCTAACTGCTGCCGGCTGAATCGGTCCCCCTGGTTGGTGAACTGATTCCACCAGGATGAATCCCAAACAGCTACGAGACACAGAAAAGCACAGAAACACATCATGTTTCATTCCATTGCCCAACCGACAGCCTGATGACAGAACCAAACATTTACCTACAGCAACATTTGGCAGACTTGGACTGATCTAAGGAGTAGAAGCTTGGTGAACCAACGGCAGCTTAGCATAGCAACACAAATGATATTGAGCTAAGAAACCAGAACCAAAAATAACAACGCTCTCTTCCAAAAGTGTAGACAGTTTGATTCCTTTTTAATCTGCTACCATGGGATCAAGATTTTCAGCTTAAGTTGTTTTTAGATGTTAACATCAGCAAAGAAGCTTGAGTCCGTAATAGCTTTTAACTAACTAGTTTCATTTCTTCACTTTTCTCTTCTTCAACTGATGAATTCCCTACTTGTCTACAAGAGAACAATTGCATGACAGAACCTCGATTAAGAAAGAAAAAAACTATTTTTTAAGACCATATGCTATCTAGAGAAACAGTATACATTTTTACTTTTATTATTTATTTCTGAGATAAAAAAGGGAAAAAACGTTTTTGAACATAAAAATTGGTAAAACCGGGGCACCACATGGCTCAGTGGTAGTGCAGCCACCCCATATAGAGTCCTCATCGCAGCTGCCAGTCAGCTGCTGTTTTCTGCATGTCTTCCCCTTCTCTCTCTGCCCTTCTTTCTCTCAAGTTACTAGTGAATAAAGTGCCATAAAAACCTTTAAAAAAATAGTAAGACAAACATGATTTTGAAAAGTGTGGAAAAGAAGGGATTTTTGTTGTTGTTGAAAGTCCTGCAGTTGTGAATCTGAATTTCTGCATTAGAAGCCTCCACCAACTGAACAAAAGAGTTATTAAAGCCTGCCAACGCATTCTGCTCCAACAGCATCGGCTCAACGCAGAGCATTTATCAAATGCAGATGCTCTATAACTGTCTGTTTGTGTGCTTTTGATTTGTGCCAATAAATCAAGGACAGATATCATGTATCACATACATACACTTTGCATTCTCTCTGCATGGCACTGTCTGCCACTGGGCTTTGTTTAGACGGAAAGATGAATGTGTCATTGAGCCCGCAAAAGCGGCAGAGTTAGTTGGATTTAGACGCAGAGCAGAAACTGTTTACACTGAAAACCACCGTGACTGATGCGGCTTCTCTTTTCCGGCCTTCCTTTCTCTCTTTCTCCCCAGATGCCGCCATCTGTCAAAAGAACACGTGAATCTCGGCTTCGTTTGCCACGACTGGAATTCTTCGCGCTCTTCCTCCTCCTTCCTCATCGTCCTGCTTCCGCCTGGGCCTCACGACCTCTCCTCTCGGGGCGTCTCCTCCGCCAACGAGAAGACAAATCAATCCACATATGCCTGGGATGTCCACCACAACAGCTTCACAGCGTAGCCGCCCCCCGTGTTTGTGGAGTTGCTAAGAATGAATTTATCAGCTTAAATAAAATAAAAAAAGACAAGAAGAAGAATGTAATATAACAGAGAAAACCTTCTCCGGTGGATAATGTACTTTTTTAATTCACTTCAATTGTGATTTTTTTTTTTATTTGATCTCTTTGCATGTAGAGTAACAGGGGTTTAATTTGAGTGTGAGAATGATGTGTGCGCGCGCGTGTGTGTTCTCTGATTGTCAAAGTCTTCATTTGTAATTGTGTCTGTTTTCATGCCACTGTGGAGAAGAAAGGAGTTGTATAGTTTTTGATATGGAAAAAAGAAAAAGCCTGGACTATATATATATATTTTTTCTTTCTGTGTCATCTATGAAAAAACGAGAACATGTGTGTTGCCCACGTCGTGCATATACTTCCCTCAGCAACAGCATTTCATGAACAGCTTTCTGGAGCCCAAATCCATTTGGAGCGGCTTGCGGTGGGACGCATAGAGACGCGACCTAGACACTTAAACGTCTCCAGTGCATACAAAAGCATATTTTGGACTCTCTGTGATCATCATGAATCGTGGAGGGAAACACTTTCTGGATGTGAGAACGGGCGCGGTCGAAATTGACGCACCTGGACAGATCAAAGGACCAGAGGGAGGGAGGGAGGGAGGGAGGGAGGGGATACATCTAAAAAGGATTTGTTGTTTAATTTTCCAGAGTACATCATAAAGCTACAGGTTGAACACAATGGACTATATTCATTTTCTTCCTTTTCCCTACAAACTGTACTTATGTGAATGTTTCTGAACACTTGAGAGACAATTCATGTACAGTAACACAACACCTCCGTCCTTAATAGAGCTCTGCAATCCTTTCTACTTGTTTTCCTTTTGGGGGAGGGGGGAGTTATTTCTTGAAAATGGACCTGTTTGGATATATGCAAGATATGCTAGGAAGGAGAAGGATACCAGAATGTACTGTAAAATACTTTTTCCTTTACCTAAATGTCAGATAAGTAAAAAAAAAAAAAAAAAAAAAGAACATAACGCAAGGGTTAATGTTTGTCATTGTATGCCTTCCGATGCCATAATGATCTAGACATGTAGATCTAACATCCTCTTGATCCTTTTTTGTATATTTTCTCTTCTTTTTTTTTGACAATATCATTTTTTTCTTTTTTTTTTGTTTTGGTCAAGGAGCTATAGGTACATGTAACTTATGTCATTTATTTATGTCCTTTTATATCTAGTTTGTAAAATAATAGCCTAAAGTGAAGTAAATAAAAGGGGTGCCGAGGTGCATTCTTATTAAAGTAGAAACTATGTGACAGTCTCTGTGCCTTTTCTCTGCATACATGCTGCACTTCTTCAAGCATTTTCATCCAAACGTTAGGCTAGTATATGTACTTTAGTGGAGCACTGATCAGTTACGTGGACGGACTCTGAATTCCAGTTTTTAGTAAGTTGTAATTAGCATGGGAGGCATTACTAATACAGCAGTCGTCGTTCGATAGAAGGTAGACATATAGTTTAAAGTATTATTTGGGACTTTTTGAACTTCTCTTTTTAAGTGAGTTGTTGTTAAGGTATTATTGTTTTTAGTTTTCTTACCTAGTAGAAAGGTGTTACATTACCATCAACATTTTGGAATTTTAAATGGTAAAAGGCTTGTATTTATATAGCCATTAGGCTATAGGGTAGGGTTAGGGTTATAAAGCCACATTTTCCCAGGAAAAATGCTATGAAATACACCTTTCATAACTATACAAACTCCAATATGTAGATTAGTTGGCAACTTGGGTATAGAATAAGTACATTTGAAATGGTGCAAAATCAGTGAGCTTTACTGTATGCTATCTGGTTTTAAGTCAACTCAAGATGATGTTCATTTTAGAATACTACGCTATGTTTGGCTACGTTCACACAGCATGTCTTAATACTCAATCCCAATTTTTTTTTGTAAATCCAATTTTTAGCGTGGTAGTTCACACTATAACCGAAATGCGGCAAGTGTGAACGGTTCATGGTCCCAAAGCGGCCTACATTCGCAGAAGGCGACAAGACGTCACACACGATGCACTCTGTTTATGGAAGTAAAAATGGCGGCTACAGGGTAGCCATTAGTCTTTGTGCAGCAGCATGGCAGTTCCTGCACGGTCGGAACAGACATTTTCACTAATCAAGTCCCAAAGCACACTTGTCCATTGACTCGATCCGTCTGCCCTTTCCGCCATGCTTGTTGAAGCGTTTGCCTCCTGCAGCGCAGATTAGTGACACGTGTCTTTTGTCAGTAATGTACAAGACGGATTTAATGCGACATGACCATTCAGAAATGTATCGGATTTAGTACCACAGATGAAGGTGACCTGAGTCAGATTTGAAAAAAATCTGATTTGTGCTGTTCAGACTGTCATAATAAAATCAGATATGGGTTGCATATGGGCAAACAAGTCGATTTGATGCGCTTTTGCCTGCAGCGAGCCTTAGTTAAAAAAAAAATGGGCTAGAGTTTCTCCTCCAAACGTAACAAAATTGTTACATTTCGTGCAGTTTTTTCTTTTCAGCCGGACGGCATCTTAAAATGTTTGAATTTTTGGGATACTGAAGTTAAGTTGGCTGATCCAGACAGCTGAAACAATAACCCAGAACAGCTGTGACTCAGTGATCTCTAACTCCGCCAAGAACAAAGTAAACTTTTGCATTTTGTGTCTGTTCTCCAACTGGATCGTAGAAAGTAATATTCCTGTGCTTTCCAGATTTTGGGGTTTTAAATGTATCACGCGAAGGCAGATTGATTCATGGTATGTTTGATGAGCTTTTGAGCCTTCTACCACCTAGAAGGACGTACTTCATTTTCCAAGAAGCCCACACGGACATGACATCTTTCGATGACAAGGGAAATTTTAACAATAATAACTTTAAAGGAGCTCTCTTTAAAAAAATCATAATCTTAACCTACTGTTATCTTTCTCTCTCCTGGTTTTTTCAGCCTGAATTAATTGCAAACATTTCTTCAGGTGTTGCAGAATTTTTTTTTAAATAGCTTATAAACACTTCAGTGCTTCATTAAAAAAAAAAATACTGTACAGAAATAAGCCAACTTTGAGTGTTGTCTCTGTAAAATTGTCCACATCGAAAAGTGTCCAAATGGTCAGTCACCGATCATTTATGCTCAAGCCAACAGTTGGCTGAAAATTCAGTTAACCATTCTCTTTCTGTATCTCTACTGTGCATTGCTGACTGCCTTACATGATTCCGTATAGTAACGAGGAAAACGTTAAAGGAGCATGGGGCAGAATAAAGAAATGAAACTCACGAGCGACGCGGCCGGCACTGCAAGTAACTGCAGCCAGCCGCACGGGAGCGCGCACAAACGCTTCCTAAAAACATACCTCTTCACAGTGAACAGTGACATACTTCTTTTTATTAGTGCCACTGTTTAGTGGGTTGTGATTCCTTCTTGGTCGTTTCCCAGTTGCAGAAGAATCCATTCTCACAATTGAATCAATGGAGGTCTGCAACCATTTTTCTTCCTCTTTTAAAGCTGTCGAGAATGCGCAAGCGGTGTCAATTGACGTCACACTAAGACAGCGCGGGAAATTCGGGCCCCGAACTGCAGCACATTTTGCAGCACACAGCCAATTTAAGAAAATGGAACGATACGTGGGTGGGCTCATTCTTTTTGGTTTACAACGCTTCATCACCCAACAGCATTAAAAAACTGGACATGGGTGTTTATTTTATTGACAAATCCTGCCCCATGTTCCTTTAAGATATCACATCAAGCATTTTACTTTGCTTTTTATTTCTCACAGTTACCTGACTAAATGGAAAAAGAACACACAGACTCTCAGAATGATTAAAGAGGCCCTTCTGTTGGCAGTCTGATGCTCAGCACATCTCATGTTCAGAAGATAACAATAACTCTGGAAGTCTCAAAGACTTGGCTCTCAACGACTGTCAGGCCTTGAGGCAATGGCTAGTGCCATTTGCTACTTGGCGAAGAACATGTTTGTGTGTGGTTGTGTGTAATCAGAACAACATCTGCTTCCTGCTCTCTTTTCCAGCACCGATAAACCTCTGATTGTCCTTCGTCTTTGATAAAAGTTGGGGGGATGGTGGTTGGCGGTGGGAAGGAAAGGACAGTTTTAGAAATAGAGCTCATGCAAACCTTTATCCAAATGGTGTTTTTCTTTCACATTATCCAACATCAGCTATGAAACTGCACACTTGGATTAAACCCCTGAAGTTTGCCGAGGAAGATGGCTATCTGCCTCAGAGGAAAAGCATGTGTCCTCTGCGGATCGTTGGCAACCTGATCGTAGAAGTCAACAGAGGATTGGCCAGGCTGAGATTGATTCATTTGATCTGAGAACACAATTTTTTTATTTTGTGAAATTGAAAAATTGACATTTTAAAAAATCACTCAAAGCTGTTTTTTGCTATTCTAAAGAGCATGTTGTATCCATTACAAGTTTCCAGACAATCAAAAATATCATTTACATTTTTTTATGTTTTTTTCTTTTTTATCGAATGCTTGTAGAAAGTAGAACTTTTCTTTAATTTAAAAATCTAAAACTATTCCCTATAGTATCTATTAGAAATATAAACTACTGTGTTTTAAAGACTCACGTTGCTTTCATGGCTCTAAAAAGATTTGTAGCTGAACTGAAGGCTAAAATACCTTCTAGGATTGTAAAGGTTTCTGACTAGACTAGACCAACACAAAATAGTGCATAATAAAGTGAAAGTAAAATGACACATGGTTTTCAAATGTGATTTCAAATAAAAATCTGGAAATTGTTGTCAACCCCCTTTTCTGTCATGGTTCCTAGGTGTTTGTTATTTTCCTTATTTAGTTCTATTATCGTGTTTAGTTATTCTTTGTTTCTACTAGTTATTTCTGCACTTTCTTGTTTCCATATTTCTCCTTGTTCTTAGATGTTTTTCACCCTTTGCTCCTTTCTATTTTGTATTCCTCTTTAGTATTATCCTTTGTCTAGTCCTTATGTTTTGCTCCTGGTCTTCCTCCCAGTTTCCCTAGCCATTCTGCCTTCCATCCCAGCTGCTAATTAGTTTCACCTGCTCACTCCCTCTCAGCTGCAACCGCTTCCCTTAATTAGTCCTCAGCTCTTTCTGCTCACATCCTCACACTCCCCTCAGTATAAATACAGTCCACTCTCAGTCACAACTCGCTGGTTCGTCGTCATTCTTTCCCTGTATGATCCTGATTCCTGCCCAGTTCCTGTTGTTCCTCCCTCATCTCAGCATTTTTTGATTCTCCAAGTTCTGTAAGTTTTTGTTCCTTGTTTTTGTTAATTATTAAATCGTTTAAGTTTAATTGTTGCTGCCTTTGGGTTTTTTAAATACACAAACATGACATTTTCTCTGATAACCTTAAATAAAATCCAGATTGACCTGCCTTCCAAAGAAAGCGACTCTGCTTATGTGTAATTTAATCCAGTTTTTCTGTGAAGGCCTCTGAGCTTTGTTAGAAAACATTAGTGAACAAAAAGCATCATGAAGACCTAATAACACAGACAGGTCAGGGAAAAAAAGTAATGGAACAATTTAAAGCTGGGTTAGGTTATAAAACAACATCACAAGCTTTGAACATCTAACAGCTCTGTTTAATCAATTATCTGAAAATAGTAACACACAATGGCAAACCCTACCAAGACATGGCATTCTGTCCAAACTGACAAGCTATGCAAGAAGAGCATTCATTCGAGAAGCAGCCAAGATGTGCCTGGTAACTGTGGAGGAGTTGGAGCGAGTCAGAGCTCAGGTGGAATAATGTAGAAGCAGGACAGGGGTTTCCCCTATCATACCAACAGGGCAGTTGTCGTGGCCATTTCAGCAACCAACCGAGTACCAGCCTTGGGGTATGTATGGCCGGGTAGAGTAGCTGGCCGCAAGCTGTGATTTATTCATGCTGATTGGTTGTGACTTTGAGGGAAATAATATTGCTGATCAGTAACACCACTCACTGCTGAAATGGACATAATATGCTGATGTCTTAGCAAATTCTTAAAAGGGCCAATTTTGTATGGAGACACGACGGTTGAGAGGACCGGATGGACTGATTTACCCCAGCAGAAAAAGATCTGGTTAAATTATCCTCAAGTTCAGATGGTGGAAACATGCCTATACACTCCACACAAATGGATGTAATGGAAGAGTAATAAGAAGAGAGTCTTTGTTAAAAGTAAGCCATAAGAAGTCTGTCTTAATTTTTCCAACAAGCCATGTGCGGGACATAGCAACCACATGATAGAATGTGTTTGTCAGCTGAAAACAAAATTAGCTGAAATGTAAAAACAAGACTTCACAAGGCCCTGAACACAAGACGCACAAAGCTGTATGGAGCTAAACAAAGGATAGTCCTGGAAGAAAATCCGATTTGAGAATGGGAAGGGCTTTCGCCCTCCAGCAGGACAACAACTCTAAACCTACTGCCAAAGTGACAATGAACTGGTTTAGATCCAAGCATAGTAATATGTTACAATGGCCCAGTCAAAGTCCAGACCTAAATCAAATTAAAAATCTGCAATTATACCAAACGTTGTTTACAGACACTTATATGATTGAGCTCGAGATGTTTTGAAAAGAATATTGCAAAAACATTTCAGTCTCTGACTGAGAAAGACCTATAGAAACATACCCTGAATGATGCCCCCCAAACATGGCTCAAAACTAGAAAATGTGTTGCTAAAAGAACCAAGTAAGACAAAGAAAAGTGAGTGCATTCTAAATTGCCAGAACAGAAAGAAGGCGATGAAGCAACGCGGACTCCAAGAGTTTGGAATTGCAGGACAACCTGACCACCTGCTGTAGGCTACTTGGCAAACCCAACGTAAGCTAAGTGAGACGAAAGTTCAGGTAGTGACTATGATTCAGCCAGAATGCAGCTTTCTTCCTGACATAAACAATATAATCCAAAACCTTATTCAGATAGTGTGGCCTGTTGGGTTCTACGATAGATGTACTTCAGAGATCTTTGAAATAATAATAAAAACTCAATCAATCTAATCTCCAATATGGCACAAACATCTCATACACATACCATTTCCACCTCATCTTCCTCATTAGGTTTGTTTGTCACCACTGAAATCATAGTCAGTGCCAATTACAGGGATGCTCTGAATGTAATACTGAAATGCTGACTGATTAGTAATGCAATCCAGAGGCATGCAGTATACGAAGTTTTTGCCAGCAGTTCCACTGATTACAACATCCAATCATCTTAAACTCAGAGCATCTGTCATTACTCAGCCATGCAAGAATTCTGTTCAATGGAGGCCTGTAGCCTTAGGTTACAGTTTCATTTCCACATTCTAATGGGGACAGTCCGGGGTCATGATTCACTGACCGGTATATTACCCTTACACTAATGTTGAACCACAATTGACCTCTTTGCCTTACCTGTTTTGCATGTATCCATTTAGTTTTTTACTGATTAATCAGTAATTTAAATTCAGATTTTTCTGAAGACTTGTAATAAAGCTACTACAGCAAATGGTTCACAAAAGACTTTCTCAACTGTATGTCTTCTAATGTCTTTTCCAGATCATTCTGCATAATAATAATGCCAATCTCTCTTTTTAACAACCATAAATGAGTATGCCGATGCATCTTGTATACTGAATAGTTTTATGTGGCCTATTTGGGCATGTCGACAATGTATTAAAAAGAAAAAAAGAATCCACTACAACTAAATGGGTATTGCCTTCTTAAAGAGCAAGAACAAGTTCTGTCGAGAGCTGGTAAACAGGTTTACAGAAGCAAGGGGGCATTTAAACATGCAGGATACTGACCCTGACAGAACGATAGTGGACACAATTTTTTAAGCATCATCCATCCAGGATTATTCAGTGTAACTCCAAAATAAGTCTGACTTAAATATAGTGGATGGGAACCTCCTGTACCCACCCACTAGGAACCATCAGGACTCACTAAATATGTCCCTATCCCTATACTAATGCTGACAGCAACATTCCCATTAATTGGGTTCCTGCCAAACACACAGCAGGTAATTAAACTGCAAACCAGATCATGAACATTAGCAGAAAAACAACAAGACTTGATACAAGACAACTGGTGTGGAGAAATGCGTTGTTTTCTCCATTTGATAATTTAGCTCTCAGGAATTACAATGACTCCAAACTGCATGGATATCCAAGTCAGAAGTTGCTTTATTCTGTCTTTCAGGTTTTTCTTCATCTTCTCTTCTAAATAGACAGTGTAAATAATAATGGTGCCATCTAAGGCAATGTACACATGTAGCCGGTTAACCCCCCCCCCCAAAAAAATATTCTCACCACCTTATTTAAAAAAACATCTTTTATCACAGACAGTGACGTTGCAAAACCTAAAATCCCAGTTATTTCTAACCACACGCTTAACATGGAGAAAACGGAATTCCTAATTTTGAACGGAGTTTTTATAAAGAATCATTTATAAATCTACATTTTTGTGTGGATGAAAGGCCACATCATCACCCATCTACGTGTGGACAAGGCATAAGAGGCTGATCTCTAAGCATAAAGCTGTGGTTAAATCTACACAACACTGTAAAATTACATTTTTGAGGTTGTAACATTGGGTGGATGTATAGAACAAATCAATGTGTAGATGTGTCATAACTTTCTACACTGAAAATAAACAAAACTGAAGTCATTATTTTTGGACCCAAAGAGGAACAATCAAGAGTCAGCACAGAGCTTCAGCTATTACAGCTAAATAATACTGATCAGACCCAAAATCAGGGAACAGTGATAGACTCAGACCTGATCTTTCAGAGACATCTACAGTATATACACTTACAAAGTCAGCCTTCTATGACTTGAAGTACGTTTCCAGGATTAAAAGACTAATACCCAAGCAAGATTTTTAAAAACTCATTCATACGTTTGAGTTTAATTGATTACTGCAACAGTGTTTCTATAGGTCTGCCTAAAAAGTCAATATGACAGCTGCAGCTGATCCAGAACGCTGCTCCTCGCGTCCTTACTAAAAGTAGGAAAGTAGAGCAGATCACCCCAGTTTTAAAGTCCTTACACTGGCCCAGAAGATTTTTGGTAGTTTATAAATCACAGAATAGCTTAACACCAAAATACATTAATAATTGAAACATTGTTCATTGTAATGTTTTTATCATGTAAAGCACTTTTAACTGCCTTGTTGCTAAAATATGCTAAATTAATAAGCATAATTTGAAACTTGACACATGTAAAAAAGGAAAACAAGGTCAATTATTTGAAACCTTTTCCACTCTTAATCAAACCTAAAAGCTGTAAAAAGCTAAACTGAAAACACTTCTAAAATCTCTTAGGAGTAAAAATATAACAAACCCTAACAAACTAAAATAAAGTAAATGGACTGAACTTATATAGCGCTTTTCTAGTCATACTGACCACTCAAAGCGCTTTACATTGAAGCCACATTCACCCACTCACACTCATACACCAACACCCAACATGGCTCGGTAGGATGATGTTTTTTGGGGTTAAGTGCCTTGCCCAGGGGCACATCGACATGTGACTGGAGGAAGCTGGAATCGAACCTACAACCCTCCGATTGCAAGCCAACTCTACCACTGAGTCACAGTCGCCAAGTGGCTGCATAGGTGTGAAATCTGGCTATATTCAAACTCGTCTTAATTAGGAGGCGGCACACATGTGCCATCATCTGATGTACGTCTGAAAAAGCTAGATACATTTCATATGCTCCATTTGCTTTTCCTCACATGTCCTACTTGTATCTCTCATCATTGACCCTAGAGAGTTTCCAAAGCATCAGAGAGAAGTCACAGTTAAAAGGTATCAGTGAGCAGAAGAGTACAAAATAATTTACATAGTATTTGATGGCATTATCAAGTTTATGATCACTTGAACAATGGCAAAACATATCATATTTTGCATGGTTGGATCTTAACAAGTGTTGAAACTCATTTTTCACATATGAGCTGAGCAGACTGTATTTCAGACTGTATTACACAGCATTCCTAGTCTCTCCAATGTATTCCTTTTGGTCTGTGGCCAATGATGGCATCACAAAGGTTCTAAAACTGCCAATTTCAAAAACCTCCATGCCGAATTCGGACATGAACGGAAGTGCATATCGCTAGCGGAATTCCTCTTTTGTTCTGACCTGCTGGACCTGGAAAGAACACACATTTAAACCTTCAAAGTACAAGCTGAACAGCTCCAAGGCTCCTGTTCTGTGCATCCGAGCAAAGCTTTGCTGATAGCAGAACTGTTCCAAGGCAGTTCTTTAAGAAGATGGCCCAGGCCCTCTCACAAGTCGACTCGCAGCTTTTGTTGCCTCCAGGCGGAAATGCTCTGTTCCAAAAACCAAGCCTTGTGCACGGCCTGCCCCCCTTTGCACATGTTTTCTCCCTTTTCACGTGGACAGGAAATTTTATCAATGCTGGGACCGATTGGACAATGAGTCACCTTAAAATAGGATCAAACTTGTTAATTATTGCACTCCCTGTGTCGCAACACAAGATTCCAAGTAGAGCTTTAACGTGCAACAAGAAGAAATGGGAGTGAGACAGAACATTTTTTGAGCAAGCAATTTATTAAAAACAATGCTTAAACTGAAACAGGATTCTTTTTCTTTTACAGCTGATCTAAAGTTTAGGGCCACACCTCCACAAACACAAATGAATGTTCCAAACATGAACTCAGTAAAGAGTAGCTCCACAGTTCCCGTTAATCACTTCAAAAATCTGTTGCTGCATGCTTGATGCAAGCGTTTCCATGAAGTGAGTGAGAACTTTTCTCCAAGTGGTGAAGACAGCGAAGGTCATCTACTGTCTGGAACTGTTGTCCATTTTTGTAAACTTCCCTTGCCATCCGTCCACAAAGGTTCTCAATTGCATTTAGATCAGAGGAACACACAGGATGGTCCAAAAGAGTGATGTTATTCTCCTGGAAGAAGTCCCTTGTCCTGTGGACATTGCGTACCATAGTGATGTCCTGTTGAAAAACCCTGTCGTTACCACACAGACGAGGCCCCTCAGTCATGAGGGATGCTCCATGCAACATCTGGACATAGCTAGCGACCGTTTGACACCCCTACATCTCCTGAACTCCATTGTTCCACTGAAGGAAAAGCATCCCAGACCATTATGATGCCCCCTCCAGTGTGGAGCATAGAAAAGATCTCAGGTGGGATCTGTTTGTCATGTCAGTAACCTTGGAAACCATCAGGACCCTCAAGGTTAAATTATTTCTCATCAGAGAATAAGACTTTCTTCCACCTTTCAATGTCCCATATTTGATGCTCTCTTGCAAAGTCCAAACGGTCAGCTCTGTGCCATTCAAGACGAGACCTTTGAATATGTTTTGTGCTTTTGCCATCAGAACGTTATGACAATGTGACTACATGACAGAAAATGACAATGAATCCACATTTTTGCACAGATTTGGCCTTTTAAATGCACGTAGTCCTACGATTTGATCAGCTATTTGAAGCTTTTTAGTTTCAGTTCAAATGTTGTTTTCAATAAATTGCATGCTCAAACAATGTTTTATCTCATTCTTATTTCTTCTTGTTGCATGTTGAAGCTCTACTATGAACCTTTTTTAAGATCCAACCATGTAAAATAGGATTGTTGCCATTTTTCAAGTCGACATAAACTATCAGGACTGTGGGTCCCCTTGAATTGGTTTGTTTCTTTTCAGGGGTCTTTTCGGGACCCCATCGTTCCAGTGAAAACAAACCATCAAATACAGCTACACACACACACTGAACGGTGACTGGCTGGTTTTGTCAAACAATTTAATAAGAAGCAGTAAGGTGAAGTGCTTGCCCTGAAAACAGGCTTAACTCCTGCCGCTCAGGACTGTCACTTCAATCTTTTTGACTAGGTCACTTTGTTTCATAATTAAATTTTTACTGATTTCGGATAAAACCCTCTTTGTTGAACCTCTAAGCCACTCACAATGGGGCACAACCCTTCACACTTATTTTGTCTTTTGTGTTGTCATTATTAAGTGCATCCTTAAATCCATCCAATATTAAAATCTCTAATCCACCCTTCAGTGTCAATCCCAAAAAGTGTCAGAGTCACAGAGAGGTTTTTGTTTTTGTTTTTGAGAAGCAAAGACAAAAAGTAAAAAAAAAAAAAAAAAAAAAAAAAAATATATATATATATATATATATATATATAGTTAATGTTGTGATGTTCATTTTAGAAATAAAATGGTGGAAAAAAGCAGCCAACAACAACAAAAAGAAAAAAAAAACGACCTGTTAGAGTGTGGGGTAGAAAACTCCTGAAATGTCTGAGAGTATTGATCAGAAAGCTTCCAATAGAGTTGCACTTGTGTGTAGTGTGTGACCTGAGAGGACTTTTGATGGACAATACAAATGTAGCACCGGAGTGAATGGGCCCAAAGCAAAGGAAAAGAAGATAAAGCATACTTGGAACCGAAAAACAAGTGTAAACCCTGGCAGAACAACAGTAGGTCTTACTTGAAACCTGTCTCAGATCCTGACCATTTACCCACCAAATGCTTTTTTAGCAACAGGCCCTGAAAAATGCATAAAACGGCATGAATTGAAATGAAACAAAGCAAAAAATAAACAGTAATAAGAGGAGGAAGTTAATATAGATTGTTGAATCAATTCAATACATGCTGAGAACACTGTGTTTGTAACTTCATGGCACCTCACCAGATACAAGACCATTCATTTAAAGATGGCTTAGAGGGTGCTAAATTAGCTCTGTCACTACCTAAACTGTCTGGATCAAGCGTATATCAGATTGGATTTCGAAAACCTCTGTACTATAAAAACAGGATGGGAGAGGACAACAATGGTTGTTAATTTACACTTTTAATTCTATTCAATTCAGTTCATTTATATAGCACCAATTCATAAAAAATATAATCTCAAGGCACTTCACAAGAAAAGTCATTTTAATTCATACATTCCAATCAGTTTAAAATTTTCTATTTAAGGAATCCCAGGGGCATAACCATCCTCTAAAAAGTGAGGGGGACAAATTTTTCAGAGGTCAATTGAGTGATTTATCATCCCTTTTGCATTCAATCACACCTTTCCTCAGTGGCTAACGAATCATTTAAGTCACCGTTGCACAATGAGCTGGCCAAGTTATCAGCGGTATTAATAGTGGTTCAAAGACAGTTATTATTACTATTAATACAATTAATAGTTACAAAGCGCTACCTGATCAGCAGAAACAAATAACTTAGCTTAAATGTCAGTCTCAATGGAATGTTAATGTCAATCTAGAAAGATATAGCAACAACAGGTGAAAGAATGAAGGTTCGAGTTCACACACTTGCTTCAGCAAATCCCAATAAATAACACATATCAATGACCGATCACCTCTTCAAAATGCAAGTTGTTTTTACATGTTATAAAACTCACTGAAATCAACTGAATTTCCAGAGCAAACACTATAATCTACTTTGCTAGATTTACTATCTACAAAATATCTGATGAGAACAGGGATGACTCAATGTCCTAAAGAATAATAAACAAAAGAAGTTGGGGTGGGGTTGGTAGGGGCCTTGGTAGTGGAATTCAAAAAATCTCTCTCTCCCTCAAATACTCCGGACAGCAGCTTTAAGGTGCGTTTAAAGATGGCTCGGAAACATCCGTTACCGCATATTTACAGACTAAATGGCTGTAACGGCAGAAAAAAAGTGCATGGGACATAAAGCCCCGAACATAGACTGTGTATATAAGGTGGACGGAGTCTCTGTCACGTCACCTGTAAGCGGTTCCCACCACCGCCATCTTGGCCATGTCAAGCATCTTTTTACACCTGGAAAATGCAAAACCATGGGTAAAGAGGTGGAGCTGAGAGTGAGGCTGTGAGGGAAGGGGCGTATGACTGACATCCATCAAACTCTGAGCCAATGTAGCTACGAGCTAACTAAGCTAACCCAGAGCTAACCATGCTAACGGAGGTTGGCTGGCGCTCTTAGCCAGAAAACCGCGATTGAGCGACTCTGCTACCCCTCTGGCTTCTGGGTATTTTTAATTATTTTGTCAAAAAAAGCATGAAGTTGGTCCACACTTTTGGTCCATAGCTTTCACTTAAATATGTGATTATTAATAAAACATATTTTATTAATCAATAAGTAAAAAAGAAATGTGATTATTTCAACCCATTTTTGAACAAGCAGCATTATCTTAAATGCATAGCAGAAATATAATTTTACTTACCAAACAAAATGGAGCAGATACTTTTTGAACGGTCTGTTAGTGCAATCAATACCACACCAAGCCATTTTTGTCCAATAAGTGCACAATATATATTCAAACACAAACATTGCGGACGCAACTGATGGTCCAGCTAAGAGAATCAAACTAGCCGAGACTGTTAACTTGAGGCAGAGGCCTTCCCTGAAGCAAGCTGGGGAGGCCAAGCCACTAACGCCACCAGCGCTAGCACTGCTGGCTCATCTGAGACCTGTCGATCAAAAGGACATGCCTCTTATTATGAATACATAATTTCAAGCTTAAATTACATCTAAACGGATGAGTTATAACAAGTTGTCATGATGGTACACTTGACCAAATAAACCTAAAATGGCTTTTTGAACCAGGCTGTGAGCATGTTTATTTCTGCTGTGAAGCTGCCATTATTAACATAGGAATTGTTGGGAACATGCCCCTTTCCGAAACCAGCCCCCAGTGGATGATGGGGAACTGCAATTTTTGTCACTTCCGCATAGACTTCACATTTGGCCGGCAAAGTTTGCCCCTTGGCACGTGTCCTACGTGTACCCCGCATCTGTTACACCCATGCTTGCAGCATTCACTCCTCTTGAATGAACATATAGCAACAGTAGATAGTCGCCTACTTTGTGTCGTTGACTTCACAGCAATCCTTAATACTGAGCGAGCATGTAGCAACAGTGGAGAGGAAAAACTCCCCTTTAACAGAAAGAAACCTTCAGCAGGACCTGGCTCAGTAGGAGCGGCCATCTGCCACGACTGACTGGAGGTTTGAGAAGACAGAGCAGAGATACAAAAAGTAACAGAACTGACGTAAGAGTATTTTTTATGTTAAAGAAAGTAAAAAGTTGATAAGAGGACATGGAGGACGTGTAGCTACTGGGAGCATCATCCCAGCTAATGCCTCCTTCCACCAAGGGAGGGAGGCATGGACAACAGGTGTCAAATCCATCATCTGACACCTGGGGCCCGTTTCACAAAGGGGGTTTAGTGAAAACTCTGAGTTAGTTAACCCTGAGATGAGGGAAACTCTGAGTTTTTGGTTTCACAAAGCCAGTTCAGCGTAACTCTGAGTCAGTTACCTGGGAAACACACTCCGTGAACTTAACCTGCTCGCTAGCAGGTTTGCTTCAAATAACTCTGAGTTTCTCCTGCTCTGAAGTTGAAGCTGCAGTCTGAAATTAGTGACAGACATGGCGTGTCCGTTTCTTGATGAGCCTGTTGATGTAGAAGCGCAGATACTCCGCAGAAATCTGCGTCGGGAGAGGATTATCAGACCCCGAGTGGATATTTTATCACTCCATGATGAGTACCTCTTTGAACGTTTCCGTTTTTCTAGACCATCAATAGTTTATTTAAACAATAGCCTTGGCCCACACATTTCTCACATGACTCATCGTGGAAGAGCCCTCTGCTCCGAACAAATTCTTTGTATTGCGCTATGTTTTTTGCGAACGGCAGTTTTTTGTACAATATCGGTGATGCGGAGCATGTATCCAAGGCAACCATCTGTCGGGCTGTGAGAAATGTGACCCTTGCACTTAAACAGTTACTGTACATGTTTGTAGTGTTTCCAGGTCACAAAACCACCAGACATCTCAAGGAAGCATTCCACAGAATTGCAGGTATCAGTGTAAGCAATTAATAATGTCAAGCAATTAAAAATGTTGAGACTGGAAGAACTCAATTTGATATATTTAAGGGTTCCCAGGTGTGATTGGCTGCATTGATGGGACTCACATTCCTATCATATCTCCTTCAATAAATGAAGGAGATTATGTGAATAGGAAATCTGTTCACAGCATTAATGTACAGGTAAGCCTAAATAATAGCTTTCAGCATTCCAAATGAAATGTACACGTCACAATACAGCAACTGCCACTAATTATTGTTCTCCACTGTGAAGATCATAAGTGATGCAGAATACATCATCAGTAATATGGAAGCAAAGTGGCCTGGGTCTGTACATGACTCTCGAATTTTCCGTGAGTCCACACTGAGTGACAGATTTGCCCGTGGTGAGTTTATATACAGCATAATTATATAGCCTACTGTGATCAATATGGTATATCCTTCTATTGCAACTGAAACATTACATTTTATCATCATAGGGGAGTTTGATGGATACCTTCTGGGTGACAGGGGGTACCCCTGCCAGCGCCATCTGCTGACCCCTTACCCTGATCCTGAGCCACAGCAACGCTACAACATGGACGCGAGCCAGGGTGGAAATGACCATTGGGATGCTCAAGGCCCGATTCCAGTGCCTGCGTATGCTCAGGGTCTCCCCAGAAAGGGCATGTGACATCATTGTGGCATGTGTAATTCTGCACAATATTGCCATGATCAGAGGGGAACAATGTCCCACCCTTACCCCTGACGATGGAGATGATTATCCCAACCCCGCTGCTGATGCACAAGATGGGAGAGCTGTTCGAGACATTGTCTGGCAGAATCATTTCCAACTGTAACCCCCCCCCAGTCAGAGAAGGACAAAAGGCCTCTAATTTTATGAGGTCTTCTTTATTTCCAGCAACTACACATGTTTACAGTTATTTTGTTGATTGAAAAATAAAAAATCATCCACCTGTGGGCACATCACCCACCTTTAACTTATGTTCCAGCAGTTGTATTTCCATTTGTGTCTTCTTCACTTGTAGCTTTATGTGTTCCATTTCCACATTTTTTTTTTCAATTTGTTTTTGGAGATATACCTTACATAGTTGCTTCACAGGGAGCTATAGGAACACAAATGAAGTTGAATGTCATAGTGCCATGTCTACTTAGTGTCATAGTAAGTTGTGGGTCAATACTGAATATTCCCACTGAGGTAAGCTGTGGTGTGGAAGTTGATGGAACCTCTTCCTCATTGATGGACCCTCTGTTGTTTCCAGCATTGCTCTGTTGGAGAAAAAGAAGCTGCAAGTTGTATTGCAGAACAACACTAACATTGACTGAAACCAAGGTCGTTTTACACAAAGGTTTTGACCTCAACAGGCCTCTCTGCATCTTCCCTCCCTGTGGTGGCTGACAAGGTATCTTCATCATCCTCCTGTAACAATTATTGTGTTATATTCTACCCATCATCATAACTCTGGAATAAAAAAAAAAAAAAAACATAAATAAAAACTCTGGTAGCTACTTACAACAGCATGGAAGTCTGTTATAGTAGAGGGCTCCACAAGACAGATCACACCATCAACAACTGGTGGAAGAAGATTATTCAGTTGATCATTACCCAGAAGAGTGCCCTACCTATTTTCTTTTCTACCTTCGTTTTGGAAATACGGTGCAGGTCCCATCACAATTCTTATGACTCTTAGCCACCTTAGATTAAATTGATATCTGAGCAGCCAATTACAGATAACTGTAGCAGATGAATGGATGGCCATGACATCTAACATATGCCATTTATTTGAATGATATACCTCTAAAGCCGCGTTCACACCGGTCAGCGCGTCCAGGCAGCAGGGCAGCTAGATTACATGCAAGTCTATGGGATCTACGCATCTAGTGGGCGCCAAGCTGCCAAGCAGCAAGTCGCGTGCGTCGGCGCAGCTGGCATCAGCGCAGCTGGCATCAGCGCAGCTGGCATCAGGCATCAGCGCGTCCACGCAGCTGATGCCCGGACGCCCCGACGGACCGTCGGGGCGTCTGCTGCTCAAGTTGGGAAAATTGAACTTTCGGGCAGCAGACGCGCGGCGTCAACCAATCAGAGCGACTCGTTGTACTGACGTAGTAACTCCTTCCATGGGGGAATCGGCAAATTTTTTATTCAAGATGGAGGACAAACTGATCGTCGCTGTATGTAATGTCCGTGAACTGTATGACCCGTCTTCGTCTTTTTACAAAGACAGGAAGAGATCGGATCTGATTTGGAGGAAGATATCGGAGGATATTGGAGTGCCAGGTAAGCAGTTAAACATAAAAAAAAATATTTTTTCTTTTAACTTTCTTGTTATGTTAGCTAACGCTACGCTAGCCAAAAACGGTTAGGGCAACTACGGTACTAAATACGCATTACCAGTTTCCCATTGTGTATTTAGACGAGATCTGCAAAAAACGGTGGAAGACATTGAGGGACACATATGTCAGGCAGAGCAGAAAGGAGAAAGAGAGAAGGAAGAGCGGAGCAGAAGGAGGGAAAGTGCAGAAATGGAAGTACCTCTCTGTCCTGTCCTTTCTCGAACCCTTCATCGCCCCCCGCGAAACATCGAGCAACATGGGGGTCGAGGAGGAGCAGGCGGAGGGGTATGACCACCCAGAGGAGCCAGAAAAAGAAGCAGCAGGGCGGTTAGAGGCAGAAGGTTGGTGATTTTGAGAAGAAAACCCAGACATAGTGGCACACAAACACACACAAAAACGTGCTCAGAAACATGAAAATAATTATTGTAAAGCTGAAACCTACATCATTTTGCTTCTACAAAGTTTTGCTATTTATTATTAGTGCTAGCAGTAGAAGTATTTGTGATCTTGGTATAAAGCATAATAAACAGGAGGGTCAATAATATTCCTTTCTGTCTTGACAGATCCAGCTAACATGGAGGCAGGTGACATGGCTGAACCAGAGTCCCCTGGCCCTTCCTTTTCTGCTTCTGACCAGCCTGGCCCTTCCTCTGCTGCTGCTGCTTCTTCTTCTGACCAGCCTGGCCCTTCCTCTGCTCCAGCACCTGCAGGTGTGTAGTGCTGTTTGGAAAGGTTGGGAATATAGGTTTTATTCAAAGATGTCAATCTGTTTCTTTGGGTTCCCAGACACTTGGCGAATTACTTTTTGTACTTTCTGAAATGTCTGTGTATACCCTGGAATTCACACTCAGCCTTTCATACAGACTTAAAATGTTGCTTCTAATTTTATCTAATTTGTATATTTTTTCAACATAAGCATTTTTAACACATTTTTCTACTGTGTTTTTTCACAGGCCCTCCAAGAAAACGAAGGCGGAGGCAGCAGGACTTGTCAGTGCCAACAGAGTTCCAGCAAAAGCTGCTTGATGCGCTCAAGGCCCGGCCTGAACCAGCTCCTGCTCCTCCTGCAGATGATGACATGCACTTCCTTCTCTCTCTTCATCCTCTCCTGAAAAGGGTGTCACCTCTAGAAAGAGACATCCTAAAATTTGACATTCATAGACTGATTTTTGAAAGAATTAATGTAACACTCAATTTGACCCATTTGGACAATACTCAGTAGTTTTACTGATCGGGCTGACACCTTTTTCAGGGGAGGAAAGAGACTCCTTTCTGTGTCCCTCCTGTCTTCCACCGCACTTCCTCCAAATAAGGTCCTTTCTCTTCCTGTTCTTTATTTTATTGTTTTATTATATGTATATATGTTGTATGTATTTTTTTTATATTAAATATTTTTATATGTAACATTTTGGTCAGCTACTTTCCTTAATTTAATTCTACTGTCCTATGTAATGCCATTTGGGTGAAAATATTGTTTTTAATAACAGCTAATAATTACCTTAATGAAATATACCTTTTTATTGACTATATAAAATACCACAGAAGTACAAAAGCAAGAACTATTTGAGTTTATTTGATTGATTTCACCATATCCATAGACGAGTTTGTGGGAGAAAGCAGAGCAGTCTGTCAGTCATTACCTGGAAACGAGAGGTACAGGTGAACAGGTCAAAAGTATATAGGTACAGAACAAACAATTATCCATAAATGAAAGGGATTTGTGAATGTATATATGAATGTATAGAGAAAAACAAATTACTAAAATATAATATAGTAAATATAGATGTGTAAATTTTCAGAAAGTTTTGCTCTTAATTTTTTTATTGGGTGGCTCTTAAAAGAGCCGTTTTGGGTCAGTCCTGTATGGACATGACTATTCTGCCGGCTGCCATGGGACTGCCCCCTCCTCACTGAAGTGGGCCATGAAAACTTCTCTGGTCTCCAC
This sequence comes from Valencia hispanica, assembly GCA_963556495.2. Classification (NCBI taxonomy): domain Eukaryota; kingdom Metazoa; phylum Chordata; class Actinopteri; order Cyprinodontiformes; family Valenciidae; genus Valencia; species Valencia hispanica. The sequence continues at coordinate 53,055,730 of OY747700.1, read as the reverse complement.
TGCCTCTCTGGTTGCGTTGTTGGCTCCGATTCGCCCCACAGCTGGAAGTGGTCTTTCTCCATGAGCAGCGGCAGCTCCCCTCACTGCAGGTACCTGGCCATCTCCAGAAACCCTCATGAAGTTGTGGAGAACACACGTCGCCTTCACACACTTCTCCACAACTTCGGGGTTGACTTCCAGTCTGCGGTGAAACATTCTCCACTGTGCAGACCAGATCCCGAATGCATCTTCCACCACCAGCCGGGCCCGGGAGAGCCGGTAGTTGAAGACGCGCTGCTGAGGGGTTAGGCCACCACGTCCAGGAAAGGGGCGCATCAAATGCTTGCGCAGTGGAAAGGCCTCATCTGCCACAAACACATGGGGCTGGGCTCTTCGGTGTGCAGCTCCGGGCATGTGCTGGTCTGGAGGCAGACCAAGTGTGCCATCACGCAGAGCCTGACCAAAGGTGGAGTTGGCCAAGATCCCTCCATCACTGGTTCTGCCATACCCCCCAACATCGACCACCCTAAACCTGTAACGGGCATCTACCACAGCAAGGAGCACGATGGAATGGTGCCCCTTGTAATTAAAAAAAAGAGAACCAGAGTTGGGGGGTGCCTTTAAGCTGATGTGCTTCCCGTCTATAGCACCACAGCACAGAGGAAAGTTCCACCGTTCCTTGAAGTCCTCTGCAATGGACCTCCACTCCTCTTCTCCTGGGACAGCCATGAATTCCTCCACTAAACCATCCCAGATGGCTGTCACCACATCAGGGATGATGGTGGAGACAGTGGAAATGCCCACTCTGAAGCTGCTGGCTATGGTCCTGTAGGTGTCCCCAGTGGCAAGAAACCTGCATAAAAGAGAAAACGATAGTGAATAGACTAGTTGTGGGCCAGATTAGTTATTAAATCTACTATTATCTACTATAATGTATATTACTTATAGATAAGATAAATGCTGTGTGAGTATATATTGGGCAGGAGATGAGAAATGACAGTGGGGTGAGATAACTTACTTAACTGTTCACTAAATATACATTCACCTATGTTGTTACCTGTGGCTTTTATTTGGCTGCATGTTAATATAGGAAAATGAATTTTTTTTATTTGCCTGTGTGTACTGTTTTAATCTACTGTTATGTGTGGCGGAAAAAAAACTGGTACCAAATGCAAAAAAGGCATATTTGGTAAGTAGACAGTTTGGTTTTACAGTGACTCTTTAATATGCATAGTATAAGCACATGAGCATCAGATTAAACGTTTATACAAAAAAAACATTTTCAGAATCACAATGTACCCACTAACCGAAGACAGATGGACAGGCGCTCTTCAGCAGGAATAGAGCGCCTGTAGTTGGTGTCCTGGTAGGTGATGCGAGCACCGATGCGGGTCAGGAGGTCATCAAAATGGGTGCGGGACAGACGAAAATAGCGCTGAAACCGAACCTCATCCATACGCAGCTCCTGGAGCAAATGGTGAAACTCTCCGAAGTCCGAACGCCTCTGAATAATGGGGTGTACCCACACACGTCACAAACGACGACGACGTCTGGCTTGTGTAGCTTCATTAATTAAATAAGCCCAAGCCACTCTCTCGACAAGATCCGCCATGTTGTAAACAACTAGCAACAGACAAATCCACGCCCGCACGCTGACGTAATGACGTGACGCGCTGATGCCCCGACGCGCCGACGCAGACCACAAGTGTGCAAGCAGCTGGGTTTTAATTTTAAAGCGTCGACTTTCGTCCGTTTGAGCGATTTGACGCCTGGACGCGCTGACCGGTGTGAACGCGGCTTAATGTAGGCCTTTGTGTCCTGGGGCATGGCTGGGTCCGACGAACTCCCCGCAGAGATGCCCTCAGCAGTTGGTCGCCCACGGTTCTGACTGAGGGCCATCTCTTCAGCCTCTGTGAGTTGTGGTGGTGCTGGACCACTGCCTGTTTTTCTGGCCTCAGCCTTCTTTCTGTTGGCTACGATGGAGGTCAAGTTTGAACATATGCAGAGAACTCAAATTTTGAGACATGCACATATAACAGGAATTAAGTTGTGGCTTTCATATATACTGGCAGTGATGGTATGACTGAAGATGTGGCTTTTTCATTCTTTAGGGATTTTCCCTAATTACTTAAATATAGCTATCACATGTAGAATGTAATCACTAAATGCAGTTTAATGAAGGCAGGCTAAACATCACCACAATGGGTAATAATTAAATTATACCTTACATGTTTGAACTGTATTTTTGTATTTCATCTTTAGCTGCTGCCATGTCTTTTTTCGGCCTGCTGGGTTGCACCTATGTGCTCAGAAAAACATGTAAGATATCAATGTTGAATGAGTGGAACATTTAAGACCAAACATGTCTTTTTCCCCCTCCAATTAATACTCACGTATTGACTTGATCAGCAAATTTCTGCCACACAAGCTCTCTCTCTTTTGCCACTGCCACAGTATTGCTTTTTTTTTAAGGATATGCTCATTTTCAGCATATGCTGTCATTAATATTTCCATCTCCACTGGGGAGAAGTAGGAGGATCTGCCCTTTTTTTCACTGGTTGCCATGGTGAATCATGTTATCTGTGTCCCATTGATGAGGGCTTTTTATATCCTCATGCACGAGTGTAACTCAGAGTTACTTTAACTCAGAGTTGATTGATCTGATTGTTAACACCTGTTCTGAAACCAAAAACTCAGAGTTTTTCAACTCAGAGTTAGCCAACTCAGAGTCGAGGTTTTAACTCAGAGTTTGTTCAACCTGCTTTGTGAAACAGGCCTCTGGTCTGAGCAGGATGCCAGACCAGGTATAGCTTCTGTGAAGAGAAAAACATGGAGTGAAAACACAGTTAACAGTTGAAATAACAACAAATAATGCAACTGGAGAGTAGTAGAAGAGAACAGTTGCAGAGTGAAGAAAAGTGGTCATTCTGTCCCCCAACAGTTTAGGCCTAAAGCAGAATAACTACAGAGATGGCTCAGGAGAACCTAAGCCACTAACTATAGACAAATCCGGCAAGCGATTTGTGAATGTCGCCATCTTGCGCCACCACTATTGCTGCAGTGACAAGTATCAGTGGTTCATTCATCATGCTGTTATTGTAAACTGAACCTCTACAGTGACAGCATGATGAATTCTTGGATTGATGATGTTAGACAGTGGCCTCCAGTAACTGATAATGGTATAAAAAATGAAGACCTATATTAATTTATGAATTAATCATTTGTTTGAGCGATAAACAGGAAATATGATTAGGGATATAATGGACTATACTGTTAAACACTGCACACATAGCATACTTTATGTGTGCAGAAGTTAGGAAGCTGATAATTGCTGGACACAGAGTCCATAGGATGTTGGTACATGCAACTATATTTAACTTTTATTTATGCTTCTAATACTAAAGCATTAGGTCTATTTGTTCATCCTGTAAGGCAAGGCAGGGCAATTTTATTTGTATAACACACTTTCAACAACAAGGTAATTCAAGGTGTTTTACGTGATTAGGGGGTAAATTAAAAATGGCAGTAAAATACAGACAAAGCATATAAAGTAAAAACAACAATAAAGCAAGAAGCATACACAAAACATATGATACATGGAAATATTACTCAAAGGCAGCTCTAAAAATACATATTTTTTGTTGTGAATTTAAAGAATTCAGTGTTTCAGCAGCTTTGCAGTTGTCTGGAAGTTTGTTCCAGATTAGAGGAGCATAGAAACTGAAAACTGCGTCTCCATGTTTGGTTCTAAGTCTAGAGATGTTGAGTCAACTGGAATTAGAGGACCTGAGTGGTCTGGGGGGGTTGGTATAGTGACAGTAGAGATTCAACATACTTTGGTGCTAAATCATTTAATGATTTATAAACTAGTAAAAGTATTTTGAAGTCTGTTCTCTGAGCTACAGTAGCCAGTTTAAGGACTTTAGAACTGGCATGATGTGCTCTACTTTCCTGGTTCTAGTGAGGACACGAGCAGCAGCGTTCTAGATCAGCTGCAGCTGTCTGATTTACTTTTTAGGTAGACCTGTGAGGAGTTTTTCGAGGTCCTGTTGCGACATCAGTCCTTTAATCCTAGAAATGTTCTTCAGGTGATAAAAGGCTGACCTTGTTTTTTATGTGACCCTGGAGGTTCAGGTCTGAGTTCATTACTACACCTAAGTTTGGGGCCTGATCGGTATTTTCTAGCTGTATTAACTGAAGCTGTGTGTTGACTCTTGATTGTTCTTCTTTAGGTCCAAAAGTAATTACTTCTGTTTTGCCTCTGTTCAGCTGGAGAACGTTGTGGCATCCATCCATTGATTTGCTCAATGCATTTACTTAGGGTTTGGATTGGTTCAAAGTCACCTGGTGACATCATGATGTAGAGCTGAGTATCATCTGCATAGTTATGGTAGTTAATCTTATTGGTTGTTATAATCTGGGCTAGTGGGAGCATGTAGATATTAAATAAGAGGGGCCCCAGGATGAAGCACCGGGGCACCCCCAAATGTGATTTCTGTTCGTTCGTTAGTTTCCTATTGAAACAAAGAAGTCCTTGTTCCTTAGGTAAGACTCCAACCTGCCAAGTACTGTACCAGAGAGTCCGACCCAGCTCTCCAGTCGTTCCAATAGTATATCACGATGAACAGTGTCAAATGCTGCACTCAGGTCCGGCAGAACCAGCACTGTGGTTCTACCACAGTCTGTATTTATGCGAATGTCATTGAAAACTTTGACGAGGGCAGTCTCAGTGCTGTGGTGAGCACGGAAACCAGATTGAAAAACATCAAGGTAGTTGGTCATTGTTAAGAAGCTATTTAACTGCTGAAACACAGCTTTTTCAATAATTTTATAAATTAATGGAAGATTAGAAATTGGCTTGTAGTTCTGCATTAACATGTTGTCCAGATTATTCTTTTTTAGCAGTGGTTTAATAACTGCTGTTTTTAATGCCTGGGGGAAGACACCTGACAGAAAGCGATGAGTTCACTATTTGAATCAGATCAGACCCAATGGCAGGGAAATGGTTCTTAAGGAAAGCTGTGGGTAGGATATCAAGACAGCAAGAGTAGGAGCCTAATTGGTTAATGATTTCTTCCAGTTTTTTTTTGGTTTAATTCATGGAATTCTGACACTTTTTCTACCTTAGTGTTAGCTGGGTATAACATTGGTAGTCGGTAGTCGGACTCGGTGCTGTGGTACAGGCCAACCGTCTAATTGTTAGAATCTCTTCAGTGAAAAAGCTGGAAAATTCATTGCAGGCCCTGGTAGAATTTAGTTCAGGGGCTACTGTCACTGGAGGATTAGTTAGTCTTTCCACTGTTGCAAATATAGTCTGTGCATTATTAATGTTTTTGTTAATGATTTCAGAGAAGAAAATTTCCCCAGCATCTTTTAAAGTGAACTGATATCTGTTCAGTCTCTCTTTGTAGATCTCAAAGTGAACCTGGAGTTTTCCGCCATTGTCTCTCAGCTCATCGATACTCCTTTTTTTACTACGTACCAGTGGATGGCTTGTGCACGTAGACCTCTTTCGACCTGAGACTACTTTCACTTTAGTTGGAGCAATGGAATCAATGATGTCTGAGATTTTCCCAAAGAAATTTTCTACCAGCTTGTTTACTGAGTTGGAGTTGGGAGATGAGGGGCATGTGGTGGAAGTTTAAATACTTTAAAAGGTTTCAACTGAACTGTCCCAGAGAAAAAGCTTTTTTACAGTTGTCTCTCTGTGGCTAGATATTTTATGTCGGAAATATTTAAACCTTTGCTAATAATTCAGTCCAGAGTGTGTCCTCTATTGTGTGTTGGTTGTTTAACATTCGGGGTCAGGCCGAAGTTATGAAGTATGTCACCTAATGTTTTTGCTGGTCTAGTCTGGGGGTTGTCAGCATGGATGTTGAAGTCCCCACAATGATTAATTGGTCAAAATCAATACATATAATGGAAAGAAGGTTGCTGAAATCATTAAAGAAGTTAGAGTTATGTTTTGGGGGTTTATATGAACTTAGAAATAGAGCTTTGTTAGGCTCATTTATCTGGTTGGCTCAAATGTGCCCAGGGATACCGTTTTAAAGTTCATTGAGTTATGAAAGGTTGTGGTTACGCCTCCACCTCGTCTGTGTTTCCTGCTCTCGCTTAAAAAAATTTAATTTGGAGGAGTAGATTCTTCAACGCTCACGTGGGCAATGACAGTGAGACCTGGAGGGGTGTGGTTGGGGAGAATGGCCCCCCCGATCTGAACCAGAGTGGTGTCTTGTTATTGGACTTTTGTGCTCATCATGGATTGTCCATAACAAACACCATGTTCAAGCATAAAGGTGTCCATATGTGCACTTGGGACCAGGACACCTTAGGCCGCAGCTCAATGATCAACTTGGTTGTTGTCTCATCTGATCTGCGGCCGCATGTTTTGGACACTCGGGTGAAGAGAGGGGCTGAGCTGTCCACTGACCACTACCTGGTGGTGAGTCGGCTCCGATGGTGGGGGAGGACGCCGTACAGACCTGGAAGGCTCAAACGTGTTGTGAGGGTCTGCTGGGAACGTCTGGCAGAGGCTCTGTCAGAGGGAGCTTTAACTCACACCTCCGGCAGAACTTTGAACACGTCTGATTGTTTCTTCAGTTGCACCTGCGTGGATAACAAACTTTTCCAGTTTAGGGTTTTGTTCTAAGATTGTCTGGATTTTTTCTGATATTTCTCTCACTGTAATCTTGGGGCAGCTGATAACGCTAGTGTTCTGGCCACACAAATCTTCGCTACCATCAATTGATCCGTCATGTATGATGAGAACTTTTGCTGGGGGGGTTCTTACTTTCTTATGTGTCCGCTTCATGTGGATGGATTTCTCCTGGTGACCTTGACTGGTCCCAGGGGATGCGTCGTCTTTCGGGGAATTGAAGGCTGCAAATCTGTTTCTCAGCGGTAAACCAGGGGGAGTGATATCTCTTTTTTTGGGTTGCAGTTTCTTTTCTTTCTTCTTCCTCGGAGCAGAAAAAGCAGGCGCAGATTCAGTACCCTTTAAAGTCGGCCAGTCTTCGTCAAACTGTGAATGGGGTGTTCTACCCATTACATGCTTTTTGGCTGAGGGAGAAGCGTTGTTCTGTGGCTTATGTGCGAGACAGTTGGGCGGAGATAACATCGGGATACCAGGTTCTTCCTCCCTGCGTGTAGTCATCAGTAAAGTTGTCTCATTTCCATATCCAGTGTTTTGTCAAAAAAATAATCTGAAGATGGTGTAATTTAGTCTTAATTGTTTCAATTTTCTGGGGCAGTTCTTACAGTTCTGGATAAAGAAGCATTTCTCCCTTTGTGAACTCACTATTCAGCACCTTATAAAACAAGGCTACTCTGAAACATGTCTTAGCTCTTAACATGTGTTGAAAATGTAGGAAGACAAAACTGAAAGACGTCAAGCCTAACAATAAAGCCAGTAGACATAGTCCTGTTCATGGTATCAAGGTATACTATAGTTTTACAAAGCTCTGGTTTTCAAACCCACTACAATTTTACATTCCTATGGCTTAAAGTGCTTTTACAGAGTTTCTTTTCTGGTTCTAGTGAGCATAGATTAAGCCAGTTCTTCCTATTCCTCACCTGTGTGTGTGCATTGGTGGGCAACTGGCTGAAAAATAAAGGTTCCCACAACTTACTAGAAAGACAAATTTGGCTGTTTGAATAAATTTCAGATCACGAAAAGCATGGGAACTCATGTAAAAACTAGAGGAATGCCACTCATTGCTTTTATTAGGCCAGTTGTTTGAAACTACAGAAAACAAGTAACAAGCAGCACATCTGTTGGGTACTTGACTGAAGCATTCCTACCTGAGTTGGACTCAGGTATTTAATCATCTCTGCTTTAAAGTCTAAACTGCTAAAACTTAGTAAGTAAGTAAGGTCGTAAAGTAGTAAAGTATTAGTAGTAGTAGTAGTAAAGTATTAAAGTAAGTAAAGTAGAATTTAAGACTGTTGAAACCTTTATTCGATTTGTGAAATCACAAAAGAGCGCACTATTTTGACATTAAGACCACTTTAGAAACACACAGCCATTGAAACTTCCATATATGGACTACACCAACCTGGAATGAATTATCTTAGACTGATTATATATTATTTTAGAGTGCTTTCACTTCAGAGTTTGGTCTTTTTTGGTCTTTCTTGGATACTCCGCTTTGTTTGCACAGATGCTCATCTAAACTCTGGTGTGGACCAACCAAGTGAACTGTAGCCTAACTGAAAACATGGGCCTCGGTACGATTCCCTTACAATGGGAAAGCAAGCAGACCATCTAGTGAACCAAACAAAGAGAGGGATACAACTTTTAATAATACCTATCGTTCTGCTGAGCCCGTTATTCATAATGGGCAGCTTCTTGTGACAGTGCTTCTAATGAGGAGGCTTTGTACCTCATTTGGCAGTTTCGTCCACAAAATCCCTTAAAACATAGTTTTAAACATGTACACACTGAATAGTTCTATACTGAAGGTTTTCATATGATATGAATCTCATACTAGCCAAAGCCTAAATCACAGTAAAGATGGTGAGGCCAAACCATATTTAGTGTGCATCATAATGAGCATCATTATCATCAGTGTTTACAGAGTATATATATATATATATATATATATACACTCAACAAAAATATAAACGCAACACCTTTGTTTCTGCTCCCATTTTTCATGAGATTGACGAGCACCAGATCTGGTTGACATTCCTGCTGTCAGCATGCCAATTGCACGCTCCCTCAATGCTTGTGGCATCTGTGGCATTTTGCTGTGAGACAAAACTGCACATTCCAGGGTGGCCTTTTATTGTGGGCAGTATAAGGTACACCTGTGCACTAATCATGATGTCAGATCAGCATCTTGATGTGGCACACATGTGAGGTGGGATGGATTATCTCAGCAAAGCAGAAGTGCTCACTATCACACATTTAGACTGATTTGTGAACAATGTTTGAGAGAAATGGTAATATTGTGTATCTGGAATGAATTTTAGATCTTTAAGTCCATCTCATGAAAAATGGGAGCAGAAACAAAGGTGTTGCGTTTATATTTTTGTTGAGTGTATATATATATATATATGTAAATTGACAGCTGCAGCAAACCTGGATAACCAAGGAGTTAGGGTTGATTTAAGTCCACAGACACCAAATCAACAGCAAGAAGAGCCTTAGGGTAAGCAGCTTTTGCAGCTCTTAACACTTCCTTTGTGTAGGAGACCTTCTCTCTCTCCAGAAGCAGGATCATGTCTGATTGCAGGTCTCCTGGGAGATTGTGGAGCTTTATCAACCCAGCCACACTAATCTCACCTATAGGCCAAGGGGAGCTGCTGTGTGGCCTGTTCCTAAATGAAAGCAATGGGAGGATGCCTACTTGACCACTAGATCTTCTTATCCCGAACAACTGGCTACACTACTGGTCCCACCTGATAGTCTGACCTTTGACTTTTCTCAAAGTGGATACACAAGTTGAACAGAACCTAATCAGCACAAGCAAACTTGCTAATCTCAAAAGCAAAACACTTTCTCCTTCCACCAGGGGCCCTTTCATAGACTCTTCAGTGTACAAGCAAGAAAGTACCAGAGCGTTAGGGGTGACGAGGATTTTGCCTCTATTCTTGCAAGAAAGGGGAGAAGCTTAATCAAGCCAGTCCCTGCTCCCCTCATTCCCCACCACCACCCTCCCTCCCTCAGGGTCTGGAAAGGAGCCTGATGAAGGTTCAGCAGGCTATCAGCTCCAGCAGAAACCTTGTTATCACAGTGAGTGCAGTGTTCAAACTCCTTATGAGAACTATCTGATAGACTGAAATGGACAGACAGCTATGTATATATAGAAAGACAAAGGGAGAAAATTGAAAACTAGAAGTAAAAACTAACTTTTGAGATAGTCTTTTGAGAACTTTTGAGATAGTCAGGTTATTCAGTTTGAATCTTTTGCCTCCACATATCTTTTTTTTCTATATTAAATGTAAAAATGATTAGGCGAACGACTGCCATTGAGAAAAAAAAGACACATTGTGACACTACACCAATCCATCATCTGCTAGATTGATCTCTGTGGTGAGAAAAAGGAGTGTAGATAAGAGAACACAAAGAGCTGGGTAATGCTGTCGAGAGTCAGGCTCAGGGATTTTCTCTGTCCTCTGCGGCTTTGCCCTTTGGACTGTTGACAGCATTCAGATTTCCATGACAGCTCACAGGTGAGCTCCAATAGATGCAAGCCAGCACACACACGCACGCACGCACACCTACACACACACACACACGCACACACACTCACACACGGGAAAGCACTCGTCCTAACAGTTTTAATCCTCGTTTTTCAGCGGCTTGGAGAAAGGAATTAAAATAGCACCCATGTGGGGGGATTGTAGTACAACATTGTGAGATAAGATCAAAACGAGAGAAGTACAGTATGTCAAGGCTTAGCTCCTTTCAACACAAGTATTCTCCCATGCCTCCATGTTGTTTGCTAAAATGAGATATGAGGGTTTATAAAGAAAGATGATGTGGTTGGGCATTTCACATTGCAAATGGATTACAACTTCAACTCCTTTGCCAAAACAAATACTATCCAGACTCAAGATTTGCTTTGGTTTTATTGGGTCATGAAACACTGAACATATTACAGACTTGTTTATGACCAAAGTATATTACAGGATCTTAGTGATTCCATGAATCTATCCTACCATATGATGTAAAATTCTACAGTTAAAACTTGTAAGTGATAGCGACTGGACAGACAGAAGAAATATACTTCCGGTACTGGTCATTTAAAGAAATATATCATTTTGTACCTTTGAAGTTTGGGTTGTTTTATCAGACTTTTTTGAGTAGGAAATGTAAACAACTACAATGGGAGATGTTAACCACTTAAGTTTATACTAATCTTGGGAAGTTTCATACTTGTAACCAACCATGTAAAGTAATTTTATACCTAGTCTTAGTTAGCTGTTGCGGTAAATAATATGTGCCAACAGGAGGTTGCTTAGTTATTTTAGTTAGATCAGGGGTCAAATCTGGGGTCATTCTGTTATAATCTTGAGAATTAGGTGAGCAAAACAGGAAACAGAACCAAAATAAGGAAACATGTATAACACAAGACCTTACATAATTTATAGGTTTGTCCATATATCAAGGTTTTAGCCCAAAAGAAATACTCTGGGAATTATCTTCCTGAAGAAGAGGTGGCATTTTGGTCTCTTGAAAGCAAAGAGAAATAAGGGGTGACTCAATACGTTTTCACAGTTTGTGTTGGAGTTCTCATCTCTCAAACAATTTTCCCAGCCCAGAACAAGTTGGAATGCATTGAATCCCATTTTGCCAGCAGGTACAGTATTGTAATCCAAAGAGTTTGGTGCATCCTGGGAATGGCTGAAGTCCCTCAGTGATCCTGAGAAAGGTCAAAAACAGGTAGAAAATGCAAGCCTTACTAAATTAAGACAGATCAGCTGAACTAGACATCACATATGGGGATGTGAGTAAGACGTATGCTCTGCAGACACTATAAATATGAGCGTATGTTCCTCACACACTTAAAATGAGTTGTGAATAATAAGCATGCAGTGAGAACTAATAAGCAAGGCTGTTATTTGCCTGCATATTTTCAAACATTTGTTTTCCTCTGGTCTCAGTCAGCTAGCGTCGTATTTAAGACGTAATTCGCTCTCTGAACTCCGGCCCCCACAGTCTTGGCTCCTGAAGCCCCCCTCCTCCCCTTGGTGTAAGGGATGGTGAACTAGGGCTGAGTTCCTCACCCACAGACGACCCCATTGACTGAGCAGCTCTCCACCACCTAAATGATTGATGCTAGCTTTAGCTAACTAGACTCCTGAGTCCTAAAACAACTAAGGCTGGCTGGCTAGTGGTCTGTGTGTGTTTTTGAGTGTGTGTTATCAGCCCAGGAGACTCCGTACAAATAAATGTGCTGGAAAGAGGTGCACTGTGTTTGTGTATGTTTGTGAGAAAATGTGCTTATGGCTATAAAAGTTTGAAATAGCAAGCCTTTTTAAGTAGTTTTGAAGTTTGTGTTGAGAAGGTGAGAGTTTTGGCGTTTCTGTGAGCACAATTAAGTTCAGAAGTTTACATACACTCATCATGGTCAATTTGTTTAAATTGGTGGGGTTTCTGACATGGAATTTAAGCATATGTCAAAAAAGAAATTCATGCCCATCTTAAGTGACTGTAACCATCTACACTGCTCTGGATTGCCCTTAATGTCATGAAACGTGTTGCATAGGACCCAAACGCAGGCTGCTCTGTAGCTTTTTAGTCTTTATTAGGCAGTCCTTAAGGCAGAGAAGTGATCCAAGGAAGAATCCAGGAGGCACAAGGAATTGGGACAGAATATAGAAAAGATGAGGACTAAACGGAAATCAAACGGAGACAACTGCAACAGACGAGAGGAGGGGGACTTAAATACATATGAGGTAATCAGTGAAACAGGACAGGTGGAGAGTTGAGGAACAAGACACAGGGGAGACGGAGGACCAGGAAACAGGCAGGTATGGGCAACAATACTCTAAAACAGGAAGGAGAAGACACAGGAAACACAGGGATCACTTTGGTTCTATGTCTGGTCTGCGAACCCAACCATGTACTGAAATTGTATTATGTTTTAAGATTTTTGTTTATTTAGTTTTTTGCTATATTAGACATTGCAGCATGTCCTGATGGAGACAGGGTAGTATAATAGAATTACAGCTGGCCTAACAGAATAAAATAGATCATACTTTGGTTCATTGGTTAGACTGTTAGCTCTTTTTGAACCCTTGACTCTAACTGCACTGTCTATTTAGTAGCTATAAAAAGGCCAACTGCATAAAAAGGATTGGCTAAAACAAGAAGAAGAAGCGAATGGAAATGAGCTTTACTGTACCCGCACATTTAAAGTCACTTATCATTCCAAGTGACAGTAATACAGCATGAAATCCACCATTCTCAAGAGATTAGAATTTTGGATCAGGTCGCTAACCTTTATTTTCCACTCAGCTCTGTATCCTGTACCCATTTATAACTATAATTGGTATATTTTTACTATCATTAGTGCAGGTCAATGGATCCATCTAGGGAATTTAAGGTTAGGCGGTCGCTATGGAAACCAGTCTTTACTCTCATTAAATGGCAATTAAAGTGGGTCAAGAAACCTCTCCTAACAAACCACATAGGTCCACTAACTTAAATTTCCTTGTCGTCCAACAGCTACGCTCTGTCTCTTGAAGATTTGTGATATTACCATAATGAAGGAAGCAGCTCTGCAGTGAAATATGAAGACTAAGTTTGCCCTTAAAGGCCTCCTGGAAACTAGATATTGGGTTAAAGAAGTAAAGACAAGATAAAGAGCAAAGTGTGTGCTGTGTGCACACAAGTATGGAGAGACTAAGTGATGGAAACTAAACACCAAACGTCCTCAGACTCACGACACTATCTCCGCTACCGTTTTATTTTTGCCAGATGCAGACGAAGACATGTCTAAACCAAACAGCATCCAGTCTCTTAGTTAGCTTTTTGGAAATCTCCTGGCGCAGTGTGTTCCCGCCGCACATGTTCGTCATAACACTGAGATGAGACACGTTTAAAAATAATGGCACCTCTCAGTATTGTGAAATATTTTAAATTGTTCCACTCCACCCAACCAAGTGACAGATGTTCTGTTGGTTTTCAGGTTTTCACTTCATTTGAAGGATGACGTGCTTCCTCACTAAGTGCAAAAACTTTCCAACCCTTAAAGATTTGTTTGAATCGGCACCGAACATGTTTGACTGAAATCGAGAATTTTCTCAAGGAATATACATGGTGTAAACCCACGTGTATGCGAGAAGTACAATGTCTTTTTTTTTTTAAACGCATCAGTCTTTCTCACAGACATCCCTGGATTCTCTCACCACAGCCTCTGCTTCTTCTTACTCTATCTCTAGCCTAAATGAAGTGTCTGCGGGGGCAGTTTGGTGCCTGAAACAGAGGAGATTAACGTATCCACGGGGGAAAACAGAAAGTAAAGGGAGAAAGACTGAAAAAAAGAGAGAGGAATCCAGTTCATTTAAAAATAAATGTATTACTTTTTTTTCCAGGTCTCGCTGAGGGGCACAAAAGCCTTCTGGTTCAACAGATAATGCAAGAGTTTACTTCTGAAACTGTCAGTTTGATTTTAAAAATAGCAGTGAAAAACAATTATAGTTTATTAATCTGTTAAATCAAACTAATTATACAATGCTTTGCTAATGTATATTATTGGGATTTTACATTAGGAAGGTGTCGGTTGCAAACGAAACGGCTGTTTGAAGGGAACGATCTCCTTGTTGGGAGCCGAACCGGAGCTGCTCCCCCCCCCCTTTTTGCTCTTGATTAGTCAAGTCCACTATACAGCCCAGTGTCCTTTTTATTGCTGCTCTTAAGTGTGTGCGTACATGAAGGTTGGGTCTGGTGGAGGGGGGTATAACTGTGATCATGCTTTTAATTATGAGGGGGATGGGATGGGAATGTGGTCTTTGTGGGATCATTTTAATTCTGTAAAGCACTTTGAGCTGCAACTGTTGTATGAAAAGTGCTTTATAAATAAAGTTTGATTGATTGATATGTGTGTTGAGCAGCGTCAGGAGGGAACAGGAGGGGAGGGGAAGGGAGGGGGTGCAGGCACAGATAGCGCCACAACCACAGAGAGAAACGAGAGGGATATGAGAAAAAAGAGCTACAGACAAAACACGTTGGAAAGGTGAGAAAATGAGTGACAGCAGGTAACGCAGCCAAACTAAGATGCATTTCAATTACATTGATTATTTAGAAGGTAGTTAAAGTTAAAATATCATATCGAGCAGGCACTGCAGTAATCCACTTTTCTATGTTGTTTCACTGTAAATAGTTCAATTTATACATATTTTAGATAAAATCAGAGTGTGTTTTTGTACTTTAACATTTCGTTTTTTTGTAGCACTCTGTTCCATGGTGAATATAGTAAGCCATATAAATAGTAAACACTTTATACAATTATGTTTGTAGATTAATAATTAATTTTACACATAGATTCACATTTTTTGGTGAAAAATTTATTTCAAAAACAAAAAACGTGAGGAACCGAAAGAGCCGGGTCTTTTTAGGAACCAGTTCTCCTAAAAGATTCTCATCACTATTTTACATGACAGTCCAACAAAAAAAGTAGCCCATAATTGTAATGTTACATGGGTTAGAAAATTTGGCAAAACAAAATTTGTATTTAGCCACCCTTTATGCTGGTACCCCTAAGTAAAATACAGTTTAACCAAGTGGCTTTAGATATTGCTAAATCAAATAAATACAGTACACCTCTGTATATTTTTAATCTCAGTACAAAAACAACTGTTCATAAAAAACAGCACCATGAAGACCAGGGAACACACTGAACAGGTTAGGGGGAATGTTATGGAGTTCAAAAAGTTATAAAACAATATTCCATGCTTTGAATATATCCTAGAGCTTTGTTCAGTAAATTATTATAAAACAGAAAGAGGAAGGTACAAGTGCACACCTACCAATATCTGGTCATCCAAAAGTAGAGCATTAAATAAAATTCGGGAGGAGCCACTATTTAGGTGGTAGATTATGCTGAAAAGACAGCTATTTGTTGTCTCCATTAATCTGGTGTCACGGTGGGTCATGTGGCAGTACCAAAGTGCAGACAAGATCATGGCAGATTCATAGAATGCATTTTAATTAAACCAAAGATGAGACTTACAGAAACATGTTGGAGGCGTGATAGGAAAATCATGTGAGGACTCAGGGACAAAAACGAAGGAACCAGCTAGGAACTAAGGAAGGAAGGAGCTTAAATACACTGAGGAGGCGCGGAAAATGGCACAGGAACCTGAGGAACTAATCAAGGGCAAAGCAGATAAAGGTGGGAGAGAAAGAGAGAGAGCAGAGAGAGAATACAGATAATTTGCAGCTGGGAAGGGAAGCAGAAAGGCAGGGAGGAAATAAACAGAACAGAAAAGGAAAATAAAGGTTTAAGTTCTAAAGAGAAAAAGGTAAATGATAAGATCTAAGTAAATAAATAAGAAATGACATAGAAGCACAAGAGAAACTCGAAGCCCGAACTCCAATGGTTATGACAGGAAGGGAAGAAGATTAAACAGAACAGAAGGAAGAGAGAATAAAAATATAAAGGTAATAACACTGAGCAGAAAAAAACTCAAATCACAAAACAATAATCCTAAATGCCAAAAATGACAATTTAGCTCATAAGAACGAACATAGAGGAATGAACTAAAATGATGACATCTAAATAAATAAATAAAAGATCAAAATTCAAACACAAATGAAATTTGAAGTACAAACACCGAAAAATCCTAACATCTGGCTTTATGGAAGAGTGGAAACCCATAGGAAGTGCTGGTGTTCCACAAACAGTAAATGTTCAGATGGTGTTCTGGTAATATTTGACCACCATATCCAGGGTGAAACATAGTGGAGGCACCATGGTGCAGTGGGGGTGCTATTCTTCAGCGGGGACAGGGAAGCTGGCGACAGTCGATGTGAAGATGGATGGCGGTCAGTTCAGAGCAAGCCTGGAGGAAATGCCTGTTAAATGCTGCAGAAGCTTTAAGACACACAACCAGAGCTACAGTGTAACTTGAAACATGATGTACACAGAAGCTTTTCATCCAATCTGAGTGAATTTGAACTGTTTCCCAAAGAAGAATGATAAAAAATATCAGTTTCTTGATGTGTGTGGTGTTTAGAGATATACCCGCAAAAACCCTTGTAACAGTAACAGCAATGAAAGGTGGGTCTGTAAAGTATAGACTTTTATTGACTCATCATTTTATAAACCATCTATCATTTTTATTTCACTTCACAAATACAACTTTGTGTTTGTGTCCTACATAAAAGTCTCATAAAACAGGTTGAACTTATTAGTTGCAATGTGACCAAAGGTTTAAGGGATGTTGATATTTTTGTGAAGGACTGTGTGGAGTCCGTGTAGAGTTTAGAGCAACAAAGTTAGGAGAAAAGGCAATTTCAAGTAAAAGTAGGAGTCCCTTCAGCATACACACTTTACTGAAGCCATCAGAGTAAATCAAGCAGGAGGCGTGACAGACAATCCTTCAATTTACTCAGGTCGCAGTGTGCTACCAGCGCGGGGCGAAGCAAAAATGGAAACTCAGCGACTGACCTTTAATGTGATACGGCTCCGGCGACTCACCGTAGAAAGGTTCTAGAAAAACGGCAGCTGTGTGACTGCGTGAGTCTATGCGTGTGTGTGTGTGTGTGATGAGTTATGGCCAGCTCTCGTGGCGGCATTTGGGAAGTTGAGAGGCAAAGCCAGGTGGATTTAGACAACTTGCCTCTGTGAGCACTCTCCAAATGGGTTTTAAAAAGTTTCCATGTGTCCAAAAGAGCAAAAAAACAAAACAAAAAACAACAGCTTGAAAAGCAACAGCTTTAAAATCATCCGAAGAAAGAAAAATAAAGAACAAAAACCACACGGACAATAAAATGTGAAAAATAAAACTAGACTTTGGAAGTCTAACCCTGAGAAAGCAAACTGTGGCTTTGTGGGCTGACGGCTGGTTTGAGGCTCTGAGCCTTCTGATACACACTTCCTCTGGTGTTTTCTGGCAGGTCACAACCTCTCTGACCTCTATCCAAGGTGCCTGCTAGAAATGAATACCTGCATCTGACAACCAGGGAAACTGGACCAGTCATGGTGAATGAAAAGGAAGTTTCTATTTACTTAGTTTGGCAGAAGAAAGGTTTGGAGACGTTCCGCTGGAAGTTGCAAAATCCCAGGAATGACTTTTAGAGTAAAAAGACGTGTGTTTGTTTAAATGCATTTCATGTAGCTCATAGAGAGTAACTGAAGTCAAATACATTGAAGATACAGTGGCGTCGTCAGCCGATTTTGCCGAGCCTTCAGCCCCTAATGTTTTCAGTGCAACCGTGGATGTTTTAAGTCTGGCTCACCACTCCCTCAATCATTCACAAAGGGACTCTGCTCAGCGCTGCCGCAGACTTGACTTGGTGTTAGGTTACAGTCAGTTATTGCAAGCCATCGGTATCAAAAATAAGGCGTGTATTAATGTCTTATTAAGGTATTAACGTCCAAGGTGTAGGTTTACCCCTTGCCATACCATGGCTTGCTATAGCCAGTATTTCGCTAACGCGGGCACATGGCCCCTCCCCTCTCCTAACGAGGCCGCTCTGTACAACGGCATGTGCAAAAAACTGCATAGCGCCAGACCAGAAGATATATAACGATTAGCAATATTTCTAAGACTAACAACAACCAACGGATCACACAAAAATTCAGAAAAAATAGATGCAACTCTTCAGCTTTCAAAGGTAAGAAATTATCTTTCTAAAAACGAATGATTCAAAAAGCCAAATCCTGGCTTGTACATTATTTTCTGTAGCTGTCGTGTTGGTAGCAAACTAGTTATCCTTAGTAAGCACATCGACTAAGGAAATTCATGAAAAATGACTCTTACAAAAGCAACAAAATAACTTTTAAATTACAGTTGAAAAAGAAAAACAGTTATAATATATAAAATAGCAATGTTGACTATAATATCGGATTTATGTTTGTTCTTTTCAGGTGATTTTTAATTATTTTATAGTCCAATCATTTATTTTACTCACGTTCCTCCTGCAGAACTCCAAAGTATGCCCTATTTGAGAAGTGCTGCTTCAGACCCGAAGGCTGAATGCTTCCATTGTTGTTGTGAAACTTGTTGATTTGTTTTCGTTGTCAACTTGTTTGTATTACATTATTGTATTGTATATGTGCGACTTGTTGTTTGTTGGTTTATTACATAATTTGATTTGATTTAATCATTTTGTAGAAGGAAGCAAAGATGAGCTACAGCCAGAGAAGGAGCCAGCAGAAGCAGAGCTGTTCCAATTAAACATGGAAATTGGTCACAGTTTTTTGAGTAGAATTCTTTTGTGCTATGGAATGCTAACTAACTAAGTACTTTTGTAATACTTATCATGGATTGATGTAGTCCAGTTGTTTACATAAGGATATTTAGTTTGTATCTTATTATTAGTTTACTATAGTCACATTTTGCACACTTAATTTTCATGTCATGAGAGATGAACTAATAAGGTAGGGGCCTGCAGGAACAATAGCCGTAGCTGCATCATCATTAGGCATGTGAATTAATAACAACTATTTATTCTAACATTGTGTTATAGATAATGAATCAGAAAAGGTCCTTAAATTCCAACTATCATAATACCTATTCAAATATAGATGGAAGCAAATTTGAAACGGGTCAATAACAGCGTATCACTGAAGACATTAAATGAAATAAGTAACATTTACCATTTTGGCATTACTGACAGAGCCAAACAGACTATCCAAGACAAAACCAATGATGAGAGGGAGAAGAGGAGAGACAACAGCTAGAGATAAAGAGAGAAAGAGAGACAGCAATATGTGAATAGTGTATGAATGGTAGTATGTGCATGATGTTTGTTAGCAATCTAATGCTTCTAATGCAATCTAACATTTTTTGGACGTTCACTGGTGTAAAGAGAGAGATGGAAAAAACCTAAGACAATGGGTGGAAAAGGAAGGGACAATAAAGTAAAGAAGAGAAAAGAGAGAGCAACAGAAGCAGGAGAAAGAAAGAACTGAACTAAATTATTGTTTGGTTTTGTTGTTTTCAGATATAATTTTCCAAAACACAAAACATTCCATATTAAATTCAACATTAGATATGCAATTATACGCCATTGTAGATTAGATGACACATTGTTTTGACATGCATGCATTGGAAAATGTATTATAGTTCAGGCACCTTACTGTGTATGCTATGGTCTATAATCTATTGTGACATTCTTTTTTTCCCCTTTAAAATATCCCATCATGTCCAGGGCTCAGCCCAGGTACTTTGTAAAGGCTGGAGACTCCCCTGAGTGGAATATATATTATGTGGTGAATTCTGAACAGAATTATATTTATGAAAAATGTTTGTTCCTATGAAAAAATAAATTTAAGTCATATTCTTGAAATTAATTGGATCTACTTCCTAACACAAGTGGTTATGGAAGTCTGATATAATTATCTACAACCAAACTCCAGCAGAAAAACAACAGACTACAGTACTATATTCATTTAACAGTACACATTTAAAATCTGCTCAGAGCCTAACGTGCACAATATATAGTGGACATAGTTATTTTATTATACACACATTAC
Organism: Valencia hispanica; assembly: GCA_963556495.2. NCBI lineage: Eukaryota > Metazoa > Chordata > Actinopteri > Cyprinodontiformes > Valenciidae > Valencia > Valencia hispanica. The sequence continues at coordinate 53,035,595 of OY747700.1, read as the reverse complement.
CAAACCTCATGTTCGAGAGACGATCTTTACACCCACATTCACAGTTTTGGAAAGAAATCTAACAAGAGAGGCAGCAACAGAGAGATCCCAAAATGAACCAGCAAAAAGCATAACTGGAAACATTTTAACAACCTGACTAGACAACACTTAATAATAAGAATGTCCCAATCAGACCAGGTATCTGCTTGGAGTCCGGATCAAGAATTTTCTTAAACTTGACAGTATCTGGAGTCAACTCCCATAACCTGTATTTTGGAGCTATCAGCTGCAGCCCCAGTGAGACATGAGGTCAGGGTTTAAGAAAATGCTACCTATTTTCAAGTGCACAGCTCATAAAAGTGTATTTTGGGCTCTGTACATTATTTTGTTTTTGTGACAAGTCTGGGTTTACTCTAACAATACGTTTTGACCCTTAAAATAGTACAAAGAAGGCAGTTGCAGCTTCTGATTTGACTGTGTCATGTGACCTGCTCTGCCTCATATGCTAATCAAACATTTTGCCCCAAAGATTCGGCCGTTTGACAAAGTGGAGGTTCAAAGAGATCTGTACCAGCTAAAAAAAGCAACAATGTTGCAATTTTGCTCTCCAATCAAACCGACTCAGGTGTGAAAATGACCTTTAAGGGCAGGCGAAGCACTAGTCATTAAATTGTAAAACGTGAGAGAACTTTTTCTGTATGTATGATTAAATGCATATGCGCTGAAATATGTTAGGAGGCTATGGAGGAGGATTGGGGCCACTGGAAAATAAAAAAGAAATCTGACTTTTTTCAGATTCTGACTTTTTTTCTCAGACTTCTCTGTCTACACCAGTGTTTCCCAACCCTGGTCCTCAAACCACACTGCCCTGCATGTTTTGGATGTTTCCCTGCTTTAACACGCCTGCTTCAGATGATTGCAGTTCAGCAAAAGCCCCTTGATCAGCTCTCAATTGAAATCAGGTGTGCTGAAGCAGGGAAACATCTAAAACATACAGGGCAGTGTGCCTTGAAGAGCAGGGTTGAAAAACACTAGTCTACAACACAAACAGAAACTGTAACAAAAATGAGCAAATATGCATGTCCCATCAAGTGGGTTGCGCTAACATCAACTTGAAGACACACCAGAATACAAAGGACAAACATTCAGAAGATTAGCTAAAAAAACTCAGACCATTTGTAGTTCTGTGGGTTATTTTCATAAAGTTCCATATTTCTGAATGGTAGAAGTTAGATAGCAGCAGAATCATGTAAAAAGAAATTCATAATACAATTCTAACCATAGCTTAGATCTTTTATTGTTTTACCACACAGAACAAACGTGAGTATACCCAGATTGAAATATTTTAAACGGTCTCTGCATTTCTCACATGTAGTCACTGTAAAAATCTTTGAAATTTACAAAAATGTACTATTGCACAGAAAAAAGTTAAATTTTCTTAAAATAAACCCAGACAGTAAATCTGAAAACAGTACTGATGTCATGCTGCCCTAATCACCCTCTCCTCATCATTGTCCTCACCTGTGTCTCGTCAATTATTCACACCTTATCCTTCTCACCTCCTGCCTTTATCCTTTCATCCGCCGTCTGCGTTTGGATCTTTACTCCACACATTCCTGACAGAATGATCCAGCTGTAAAAATGGACCCAGCACTCACCCGGGAGATCGCCGCCCTGCAGAAGGACGTCTCAGCCAACCTGTCCAGGATCTCCCTCTCCCCTCACCTACCTCTTCGCGTCTCCGGGGCTGAGGAGATCCTGAAAGTTCTCCCTCACTTCCGGAATGTGTTCCCGGCCCAGGATCTCGCCGCGCTGCGGAGTGAGGCAGAGAGGGTTCGCCAGGGAGCATGGGATCAGATCATCGGTCCACTCTCTCCGCCTCCATCATCTAAGCGCAGGCGGCGGTCCCGCCGAGCCGGAATTTCCGGGAGCGGGGAGCAGAGCGGCGCTCCCTCACGGACTGCCAGCGTAGGCGCTGCGGCTGAGAGCGATCCTCAGCCGACTGATGCAGCACTCCCACCGCCTCCTCGCAAGCAGCGACGCTGTCGAGGTAGGGCCGCTTCCGGGGAGGAAGTCCGAGCTGTCCGCTCGCCTCCAGTCCTCCCTGCTGCGATCAGCGCACTGGCTCCTCCCAGTCCCTCAGCTCTCGTCGGCTCGCTAGCTTCAGCCTGCTCTGTCCCGAAGTCAGTCACCATCATCACCATCACCTCCTCCACCAACAGCACCTTTAATACACATCCTGTGCCTTTCATCCGGCATCTGCATTTGGGTCCTTACTCCACACATTCCTGACAAATGATCTCAAAATACTGTAGCTCGAACAAGGATTACAAGATTTTCCTTTTTCTATTTTCATTGTATCAACAAGAAAAGACCATCTGCATCTCCTGTTTATGCTTGTTCCACTCTTTTTCCATCATACGATTTCCCTTTTTTTTCTTGTTTACCTCATTCATGAATAGCTTCATCAGCGCTACCCTAATCCCATGTTTTGCTCACATGTGTTTTTCTGAGTGCGAGTGAAGTCGCATCAGTAAACAGGATAATCCTGGGTCTAGGTGTAAAACATGCCGCTGCGTATGGAGACGCTGATGGAGACATGGAGGAGCTGCTTATTAGAAGTATCATTTGTGTCAGTTGAAGTGAATGCCTATCGATTTACATCCAGTGCCGCTGCGGGCCGCAGTGAGACCTCATGCATAATTCATAAGGAACCTCTGAAAGAGCCATAAATACAGTTGCTGGGCTCGTCAGCATAGCACTCTCTCAGCACTTCTTGACGCTCGGCATCGCTAGTTAGCTGAGGAAGTGGTTAGAAGAAGGGATGAAGAAAAAGAAGAGATGCAATTAGGATGATAAAATGGTCTCGTTTTTTCCACTGACTGGTAATTTAGTTTTTCACATTTATTTCGGATTTGTAAACTGCCTTTGAGAATTACTGCTCCAACAGGGCTCCTTGATAACTTTTTTCAAGGCAGCTGAAATCTAATCTTATCTGAAGTTGGACAACAGAGTTGTTTGGGCCTTTGGTTCAGCCGGTACTGCTTTGATGACCTGGTGGATTTACGTGAGCCGTAAACCAGCCACTCGGCTTTAATTCTTTTCACCTCGCCTTTATGATGCTGAAGGGAACGGGAGACTGAGTTATTGGCTTTGTTTGGGACAGAAGAAAAATAAAAACGCTATACACCTGAGCTGTTTCAGAGATATCAAAGAGGATTTTATGTTTTCCATGTGTGAATTTAAAGGAGGCTAGCCAGTAAGAGAGGCAGCCCAGGCTTATATGGGACCTTAAGCAAAATTTGATTGGAAGCCCCCTTTCAAGTAAGGCCTATCACCCTCCAGCCACCACAGCAGTAAATACATCTCATTAGATGCACTGATCAGAATTCTGTGAAGGACTTTCAGTTTTGGGTACAGCTTGCGCCTGCTTCTCTGTTCTGTTTAAGGCAATAACAGCAGAAGGTAAAGGTATTTAAAATATTTTCTCTAGCTTTTCTGGTTTAAAAACAATATCACAAAATTTAGTATCCTATGTTAGCAATTTGCATGACAAGCATCACTAAAAAATGTCTTAATATGAATTCTCATTAGAATGTAAATTTTTATTTTAACTGAGATCAAAACAATAAACAGATCAGCATTTTGTTTGGTTTGTGACCAATTACTGCTGATCAAGCTGAAAATCTGTCAGTTCCAGTCACCAATAATTAAAACTTTGTTTTTTTGTGCTGCATTTACTAATCTTATTTTAGTTTCACAATTTACCAAGTCAAAAAGTTAATTGATTATATCAAGAATTGCTACTGTATGTCGAATCTCAATATTCCCTTCAAAATATTTATTAAACTGTACAGGCAGTTACATCTGTAGTACAGTTGAGTTGTGTTCAGAGCAGACTCTGTAGTTAAAATGGGCATTCACTGATTGAGTCAATTGCAGTTTAAGTCTGCATGAAATGTCACTCTAGTACAAATACAATGAGCAGAGATTATTTAACTAGAAAAATTAAGGATTACTGTTAACATAACTATTAAGATTTCAATCTGGATAATTACAAGTATATTTTCAGAACCTTAATTTTCCTTTTGAAAGAAATTTCCTTTAGATCAATTGCAGCATGGTTCCATCTTGGGGGGTCCCCTTCGGTTGTCAAAAGAGTACATGGCTGTATTCCAAGTCGAGGCCAAAGTGAAATGTTGTCAAGTTGCTAGGAGAGTAATTACACAATAAAAATGATATTTTTTTTTCCTTAAAGAAAATGCAAATGCATAAACTAGGTTTGTAGAGAGCTGTTCTGTGCAACGATGAGAGGGAGAGCCTTGAGCTGATGGTAGAATGTGTTTTCCACTTTTTACAATAGGTTTCTTTTTACTTCGTAGTGTGAGTTTGCATGTTCTCCTTGTGTTCTCTACGGGTTCTCCGGCATAAACAAAAACATGACTGTTGGGTGTTTTGGTCTCTACAAATTGTCTTTAGGTATGAGCATGTGTATGCATGGTTGCTTCTACTGTGATGGACTGGCGACCTGTCCGGGGGCTTACCCCGCACCCCGGTATAGACAATACATGGAATTACCATTTTATCTTCTCCTACTTCCATTTTGTACTTGTAAAGAAACCATTTTATACCGATCTACTTAAACTGTTGTATCAGTTTATTTTCTGTGTTACATCCCACTAAGAGGGAATCTAGGGGATGGGGGGGGGGGGGGTGTAACAGTAAGTCATGTTCCTGGGGTGAATGAAAAGGAAATAGGCAGGATTTAGCCAAAACAAATACGTTTTATTGTAAAATTTTTTAAATGAAATTCATCGCTGGATCCTCTTGAAAAATAGAAGATAACATTTAAAAAAAGACCTCTCTATCAACAATCTCCAGTCCAGAAAAACCCAGAGTTCTCTCTCCTCAACAGGGGTAAAATGACCAGAGATGAAAAATGGCACCCTGAAAACAAAGAAGCAATTAATCCAAAACGGGGAGAAACAACAAAACACCTTCCTTTACCAAAGGAGGTAAGCCAACAGAAAAACACCCTCTTTCACTAAGGAGTAGCAAATTTCAACAGTCACAAGCCTACACAAAAGAGTGTACCAATCACCTTCCTACACAAAGGAATGAATATCCTCAGCAGCAGCTAGAGGTCTATGGTAAGACCAACACACATCCAACAGCCAGCACCTAAGCAGCAACTCCACAATCTGAGCAAGGTCTGACAACCTGGGCAGGTTTGCCACACCATAAATACCCTGCCTAGGGCTGATTGGGTAAATTGGGCACAGCTGCACCTGCCCGCACTGCCTGGCAGAGAGAGGGTGGAGAACCCCCCCCCCCCACATGCTCAGAGCTGCACGTAACAGCTCTCTGCGTTCCTCTGTGATGGACTGGTGACCTGTCCAGGGCTACCTGATGGTAGATATTTATAGTCATTTAAATTGTCAGTTGTATGGGCGTGTATAAAACATCCCCCTGGTGGGAAAGAAGCGATGCATGGTTGCTGCAAAACAATCAAAAATAGACAAAATAATTCAGTCTCTTGTATAATTGGGAACAAAAACAATGCATAGAATAAAATAAAAAGCACATAAAAAGCCCAGCCATAAAACAAACAAAAATGCCAGTCGGACTTTATATATTCCACACGTGTATTTCACAAGACTCACTTCGAGAAGGCGGTCCATTTGTCAGAGTTATTGCACTGCTGTAAAAACGGTCTCTGAGTCTGTTAGTGGTGTGACCTCTGCACTCCGCCTCTATGACCCAAGGGCAGCATCTTAAACACCCGGTGTTCCCAGGTTTGTACGGTCCCTCAGAAATCCTCCTGGGACAGTGAGTTCTGAAGAGGAATCAACAGTATGAAATGATTTAGCCAAAGTCCCAAATTAAATTTGATGGAGAAACCTTTGAGGGAACTAAAGATTGAGGTGATGGCAATGAATCCTTTACGATGCCAAAGATGGAGCTCCTCACCAAAGATAAAGCACCAAAACGCAAGTGGGACCATGCAAAGAGCTGGCCAGCAGTCTTAAGAAAGCCTTGCTTATTTGCTTGCCGATAAAGATTTTTCCATTGATTATTGGGAAGGATGTAGCTAATTTTTGGCATGCCATTTTTGATAAAGTGTAAATAAAAAGAGATAAATACTTTTTGTTATTTAAGAATAGATATTCCTTTTACATTCAATTCAATTCAAAAATACTTTATTGATCCCAGAGGAAAAATAAATTTTGTTGTAGCGAATACGACTCAAGTCTTCAAGAGGTTGTTGTAAACGTTGATGGCAGTGGGCAGGAAGGATCTCCTGTAGCTGTCTGTGTTAAGGCAAAACTGTAGAAGCACCCAACTGAAGACACTCTGTAATTGTATGACAGTCTCTTAAAAAGGATGATCAGGGTTCTCCATTATGTTCTTGATATCTGAAGAATCCCACTTTGCAAAAGCCTCTCCAGAGGTTTCACAGTCAAACATAACATTAAATGATGCTAATCTTATTTCCTGCTGCTAACAAACTTCTTGGATCAATAAAATTAATCGGAAGTCTAAATCTTCAACTGTCCGAATATTTCTGACTGTTAAAGATCTGAATTCTGTCGGGGAAGTCTAACGTCTGACTCACACCGGGTGCGGATCGGATGCGGTTCGGAATCCGTATGGCGTCCGCAAAGAAAAGAAAAGAAAAAACATTGAGTCCAATCAAAGCATTCTCACAGGCTGCGGTGTGGCTGGGGATACTGAGCTCCAGAAAGTTTCCGCATAAGAACTATTTTACGCTGCAATGCGGATTTCTATGAAGTTATAGAAATTACATGAGCCAGATAGAAAGTGAGACATGAGCCAGCGATGTGTATCCAGTATGTGTCAAAACAAAACCCGTCTTGCATTATTTTCCCGACTTTTTCTTTTATTATTAATGACAGGGATATCAGTTGACAGTGTTTGATAGATCAAGTTATTTTTACAAGTACATCTTTAAACGTATTAGGTCAAGTTTTGCCAATGTTTTGCAAATTATTGCTAAACATTCATTGCTTTCACCCTTTGCTTTTCGGAGACGTTCCGCACACGAACCGCAGTCGGTGTGAATGGCAGTCCGTACAGAAGCTGTACAGAAACGGGACCATATCCGTTTGTCTTTGAATCAGCTGTAACTCTCCTGGGGCCCCTCTCGTGACCTGTTAGTCACAAGCAGCTACTAACGTCATACAATTTTTGGGATTGGTCAATTCTCCTTTTTCCACCCAGAAAAAAAACTCATCATGAAAAATAACTCAAGAAGCAATACTCATTTTACCTGGCCTTCATCGAGTATATCTTTTTAAATAGATCTTATACAGAAAGTCTAATTGACACATTCTCTACAATAGATTTGATCCTTTTCTCCTACGACTCTCCAGTTGTATTACAGTACATTCTGTTATTTCGACTGTTAACTTTGTTTTCTCTCAGTGTTTTTCTCTCCATAGAAGATATACCTGGTCTGGTATCCTGCTTGGCTGCAATGCCCTGTTGGACGGGGGGCATCGACTGGGATGATCCTCCCATTAACTGAACATCCACTGTGTCCTGTTATCAACTTTTTACTTTCTGTAACATAGAAAGTTCTCTTATATCAGATCTTCTGTTCCTTCTGTGTTTCTGCTCTGTCTTCTCAAACCCCCAGACGGTCGTGGCAGATGGCCGCTCCTACTGAGCCTGGTTCTGTTGGAGGTTTCTTCCTGTTAAAGGGGAGTTTTTCCTCTCCACCGTCGGTATATGCTTGCTCAATATGAGGGATTGCTGTGGTTGGAAAGTCTGCATCAACGGGGCCCAACCTAACACCAATGACTGACGCAATCTGCTGGGATTCCTTATATAGGAAACTTTTTAACTGATTGGAATGTTTGTATAAATGTATTGAAATGACTTCTTGTTAAGTGCCTTGAGATGACATCTGTTGTGAATTGGCGCTAAATAAATAAACTGAATTGAATTGAATCATATGATAAAATAAGCTAATAAACGTTCTGCAATTGACTGTCTCTGATTGTGCATATGGGCTGTATTTGTTTTTTTAACAAACTATCATTAAAAAACAAAAATGAATCAAGTGAAATGCTTCAGATCATTACAAGACAGAAGGAGAGGATGGAGAGGATAGATTTGTTGAACAAGAACTGGTATGGATAGAGGACACTCCACTTGTGCACAATACACACTCTGTTTGCCTCTATAGTGGAACAGGCGCTGCCTAATCACTTGAAATACACACTGTTCCATTCCTCCAAGCAGCGTGTTTCCCTTTGACACTAAATCTCCCCACCACTCAGGTTATCACCTCACAATGACTCCTTCTCATCATCTATCTCCACAAGCTCGTCGCCCCACCTCCACAGCCCGAGAGAGCACGTATTTCTCAACAAAAAAGAAAAGAAAAAAAAAACTTCATTTCATCCCCACTCCTCTCCACCATTAAGCAGTAAACGGCTGCTCTGTCCTTGAACATGAAAGTATTAGGGAGCAGGAGAGGTGGAGGAGGAGAGAGACAGCTGGAGAAGGAAAACAAGGTAAAAGAAAGAGCTTTTTCATAATGACATTCAGCTTAATGAAAAAGCAGTTAGGGCTCGTATATCTGCTGTTTCCTGAAGTGGAGCCTCTCCATCGTCTCTTGGCCAAGGAGAGCCTGTGCCGGGTCAGGCCACACCGAAGGTCGGGTCCGCATGAGAAGAGCCAAAGCTGGTTGGGGAGAAGTGGTGGTGGTGGTTGGGGGCGCTGTTTGAGGAATGGGCAGGGAGGGTCAGGGAGGGATTGGCCTTGAGTGCGGTACACTCGGGGACATCAATCCTCCGAGGCGGCCCAGGAAGGACGAGACATCAGTCAGTAGAGCTGCAAACCGCAGAATGCCGTGCACCAAATGTGCAGTTGCACAAAAACCAGGCTGTGCGCATCCGTTTTTCCTCTTTCACGGTAGCTGCGTCAGATCCCTTCCCGACTCTCGGGCTTTTCCCAGCGACTGGTTCAGAGAACAAACACATAATGCCTAATTAGCAGCAAACAAGTACATCAAAGAAGTCAGTACCAGTGGAGTGCATGCACAACTCCTAAGCTCATTTCCTTCAACATCACCACAGTGTGACTGCACAACTCTGATGCACGAGGCTTTTTTTTTGTCCTGCTGCAGAGTGAATGATGCGGTCAATAAAGTTCAACAGCACAAGAAAAAGCCTACGTGGCTGCCACACGGACGCGCTCATGTGATGAGCTATACGGACGAACTGGGCCAAGGGTATCTGCTTCAGTCGCATTTACACAAGGGAGCTCTATCCACAGAAGAGCAGAAGCGGTTCTAGGTCAAGAAAGTTGGCGGTGTGCGCAGGAAAAAGACAAAGAGAGCATTGGTCCACACAATTGATATTTGAGAAGCTATGGCAACATTTCAATCAATAAAATATGTGGGAGAGTTTAATGTTGGGTTTTACATTTTGTGTAAAAAAAAAACAAAGGAGAATGTGAGGTGGTGTATTCAGGGCCGTGACCAGAAATCCAGAGCCAATGTTCAAACCAGCCCTAAAGGTGGAATATTCATCCCTTGAGTTTCATTTGACTAGAATCAATACTTAAAAAAAATTAATAGTAGATGATTTGGGATATGGAATCTATTGATATAAATATGTCATGATCGGTCAGTGGAAAAGGGCTTAAAGATCTACAACAAATTGAAATGTTTTTACCCAGAGGTCTGTGATATGTCGGCATTAATAATTTTCATGGTGATATATTTCTGATGGTAATTATTGAAAAGAAAACAGCTGCTGATGTAAGCTCAAACAGTGTGTGTTGGTTCAACACTTACCCCTCACTTGTCTTTCTCTTCTTTTTCATTTACCTGATGTCCCTTTCTTTAGGAAAGACTTTCCTTTTTCCTGCCCACTGCTCCTCTGGCCCTTCGATCACTATATGTGGCCTAGTTAAATTGAACTGTAATACATACCCTTCACCTTCCCAGTCTAATGCCTCTAATTACTACGCTTCTCTTCCAACTTCCAAGCTCAAAGGTCTATCCTTCGAGTCAGTTCAGGGCGAAAAATACAGTTGTGCTAAACCAAGATTCCAAGGAGGATATATTGTTTATTCGTTACTGCTGTGGCTTAGATACTTTTTCTTCAGCACAGCATTTGTAGGCAGCAGTGAAGGAGAGGTAAAGTGAGAGGCAGCAAACAGGTACGTCTGGAATGCTGGAATGGAAATCAAATCTGCCCTCCTTTGTTCTCCATATCTCACTCCACCACGCTTCTTTGCTTTTCAAAAGTGTGATTGTGTACAAATTGCAAAACAACCCCACACCCACATAAATGGCAATCCACTCAGAAACACAGTTTGATAATTTTTTTTCTTCTTTTTTATCGTTTGTTGCCTGTTATTGAAAAGCCTGCACATCACATAAAAAGCTGTGGTCGGTAAACAGTTATCAATTATCTTCTAATATTTTCTCGTACTAATCTTATTTCCCTGAATTTCCCCTCAGGGATTAATAAAATATTTCTGATTTAAATTGAATCGTTTCTAACTCATATAAACTGCTATTAGAAGTAGCTGTAGAAGCTGTAAACCAACACAAAATAGTCCATGTGAAGTTATAATAAAATGATAACATTATTTGTTTAAGCATAGCACAAAGTAGGAGCAGAAGAAGATGTATTTTCCCTCTTTGTAGAGCCAATTTCCTACTAACGCTGCAAGGCAACCAGACCCACTGTTGCTGGTTGCCTAAGCTCTCATGACAGGGAACAGCCAAATGCAGTCCCGGTTTCCTGTTCTGTGGTCCAAAATATTTAAGCATGATTAGAAGCAGAAGTTAGTTGGATAAAAATCTACCTCAGCAGTGTAAGCTGTATGAATTATATTTAGACCTAGGCGGCTCCAAAAAAGATCAATTTACTGATTATTGTTTCTACTTTTATGCATATTGGTACATTACTATTCTACTTTTGGTAGTTCGTTTCATTGTTCATTTTTCTTTTACTTAGTAGTTTAGTTGTGTTTTACTAGCTTAGTGAGTTTGTTGATTGAAGTATTTTCACTGGAAAGTTGAATTATTTTGGAATAAACTCTTGTATTTTGGAAAGTCGTCAACAAACACATGTAGTAACTTGCTGTTCAAGGCAACGCCAAAAACTCTTTCCTTTATCTATTGTTTAATTATCTCAGCCTTATCAGGCAGGTAATCATAAACATTAACTGAGACTGAAGTATTTAGCTATTATTATTTTCCTGAATCCCAGGATGGTGCCCCAAACTTAGTAATTTAATAGCTATGCCTAAGCAATTATTCATAATTATTCATAGCCAAAACCTACCTATTGTGTCACAACAGTGATTTTACAAAGTCAAATATATGCTCTAAAGCTAAGTAATTTTTTTCCCCATCTAATATTTCCATTTTAAAGTAGAACTGGAAAAAGCATAATGCAGAGCAGGTGTTGTCTAGTTCTTTTGACTATAACAATCGTTCTTCCATAATAAAAAGAAAGGCACAGTGTCCCATATCCGTCTCTCAGCTGTGTGTGTGTGTGTGAGGGGGGGGCAGTGATGTTGCCAGCGGCCGATAGGCTGCAAAAATAGCAAGCTGAAAGGTCTGGTAAAGGTTTTGGAGGTTTGCAGCTTGCCACACTTGGAATTTTGTAGGAACTGAATTCACACAAAAATATATGAACACAACATAACAAACGACGGAATTAAAATAAAATACTTAGACAAAATCAGGTCTCTAAACAGTCAACCAGTCCTCTCTGACCTAGTCGGGCAAAACGTGCTTGATTGATCCAAAGGTTCTGTTTGTCTCTCCAGCTCCAGCTGCTCAGATTTAGCACTTTCAGGAGAGGAGTCGCCATGGGGGTCTGGACAGCCAGTCAGAAGTGGTAACTTGAGATTTAATTCAATTCAATTCAGTTTATTTATATAGTACCGATTCACAACAGATGTAATCTCAAGGTACTTTACAAGAGAAGTCATTTCAATACATTTATACAAACATTCCAGTTAGTTTAAAGTCTTCGTTAGTTTCCTATTTAAGGAATCCCAGCAGATTGCATCGAGTCATTGACTCGAGGTTGCATCCCGACTTCCAGCCACAGCAATCCCTCAGCAATCCCTCATTCTGAGCAAGCATGTAGCGGCAGTGAAGAGGAAAAACACCCCTTTAACAGGAAGAAACCTCCAGCAGAACCAGGCTCAGTAGGAGCGGCCATCTGCCACGACCGTCTGGGGGTTTGAGAAGACAGAGCAGAGACACAGAAGGAACAGAAGATCTGATATAAGAGAACTTTCTATATTAATGAAAGTAAAAATTTGATAACAGGACAAGGGGGATGTTCAGCCACCAAGACCATCATCCCAGTCGATGCCTCCCGTCCAACATGACTGTTATTCACCTAACAGTCATGTTTTTGGACTGTGGGAGGAAGCCGGTGTACCCGGAGAGAAATGCACTGGGAGAACATGCAAACAAAAAGACCCCAGGCTGGGATTTGAACCCAGGACCTTTGCTGCAAGGCAACAGTGCTACCAACTGTGCCACTGTGCAGCCCATATGAAACATACCATTAATGAATGTATGAATAATGGGTTCCATTAATTTCTTTTTGAAACATTTTCTTTTGACATAAAGCTGATTTTTGAGTTTCAAAAAGATCAACAACCTTTTATTGTAGCTAAAATGCTAACTAATTAGTTCTGGGATGTTGTTTACATTGAAAGTTTCAAAAATGTGATCATTTTACTGAACAAAAACAATCAGTCACATTTCTAAATGAGCAAAACAAGGTTCGGAGTTCCCGCCACCTGTGGGAATAAGCAGTTCTTTTGACCAAACCTACAGATCTGCAAGGACACTTTGAAGGGAACCGGAGGAAAGCTGTTCTTGAAAGTGAAGGTTCCCATCTGAGGAAGGGAGCCTCAGTGACATAAACTTAATAATCCATCTCTTTCTCTCTCTCTCTCTCTCTCTCTCTCTCTCTCTCTCTCTCTCTCTCTCTCTCTCTCTCTCTCTCTCTCTCTCTCTCTCTCTCTCTCAATGAATAGCAGCAATAGCTTTTTCATACACATTTCCGCATTGGACCCCATTTAACAATAAAACTAAATTTTAGCCTGGGCCTTTGCCCCTAAAGTGAATTCTGAAAACGTAGGAGTGTAGCAATATGTAAGTGCATGATAATAAACAGGGAATGTGTCTGTGGGTTTGACGTGGCGCTGCTGACCCCGAAACCCAAATGTGTGATAAGATGTAATGAATTTCTGTGGCCTGACATAAAACATACAACATTGACTTAGTGTTTACACTGCAGCCGAATGCCAGATACCCGGAGCCGCAGCCCTTCCACCAACCCCCACCTCCACCCCCACCCAGGCTGCGCCGGCTTTCATGATGTGGAATGACCGCCATCTCACACCGACACCGTCAGTAAGAGCTTTAAATTCACTGAATTTTATTTCGAATTTTTACAGGGTTGTTAAACGGCGGACAAGGTGTCTGGGTATGTGCATGTACATTGGAGACAGCAAATACCTGTGATTCTTTCTTTTGTCCTTTCATCTAGTCGTTATCTTTATTGTCTCTGAATTTATTCTTCTGTGAGTCGACCTTCAGGACTAACTTTATGTAATTGTTCCCTTGTGCCAGGATTGATAACTGGATTATGGGCTCAGCACTGAGTACACAAAGGCTTCTTTGATAAAGGCAACGCAGACAGAAAAAGGAGGCCGGGAGTGGAAACTGGGCCTCACTGAAACCGCTGTGGATTACTAAATAAAAGAGCTATAAAACTCGGCCCTTTGGCTCTCGCAGGGGGAAGCTTACACTAACACACAGCGGTAATGATTTTAATACCTATGTTTGAGCAAAGGACCACACGCTGTAAATTACCAACCCTCCTTGTGCTGAGATACTCCCTTCAACTAGCATTTCTTCCATTGTTTTACCTTCTCACGAAGAAATAGCCACAATAATCTCCTCTTGATAAGAAAAAAACAATCCTTTTTTCTTTCAAATTTTTTGGAACATTAGAATTCCTTACTGTAACCATCTGAACTCTTCAATGGAGTCATCTGTGGAATGATCTACACTTGGACTTTGTTTTACTTACAGCATTAATGTCGACAGGGATCCTTTTGTCTCCGCTGATCAGTCGCAGGCCTTTGAAAATTAATCGTCCGAGTCAGGCTGGCATGCATAGAGCCACGTCAAGCACATTTCCGACGCGTCCAAGTTGTGTTGTACTGGTCGGCAATTTTGCCAAAATATGATAAGAAACAAAAGCATGAAAGCAGTAAGTATGTCTCTACATCTGGTCGCTGTTAGAAGGAGGAAAATATCAGGACCCCTCCTCTGCTTTGGAAATGATTTCTGAGCCAGGCTTGTTCCTCTGGAAATGTGCAGAATATAGGAGGGCTTTTATTATTTTTTTTAACTAATTTTCTTAAGATCTATACCTGTCGCGTTAACTGGCACACCTGATGAAGAAGGATTAATAGCCCTTAAATAAGGTTATATCATATTACATCAGCATCATTTTTTACTGAATAATTTATAAAACTGTACACTGTCACTGACGACAAAATTGCTGGTACATCTGCTGTTAATCCTTTTCAAACACCCTATTCCCAATCAGCAATACTTCTCAAGGTTAGATCATACAGAGACATCTTTGACCAATCTCTCAGATCTTCCAGTCTCCTTTCGTATGCTCTCTTCTCTTTAGCTCACCATATGTCCCTGTGGAAGCCTGTCTGTGCCACCCCAACAGTAAAATGTAACTATGAATAAGAATTTAGATCAAAAAAATAATCTGGCTGGCATCAGTCAAATGATGACCATTAACCAGTGCTCCTTTTACTAACAAGCATGGCCAGAAGGATTTCTCCAGAGCCCGTGGTAGAGGGGAGTCTCAGAACTGAGCCCTCCAATTTTTTCCCCTCCAAAATAGACCTTTTTGTGAAGGAAACCATAGTCCTGATTATGAAGTTTATTCTTCCCAACTGTCCTTGCAGTAGTGGTTTCAGATCCCCCTTGCCCCCCTCCCTAAATGCAAAAGTGGTTTGGCTGCAGAGAAAACATCTGACTTTCAGTCTATTAGGCTGCTCTGACGCTGTAGCTATCAACTGCTCAGTCCACCACAGGTTTAGAGAAAAAATAACGCAGCCTCAGTCGGTCCCGCTGCTCTAGGTCAAACAGCCTCCATCACTTTCATATAAAGAAACGGCACTGGGACTTTAACTTAAGAAACACCCCTCAACACGTAGATACAGCCTAGCTTCGGTTCGCTCTCGACTCCTGTCACCTAACGTTACCAGGCATGTCTGAACAGCAGCAGACTGGATATGGGCTGGAGGTGAGCGGCAGTGAAGGAAATTAGCCTTTGCAGCTCACATATAAACATGTCACATAAACAGTTGCCTAAAAATACAGTATGAACAATTTGGACTTCAGCAGGTAAGGAGAGCCAGACGTGCCACAATTCGATAGGCTAAATCAAAATTATGTAAAAATCATGTGAAAATTTGAATAAAACTTGCAGTGGATTCATCAAAGAAATTAATCTATTCTAATCTTAATAAATAAATGAAAAATATTTTTTATAGTTAAATTATTTGAAAGTTTAATAAAAAATTTACCTCATTGTTGTGTGCTGAAGATATCATACATTTATTTTATCTCTCCACTTTAAAGGTGCTAACACTCCCATAGAAACATAGAGCTAGCCCCTCTGAGCTCTTTTGATCTTTAAAGCTGTCTGCAGCTGAGTTCCTGTGGAGGTTAACCAGTCAGATATAAGGGTTTATTTAGTGAAACACAGCAGCAAGTTAAATTATTCCATAATAATGTACTTTATACCAGTTGTTTATTCAGCTACCAGCTCTCATTTGGTCTATTTAATGTCTACAATCTGAGATCAACACAGCCCAGCAGCAGCCTCTCAACAGCAACATTTTACCCATCAGATAAAAAAATAATCTAGTTTTGCTTTACATGGTCCCCATCTGATGACGTTAATTTATTATGTTGCAATTTCCTGTTAGATTCTTGTTGAATATCGGTTATTGTTATTCAGGATGGTATACTATAAGTTATGGTGTTGTTAGTCGTTTTAAAATCTTGGTCTTTGTGACCCCCCAGATCTTTGCTGAAAATCGATCTGGTATTTCAGAGTCGAGAGCATTCAGTCTAAGAAGGTTCCTGGTGCTTCTAGAAGAGAAACTGGCCCACAGCATTATAGATCCTTCACCATACTCAATAGCAGGCAGGACGTGCTTTTCCACTTATTCATCCTTAATTTCAGAGCAAATCCACTTGGATTGTGTGTTGCTAAAGAACTCAATCAGTCTCATCTGACCATGATGACTGGACATAGCTCTTGAACAACAAATGGCACTACAAAGGGGTGAGGGAAAGACACTCCTCTACTTAGTCTTATACAGTGGGGCAAAAAAGTATTCAGCAGCCACCGACTGTCGAAGTTGTCCCATTTAAAAAGATGAGAGAGGTCTGTAAGTTTTATCATAAGTACACTTCAACTGTGAGAGGTAGAATGTAAGTAAAATCCAGGAAATCACATTGTATGATTTTTAAATAATTTATTTGTATAATGGTGCACAAAATAAGTATTTGGTCAATAACAAAAGTTCACCTCAATACTTTGTAATGTAACCTTGATTGGGAATGACAGAGGTCAAACATTTCCTGTTCTGTAGGTCTTCACCTGGTTTGCACACACTGTAGCTGGTATTTTGGCCCATTCTTCCATGCAGATCATCACAGCTCTAGATTAGAGCTGTGATGATACTTATTTTCTGCACCATTATACAAATAAATTCTTAAAAAAACCCACAATGTGATATCCTGGATTTTTTTGTTTACATTCTATCTCTTACAGTTGAATCTATGATGAAAATTACAGACCTCTCTCATCTTTTTTAATGGGTTGACGTTCACAATCGGTGGATGCTAATTACTCTTTTGCCCCATGCACTGTATGTTGCAGTTTGTTATTATTTAACTTACATTGGAAAGCCATTTTATTAATCTATTTATGTATTTTTTTAATTTATTACTTGTTTGAGAGCTTTCTGAAGGAAAAGTGACAAATTGCATTAATACAAACTCCTCTATAAAGGTGATCCAACATTTGAAATTGATTTTAGTCTACAGGTTATTTCGTTTACTGTTTACCCTTTGATTAATTACAGAGGTTTAGATGAACTTGCTTAAGGAAAGTTCAAGGAGTCCTTATTTGTAACTTCCATACCAGTGGATAATAAATCACACATCAGATCAGATGGAAGGTATCTTGGAATTTTCCCTTTAGGCAATGCTTGCACAAATTTGTTTTTAGCAACAAATTTATGTAAACACAAAGGAAAGGAAGACATTTTATAAACATCAAAGTAGGTTTTTATGAAGAGCTGAAAAATGCAAACAAACCTAAAACATACAGACTGGGAGTGTTGGATACAGTGAACAAGAAGAAGAAGGAAAATCATTTCAATTTAATTCAAAAATACTTTATTTATCCCAAAGGGAAATGACATGTTGTAGTAACTTATATCATCCAAGTCTCCTTAAAGATTCCTTGTAGATGGTGATGCTGTGAGCAGGAAGGACCTCCTTTCAACAACTCTAAAGAGGCCTCTGACTGAAGACTCATGACTGTCATGACATGCTAACAGCTCAATATCCAGGCAGCAGAGGCGTTATTTCACAGTAACATGTCTTGAATGACAACATCAGTTTTTGGCAAGCACCGCTAATTCCACCTCATTTGCTTTTGTCGCTCCTCTTAAAATCTCTGTCTGGCCGTATGGTTAGAAAGCTGGGCAGAGAGATGTTGGAGTAGGGGATATAATCCTTACCGATTATGAGAGATGGTTTGAACTTCTTTTTTCTCCTTTTGCTCTTTAAACAACCATGAATCCTCATTTTCCTCTGGGATTTGGCATCGTAGTTCAGATATTATTTAATTGTTTGAGATGTTATTCAGCCCCTCTCAATTTTAAAAACAAAACCTTGTTGCCACGGTTATGCATGAGAGCAACCGTCTGAAATCTCAAGTTTTTAAAAACCAGAGAGAATAATTGTCCAAAAAAAGTCATCCAGAAAAAGTAGGCCTCAACTAGAAAAAGGAGTAATAAAACATTTTTTTTAAAATCTGAACAACACAGTTACTCCTACATGATGCCCCATGGAGCGGCACAATACTGGAATGTTTGGGATAAATGGTCCGACCCTAAGCTGTAATGAAAATAAAGAGCAGCTAATACCTAGCCATAGATCTTCCAGCATATTCTTTGTTTTTTTCCTCATTTAGGCTCAAACCTAGAATTGACCACTGGCTTGAATACAAAACAGAATGACAACTCGACTTGGAAAATATCAACATGGTCTTAATAACATGCTGAATCTTATTAAGTTTAAAGTTATGTTTTTAGTTTTTAAAATGGGACCACATGGCAGATTTACACCAAAGACTTTCCGCACATTTATAAAGGCAGAATCTCAGAGCGGTGGAATCTCACTGAAACTTTGGGAAATCTCTTCACAGGATTCTGACAGCAAGTCAAACCGGATATTCTGAAGCACAAAAAAATAGGGAAAAATAGAAGTTAACAGACACAAACCAGATGGTTTCTGTATTTCCCATACTTCTGCTGTGAATTGTGGGTGCCATGTGTGTCTGTTGTGTTGTGTGCAAAGCAGACCCTGCTTTTATTGGAGGACAATGTAATCTTTTCTACATCTGTCAGGGTTCTTTGCTGCAGACATAAAGTGCTGACAGCCTCAGTTATTTTTTACCGCTCTTTAACTTGTGACCCAGAGACTGAGAAAACCAAAAATGAACAGGAATCTAAAATGGCAACTGCTGTAAGAGTCAACAGTGAAGGAACAGCTGTGGATCACTCCGCTGACAGATGATGGTTAAAAACCTCCGAAACTACTACTAAGCACTTGTCATTCACCCTCAAAACATGATGAGCTGGGAAGAAACAGGTTTGTTGTTTAGGCCAATTTATAAACCTTTTCATAATGCAGAAACACATTTAAAGAGTTCAGGATACATTTGAAAAAATACACTCTTTATGCACATTTGTGTTTGGTGTACAATTTTGTAAAAAACAAAACAAAAAAAAACAATAAGATTTGTATGACTGCGTTTCCTGTCTTAGTATGAGTAACAACGAGCATGATGTTTAACCATAATGTACTGATAGAGATGTGTCAGATTGCAGGATGACGGACGTCAGCATTTTATCTATAAGAACACAATATACTCCATGCTCCCAGTATCTGATATCTGACCAGTACGAACCAGTTCTCCCGGATGACAGGTGAGGATGACTGGTCTTAGGAATTATAAGTTGAAACTATTTAATGGGTTTGGAGGTTTGGGGGATGCAAATGCTTTGTGTTCACTGTTTCTCCGTGTTGATCAACATTATGCAATAAATTCTTAAACGACAGAAGGAATCAGCTCTCATCCTTGATAATGTTTTATTCCATGACAATGACCCAACTGCATCTGAGCCCATTTGATGTATACAATATGCTTAGAAAGGCTTATTTCTTAATTTTTTTTTACAGGAATTCATGTTCAGCTTAGTGACTGCAAAATGTCCTGCCCAAATGATCACTCCTCCACCACCATGCTTTGGCGTGGGTATGAAGTGTTTGTAGAGACGGTGTGTTTCACCAGACGGTTTGAATTATTGGTCTCATCTGTCCAAATTACATTGTTCCAGAAGTCTTTTTTTCAGATCCAGATCCAATTTTACAAACCTAGGTTTTGCTGTGTTTCTCCTTTTTACAAAAAGCAAAACAATGTCCTCTCCAAATCTTGTCATTGTTGTCTGAGATCGAGTCGAAGGTGTGACAGGTCCAGTAGGGAGACAGCCCTCTTCTCCGAATTTTTTCTGCAAATCATTCTGAAGGTCCCAATGTGTGTTTATATATACTGTAGCACCCAGTGAATTCTGGGTCTTCTTCAGGATCTGCTTCCAATAGGACATGCCCCTTTGAGAGAGGAACCCTGGAAGAACCCTGACCAGATGCCACCTAAACTGGCTCAGTTCAACAAGCCATACTCAGTCTGTTCATTATGTACTCCCTTTAACAACCAAAATTAGACCTGTAGGCTCTCATATGGAGATTGTGGGAGTCTGACCTATGGGGTGAACTAGCTTTAATGTCCAAACCAGGGAAAATGTTGAAAAGCTGTAACTTAAAAAAAAAAAAAAGGACAATAAATTCTTTCCAGAAGGATGTCCAATTGTGTCAAGTACTGTGGTTCTGGTGTGTGGATGCAGTGCATGTGACTAATTCTTTCCTGAAATCTCTGAAGACAAGTGGGCACTCAGCTGATCAGTGCAAGCTTGCTGATTCAGCTCAGGGGATAAAAGAGACTGCAGGATGATAAGGCTCTGCCTGATGGTCCAATGTTGTTTGTTAGAGTCAAGTCACATTGTGGTGTTGCTTCTCTGGAGTTCTTTCCATGTTGCTTGGTTTGTTCTAAGTGCTCTTACCTCCTGCTCTTTTCTATAGGTTGGAGATTGTTCCAGATACCTGAACATCCGTCCGATAACTCTTGAATATGTATGAATAGCCTTTATAGTTATCATACTCAAAAAGAGCACCTAGAAATAACGTTCCAGCACAACCAATCAAAGAACAAGAACATACAACACACATTTACACTAAACAGGATTGGAAGACTGAAGTTACAGCCAGTTACAGCGCACCTTATGCAGATGAGAATGGTAACAATAGGTCAGGTAGGGGAGTAGGGGAGAAAAAAATGCATCTAAGCCCTGTCCCCTATTGGAGGACACAGCTTAGGTGCAAAAAAACCACCTCAATACATAAAAGCACATATATCATTCAGAGCACATGATAACACAAGGCAGGAAGGGCTGTCAGATGGTTTCTGTACTTCCCATACTTCTGCTGTGATTATCATGACCATCACATGCAAAACCATAAAAAAATTATTATAGCTTTTTCATTGAAATTTGAAACTTGGCAGACTGGGTTCGTGGTTTAGCGCGCTCCACTAGCCCACTTTGCGGGAGTTGGAGCGAGAGTCTTAGGGTACCGTGAGCATTTTGAGATCCAGGATTGCATGCATGTCTATAGCTGTGGCGTAAGTTTGCGTGCATGTATGTGTGCATTAATGTGAGACCATGAAACTCCTTGGTTCAATACCAGAGTCTGTCGCCTGTGATATAATAAACTGAGTAAGGGAGATCACAGGCTCATGTAGGGGATGGGGGAGTGGGGTGGGACGGAGCATCCTTTTGCACACACATCCACGGGAGTTTTTTGTTTTGGTCTACCAAGACCAGGGAGTCGAATTCCAGTAGATAAGAAATTGTTTTAGAAACAGGCGAAGATCACTTTTTCCTCTTGCCTTAGAGTTCGTCAGTGGTCCGAGTTCAGTCCAAATGGCCAAATCGTTGGTCAGATTACCTTCCAGCTGGCTGAGAACTTCTCCAAGTTATTACCCATGCAGCAAAACGAGTCCAATTTTGCTTGCACATCGCAAAAAGTCTGAGTTTTGACAGAACAGCAACCTTCCTGTAGCCCGGGCAACCTGCCAATTGCTGCTTGAAGTTTACGATCACTCAGAAAATCCACCTGTGATAACCAGCAGATATCCGGTTATCATGAACCAAATTATACAAATGTTTCCAACGTCCTCAATGTTCAAAAATTAGAGACACAATATCTTCCACAATGTTCCATCGGAACAACTCGACTCTCCCTTCTAGCCGTTCTCCGGGAAAGAATGTGTAAAAATAATTCTGTTAAGAGACCAGCTGACCAGAACCAGATCCAGAACCATGGTTTGCAGAGAGAGGCTCCAAATAGAATAATTGACAAGATCAAAGAATGCAGAAGTAGGAAACAGTAGGGAGGGAAAGAGAAAAGTGTCCATCCTCACGGAGAGCAGAAACTAGAAATACCTTCTCTCTTCAAGATTCCATGATCTTCATCTGCAGCCTTACCCTCGCTCTATCCACATGGCCACTCTCCCACGCTGTCGCTACCGC
This sequence comes from Valencia hispanica, assembly GCA_963556495.2. Classification (NCBI taxonomy): domain Eukaryota; kingdom Metazoa; phylum Chordata; class Actinopteri; order Cyprinodontiformes; family Valenciidae; genus Valencia; species Valencia hispanica. The sequence goes on along the minus strand of OY747700.1, from coordinate 53,013,545 downwards.
CACCTGTGCATCAGGATATACACCACAACCTTAGATCCTACTGGACCCCCATCACGTCTCTCCACCTCGTGAAACCCGTATTAAATACGACAACCAATCATCCACACCTCCGCCCTGCTTAATTCTGTACTGCCATTCCAGAAACCGTTAGAAACTGATGGCACTCAAAAGCCTCTGCATTGCACATTTATTTATTGTAAACAAATCTTCTAAACTATTTATTTTGCATATGGGTCAAAAAGCTTCCCTACCAATATGACAAATTGCTTCTTTAAAGTTATTGCTAATGTATTTCCTTCTTGGCATTGTATTAAAACACACCTATATGTTCCAGACCAGCAAACTGCTAATAATTACTGATCCATTAATCATGAGTCTTGGATTCGCACATGGTTGCTACTCTCTGTCCTTAAGTTATGTAGATGCAATAAGGGTGAATTAATTTTTCCCACAGCTGTATTAACACTCATGGTATCTTTTCATTGAACGTTATGAGAAAAGGATTATCATGTCTAATGCAAAAGTGACCCTGGTGCAAAGGTTTATGACAGTTTAAGAAATCCAATTGAACTGGGTTCTGCTCTTATCTGCAAGTTAAGATGCCAGCAACTCATGTCCACCAAGTCTTAGTTTAACAGATTCAAGTTATCCCTTTAACAATGTACAACTTGCCCATTGCCATTACTGGAGAATCTTATCTTACTGTCCATCGGGACATTCTAACACACATATTCACCCAGCAACTCATGGAATCAAGCAACGCTCACTGTGCAGCTGTCCTCTGGCTATATCTGTCCACAGTGGTTTATAGCAGGAGCATGGCACCTCATTAGTGGACAGCGGTTGCTGCACCTCCTTCCATACTTCACATCTTGCATCGCTCCCCTCTTTGCCTTGCCCTCACCCTGAACCTGTCCTGAGGGGGAAGATGGGGAGTGAGTGAGGAGGAGGAAAAAGGTCAGATATATTTTCCTGCCTCAAAAAAAAAAGTGTACCTTTTCAGTGTGGGTAGGTGATGTAATGATAAAGTGTCTGCTGAGAGCGTCTCAAGGCAGAAAATCCCATAGTGAGTCCTGTCAGAAACTTGTTAATCCCCTGTGATGCTCGCTGTGACGAGTGGGTTTGGTGTTGGTCTCACTTGGGAGTTTTCTTTGGACATGCACGAGCATCCACGTCTCGGAAATGATTCACAGACTGAAGAATATGCGCTCCGCAGAGAATGGGGAGAAATAACCGTGAACTCTCGGACAAGAAATTGTAGATCAGCTGAGTTTTCTGTTTTCAGCCACATCCATCTGACAAAACACTTATCTTTTTCATCTTGCATACTTTTTTCGAATAAATCCAAGCTGTTCTGCTCTGGGAGCCGTTCAACAGAAACCCCCCCCCCCCGAAGGGCCCAGCTTTTCTTTCATGTCTAATCGAGTTTTACAGGGCCCGGCCCTAATAGGCCTGCTCCTGCAGCGTCGGCTCCTGATTGGCTGGAGGGCAGAGTGTGTCCGAGTGGCACAGGTGCAAAATATTACTCCTCCTAATCAGAACCAATTGGAAAAAGGTGCGAGCGAGGTCCAAGCAGGGAAGGTAATTTTTTAGACTGTAGCTGAACAGATCCTGAGGCCAAGGACCCCGTTACATGCCTGAGTGACCGGTGCTTCATGGAGTGAAGCAGCAGATTTTAATAAGAGGTGGACGCCACTTCAGGTACAACTATAACTCCTTCATCCATATACAGTCCAGGGTAGATTTCTGGCTGTTGAGGTTAGATGCTCTGAACTGATTGTACAGTAGATCTGCCTCATATATGAGGGGCTTAGAGGCTAGTATCATGGCCATCACCTGCAAAGCCATTAAAAAAAATTATTATAGCTTTTTCTTCTTCTGTCTTTGCACCTTTTAACTGTAGCATTTTAGATTTTGGATTCTGTTACAGCTGCTACACCTGCTCAGCAGCTGCTGGCCTCAACATTGAAATCCTTCAACACAAAAAACCCTGCATCTTTGTTTCTACTATTTCCTGTTATGTACTAAGCTCTAGCTGCAGTACACCAACACATTAATTCTTCCATTTCTGAAAAAAAAAAAATCATGCATCAATGCATCTGCCTGGTCTGAAGGATTTGGTTGTAAATAAGACCCTTACTGCTGATCACCTCACCACAAAACTCTAATTTAAAATACCTAAAGTATCCCCATAGAGTGCATGATGGAAATGTTACAAAAAAATTGAACAAGACTAGCTTGCATTTTTATCTAAAGTGGTGTATACCAATGCAATAGCACAGATGAAGACCAGAGGGTTTTTCTTTATGTATGTGTAAATAAACCCACCTATCAGATCTGAATCGTTTTTTGAGCTGTTTCAACTCATTTCATACACTTTACCTAATCTTTAAGGGGTGGGACTCGATTAAAAAAAATCTAATTAATTAGAGGCTTTGTAATTAATTAATCTTGTTTAATCGCATTTTAAAAGCACAAGAATATTTGCCCATAAAAGCACATTTATTGAATTTTGAATGGATTTTGGAGGACGACAATCAAATAAGAGTCACAGACATGAACACTCTGGGAAATGCAGTTAAATACATTTCAATTCAGTAGTAAACAGTAGTAAAAGAAAAAGAATATCCTTGGCCAAAATTGAACAGACCTAAAAATACAGTGTCATTTTAAGTACATTTTTAGAACTTTGTCTTTAAAAAAATTATAGTAAAAATGATTCCTTATTTAGGGTGACCATATTCTGATTTCCAAACAAGAGGACACTTGGCCCAGTCCTGACATTGTTTCAGGACTGGGCCAAGACTTTTGATTTTAACATTTCAAAGCATGTATTCTCTATGTGGTTATAAAAATAGTTAAATAACAAACTTTAAAAAGTACAAAAATAACTTTAAAAATAAACAATGCCAGAAATAATTACTCTTCTGAATTAGAACATTTACCAATAACAATAACAGTTTTGTTTTTAACTAGAAGTCATGCCATCACTGTAGACTGCCTTCTAGTGGAACTTGCACCATTTATCACTTACTGTAGCTATCAGATATTAACTTGGTAAAAACAGGCCCCAATATATGCTATGTTAATCGGGTTAGTAAGGTATCACATCCACTTTACTAGATGAATATAATGGTGTAATGGTCTAAACATGTGGCAGCTTTACATGTTTTACTTTTAATGGAATTTGGAAATGTGGAAAGAGGATAACTGTTTCTGAGCTTGTCAAAACTGAAATAAGTCAGGGACAGAATAACATGCAGTCTTGTGATTTGTGGTAAAAATTGTACTTCTGTCTGGGAGCACAGAAGCAGAGTTTTTATATCTTTTTATCTGCTCTGCGTTTTTCATTCAGTCTATACAATTAAAGGAGTACTATCTATTCCAAGATTCTTTCAAATAATGTGGTATTTTAGTTTAAATTTCTATTGCATTTAAAGGTTTATTAGTAACTGGAATTAGAAATATAAGGGTGAGTAGACGGTCGAACCGGATGCAGAAAGTATGTGGGGTACAGCCCTCATTAACAAGTTACCTTAATTAAAGAAATGATCAATAGTTTACGGTCAGTCAATTGGTTAATGTAGCAGCGCTGACCACTATGTTAGTCTATTACAGCTTTGATTAATAATCACTGAGCTCAAGGGACAGATGCAGATTTTTAAGAGAGATTATGATTGCCAAATTCTTTTGTGTCCAAATGTATTTTATTCCAAGGTTTAGTGATTGCATTGATTTAAAAGTTGCTAAACTTGTTTGTCCGCATCCATGTTTATTAATTCACTCGTTCTTTTGTGAGTCATGAGTGAACAGATTTAGATGCAGACAGATCTGTTGGCCCCTCTGGTAAAGATGTGTGAACACCTTGAAGTAAAAATGGCCCACGGTGCATTTCTTGAGCTACTATGCAGACATCATTAACAAAGAGAAGGATAAAAGAAATTAAGTTTTGATGCGCGAGTTTCACCAAAATGGGAAAGTGTGCTTGAAAAAGAACAATTAGTGTTTTGTATAGTGAACATGGATGTAACAGAGGGAGGCCAGAGTAATTGTAAACAATGAGGCCTGACATGAAGAAACTCGTTTCAGGTTGATTTGTGACTTCAGTAAACACTCTGCTGGATGACTACATTTGGACAATGATCATCTTCAGAGCTTAAAACTGAATGGAATCTGTTGATATAGTTCTGTGTGAGGTTTTCAGTAGATTGATTTCCTCATGTTCAACAGTCATGAACACTATATGCAGCTTGTGTTGCATCAGTTATGATACATGTCTTCACAACATTGTATGAATGACTCCCCAGTACCGTTATGTACATTTAACACTCTACGTAGTGCATAAAAACAGAGAAGGACTTTATTATGTGGCTTACGCAAAACAGGTGTAGCATTTTATCCACAGACATCCGCATCTTCCACAGATTCTGGTAACTTTGTCAGAGTGCATAGCACCAATAATTCTTTGAAACGCCAGCAGATTGTAAATAGTGGTCTCTGTCAGAAAAATGTAAATGGGTCTTCAGTATTTCAACAAGATCCCATACTTGTGACATCAAGAGAAGAAAGCATAGGAGAGGACCCAAGATTCTGGTCAATATAGGGAGATTGTGTTATTTAAGAGAACACTGAAGTATCTCGCTTTGTACGTTTTAACCTTGTGAAATATTATAGGAAAAGATAAAGCCCCGTTCTATTGGGAAAAAAGGAGTTCTGGAAAACAGGGTACTTATGAAGTGTGGAAACTGTACCTTTGATAAAAAGAGTCAATTTTTCAACATGGGAGTCTTTCTCACTGAATAAATGAACTCAAATGAAATGTTCAGTTTTTTACTCAGAGATCGACTCGAATGACTCGGATGCTCCTAAGCCCAACTGATCAGTATGAACACCATGACTGAATTTTAGTAACTTAAAATAAGGTCAGGATACCGGAGACAAAATCAGGCTTCTTCTTTGACAAAATAAAAACCTCCAACAGGAAACATATCCTAATGGAGGAACAATGTAAAAACACATTTTAACTCCAAATAATATTTGGACATTTGTGGCAGATCACCTACTTTGTTTTATGAGGATGAGATTAGAACTGTGTTGAAAGACTCCCATAAAAAAAAAACCATGATCGTTCACTGTGATGTAAAGCTGCTACAACTGAATGTAGAGCTGGAATAGCATCATGGTATTTTCACTCTTGATATTAAGTAAGCTTTGTCTCTTTGAAGACTGCATCCTGCTCAATTCTTACTCTGGCAGCATACGATACCGGTTTGTGACAAACTGACGAGGAAGTCAGGCTGGCGCCGTGACTTCACGTCTCAAATGAGATTACTTCAACCGGCCTTTGTCACTGCAGATATTTTGACTTGTTACAGCAGAAAGAATCAGGTTGAACTAATGACGTTAACAATGGCTCCGGTAAAGCAACGAATCCATAGCAACTGCAGGAGGTAATGTTGTTAGTTCTGCCTTTGTTTGACATATCAGGATGACCGCAGAACAAAAGTCTGCCTCTGTTATGATTTTTTTCATGTTGTAGATGTAGATAAACTGCAGCATGTTTTCTCTTAGCAATGACAGTGTACACGCATTGGGGACTCAATTGTTCAGAGAACACAGTAATATGATAACTGAGTTATGATGCACATAAATATGTTACTCCGTTTCTGTGGGTTGTGGGCTGGGTCAGATGATAACAATGTCTTACAATGTCATGAAAAGTAAATTAACTAGAATTTTCATTCAGTACTTTGTGTCTGTTTAACTTATAGATGGACTGCTGATGTTGGTGAATAGATAGTTGATATGTATGCTAAAGAGAAGCCAAAAGTTCTAACACTGGATTCCACCATGTTTGAGATAAATATATTATCATGGTTGTGCTTAGTTGGGTACATGTATGTGATTTTCACACTTACCTGTTTAGCCAGTGCTTTTAGCCTACTCAGTTTTGTGCCAGATCATCAGTTTGTCTTGCAGCTGTGTTACAACAGTTTCAAGTCCACACTGTGTGCTTTCAATTATGATCCATACTTTATGTTTGGCTACCAGCCATGACATAATGGACTACAGTGACAGGCCTCCTGGTACGAACAGTGTGTTTTATAAGGTTATTGACCAATAGAAAGTAATCTAATAATGCAATATGAGTTACTCCATTCTACTGGGGTTTTCCTTTGTTCTCTGGTCCTAAGCTACACAGAGTGATCCATTACTCTGCGCCACAAGCTTTGTGTGTTAGTGTTGATAAACATCGTTTTTCTATTTATTTATTTAGTGAGTTTGTTGATTAAAGTTTGTTGATTTTGACTGGAAAGTTGAATTATTTTGTTAATAAACTCGTGTATTTTGGTATGTCATTGTTTGTTATTATTCCACATGCAAATGTAGTAAATTGCTGTTCAAAGTATGCCGATAACTTATTTCTTCATTTGTTGTTTAATTATCTCAGCCTTATCAGGTAGGTAATCAGAAACATCAACTGAGACTGAACTATTTGGCTATTATCATTTTCCTGGATCCCAGGATGGTTCCCCATACTTTGTAATTTTAAAATAAAATAATTAATCTTATTAATAATTGCCCCAAGCAATTATTCATAATAATTCGTAGCCAAACACACCTATTCTGTCACAACAAACTTTTACATATCTGTAATGCATTACAGTGGTGCACAGAGACGAATAGTTAAATAGTTAATGGAAACTATGTTTCGCACAACTCGATGTCTGACTAAGGCAAGCGACCATGGATGTTTTAGAAATATCTAAATCCTGTAACGTCGGTGTTTATATAAAACCTGTGCAGATGCAACACTGGTCTGGAAGTGCTACTCAAATTTTTGATCAATGGTCCAATAATGATGTTACTCAATCTAAGTCTGCATTGATGACGATTTACTCAGCACTACACTTTTCTAATTCAGCTAATATTTTTCTAGCCACTTGGAGGCTTTGAGAATTGAAATTTCGTCCTGAGATAGTCAGCTAACCTAACCATTAAGTATGACAACAAATACAGTGATGCATAACAATAGCAACATACTCCCTTAATGAGTAGAATGTTGTAAAATATAAAACAGGGGTGCATCAAGAGGAATACTACAAATATGTGACAGGAATTGATATTAAACATGATATTCCTAAACTGTAACTTTTAGAACTACAAAAAACCCTTTTGTGATTTTCAACATTTGTAACAGCATTGCCAGTGGCCAACTGAAGAACTGACAATAGTACCAATGAAGATACATCATTACACATCAAACCAGACATTATAAAGATTGTCATGGGATGTTGTTTTTGAAGGAGAAGTGCAGCATAGTTTTGTTATTTTTATGTTCGCTAAGAATTATAATGAGAATAAAATCAAAGTAATACATTGGAATACAACAGAGTAGACATCAGTGAGGTTTAGGGTCCAGCTAAAACATTGCAAGGGTGAAAGTACTTTCTGAGTTTATTTGCAGCCACAGCAATGGCATGTTTATCTCCAAGTGTGTTTATGGAGCCATAACCCTTCAACCTCTTCCTACACCATAAAAACCTTTGAAATCCCCTTTAGAAAAAAAAACAAAAAAAAACCTCAAGTTGAAACTGTTTGTTTTATAGTCCCTATATGTCCCTGTATATTTTTCTAATTTAGATAAATGTGTGGCTCCACTTATGACAATGTAAATCTCTTATCATAATTTGTCTTGGGATATATTTGTGAGGCCATCTTATCACCTTATTTGTTCCGCATTCATTAGAGCTTTGGACAGTTTGTCCTGTATGAAATACCTGCTCCTGTAGTCGGGTTTTGTTTAGTGGGAGGGATCACAGAAGCTCAACATTTATAATCGGCTTTTCTGTAGACTTCAGGGTGGATTATAAAATCACTTTTAATTTAATTTTTTATTTTTAGGACATACTGGATAAATAAACCATTGGCTATAGAGACAGTTCAACCATCCTACCTAAAATACCACGAATTACTATGATGGAGATTATTTGACTTATGAACAGACAAGGGAGTAAAGGCTTCCTCTGGATCTGGGCCACTAACAACAGGAGCACTACTTATTTATCTTCTATGCACATGATTCTTCCAATTGTTTTCCTTTAGTTTGCAGTATTTAATATTAACGGAGGAGAAGACACTAACCATTATAACTGTTTTGATGAATGGAATAAAGATCTAGTATGTCAAATGAAAATGTGATCAATCTAAACTAGATACTATCCAAACGCAGCAGATAATTTTTGTTAATCATAGATGCTTTTAGTTGAAACTTCTACAGTTCTGGGTTGGAATGAAAAGTTTCAGAATCAACAGATAAGACAGTGTGTATCACATTCTTGGCCTTGACCAACAGGACAACAGAAACTTTTTTTTAGCTGAGAAGTTTTATATATGGGGTAGGGTTGATGCAGCTTGCTTTGAACATAAGGTGCCCCCTTTAAAAACAACTAGGCCTGAAGAAATCTAAGCATGATAAATGGGAAAGACCTTTATGTGTTTATGGTCATGTATTAACATAATTTCAATTCAATTCAGTTTATTTATATAGCGCTGATGCACAACAGATGTCATCTCAAGGCACTTTACAAAAAACGTCATTTCAATGCAATCATACCAACATTCCAATTAGTTTAAAGTTTTAGTTAGTTTCCTATTTAAGCAGATTGCATCGAGTCATTGACTTGAGGTCGCCTCCCCTTCCAATCACAGCAATCCCTCATAGGACCGATAATAGTCCTAAATTTAATGTTGCATAGTCAAGGAAGTGAACAATCTTACAGAGTTTATATTAGGGTGACCATATTTTGATTTCCCCCACAAAAAATGGATTTTAACATATTTAAAGTGTGCATTCTCTATGTGATTAAAAATAATAGCTAAATAACAAAGTTCAAAAAGGCTTTCACAAGTAAAATGACTTCTGTGGAAATAATGCCAACCTGCATAAGGACATCTGGGTTAACCTGTCCAAGATCTCTGCCTCTCCTCACCCTCCTCTACGCTACTCCGGAGCTGAGGAGATTCTCAAGTTGCTCCCTCAATTCCGGAATGTGTTCTCCGCCCAGGATCTCACAACCCTACGGAACGAGGCGAAGAGGCTTCGCCAAGAAGCGTGGGATCAGATCATCGGTCCACCCTCTCCGCCTCCACCATCTAACCGCTGGCGGAGGCCCCGCCGTACTGGTACTGTTCCCGGGAGCAGGGAGCAGAGCGCCACTTTCTCACCAACTGCCTGCGTGGCCGCTGCTTGCTCATCAGATCCTCCGCCGACCGACGCAGCACTCCTGCTTGCCTGTTCAGTCTCTTCCTGTCTGGCTGCATCGTTCAAACCTACATCCAAGACGGAGGACTACCTGGAGCAGTGGTCCGCCTTCATTGGGACAAGGCTGGCGCTCTGTTCCCCAGTCGCTGGTCCTCGATGGCATGAGCCTCCTCTGCCGACTCACCGCAGACAACGGCGCCGTCAAGGCAGAGCCGCTTCCGGGGTGGAAGTCTGAGCTGTCCGCTTGCCTCCGATCCTCCTTGCGGCGATTTGTGCACCGGCTCCGCCCACTTTGCACAGCATTATTATATTTTTATATAATTATTATATTATATATATATTATTATGTATCAAACCCGGATATTTTTAGCAATCTATTAAATCCCCCTGAATGTCCCGGACAGCAAATAAAAAGTGGACATGTTCGGGGAAAACGGTTGGTCACCCTAGGGTATATGGGCTTTGCTCACACAATCTTAACTAACTGACTTAAACAAGCTCAACATATTTAAATGCCAAAAAATGATCTATGAATTCATTTATTACTAAACAAAAGTTTTTTTTTTCTGTGTATATACAGGTCCTTCTGAAAAAATTAGCATATTGTGATAAAGTTCATTCTTTTCCATAATCTAATGATAAAAATTAAACTTTCATATATTTTAGATTCATTGCACACCAACTGAAATATTTCAGGTCTTTTATTGTTTTAAAACTGATGATTTTGGCATACAGCTCATGAAAACCCAAAATTCCTATCTCAATAAATTAGCATATCATGAAAAGGTTCTCTAAACGAGTTATTAACCTAATCATCTGAATCAACTAATTAACTCTAAACACCTGCAAAAGATTCCTGAGGCTTTTAAAAACTCCCAGCCTGGTTCATTACTCAAAACCGCAATCATGGGTAAGACTGCCGACCTGACTGCTGCCCAGAAGGCCATCATTGACACCCTCAAGCAAGAGGGTAAGACACAGAAAAAAATTTCTGAACGAATAGGCTGTTCCCAGAGTGCTGTATCAAAGCACCTCAGTGGGAAGTCTGTGGGAAGGAAAAAGTGTGGCAGAAAACGCTGCACAACTAGAAGAGGTGACCGGACCCTGAGGAAGATTGTGGAGAAGGACCGATTCCAGACCTTGGGGGACCTGCGGAAGCAGTGGACTGAGTCTGGAGTAGAAACATCCAGAGCCACCGTGCACAGGCGTGTGCAGGAAATGGGCTACAGGTGCCGCATTCCCCAGGTCAAGCCACTTTTGAACCAGAAACAGCGGCGGAAGTGCCTGACCTGGGCTACAGAGAAGCAGCACTGGACTGTTGCTCAGTGGTCCAAAGTGCTTGCATGTCATTCGGAAATCAAGGTGCCAGAGTCTGGAGGAAGACTGGGGAGAAGGAAATGCCAAAATGCCTGAAGTCCAATGTCAAGTACCCACAGTCAGTGATGGTCTGGGGTGCCATGTCAGCTGCTGGTGTTGGTCCACTGTGTTTTATCAAGGGCAGGGTCAATGCAGCTAGCTATCAGGAGATTTTGGAGCACTTCATGCTTCCATCTGCTGAAAAGCTTTATGGAGATGAAGATTTCATTTTTCAGCACGACCTGGCACCTGCTCACAGTGCCAAAACCACTGGTAAACGGTTAACTGACCATGGTATTACTGTGCTCAATTGGCCTGCCAACTCTCCTGACCTGAACCCCATAGAGAATCTGTGGGATATTGTGAAGAGGAAGTTGAGAGACGCAAGACCCAACACTCTGGATGAGCTTAAGGCCGCTATCGAAGCATCCTGGGCCTCCATAACACCTCAGCAGTGCCACAGGCTGATTGCCTCCATGCCACGCCGCATTGAAGCAGTCATTTCTGCAAAAGGATTCCCGACCAAGTATTGAGTGCATAACTGAACATAATTATTTGAAGGTTGACTTTTTTTGTATTAAAAACACTTTTCTTTTATTGGTTGGATGAAATATGCTAATTTATTGAGATAGGAATTTTGGGTTTTCATGAGCTGTATGCCAAAATCATCAGTTTAAAAACAATAAAAGACCTGAAATATTTCAGTTGGTGTGCAATGAATCTAAAATATATGAAAGTTTAATTTTTATCATTACATTATGGAAAAGAATGAACTTTATCACAATATGCTAATCTTTTGAGAAGGACCTGTACATGCATGGTCAGTTGAGAGAAACAACTGAGTGTGTTTTTTGTGGTCCATTACTGGAACAGGCTTAGTATAGCCAGACCAAGTTGCCTTGGCATTACAGTAAATAATTGGAGAAAGGCTTTATATACAAAAACTGTAACCACTTTCTGCTCCTGGTTGCATCTACTGATAAACTTTGATATACTGTAATGGCTTATCACAGCTACGTTAACATCTTTCACCTTTCACTCTGCAGCGTAATCCACTGTGAATTTGGTCGTGACTGTGGGTAAAGCGGATATCTGGCATAAGACAATGTGAACATGTACATATATGTCCATATACTCTTATACAGAGCATATGTTACTTCCATAAACATTGGCTGTTTTAGCAGACAGCTACTTCGGGATTTTTGAAGTGAGGTTTTGTTAAAATGTTATAAGCTACTAATTACTTACTTGGAACAGAGAACTTTCTTGGCACCTTCTTTCAGTATGAATCCAGATCTGGAAAGCTGAAGCTAACTGCTAGTCCAAGAGGGGTAAGATCTAAGCAGATTTCTGCTGTCTTAAAACAATTAAAATCTCATAAAGTAGCAGTTTAAGTGAATGCAACTTAATAAGGCTTTAGAGCTGTAATTACATTTATATTGGGTAGCTATTTACACAGAAACCAGAGATTAATTACACAGGAAGTGGAAGCAGGAGGTGGTGCACCACCAATGATTATCTTGTATGAAACACGTTCTGAGAAAGGATCATCTAATCCGAAGAGATTAGTAGTGTACAAATGATTAAAAATACCTTTTAGTTATAATATTTCTGTTGTTTATTTGTGTGATAAGCCTGAACTATGTGCAGCTCTTCCTAGCGTCAAGGACAAACCAATACTTTATTTGGCTGAAAACAGTGGTGACATTTACCCTAGAAGATAGGACCTTGGTCAACATAAAGACAGAAATTGAACCTAGTTGTTACTTTACGGGGGGGGGAGGTTCAGGTACAGGAGAGATAAGTGGCAGCTTAGTGCATTTTACCACATCTAACTTTGCTCACTGAGTGCTGTGGAGTTAATTAGGGCCAAAATCACAGCCCAGGGGTTGTCGTTGAATAATGTGAATAAAGACTGTTTTCTGATGGGCTGAAACATATAAAAAGGTTTTATATGTTAAATGACTCAGGATTTGAACTTAAGACCAACAATACTACCAACTGCACCACCGTGCAGCCTCAGTCCCTGAACACGTCCTAGAAAGCCCAACCTCCATTTAAATAGCTTTTTACAACTTATTTTCTTCTGACTTAATTTTTAAACACTTCACAGTAAATGTAGACCTGTCTTGACTCATCAACAGTACCCACTCTGAAGAGTTTGGTTCTGCGACCTGGCAGGTTAGATATGGTGTGTTCAGATTTTTCAGTTTCCAAATGGCCGCAATCCACTCATTTAGTGATAAAAGTGAAAACTAGCCCATTCCAGTTACCACGTGATTTCTTGGTGTATCTTTAAAAAAAGCTGCACTTATGTATTCTACATTTTGTACGGGCTTAACTACATGCTTTATGCAACAACCGAGTCAGAGACGCCACAACTACTCCTACTGCCAATCACTGGGTTTCTCATCAACCTCTGTCGACCGCATACACGTATCAGTGCGCAAACATATAAACAAGGATAGGAAGTCAAAAAAGAAAATATTGGGCAATCATTAACAAAAAAAAACTCCAGAAATGCCAGAAATGTGCAGGATGGAGGGAAGGCAAGGCCCAGACTAGTGGGTAAAAATCTGACCTTGTGGCTCACATCTCATTTCATTACAGCAATATGAGATACAGCAGAAGCTGAGCAAATCACTGTCAGACTGCATCCAAACTAAACATGAAACCACATATCCGTCGGACCTTCTGGTAGAACCACTAGAGGAAAACACGCACATACACACACAAATATGTTTTGATCCAAATGTGAAATGATGTAGCACCCATTTAAAAAAACCCTGATTTACTTCACAGAAACCACAGATCTAACCAGAGACAAATACAGATTAGTTTGGAGTGAGAGGTAAAGGGCTTTCCCACATTAGAGGAGAGACACATGTAGATGGGAGGTAAAGTGGAGGGTAAGGAGGTGGGAGTTGCTTTTGTAATGATATTCATTTAGATACTTTCCTGGGAAAGGAGTGAGAAACAGGGAATTGGCCTACCTCCATCTCTATCCAGCTGAAATCTGATACAAAGATGAGATAGAAAAGTAAGACTGAGGGCCCAAAATCAAGGACACCTCCCCTGAGTTTACTGAGGGAGTTTGGTACACAGCTATGAACAGTGGGAGTAAGGCGACGATAGTTCAGGGATGGTTCATAACTTGTGCAATCAGTTGTCTGCTACAGCGGAGAGGGAGTAGTTGATTTTACATCTGCATGCTGACAGGTTATAATGAGGGCTAAAACTACCCAGTTTAGGCCATAATTCTTCCGTTGTAATAACATTATTACTAACAAAAGAAACAGCTGTCATGAATACTAAGGGCTATTCTGGTGAACTGGGCTGAAACATCTGAGTTTCAATTGCATTCTTGATATAAAAGGGTTAAAAAAGAATGATGAATAGCACATGTTTAGTTTCTAGTCTGTTTCTTTAAATAAAGCGGAACATCCAAATACAAATTTAGCTAAACTCAAAAGATGCATAAATATCTTGAACAGGTACTTTCCTCTGCAGAAGAATGTGCAGGATGTGTATGGCAGGAGTAAAAGCCAACCTTTTGTGACAACTTGTATTCTTTTCCCAATAGGTTCCACATTTTCTGCTATATGCACCCTTTTTTCTTGTGTTGTGTTTTCCCGGTTTTTTTGCAGTGCTTACTGCCAGAGCCATTAAATACAGACACAATGAGAAAAAAAAATGCAAAGATTCAGTAAATTAAATATGTTTGGGAATATTTTCAGCACATTTTGATGTGCAGACAGAAACAAGCATACATGGAGTAATGCATTTTTAACTGCAGGCCAAGAGACAGTGGCATAAGTGCTACCAGTGACTCTATACACAGTGACATGAGGGTCACCTTTAGTGGTGGAATTTATTGGTGTTGTGTTGAATGCTCAATCTAAAATGTCCCAGAATGCTTAGCACCCTGTGATGATTTCCTAAAAGAGCATCATGGAAGAGGTTTGTTGTTGGCAGCTCCTGTATCCGACTGATAACCTAAATTGTAATCTAAGTTACTTTTTAAAGGATTAATCAGTAGTCAGTAATTTGATTACTTTTATAAGGTTACTGTGGCAACACTGGTTGCTGGTTCGAACCCCTGAACCATCTATCTCAGACACTTTGCTGTTGGGTCTTTGGGCAAGACGCTTTGCCTGCTGGTGACGGTCAGTGGGCCCAGTGATTGAATGTCAGCCTCACTTCTGTGAGTCTGCCCAAGGAGAGCTGTGAGAACAATGTAGCTTACCACCATCACTGTTTAAATGGGTGAATGTAGTGTCAAGCGCTTTAGAGTCCTTGGACTTGATACAGCGCTATACAAGTGCATGCCATTTACTATTTGTCATGAGTTTATTCTTTCATTAATGTTACAGGATAAAATGTTTCTAAAAATGTTATTATATAGGTATTATATTATATAGGTAATGCATGCAATGTCTATAATGCAGCAATTATATATGTAGGTTTGTACACAATTTAGGGGGTGTTGTTGTCCCTCTATTTTAAATGGAGAATATTGTTTTCCTCATCCAACTATAGTTAGAACTGATTAAATATTTTCTTTTTCTCTTGTACATGTCCACCTGTTTATGGTTTGGATAACTACTTTAGCACAAGCAATGGTACCAATACCCTTTGGTGGCAATAGTCAACCCAGATCACTTGTTTAAGATTATTTATTGGAAAATTTCCAATTTTTAAATTTAAATTTGCATTTATTTTTTTCCACCATAAAGACATTTTATATGCTGTTATAAACATACAAATTCATGTTTGTGATGCAGCAGGACTTCAGGCATGTGAGTTTGAGCAAGCACTACATAGCTAAGTATAGCTACACTATACCATTCAAAAAGTCATTTAAATCTTTTCTTGGAACCCTCTGACCAGAAATTAGCATGTCTGCTTGGCTAACAAGTATGCATTCCTGCCAAATGGAGTTGGAGCTGAGAAAACCCCCAGATGACAGACTTTAAATGCTTGACAGAATTAATGTTACATTTTCCACTGCAGACAAAAACCAGGCGTTAAAAGGTGTCAGAGTTTTTATGTGATTTCTTTGTTTCTGTTGTTGTGGTTGTTTTTAGTATAAATAGAGACTCCAGTTAGATAATCTGTTGTGCTTTTAAAGTAGAGCTCTACTCATACAGCGCTGAGAAAAAGTATTGGCACCTTCACATATTTATTTTGTTTTTCTTTTGTACCGATCGCTCTACGTTCCTATCCTCATCTATGGTCACGATCTCTGGGTAGTGACCAAAAGAACAAGATCATGGATACAACTGGTTGAAATGAGTTTCCAGGGTGTCTGGGCTCTCCATTAGAGAGGGGCTACGAGTAGAGCTGCTGTTCCTCCACATCGAGAGGAGTCAGTTAAGGTCGCATGGACATCTGGTCAGGATGCCTCCCGGTGAGATGTTTAGGGCACGTCCCACTGGGTGTAGACCCAGATGAAGATCTAGGACACGTTGGAGGGACTATGTTTCTCAGCTGGCCTGGGAAAGCCTTGCGATTTCTCCTGAGAAGCTGGCTCAAGTGGCTGGGGAGTCTTAGCTCAAGCTGCTGCCCCCGCGACCCGAACCCGAATAAGCGGAAGAAAACGGATGGATGGATGGATGGATGGATGGATGGATGGATGGATGGATGGATGGATGGATGGATGGATGGATGGATGGATGGATGGATGGATGGATGGATGGCATAATGATCAAACTGTGATATTTTTTCGGCACTGATGTCTATCAGTATGGAAATGGTTGGAAACCATCCCTAGGGCTTTAAGACTTCTGTGAACCACAGTGAGAGCCATTATGCACATAGAAGAGATGGGGCAGTCAGTACGTTTACATTTACATCTATATTGAGCTTTAGACAATAATCGAGCTAATATCTTAACAAAAATGGGAGCCTTTGTCCTAGTTTACATGTCACTCAGTAAATCGAATTACTGAATGAAGTGTGTTCAAGTCCCCTACGGTAGGTGGCGACATGGATCTTTTCACATTGGCATTCTTCCGGTTGGCCTAAAGTGTCACACATATAGTAAACAAATGCTGGCGGCAGTGAAGCAGATGGAGTAATTCAGCATATGCACAATGAGTGAAGAAATGGAAAACAACAACGCTACATCACTATACAATACAGTTTGTAAGTACTGTACTGTTTGATTGAGTCACACTAGTTGTTGCTGCTGTGTTGATGTTATACATCAGTTATTTCCATTTGTACAGTGTCTTGTCACTTCCCGAAGGGGCAGTACCCACGCTGACAATAGCTTGATTTAGCTGAGGTTGCTGTTTATTGCAGATCAATTTGGCTTTCTAATCACATTATCTGGGTGTGATAGCTCGATAAAGAGTAGGCCAATACGGTTCGACTTCAGCCAGAAAAAGGTGTAAACATGCATTTCAAAAGTCCAAATTCAGTTGGAATAAGGCAGTAAAGTGTTCTCTTACTGCATGTAAACCCACTGAGTGGTGAAACTTCCAGAGAGTGGCTAACCTATCAAAACAACAAGAGTGCATGAAGGGCTTAGCAGGTTATAAAGAAAACCCTTTAGTTTCCTTAATTGAGTTCAGTGCATGATGCAAGAATAAGAAAAAGACTGTGCACGTTGAAAAAAATGGCATCCTTGGGAGAGTGTCAAGGCCAAAACCATTGTTGACCAAAAACAACCCAAATTACACTTCCCATGTGACAGAAAAGATACCCACCACAAAAGAGTAACCTGCCATCAGTAAAACAGGGCGGTGGTAGTGTAATCATCTGGGGCTGCATAGCTTCTTCAGGACTTGGAGAGCATGTTGTAATTAAGTAAGCCATGTACTTTGTGCTCTACCAAAAGATCTTAAAGGAAATTGCTTAGCCATCAGTATGTGAGTAGAGGCACTAGCATACCTGGATTATGCAGCAGGACGATGATCTAAAACACACCTGCAGGGCCACCTCTGAATGTCTCAAAGAAAACAAAAGAAAGGCTTTGGAAGTGGCCTAGTTAAAGCCTGGTCTTAAATCCAACTTAAATCCAACTAAAAAGCTGTGTGCGGCTCCCCATTCTTGAACACCATTTTACAACAACAATGTATCAAAACTGTATCAAAACAATTCTGCAAAGAAGAGAGAGCTAAAATTCCTTCACAGGGATGTAAAACACTAAGTGACAGGTATCAGAAGTACTTGGTGGCCGTAGTTGTCACTAAGGCTGGCACAACCAGTAAATTTACATTCCAAGTTAATTTAGATTACCTTTTCTCATTAATAAAAGAAATTGTTTAAAAGCTGACAACATTTGTTTAATGTTCTGAAATGTGTTCAATGTTGAACAAACTATCAGTGTTATGAGCAGGTGCTTTATTTCTGCTGAGGGAAACCAGGATAGAAGGACAAAGACCCAGACAGACACACTGTGAACGTACCAACTCCCACATTGTCTGCTATCAGTTTCGATCAGTTTCCAGTGGTGGATGATGTGTTTGAAGGCCATGTGTGAATATTAGTGTAATTCTGTGGAAATGCTCTTTTTTACCAGGCCACCTCCCGCATGTCAATGTGCCTGGAAAGCTTTCCAAGATGTGTTGTAAAATGGAAACCGTTAAGTGATCTACTCTTCATCATCTGTCTCCCTTCTCTTGGCATACGCTGCTCTCCCTCATTTTGTCTGTCGTCTGTCTGTCCCCCCGTCTTTCTGCCTCACTATGAGCATTCACAGACGGCTCTCAGAGGAAGTGATGCAGTCCATCTGGGGTGGTCGTTAGCATGCTCAGTGGAGAGGAAGCATTTGGCAGGGGACACGTGAAAACATCAAACATACAGAATCCACAGCACAACCCAGGGGTGCATTATAACGGGGCAAAATCATTTTGGGGAGAAAAAGTCTGGAAAGACAACAAAGCAGTGGCAATTGTTACCGAGACAACCACAAGACCGCGTTATTTTCTTTTGGTTGGTTTTAGCAGGCTGGGTTGGACTTCCTAGAGGGAAAATCAAATCATTCATGAAGTTGAATTGCTCAAATTTCTTCCCATTGTCTGTGAAAATAAGTGGTTTGAATGCCTACATGCCTCTTTCTCTCTGTCACTCCCTTTGATCAACTCTGGGACAGATGCACTCAGCATGACTTTTTGGCACCAGGCCACAATAAAACGCCCCACAAACTTTTAACACTGTACCACTGGAGTGTGGAAGATCAGATGGCATACCATAGAGAACGTTTATACACTGACAGTTATAGAGGCACACATAATGTTATTCATCTGGTCGTCCATTCTTAGAAGAGTAATATATGTTGAGGTCATACAAGTTTAAGGTTCCTTTAATTCACATGTAGATTTATCCATATCAAACACCAGCATATCCAAATAGTGAGCTCAGCAGTGTGCCACACTGTTGAGGCTGTCTGTAATCATAAATCCAGAATGGATCAGGAATGAAAAAAGCCATAATATGTCAGAGATTTCAGATGTAATCTAATTCAAGTGATGTAGATTTAGAGGAATGTTTGCCTTTTAGCTCACTTTCTTGCTGACTGTAGACTGACTCATGTCTGAACAGTTGATGAGCTGCTGAAGCAGGAGGTCAGTTCACTAAGAGCTTATTTATACTCCCCTTCATACCAGACCGAGCCCACACCAGGACATTAAAAAGCAGACATAATGTGGATAGGCTACGCAGAATCCTCTTGGGTGCCTCAAAAGAAAAAGGCACTCGTGATGGAGTGTGAGTATTTCCAACTGTTTTGAGCATGTATAAGACCTGAGTGGTGAGATCATGGTCATTATCGTGGTGGCAGCATATCTGGCTCCTGGTAGCAGTACTGGTTAGCTATCCACGCTAGGCAACCTGGCGACACCGCCGTGGGTTGGTCTTTGGCAGGAGCGTCTCCGGCCTTTAAGGATTACCTGGGTTTAGCCCAGACAAGATGTGAATTTTTTGTTTTAAAAAAAAAAGTGTTACAATAGATTATAGACTATAGCATAGTAAGGTGCCTAAATTATAATGCATGCATGTTAAAACAGTGGAATGTGTAATTTATTATACAATTGCTTTTTTTGTAATTTTGTATCTAATGTTCAATTTAACATTTAATGTTAAGTTTTTTGTGTTTTGGAAACTTACATCTGAAAATAGCCAAACCAAACAATTATTTAGTTCGATCAATCTTTCTTCACTTGCTTCTGTTGGTCTCGCTTGTTCCTTTCTTTGTCCCATTTGGCTTTGCTTTTTTTCCATCTCTCTCCTTCAACCAGTGAAATATCAAAAAAATGTTTTATTTAGAATTAGATTGCTCACAAACCGTGTACATACTCATTCATACACTATTCACCCATTGGTGTCTTTATCTCTAGCTGCTGTCTCTCTTCTTCTCCCTTTCATCATTGGTTCTGTCTTGGAAAGTCTGTTTGGCTCTGTCAATAATGCCAAAATGGTAAATGAGCAAATAAGGTAAAGCAAAGGTTTACTTAGCCTATGTCATTTATTATGTCGTCAATGATAAACTGTTATTGACCTGATTTGAATTTGCTTCTATCTATATTTTAATAGATTTTATGATAGTTGGAATTAAATAAAATTTTCTTATTAACAATCTATGAAACAATGTTAGAATATTTAATTATTACCAGTTCACATGATGATGCTGGTGCTTCTGCTGGAGCTGCAGCTACAGCTTCTCTCTTTAGCTCATCTCTCCTACCCTCTACTAAATCATGACATCTGATTTAAGTGTGCAAAGTATGACTATTTTAAACTAATAATACAAAACACAAACTAATTATCCTTATGCAGACAACTGGGCTACATCAAGTCATGATGCATCAAGAGTGTTACAAAAGTGTTTACTTGGTTAGCGATCTCTAGCATTAAAAAATTATACTTTAATAACTGTGACCGATTTCTATGTTTGATTGGAACAGCTCCGCTGCTGCTGGCTCCTTCTCTGTCTGCAGCTCATCTTTGCTTCCTTCTACAAAATTAATCAATCAGCTCTAAGTGTGGAACAAACCAACAGAAAACAAGTCACCCATATAGTAATACAATAATGTTATACAAACAAGCGAACAATAAAACCAAATCAACAAGTTCAACAACAATGCCTTCCTGTCTAAAGCAGCATATCTCAAATGGGGAATACTGTCTGCAGGAGCAATGTGAGTTAAAGAAATTATCAGAGCTATATATATATGAGTTAATGTTGTGATGTTCATCTTAGGAATAAAATGGTGGAAGAAAGCAGCCAACAACAACAAAAAGAAAAAAAACAAAATAAATCCAATCTTACAGTCAACATTGCTGTATTACTGTTTCCCACATCAAGTTTGCAATTATTTGTTAAAATTTTAATTAAAAAGTTATTTTGTTGCTTTTGTATTAGTAATTTTTTCATTACTTTCTTTAGTCGATGTGCTTACTAAGGAGAACTAGTTTGCTACCAACAGGACAGCTAGAGAAAATTATGCATGAGCCAGAGTTTGCCTTTGTGAATCACTTCATTTTACAAAGATAAATTCTTACCCTTGGCCTCTCTCTAGAAAAAGCTAAGGAGTAACAACAGTTTTTCTTTTGTAATTTTTCTATGATCCATTGATTTCTGTTAGCATACCAGTCACCCAGGAAGAAATAGTGAGAGCCTCGACGGGTGTTTTACTTTTATTTTACTTAAAAATTCATTTAGAATCTAACAGTGCCAATACACCATAAGATTAATCACAAAACACATCTGCTTAGATGCTTATTCTTAATATAAACTCCAATATAAGTCAAATTAAGTGCAACATAGGCTACAACGAAATATCAATTTAACAATCAAGTACAGCTTAAAACATGTACCTCGCTTCGCCTTCCAAGGGCTGCAATGTGTTCATTTAGTCCGGCAAAAAACAGACATTTACAGTTTGTCTTAGAAATGTTGCTACCCGTAATATATCTTCTGGTTTGGCGCTATGCAGTTTTCTGCGCATGCGTTTGTACAGAGTGGCCTCGTTAGGAGAGGGGAGGGGCCATGTGCTCACGTTAGCAACATGCTGACTATGGCAAGCCATGGTATGGCAAGGCGTTAGAATGCACCATGGACTTTAATACCTGAATAAGGTTTTAATGCATGCCTCATTTTTGATACTGATTGCTTGCCATAAATGACTGTAACCTGACTGGAGAACTTCATCCCCACCAAATTGGGCTGCCAATACTAGAAGGCACATATTATGCCTCTTTTTTAACAAGTTATGTTTAAAAAGAGGAATAGTAGACCATATAGGTCTATGGTCTATACAAAACGTGTTAATGAAGTTCTTTGCACAAAATCACCCTCATATAAAGCAGTCTCACCGGCGCAATTCTTGGCAATTTCAGTCCCTTTCAAAATGAGCTGTTTAGAGGGCTCTGTCACTTTTATGCAAATTAGCAGTTACAGACCACGCCCACCCACCTTGTTACTAGGCTGCCGATTTGTTACACATGCGAATGGCATAGAATTGAAATTGGTGGTAGGGGAATGACAAGTGAGTGGCAGGGCTTATTGTCACTTCACAAAACGGCACTTTTTCAAACGTATCCTGTTATCAACTTTTTACTTGTGGATCGGCATTATATAAATAAACAGAATTGAAATGGAATGGAATTGAAACAGCTTGTAGAAGCACAAGATTTCTGACAGCAAACATTGGCAAAAAATGGATGGTTTTTATTCATTTCTCCTAACTTGTAAGTTTAAAATCATGAGCTGTTGTGCCACAAGTCAGTAAAGTCAGAACTCATAAAAAGTACAATAGTTATAGTTGGCTTTCTTGTTTTGCTCGACTATGAAAGCCAAAGTACTGCACATCTACAGAGTTGCCTAAAATCCCAATATTGGGATTATGGATTTCTTTTGCTTCTTGTTTACCACTGCATCTCCATTTGGATTCTTGCATGATAATGAATTGCTAATGCAAATGACAAAGTAGCATTTGCAGTTACATGCTAACCTTGGGCAGACAAAAATAAACAGGACACATGAATGAGAGGGTGAGGAGGATGAAGGAGGTAGGGATGAAGGATAAGAATGAAGAGATGAATGGTTTAGGGTGAGAGAGAGTGAGGCTGAAAGAATGTGATGAAGAGTGATGAGCACAGCAGTAATTAGAGGTAAGGTGAGGTAGCACATTAACTCCATTCTAAAGGTCTCCACTAATAGAGAAAGAAAAATATTCTAAAAAAACTCCCATACAGCCCCTCTAAAAACTAAGCCTAGATATAATCCAACTCGAGCTGGATCATTGATTTAAAATTAAATACTACAGAGGGATGAAGGTCCTTCTATCCTTTCACATCAGAGCTAGATAGATTATTGAAAGGGTAAATGACATAAATTCAGGAATAAAACAGGCTGAAGAAGCTACTAATATGATACAAAACAGCTTTGAGCATTAAGCGATTCATTAATGGATGTGTTGCAAGGAAACTTTTCCATGAAAACAGAAGCAACTGTGTGTGTTTATGAAAACATACACTACAGACACATTTGGAGGTGTGCAAAATTAACCTCAAACTGTCATTAATCACAATCAGCACATTAGAAGGGACCTACAGAGAGCACTTGCTGATTAATTAGGTCCTTCTGCAGAGTAAAATATACAGGTAAACACTAAAGAGCGAGGCTCTGGGCGGCAAACTGATAGAATAAGAAGAAACATCCTACACACACTGCTCTCCCCAAGGAACCTGGTCAAGGGTAATGTTAATGGGACAAATTATCAGTGTCTACTCAAGGCAATCTGTGGTAGAGCTGAGGCTGCTAAGAGCTTCGCAATATAAATAAACTACATAAATGGAATTTTAGTTTGCAGGCACCAAACCCTAGCTACACAGAGTGGGAGGTTGTGAGTACACTAAGGCATGGTTGCTTAGAATCTCTGAATCAGGTGCAGCCACCAAGAGAAGCCTCAGGCTCAGGGAATGTATGGAGATTGGGCTTCTTTGGTATTCACTCGCTAACCTCTTCGCCCCTCCCTGACCCCAATAAAGCTAGAAAAATACATTTCTATGTAGTGATTAAGCTGTACCAAAAGAATAGAAAACTGCACATCTTTTTCACATTGTTGGCTGTGAAAGTTAATATAGCAAAACCTGTCATTTACAAATGTGATCATGTTTTGTTTGTTGCAGAAATTAGATGGACCCTTATTATCTTTACAGACTGCCATTTTGAACTATAGAACAACCTAATCAGACCTCACTGAACCATTTCTACAGACATAAGAAATGGCAGAAATGTAAAATGAAACTATAATTATGGTTAACATCAGTGGGTTGTGTTCGTGACTTTAATTCCCACTAGAGAACAAGTTTGTTCACTTCAGATAACATTAGCCTGTTATGCCTCGTTTCCACTGAGCGGTCCAGTCCGGCTCGGTGTGGTCTGGTCCGCCTTTTTGTCTGTTAAAAGCGGCCCATACAGCAGGCCTGTACCGGTCCATTAATGGTCTCCCTTCAGGTGTAGGTCTACAGGACAATGGTCTGATATGGTTAGGGCAGAGCTACTGGCGTCACATAACACAGTCCTTTGATTGGGTGAACCTTTAAACACTGCAGTAAGTTTAAACTTTGCGACAACTTTATACACCGGTCCTCTATTCAGTACATTCGTAGAAAGGACAACGCCGCTCAAACCAAAAAGCAAGAAAGACCACCATGAGCTGCTGGATGGACTCCATTGTTGTTGTTTCTTCCTCCTTATCTTCTGTGGTTTTGCGCGTCACCCACTTCCTCGTCCCTCCAGTTTGACGCCACGCAACCATTCAGGGTAAACCCCGCCTGCTCAAGGAGAGTTCAGTAGGTAGTGGAAACGCTCCCATGAAAAGTCTGAATTACGCAATAGCGGAGTCCGCACTGTTCTGCTCAGTTGAAGCAAGGCTTTAGATGCTAAGTTGTTGGTGTAATTGTAATTGCTAATTATTTTCAGCATTTACAGTTTAAGTAAATATAGAACAGGAAACATTGTTTGTTGTTGTTGAGGACATATTTTTATGTAATTAATCTTTAACTAATTGTCCCTTGTCTTTGTAAAAGTTACATCCAGGACAGCAGGTCATGCAGGAAAACAAAGCCTTCTGTGTATTATGTTTTTGATAGAAATGTATCAGCATGTGGGATTACAGATGTCAGAGCAGCAAGATATCCAAAGGATGTTCTGGCCTTGAAACTGCTTTAATCTGACAGTATGGACCGGTTCTCCAGGAGCAGGACAAAAAGACTGAAGAGCTCATCTAGATTTAAGATAAACAGTGATTGCTAAATACCATATAATGTTTTAGAATAGAAGGGTTGGGGAGGTCCGAGTGATGCCACTGGTTTTTTGCTCACTGTTCCCTCATGTTAATCAATCAATATGCTGTATTTAATCTAAAAAATGCCTGAAGACCTCAGTCTCATCTTTGTTTAAGAAAAGGAATTTTTTCCATAATACCTGCATGGTGATGTAGTTCTCAGAACTGTTGCCTGGCAGCAAGAAGATCCTGGTTTGGGCCTTTCTGTATGGGTTTGGAATGTTCTGGCCATCATGGGTTTTGCCATCAAAAACCACTGATGTTTGGATATTTCCCTTGCGTCTGAGCATGTACATCCATGGTTATTCGTCCTCTGTGTTTCTGTGCTGAACTGGTGATCTGTACATGGTGGACTCTGCCTCTCATCAACTCTGTTAGGGTAAATCAGCCAAGGACTAGATTGGTCCATATTGGATCCAGTTGTTAGCATTAGGGAATGAGATATTATGTAGCAAACAGACAGACAGACAGACAGACAGACAGACAGACAGACAGACAGACAGACAGACAGACAGACAGACAGACAGACAGACAGACAGACAGACAGACAGACAGACCCTAGCAAAAACATAGCCTCCTTGGCGGATGTAGATATTGTGGCACAAGATCTTACTATATTAAGACGTCACAACACTAGACAACTGTATGAAATGTAATTCAGTTGCTGTTAGCATGTGCTTTGTTTGAGACAATGACACACGATTGTAAAGCTGAGAACATTAAGCCAGACACACTGTAGTTATGCTTAAGACTAATTTTTTTAAGTAGGAAAGGAAGTATCTCTTCAGTTGACCCAATGTCTGGACAGACTCAAGTAATAAAGACTTCTTGTCAGGCTGGCTGACAACAGTAAAAGCATTGAAGAAGCCTCCGCCATTGTTTAATCTGGCATTTTAGACAACTTCCCGCCTTCACCAAATCATAACCCCATTCAAAACACTCGTCACTTCATACTAAGTGTAAAAAAAACATACTCCTATGAGTCCTTTTTTTATGTAGTTAACTATAATCATGAATCATAGAGATAAACTGTCATAAACGTTTTGATTTCTCGTATCAATTACCACATTACAGACTATTGAGCGCACCTGAATATAAGGCTCACCAGCTAAATTTTAAAAGAAAATAAAGTTTGTACATACAGTTGTGGCCAAAAGTTTTGAGAATGGCACAAATATTAGTTTTCACAAAGTTTGCTGCAAAACTACTTTTAGATATTTGTTTTAGCTGTTTCTGTGATGTACTGAAATATAATTACAAGCACTTATACGTTTCAAAGGCTTTTATTGACAATTACATGACATTTATGCAAAGAGTCAGTATTTGCAGTGTTGGCTCTTCTTTTTCAGGACCTTTGCAATTCGACTGGGCATGCTCTCAATCAACTTCTGGGGCAAATCCTAACTGATAGCAACCCATTCTTTCATAATCACTTCTTGGAATTTGTCAGAATAAGTGGGTTTTTGTTTGTCCACCCGCCTCTTGTGGACTGACCACAAGTTCTCAATGGGATTAAGATCTGGGGAGTTTCCAGGCCATGGACCCAAAATTTCAACGTTTTGGTCCCCGAGCCACTTAGTTATCACTTTTGCCTTATGGCACGATGCTCCATCGTGCTGGAAAATGCCTTGTTCTTCACCAAACTGTTGTTGGATTGTTGGAAGAAGTTGCTGTTGGAGGGTGTTTTGGTACCATTCTTTATTCATGGCTGTGTTTTTGGGCAAAATTGTAAGTGAGCCCACTCCCTTGGATGAGAAGCAACCCCACACATGAATGGTCTCAGGATGCTTTACTGTTAGCATGACACAGGACTGATGGTAGCGCTCACCTTTTCTTCTCCGGACAAGCCTTTTTCCAGATCCCCCAAACAATCGGAAAGAGGCTTCATCGGAGAATATGACTTTGCCCCAGTCCTCAGCAGTCCATTCACCATACTTTCTGCAGAAGATCAATCTGTCCCTGATGGGTTTTTTAACGTCGCCGTCAAGCTGTCATTGTGGCAAATGGTGGAAACAGCCGCTACTGACATTGTCAAGTTGTGTTATTTGGGGCTACCCTTGTTATTGTCTACGTTTTTGGGGTAGTTAAAATTACACTAATGAAAATGGTGTTTCTTCTCATTCATTATTAGTAATATCAAAGGATACTTCTACTTATTTCATTAAAATTCAGACTAAATAGGAATAGCACTCATCTTAATAACAATATCCCTAACTTATTGTGATTAGTGTATATAAAGCGCACCTGAAAATAATCCACAGGTTTTCATGTTTTAACATGATATATTTACACAGAAAGATGGTACACGGAAGATTTTTTTATTATCTCCGCCAGGATGTAATGTTTTTGTGTCTGTCTGTCTGTCTGTCTGTCTGTCTGTCTGTCTGTCTGTCTGTCTGTCTGTCTGTCTGTCTGTCTGTCTGTTAACAACATAACTCAAAAGGTTCTGGACGGATTGCGATGCAATTTTCAGGAAATGTCTACAATGGGTCCAGGAACAACTGATCAAATTGCGGGGTTGGTCCAACATGAAGCAAGTATCCACCCACCCATGAGAGTTCATAAGCGACTCCCCTCGCGCAGCAGCCCCAAATCTCCACTGGGTGATTACAGCCATGCGTCTCATTAACAGACATTTTATTGGAAAAGTACAGACAGTTAGAATTAGATCACAACATGGGGATGGGAGGATGAATGGCAGAGGTCTGCGCTCTCTGAGTGCTTTTCTAGTTTTAATTTAAGACGTGCTTTTTTTTCGAACTCTGATTGAAAATCAGCAGTACGGCGCCAACACCACACGACAGTTACAAGCCTGGTTAGAAAATAACATACTTAAGCCTACCAGAAAAGTCATTGGTCACTATCTTCATCTTAATCTTCCTCATTAAAGCCACTGAAGTCTTCTTCAGTGTTTTATATCTTCTGAAAGCTTTTGTCATCTTTTTATACTGACTCAGTTCTTTCCGCTGCCTCCTCCTCCGTCTCACCATCGATTCATTAATGTCAAGTACGTGCAGTAGCTCTATTTCCTTCTTTGACGACCAGCTTGGTGCCTTTAACTTAAAAGCTGCATTTCTTTGTGTGTTTTCCATAATGATAGTGTCTGGATGAAAACTACTAGTGTCTTCTTCGGCACATAATCTTTCCCCATATGTCTCTCAATTATGCGCTTCCTGCTATAGTGCCCCCCAGAGGCCGTTAGCCAGTAAAAAAATCTAGAAATTAGCCGCATCGTTGTATAGGACACAGGGTCCAAAGTGTGTGAAAAAAGTAGCGGCTTATAGTCCGAAAATTACCGTATTTCAGTTCAATATTATTATCAATGGAACATTTAGTATCTCATTCAGTTTCCATAAATGTTGGTTCTGCGCCCTGTTTGGGTCAGTTGACTCCTAAGATATGATAGATCATAATCCCTAAACAAGGATTCATCAGGCCGTCTTATTAAGGCTCCCCTGCATACCGGACCAAGCCCGCACCATGACATTAAAAATCAGACATAACGTGGATGGGCTCTGTAGAGTCTTCTCGGGTGCATCAAGAACAAATAGCACTTCCTATAACTCGTGATGGAGTGTGAGTATTTCCTTCTGTTTTGAGCATGCACAACACTTGAGTGGCGAGCTCATGGTCATTATTGTGGTGGCAGCACATCTGGGTCCTGGTAGCAGTAAAGCAAGCCAATAGCGCCGTATTGGGGCCAAAGGCAAGGGGAAATTATTTGTATAGCACACTTTCAGCAACAAGACAAATCAACGTGCCTTGGGTGATTGGGGAAAAATAAATAGAGCAATAAAACAACAATAAAAGAGAACACACGACATTGAAGACATTAAAGAACATCAAAACATTGTTATGATCCAGTGAGTTCTCTCACCTGCTGCAGCTCACACACCTGCAGGTGATCCAGCCGATGAGATCAGTGGCTTCTTAAGCAGCAGCAGGATCACCATTCAGCGCCTGATGGTCATACCACACCGGTAGAATCAAGCCTCTGAGTTCTAGAATCTAATTTTGTGAATTGCCAGTTGTTTTTTCCATCTTAGAGTGTTCTTACTCAAACCTTGTCCTACTTCCAGGGTAAAGAAGGATTCCCTGACGCCGGCATTCAGCATCTGTCCCCTGGTCTCATTCCCTGTTCATCTCTGCTGCTCTGACCAATTTCCTCCCTGCCTGCCCCGCTCTCCACCGATCATTCTGCCCCAGATCCTGGGTCAAGAACCCACCGCGCTACTGTCCCTCTTTAACACCTCAAGACTCCTGCACACGTACTGGACCACACCTTCCCCCCCAGCTGCCATTCAGACACTGCTGAGGTAAGCCTGTTCCATTACCCTCTATTGACTATAACAACTCACCCTGGATACTAACCACTCATCTCCCTGCAGAGATAACAGTGAAGCCTGTATACCACTCCTCCACTAACAGGTCTCCAGCAACTCCAGTCTAGTTAAAAAATATTCAACTGCTCATCTGTTTTCAGTCTGTTTTCTGCATGTGGGCTAAACGTCTGAGTCAGAACATGACAAACATGCTACTTACTATTAAGACTCTCTATTATAAATCAATTCATCAAAGTCAGCTATAAACGGATGGATTTTTAGCTTTTATTTAAGTAACTGTCAATTGTGTTTACAAGTACTGTCGATTCTCTTGAGCTACTCTCGCATGCATGTCAAATGTACTTAAAATGTATTACATCCACAGGTTAATGGGATGATTTTTAACTGCTAGTTGAAAGTGGAGGTGGTTGAAGAGTATAAATTTATCAGAGTTCACCTGGACAACAGACTAAACTGGAGGCTGAACAGTGGAGCCATTTTACATGAAGGGACAAAGGGGACTATACTTCTTAAGGGAGCTTAGGTCAAGGTTTTCAGTAAAATACTGCAAATCTTCTACAAGTCTGTTGTGGAGAGTGTAATCTCTTCAGCCATCATCTGTTGGGATAGCAGCATCAGAGCCAGGGACTTAAAAAGGCTAAACAACCTGATTAAGAAGGCTGGTTCTGTTCTGGGGACGACTGTGGAACATCTGGAGATAATGATGCAATGAAGGATACTTCACAAAATCAAAGAAAAATATGGACATCCCTACAGCATCCACTTCATGAGACTATCCTACAACAGAGTGTCTTCAGTCAGAGGCTTCTTCAGTTTCGCTGCAACACAGGGTGCTACAGGAAATCCTTCCTGCCCACAGCCATCATGATCTGGAACAACTCCTTAAATAATTAATTAGTATGAACTACAGCAACACTTAATTTTTTCTATTGGGTTCAATAAAGTATTTTTGAATTTGAATTGAAAACAATATCATGTACAAAGTTTTATCTAAAGGGCAGCAGAGTACTTTTAATACCCATGGATGAACAGGAGAAAATTTCCCTTCGCCCTCTTCCTTTGGTCTGTCCTTTCCAGTTTTCTTCCTTATTTTTCTTCATCAACATCAGGCTCAGCGTTTCTGTGCTATACCGGATTTAAAGGTAGAAACTGAGACGAAAAAACTTCAACCTTAATTTTCCACTTAGCCCATGTCACGTCGTATCCTCGGCCAAATCCGTGTGCCTCAACTTTTTTTCCCCCTCTCCACCAGCATCCACTTCCTGCAACCTCCCCAAATGGTTGGTATCATTTCGAAAATCCACACTGAAGCTAGAATTAGTCCGTCTCAGTTTCAAGCGGGGACATGACAATTTCAATTAAATCAATACCACACCTCCTCCCCTTCTCTCTGCCTTTTTCCAAGTTCCTGTGAGGCTTGGTTTTCCCCTCTGCGCTTATGAGTTTCTGCGCACACACCCGAGTCCTACCAGCTTTTCTGCGAGTTCCATAATCTGCTTAAAAACCTCTGGGCTGTGCCGTCTATGGGGCGCGACCAGGCATGGGCAAATGCACCGAGACAAGGGAGAAGAGGGCGAGGAGAGACTGACGGGGTTCTCTGAAATGAATCTGGATTTGTGCAGAAGTGGTGGTAGTGGGGGGGACAGATAGATTTCCATTTAAATACGTCTCACTCTCCGGATTTGGCAGGTAGTTCCCATGGCAACAGTGGCCCATCTTCACATTGTGAATGTCTTATTCCAGGCGGCTGAGAGTCGTGACCTCTTAGCTTGACAACTTTAGCCAGTTAGTTTCGCTGCAGAGGCCGGGGCCAGCCAGTCGCTCTCAATTCAGGGGAGATTTTACTGTTGCTGTCTTCTTCCACATCTAACACCGCTGTCATTCTGCTGAGCTGTGAGGTTCACACAAAAATTCTTTGCATTCATAGCAAGTAGTTAGCCTACTGCTATGACTGTGCTTCTCTATTTTTTGCTAAAACAAAACAGTAAGACATCACTTGCAGTTGTTTTTTTTTTGTATTTATGCATGAAAAATGCAGAAAGCATCGGTTGTATCTGCCTTTAATAAACTGGTTATACCCATTGTCTAATCTGATGTCAATGTATTTACTTTTCTTAGAGTAACCCTGGTAATACCATCTCCACTGCTAATTTTTTTAGGCTACCAAAAGGCTGTCTATGTATACTTTTCTCTTTCCAGTTATGTAAACAGGATTTAATAAATGTTATATTTGCAGTAAACATCTGTGATGATAATTGTGCAAATTCACTTAGCACAAGAATTAGATTCATTAAAACTGAAGTATTTCTTGGTGAATGTTCTGTTTGCTTAAAAAGCTAAAAGATACTTAAATAAATGCTTTAAATTTCAACTGATTTCTAAAATGTACCTGCTTAACAAATTTGGTTGAATTCTAACATCTTTTTAAATATTATTAAGAATTATATAGAAAAGAAACAGCAACACAAATTGGTTTGTGATTCAGTTAGAAAACATTTCTGAAATATTCTCTATTCTCAGCATTTTTCTAAATCTTTATCCTGACAACCAAAGCCCAGATATCTTTGTAAACGACAGCCTCAGGGCTAAAAAGCTCAGCCTGCAAGCAAGATTAACTTTAGCATTAGAACTGTGGCTAAACTAGCTAAAACTTGTTACAAACTTTAATTCCTGCTCCAACACAGAAACATTCTCAACCACAAGTCGTATGGCTTTTCTTGGCTTTAACTAAATTAATCTACCATACAACTCATGTTAACATATCAGCCAACCATTTTTTCCTGGAGCAGCACATGACAAATAAGAGTAACATTTGACTGAGCCATTACCTATATCATAAGGTTTTGGCAAATTTCAAACCAAAATAAAATATCCAATAATGAATTTAATTTAGTAATTTTTATGGAATGGATACGCTTGATTAGATGATTGATATTCGACACTCTCCTCTCCAGAATTCCTTTTCATTGTGTTGTTTATGTTGATTTGTTCATGACATAATAGCTTCTAAAATAACTTGTTAAACATTGATGGATGTTTCAGTTAGGATTTTGATTGCATATTCAAGCAGCATTGCAGCGTAGTCATGGCAAGCATTGTTAATGTGTTTACATATACTGTATATTATATTAATATGCCATGATTAATTGTTTTATTCACATATTTGATTTTGTTCACAATAGAGTTTTTTCTTGTTTATGTGGTGGGATAGCAAAAACAAAAAGAAAACCTGAACATTAGCCTAAAAATGAGGCCTTTCAGATTACCTTATTAATTGATCACTTCTACAACCCTACAACTTCTCTTAAACTAAAAACAAAGCTTATATTTCTGTCTCTGTTTTTCCCCCCAAGTGGCTCCATGTAGTTTGGCCTGCATGCATTCAGAACCAGTAATACAGGCCCAGCCAAGCCTCAGTTTTAAGGGTTAAGTCATGTGCCTTTAGCCTGTAAAGTTAGTTGGAAATAAGATGAATGGTACACATTCTATTAGTAACAGGTCCTCTGAAGGATAGAGAGCTTGGGACAATGAGGCATGTAGATAAGAACAAAACAGGGAATCATATCCTCTCCATGCTCTTCTAGAAGAAGTGTGTTGAAAATCTAGGTGATTGTTAAAGTGATCTCTGCTCACTTTAAATTCTGCAAAGCTCAAATTAAATTGAAACATATTTCTTCAAAAATATTAGCGATAGGCTGTTGCTTGTGAACAAGGTCATATTACTATTAGAAGGTCTGTGTGCTTGACTAAAGCCTTAATCAATTCACAAAACAAGCTCAAGTAATCTAGCCATAAATTAGAATATTTTTGAAATGTTCATTTATTTCATCAACTCAATTGACTAAGTGAAGCACATTATTAAAGTTTATGACACCGACTAAACAATTTATTTCTGTTAATTAGGGTGGATTTCTGATGAAAAATTGACAATTAAGATTAGAATATTACATCAGAACAATAAAAAAACATTTTAAATACAGAAATGTTTGATTAGTAAAAAAATGTGATCATTGTCTGCTGTTTTTTTTTAAAGCTAGTTTTAATCTGACAGATGAGTCTCATCAGTACACAGATTTTAATTAATCGAATATAACATAAAAACATAAAAAAAGAGGGGAATACCGATTGTTCATCTATTTCTTTTCAGGAAATACTAGTCCAAAATTTGGAAACAACTGAAATAAATATTCTCAATCTGCTTTCACAGAAATGATTGTATTCAGTTAGTTGCTGTTGATCTAATCAAATGGTTTTAATTATCGATATTTTGAGCTGATGTTTATTTCTAATTTGCTGATTTGGAGAATTGAGAAAAATGCTAACTATTCAGAGTCCATCATTCTATTAAGAGAAACTCTCTAGAGACTAATCTTTCCATGAGTGGACCTCCCACCAAGTTCCCTCCAAGGTCCCGGTGTGCTCTAAGAAATTAACAAAAATAATCACAAAACATCCGATCTCCTTTTCACACTGTACAGTTATATGGTTTTATGTCGATCTGAAAAAAACAGAAGGATCAACACTAACCTTTTGCTCAGACAATCAAAATTAAGACCATAATGCACCACAGTATCATTTTTAAGACCAACTGGTTAAACGTGGAGGTGGAAAAGTGTTTATTTGGGCATAAAAAGTAATGTGAGAAATCTGGCCGATGCAAGTACAGCAAATCTACAGTAGAGTGCATAAAGAAGGAAAGAACGAGGTGTTATATTTACCCACCTAAAGACCAGATATTACATTTATACAAAATCTGTAATGAGATTTAGTAAGATGTGCAAAAAGAAAATGCAAACCTTGATGAATTGAGGCAATGTTGTAAAGCAAAAATTGGCAAAAATTCCTCCTGAACTGTGTGAGTGACTGATCACCTAATTTTAGAGATAGAGGACTTCATAGCGCAAAGTCTACTTTCCTTTTATTGTGACTGTCAAACATTTTTTTGTGATTGTCACCAATCAGAACAGGCTTGTAGTAAGAAACCCCACATGACCTGAATTGTTTGAAATACTCCATCTTCCCAGAGTGCCTGATATAAAAGCCATCTGGGATGATGCTACGTCTCCTTCTGGACAGCTAAAAACAGAAAACCAGTTGCACGCCGCGAAGTTAAGTACCAACAGCTCTTAAACTCCCAGCTGCAATATCATGAAACACTGCTACATGATGGAGGGTGGTGGGTTGGGGAGTGGGGGCAGGTGAAACGGTTTGGAGCGATAAAGGCGTCAAGACGGGAGGCCGTGTGCATAAGCTAACTGGATTACTTCCAGTTAGATGAGAGATCATTGCGTGTCAGGAAACCGAGACCCCCTGCTGGTTTTGCTTACCAGGGGGTGCATTCAGGGATTGAGGTGTCGGTGAGCGACTCAATTCACTCATTTGCAGACAGAGCAGTTAGACAGACTGAGCCTGATCTGACAGACTGCAGGAAGGTAGAGCTGGGAGCGAGCTCTGAAAAAAAAAAAAAAAAGTCATACAGAGGAGAAGCTCGTAGAGAGGGAGCTGATTGAAAAATTCACAACCCCACCCCCACCCCGACGCCCTCCTGTTGCGAGGGTGCAGCCACGGTGGTGAATTCTAAAGGGCTGCCGATGAATTGGGGTGAGATGGGGTGAGTTTAGGTGGCACAGGGAATGTGAGACGAAAGTGAGTCTAAATGAATTTGTTTCTGCCTGCCTGAGCTCAAAGACCCAAGTCTGGATGGTATTCCTCTGCAGTATCATCGGTGCAATAGACACATTGTTAGCATTCATTTCAGCATTTGGTTTAATTTAGATTTAAAGAATTCACTACTTTTTTTTTCCTTTTCCAATCAGTATCATTTACAGTGCTAAAGTATTTATACCCCTTTGACTTTTTACATTCTGTCAAGTTCCAACCTCAGGTTTTTATGTATTTCATTAGAATATTCTGATATGGACTAACACAAAGTAGAACATGAGTGTGAAACAGCAGGTTTATTAATATAGGATAGTTCTTTATTTAGCACCGTCCATCTTCCCATTAACTCTAGGAAAGCATCTACAAAGCATGATGATGTTTCATGTTTCACCATATTTCATAGCAGGGAATGGTATGCTCAGGGTGATTGAGCACACAGTTTTTTTACAGATAGACCAAAAAATTCATTTATGGTCTCATCTAATCAAATCACCTTCTTTTGCTTTCCTGTTTGCTTTGTCTACTAAAAAGACTTGTGGTTAACTTTAAATGTAACCTCTTAAAGTTTTCTTTCAATATTGGCTTTTTTTGCCAGTCTTCATAAAGACTAGATTTGTTGAGTGCATGACTAATAGTGGTCCTGTCAGCAAATTCTCAAACCTGAGCTGTGGATCTCTGTGACCACAGGCTTCTTGGCTGTTTCTCCTATTAATACTCGCCTTGCACAGCCAGGCACTGGACAGGCATGTCTTGGTAGTGTTACACTTGTGTTATTCTCTGGTCCAGATCGTATACGTTCTTTCTATTAAATAAAACTGAATCTTTACTGTAACTTCAGAGGGCTGTAGAACAGCTTCAAGGAGTATAGAGTAGTAGTCATCACATTAAGTTTTCTTTAGCACAGATTAGATTAACATAATGACTGATACTGCACATAAAACCAGAGGGGTTCAACACAGTCTGCAATGAAATCACACCAATAACATACTGATTGTGAGGCGACTGGTCCAATGTTGTCTTTCAATCGAAAGTTTGTAGGTTTGATTCCAGCTTCCTACTGTCACATGTCGAGGTGCCCCAGGCAAGGGACTTAACTCCAAGTTGTCTACTGATCTGTGTATCGTGTATATATCTGTGCGCATTTGTGTGTGTGAATGGGTGAATGCAGCTCTAGTGTAAAGTGTTTCGAATGGTCAGTAGGACTAGAAAAGCACCACATAGGTTCCGTCCATTTGACAAGGGTTTTTAGGCTATCAACAGTATGTTCAATGTATTCAAACATGACACAGAATAACGAGTCAATACATTTGTGGAATTAAATCCCCTTTTAGAAAAAGGTCTAAACTGCTCTTAGTTATTTGATAATCCAACATTTATTCAAGATTGATCAGGTGCTTTTAAAGTGGAAATACAGTGACATTCAAGGTTTGTTACGGGGTCAGGATCAAAATTGTGCAAACTAGCCAATGAAGAACTTTAAACCATAGGTTGCAAGAGTATGTACAGAATGTGGTCACATTACATTCAAATTCTTAATGTATCCATATGTGGCAGATTAACTAAAATAGCACATACCTCAAAGTGGCAGGATTTTTTTATGAATAAACATAAAAAGTTAGGCTAATTTGTATTCAGCTTCTTTCACCATGATAGCCTTATTAAATAAAACCCCGCGCAGCCAAACACCCATAGAAGTCACCTAATTAGTTAACTGAGTCCACCTTTGTGTATTTTAAATACAGTAGATATCCATCTGATCTGTAAAAGCATCAGAAGGTTGTTAGAGGATATTAGTCAACAAATAGCTGCTCAAAGACCAAAGGAACAGAGCAGAAAGGTCAAGGAGAAAGTTTAAACAAGGGTCAGGTTATAAAACAATATCCCACTATTTAGAGTGGCTAGAACATAGCCATTGGGTAAAGAAAGCCTTCAAAGATCCTCTTTGTTTTCTACGAACCATGTAGAAGATACACCAAACACGTGAAAAAGGGGCTTTGGTTAGATGGGATAAAAACTGGTGGTGGCACCATCATGCTGAGGGGATGTTTTTCCCCTCAGTATCTAATTTCAAAGCTACAATGAAACAATATAGATCAGCTTTGAATCCAACTGAAAATCTGTGGCGATACTTGAAATTAGTTTTTTACAGACAAACTCTTTTCATTCTGACTGAGCTTCAACTGTTTCACAAATAATGTTGTGCAAAGGTGGTTGAGACTTGCAGCTCTAATTGCAGTGAAAAGTGGATCTTCATGGTGTTGACTCAGGAGAGCTAAAGATAGCACTTTTCACATTTTCATTGGTACCAGATTTTGAAAAAACTGTGTCATTTTCCTTCTTTTTCACAGTTGGGCACTGTCTTGTGTTGTTTAATCCAAATAAAATCCATTAAAGTTGACGGTTGTAGCATCATGTTAAAGAAAACAAAAAGTCTCAATACCCATGCAAAGCACTGGTTATAACACAACCTGCTCTTATTCCTTAAAATACAGACAAGGTGCTTATATTACGTACAGAAGTGGTACTATTAAACTCTGGATATTCGATACACATTAAGCACTGTAGTAGTTTATTGCTTCATTGGTTAGACTCAGTTTATAATTAGAATACATGAACATTTTCAGGAAACTTGGTAGAAAAATCTACATAAAATTTAGTAATTAGTAAGAAACTCCTGCTGGGATTGGTTACTGCAGTAGTTCCCAAAGTGGGGGGCGCAGAGTCATTGCAGGGGGTGGCGCGGTGTGAATGGATAATATTTAAAAGCGAATATAACTGGTTTTTGACAAGGCCGCACATAAACACAAAGCAGAAGATAAAACATCACCAAATAAGCTTCTAAATCAACTTCCTTCCAAGCCAAAGAGTAGAAAATATGAGAAGCATATCTTGCCTTTGGTTTTGTTCCACTAAACACCTACAAATGCTCTGTGTGAAAAACCGCACACAACTGCAGAAGATTACCTACTTCTCTGCACTATAGACATGGTTCCATCTATGATTCATAACAGAGGCCAGCAAACTATAAGTTATTCCTCTGTCCAATATGCGCATTTATCAACCGACATATAGGGACTTTGTAGAGATCTACACAGATGGGGCAACAACTATAGGCGCAATTCGGACCTTCTGGGTAATTTAACCAGACCTTTTTCTGACGGGGTAGTCTGCCGGCAGACTACCCCGTCAGAAAAAGGTCTGTCTCCATACACAATCGGCCCTTTAAGGAATCAGCTAAAGACATCCGCATATCAGGACTCTCTCTGCAGTGAGCAGCGTCACTGATCAGCGCAAAAAGGTACCCAGAGCAGCAGAAGTAACAGAGATCGACAATAGAAGAAGCATGGATGATGCTGCGTTGTTTGTTGTTATAAACTGCTTCGCCAGTAACTCTTCTTATTTTTAAAAAGCCGGTTGTTTGGCGACGTCTGCTCATTTTCCTCTGAAGTACAACCAATCAGTGCAACATAACCACAGCTCCCATCGAGTGACTCTACCGGGCCATTTCCTGGTACAGACCCCCAGACTGGTACTCCGTTGGTTCCTGAAATGGCCCCAATAACGGCCCGGTCTGATGAAATGGAGAAACGCATATCAGGAAGGTCCGGTCAAATTATCCTGAAGTTCCGATAGTGGAAACGCGCCTTGTGGCTGGGAAACTAGGAGGTCTGCAGGCGTCCATGAAGTGCTTCTCTCCCAATATTGCAGTGCACGCGCTGCATTGTACACCGCGACGCACTGGCGTCTGAACAGCCGAGTCCCGAGCTGAATGATGTAATAATCGATGTATTCGGCACAGCGATTCCCGATAACTGTCATGTGGGGAGGTGCTAACCAGGGTCTATAAACTTGAGATGGAATTCACATCTTATGAAGGAAGAGGGCAGCGATCTTGGCCACAAATTTTACTGTAACAGGTTTTTAATGAAACCTTCATAGAGTACCATTCACTGAACCAAATTCTAATAAACCAAGGGTGGGGAAGCAGCAGAAATAGTTTTGGAACCACTGGGTTACTGTATAGCAAAAGAGTGTGAAAAGAGACTAACTATTAAAAGGATTTTCTAAATCTTTTATAATTCCTTTTTGTGTTTACAGAGTAAACAATATGTCTCAAGATCAATAGTGGATTTTTTTCCCACCACTTCCTTCCTTGCTATCTAACAAGGCCTGACCTGACACCAGATCTCTGTTCCTCAACCCACCTCCTCTCCACCTCATGTGATTAACAAGGGGGCGGGTACGCTGGGAAACAATAAAGGTCCAGATAAACTGTGCGTATCCTCGGAGGTCTCGGGATCACACAGAGAGCCACCTGGGCAGTCCTGTTAGGGCTCAGCACCGCCACACACTCACCCACGCTGCCTCACACACGCGCTCTGGTGCTGAAATGGCATGGTTCTCTTCCTCCCTGGAATGGCAGCAGACAGAGGTAAATTAAAAAGCGATTTTCCTAATAATTAGACTCTCGACGGGGGCAACCTTTGTGCCTCCCACAGCAGGAGCAGCACACAGGTAATTAATGCCCCACAGCCGCACCCTCTCCTCTTTATCACGACAAGCAGACTAAAACACACACATATCCTGCGTAGTGGGCTGACACGGGCCAGTGGGTCCCCTCTGAAAATGATACCTTGTCTTCGGTGCCCCCTTAAGGGCATCCTGTCTGGGCATCCATGGGCAGTGGCAAGGAAACATGGTGGGTGTGTGTCTCTGTGCTGCACTTTTAATGCAAAAATCACTTGCATGGGGGGGGGGGGGGGTTACAGAGTAAAAGAGCATGGTTTTGAATAGAAAACAGGGTGTCTGCTGTTACATTGTGTCCAACTCAGACTGTAGGTACAGTGCCTTTAAACTTTCTCTTATTTTGTCACATTACAACCACAAATGGCATGAGTGTTTTATTTGGATTTTATAGTACCAACACAAAAGAGCATAATGTTATATAGTGGAAGGAAAAGTATAGATTGTCACGCAATTTTTACCTGTGCAAATTCAAACAGTGCAGCATGCTGCTAGCAAATGTATGCCACCCTGTTTGGTTTTCTTTTAACCCAGATTCCAAATAAGGGATGTGGAAGTGGATTTTCAAAAACACTCTCCAACCAATCTGACTGAACCTGAGCGATTTTGGAAAGATGAATGGGCAAAAGGTTTAGTCTCTCTATGGGTAAAACTGGTGGAGATATAACCTAAGGGAGTGAGAGATGGTTCCACAAAGTATCAACTCAGGGAGGCTGAATACAAATCATTCAGTTCAATTCAATACTTTATTGATCCAAGACGGAAATTAGGTTTTGTTGTAGCTTGTGTTACAGCAAAACTGAAGAAGCCTCCGACCGAAGACACTCTGTTGTTGTAGGACAGTCTCATGAAGAGGATGCTCAGGGTTATCAATACTTTTCTTGATTTTTATGAAGAATCCTTCTTTGCATCATCATCTGCAGAGGTTCCAGAGTCGTTCCCAGAACAGAACCAGCCTTCTTTATCAGATCGTTGAGCCTTTTTAAGTCCCTGGCTCTGATGCTGCTACCCCAACAGATGATGGCAGAAGAGATTACACTCTCCACAACAGACTTGTAGAAGATATGTAGCATATTGCTGCAAACCTTGAAGGACCTAAGCTTACTCAAGAAGTACAGTCTGCTCTGTCCCTTTTTGTAGACAGCTTCCCCTTTCAGTCTCCAGTCCAGTCTGTTGTCCAAGTGAACTACGAGGTATTTATACCCCTCAATCACATTCACTTCTCCCATGATGCAAACAGTGTTTGACTTGACCCTGTTTCTTCTGAAACCTACAATAATCTCCTTTGTTTTATTTCACATTCAAGGTAAGATGATTGTTTCCACACCTTGCCACAAAGTGGTCCACCAGCTCTCTGACTCAGCATCTTGTCCATCTCTGATACACCGAAGACTGTCGAGTCATCTGAGTATTTCTGTGGATGACAGGTCTTTGACTTGTACTGGAAATAGGAGGTGTACAGAGTTAAAAGGAATGGTGAGAGTACACACCACTGGGGACTGTAAACAAATAATGCTGCACTCCACAGATTTGTATTTGCAAAAGTTTGAAAGCTGTGTGTCATCTTTTTATTCTTCTTTGCATTTGTGCATTTGCTTTGTGTTGGTCTTTTTATATATTTATTTTTTTATTTTATATATTTATATATATATATATATATATATATATATATATATATATATATATATATATATATATA
Source organism: Valencia hispanica (assembly GCA_963556495.2). Lineage (NCBI taxonomy): Eukaryota > Metazoa > Chordata > Actinopteri > Cyprinodontiformes > Valenciidae > Valencia > Valencia hispanica. The sequence goes on along the minus strand of OY747700.1, from coordinate 52,972,397 downwards.
TATATATATATATATATATATATATATATATATATATATATATATAAGCAATAATCTGTGGTTAATACCTTGCTGCATTAATACTTTTGCAAAATTACATGCAGGAACGTCCGTCTGCTATGGATTATGTATAAATATAAAATGTGTGCATTTTTACAGTAAAAGAATCCTTTGAAGCATATGTCCATGTGGTTTTTAAGTGAGTCTGCATATCTTTGTGTGTGTGTGGGGGCCAGTCAAAATAGCTGTGTAATGGTGCGTATTCCCTTTTGATAAGTCTTACACTTGCGACCGTGGCCCCGTCCTCTTATCTACAGAGGACAATGTTGCACTCAGAACAGCTGCCGCCACAAGCACAACACACACCAGTTCACACGCTCCTGCAGCTTCACCGCTTCCCATTCATCTCTACACGCTCAACTTTACACATATACACACACATATACAGATTCCCAAAGTAAAGAACACTGAGCACATATTCAGCACAGGAAAATGCTCGGCACATGTGCCCTGCACCACACACCATTGTCAACAGTCTAAACAACTTAGTCCTTATCTCTAAAACTCTTTTTGACTTCAAATTACTGCATCATTATCCATCACTCACCTCCTCAAAATGTAATAATTGATAAAATGAGATTGATTAAGCATGTTATTAGTGGAGGATAATTGGCTTGATAATGAGCAGATTGCCTGCTAATTGCTGAACAGATAATAAACCTCACGTTTGCCTCAGGCAAGAGCAGAGAAAGACTCCAACAGTTCTGCTGGCTGCAAAATGTCAGGCCTCAGAGACAACATGGACATGTATTTAATACAGATCTTCCTTATGTCTGCTGATCACCAAATGCAGATCGGTTACTGGTTTGACTCCTATTCAAGTGATAATTCATTAAGCCTAAATGCTTCTCTGGTTTGTCTCAGGGAAACTTCTAGCAGTTCAAGGTTAACACCTAACCTGTTGAGTCCTGAAAGCCATTAGTGTAAAGATTGACCTCATACAAACACGAACCAAGCTACAGTCATGAGTAACATGGCTTACCATGTACCATCAATTCTCAGAAGGATAGAAGCACTCAGTGGATGTGCTGGTTAGCATTGTAACATCACAGTTTCTGTGTGGGGGTTTTCTGAGAACTCTGACTTCCTCCCAACAAATTGTTAGGTTAATTGGCAATAGTAAATTGCACAGAGTGGATGGTTGGTGGTCTTTATGTAAGCCTTGCCATAGACTGGCTACCTGATTAGAGTCTACACTACCTCTCACACATGCTTTTAATCCTAATGGGATTGGCTGGATATTAAAGGGTTAACAACAAGAGTTCAAGTAGTGGATCATTTAAAAACCAAGTTCTGTCTTGCTAACTGAGCATAAAGAATGATTGTGAAATAAATTCCTTTAATTTATAGATTTTTCGTATTTATGTATGTCCAAAATTATAAAAACATAAAGTTGAAGTTTTTTAAAAACCTGATCAAAGAAACTGAAATGAAATTAAGCCCATAATAAAAATGTTTCTCTGGATTCAGAAAATCTTGGAGAAACTAGTTGAGTCGCTTCTTTTCAAACTGTACCAAATCTAAAAATCAGTTTGAAAAACATCAACATACAAGCATCTATATATATTTAGCCCCCTTTAAATGATACTTTCAATGTGTTTTCTACAGGTGTCTGTAGTAATGGTAAGCTACATTGTAGCCAAACACTGGCACCACCAGGCAGCAGAGACACATCTGACACCACCAGTAAGCAAGGTGGGAAGTGTCTTGCCAAAGGACACAATGACCAAGACAAACTGGGGTTTGAACCAGCAACCCTCCAGTTACAAGACAAGCTCCTACCCCCTGAGCCACCGTCATGAAGAGGTCTGTATTACAGGTGTTTATCTAGAAGTTTATACAGCACTTCAGCACTTTATTTAGCACTGCACTTTAAGAATCAAGAACCATTTGCACATGAGAGGTTTTTTAATTATTTATTGAATATTTATTGAGTATTTTAACATTTATCATGCAGCCTTTTGTTCCAGGTCCTGTACAGCTACTCCTCACTAAGAATGGCGGTGGTTGCCTGTGAGGACACCCATTGTTAATGGGAGCAAATGTCTACTAATAAAGTTAAACTGAGGCAATGGTGGTGGAAGATCTAATTGTGAAAGTGAGTGCAAAGAAATGGCTGAAATGTTTCTCACCTGTCTTTTCTTTTTTGTACATAGGGGTTTTCTGTATGGTGTTTTAAAATGGTGTTTAGGTGTTAAGTTAAATTTAAATCTTTATTACAAAATCTAGTAAAATGTATTTATTAAAAAGTATTTTGTATCGAAATGGAAGAAGCAATTCGTTAAACTCACATGTGGTTGGAAAATGGTTTAGTCCATTTAACAGCTGACACAATTTAAGGCTGCAGTATGTCATTAGAGAAGGGATTCTTATTGCTGTTACACAGACTGGGTTGTGATGTGTTCCACAGAGCTGTACTGGAGTCCAAGAATAAACTGTTGCTGCTTCAACCATACCCTGCCTCTCCATCTTCTCCACTGTAAATCCAGCTGTGAGAGGCTACCCTGTGACAGGTACAAAACAAAGGCAGCACCACGGGTTTGCTGGTACAAGCATAACTCTAAGATGCACAACTGTATGCTATTCCACTGTCCGTCAAACGTGAGAGATATGTTGATCAGAAGAATGTGATAGAGATTATACAACGTTAAGGAGTTAGTGGGGTTCAGGGTGTAATTGATCTGAAGCCACTGTCGGGGGACAGATCCCATTTTTGGTTCCATTTAGTTGGTCCTTTACTGGCCAGAGCGTGACAGGCCAGGTTAGAAGTCATCAAACATCGAGCAGTATCAGTATCCAATGGGAAGACTGACAGAACACAAAGCTTTTATTCAAGAGAGGTAAGGCACTGACAAACAACAGTACCTCTTGTCTAATAGAATGCCTGGTGCTCACATTCTTGATTGATTATTTTGTAACTTGTTAACTTTATTCTAACCGCCTTTCTATTGACTCAAAGAAAAGATGGTTCACCTTTCCACTGTAAGTTTTACCTAAGGAGAGTATCGTTCACTAACCAACAATACCATAATTCACAAATGATTTTCACTGAACATTTTTCACATGCAGTAACTTAGACTATCTTGGTAAACAAACTTTAAACTTTTGGGTCAGAAGAGACTCCTCAATCATAGATGTAGCATCTCCTCAGACTGGTGCCTTCATCAGTCCACACCCACCCAGCCAGTCCTCTGAGTTTTTACTTTACACCTACATCCATTAATTTGCAGCAGCAAGTTAATCCCATGAATCACAACATTTAAAGATGTGGGAAGTCATTAGTTCACCAATGCTTAGCAGATTAGTTTAGCATCATTTTCTGTTCTCAGTCTTTTCCTCTTGAATGATACACTAAAATCTTGTGGAGGATGATGGGTCTTTGGAGACTTAGCCTGCCTTTGCAAGGCTAAATTTAACCCTAATGTGCCTTCTGAACTGATTATTTCTTTGCTCCCACAAACTTCGTTTTTATGTAAATATGTTGGAAGGTTTTGATGCCACAGAATTAATCACTGAAGCCCCTTTGCCTTAACTGGGGGATTAGAGAATTTGCACCTTTGAATCTCATCTTCTTCCCCACCATTTTCCTTTTTGCTCCACTCTTTTGCACTGCCGTCCATTGGTCATGTCTTTCAGTATCCCTGTCAATTAGATGGCCATCAATGGCCCTCTGTCCTCCTGCCTGGGCCTCTGTTTGCCTTAGGGCTTCCCCCTCGCTCCGAGCAGCCTCCTTTTGTGTGGGAGAATCGCAGGAAAGAAAAGCAAAGATGATGGAAAGGAGAGAACAGTGAGAGAGCTTTAGTAAACAGCAGCCTGTCACAGCTCAGCGGGAGGTGCTACGGCCACTGCCTCCACCATCACTGCTGGGGAGATTTATTTAATCGCAGGGGCATTTAAAAGAGCCATTTAGACAAAGGAGGGTTTTGTGTTTTCCCCGAGAGTGAGCCTGGACATTGACAAACAACTTTGCAAGAATTAAGACATGCTTTGGGGCTGCAACAGGGGGGTATGTTATGGTCAAGAGTTGGCTGATCAATGCCTCTATGTATACTATACTGACAGAAGGGGGGGTTGATCTTGACATCCTGCAGAGATCTGGGCAGAAGTCCCTTTTAGAAAATATATTGTTTTATGCTTGAGAGTCTAACAAGTTCTGTTTTTATATCTTGTCCAGAAAATCTCCGAGTGTTGACATTAACAAACAAAATTTGTAGCAAGGTTTTGTAATCATTCCCCTCTACTCTGATACCACAAATAATATCTTGTGCAAAATAAATAGTAGATAGACCACCTATAAGTAGAGCACATCACCCCAGTTCTAAAGTCCTTACACTGGCTCCCTGTAACTCAGAGAATAGACTTCAAAATACTTTTACTAGTTTATAAATCATTGAATGGTTTAGCACGTAAGTATGTTGAAGATCTATTGTCACTTTACCAACCCCCCAGAACACTCAGGTCCTCTAATTCCAGTCTACCCAGCATCCCTAGAATTAGAACCAAACATGCAGAAGCAGATTTCAGCTTCTATGCTCCTCTTATCTGGTACAAACTCCCAGATTATTCCAAAGCTGCTGAAACAAAAGAGTTCTTTTAAACCAAGGCTAAAAACCCACCTGTTTAGAGCTGCCTTTGAGTAATGTTTTAATGTGACATATGTTGTGTGTGTTTTATGCTCTATTGCTGTTTTTACTCTATCCCCTAATCACCCAAAGCACCTTGAATTGCTTTGTTGAAATTTTGCAATACAAATAAAATCGCCTTGCCTTTCCTTGCCTTACCTGTGTGTATTTTAATTTCAGTGTAAATGTAGCTGTTCAGTGGAGGCCTGAGGTTGTTCAAGAACATTAGAGAACAAGCAGCATCATGAAGAACAAGAAACACAGCAGGTAAGTTGGATATAGAGTTAGGAACATGCCTCTACCCATTATCTAAAAGTAAAAAGAGTACAGTGCAACTACAACCCTAACCCCAGGGATAAAGGAGCATCTATTGGAGCCCTCTTCAACTGGGAACCTACCAACACATGGTTGTCAGATTAAACTGACAAGTCAGGTGGGAAGAGTATTCTTAAGGGAAGGAGCCATTAGGTCCATAGTAACTCTGGAGCAGCATCAGAAATCCTCAGCTCAGGTGGGAGAACCAACATGGACTTTTATGGAAGAGTGACAAAAAAGAAGGTAATAGATGCGTTTCTACTATTGGAGCTTCCGGGTAATTTCACTGGAACTTCAAGGTATGCATGTGTCTCTACTACACCGTCCCAATCAACACGGCCATTTTAGGGTCATTTCCAGAACCAACCAAGTACCAGGCCTTAGAGTATGTACTTGAAAATGGCCTGGTGGAGTCGCTGGGTGGGAGCTGTGGTTAAGTCATGCTGATTAGTTGTAACTCAAAGGGAAATGAGCAGACGTTGCCAAAACCTGGAAGAGTTGCTTGCTATAACAACTTATCAAACAAATGGCAAACAAATGCAGCAATCATTCCTGCTTCTTTCAGGTCGATCTATTGTTAATTCTGCTGCTGTGGGCGCCTTTTAGAGCTGATAAGTGATGCTATTCACTGCTGGAATGGTCATGATATGGGAATGTCTTACCAAAGTCCGACAGCTGAGTGGAGAGGGCCAACAGAACAAATTAGCCTGAAGTTCCGGTAGTGGAAACACGCCTATAGTGTGAAACATGGTGGAGACAGCATCATGCTAGAGCATGGTTTTCTTTAGCAGGGCCAAAGAAGTTGTTAAAAAGTTGCTGGGAAAATGGATGGAGGTAAATACAATTCTATCCTGGAAGGTTTAGATATACTGTAAGTAAATACATAAGCAGGTTAAACTTTTCTGCTTTTTATTTGTTAAAAAATACATTAAAAACATTGAAGCTTGTTGAAAAAGCTAAAGAGGTGTAAATACTTTCTAAATACGCTGTACATCCAGTTTAAATCCAGATTATACAGCCCACTTGGAGCTCATCTGAAGATAGTGAGGGAGAAACAGAATGTCAGATGTCCCAGTCTGGTGTGTTCTTAGCCACCAAGCCACAGCGGCTGGTACAAGTCTCTGCTGTCATTAACCTACATCGCTCTAAATTACCTCCTATTCCCAGTGAGGGGAGCCGGAGAAATCTGCGGTGGAAAAAAAAAGAAGGAAAAGGAAGACGAAAGCTGAGGACAAAGAAAGAAGGGAAAAGAGGTAGAAATTGTAACGCTGGTGAGAAAATTCAGGAGGTGTAGGCAGGAGAATAGAATAGATGAGGACAGTGATAGGAGCTGACAAGAAAGGAAAAAAATAGAATAAATGGGAGAGGCCAGGCCTGAACCATTAGGAAATGAAAAGCAAGCATAAAACTTTGTCATATTTTGTCACCGGAACCTCCATAAAATGTGAAAAGTATGATTTATTGCTGGTAGGATTTCAGCCTGAAAAGATAATGCAGTGGCCTATAAATGCCAGGGTTGCCGGCGTGCGTCAGTTAAACTACATTTCAGGAGGTCCGGCTCTTAATTAAAATGCTACAACCAGAAACAGGACTGCATCCTTGTGTGTTTCACCCCACCGTGTCTGCGTGGGTATCCATTTATGTGGGGACACTTAGCTTTTTAAGTGTAAATAATGTGGTACCTTATTGGCTCCCAATGCTCAAGCTGTGCGCAGTTTCCCCACTACGGTCACACAATACCCTTACAAATTTGAACAATGCAAAAGACCAATGAAGACTGCGTGATAGAACTGACCAGACTGAAAAGAAACACGCATTCACACACTCCATTGCCTCAATTACCAAGCAGAAAAGAACAAAAATGAATATTGAATTCTACAATGATTTCAGCTCAGGCTGTAATAAGTAATGGGCATGTTGTGAGAATTGATTATAGGGAAGAAATGGCCATGAAATTGAAAAAACACAGTAATCATGTAATGAAAAGCTGAAACAAAGGTACGCCTGTTCGAAAGAAAAGAAAAGAGAAAAAGTGGAGACAGCTGAGATGGAGCAGAGTGACTGACAGCTATAGGCAGGTTGAAGTGATAGGCAGGTGATGAATAGCTCCATACACCTGATGCCTCGGGGCAACGGGGCCAGGCAGGAAAATCTCAGATGACGCCATGAAGTGGTGGAGGATTCCAACCATGACACAGGTCGCTCAGGTTTTGACCACACATGACGGGTCACAACTGCTCTCCTTGTCTTCTCATGCATGCAACCTAACCAACCAGTTCCCACCCCCCACCCCCCCACCACCACCACCTCACACCAAACATACAATCTACTCAGAGTTTTTTGAATGACCACAAATAAGCCTTTCACTGTAGGGGTTCTACCTTTTCATCTTGTTTCAAGAAAATGTTTGCTATCCCTTAAAGGGGCAGTGTGGGATTTTCCAAGTCAGGTTCTGGTTAAAGGTTATAAGCACTTAATATCTTAACCCTCTTGACATGTAGTATAAATCCAGATTAGTTGGTCACACAGGCTGAAGCGAAAGGTTAGCAGAAGAGGGGGCCAAGACCAAAGTAGATTTCTTCAGGCTTTAAAAATCTCCTAACAGTGGTTCATGCAAATGCAGTTCTAAGTTGTTGTCATTCTGGATTGAGCAGTCATATACAGAGAAGCGGCTGATATTTTTAATTTTTTCATATAAGAAAGGTTTTGGGCAGCATACGTTTCATCGTCCCAATGTTTAAAGTTTAAAGAAGATTAAAATAGTGTTAACTGGAATCGCTGAAATATTTTTACCTTATACACCTTTTAGTTTTAAATATTATTTTAAATAATTAAGACAGTAGCCTTGTGTTGAGTCAGATAGATCTTCAGAAACAAAAGGCTGTCTGGCATAAACTCCTAATGGGACAACATTTATGTTGCTGTCAAGACAAAAAAGGATACTACAGCTTCCAGTTAAGAGATTTAAGTTGAACACAGTAGAAATATGCAATACTAACCTAGACCATGTAATTCTACTTTGATTCTACCTTGAGTATAGCATTGATAGCACACATAGCATTAATTTTAATATTTTTTAAATGACTTGGTACCCAGGATGGAAGATGCTGCTCCTCTGCAGTCTCTAAAAGCTCGTGTTAGTACTTGTGCATGCACAGCTGAAGTCACATGTAAGACCATGCATAAGTAAAGCCAGATGATCAACTCAGTCATTGATTTGAAAACCATTGATTTGAAAACCATTTGAGATGAGTCTGAGTGAACATTTCCAAACACAGGGAAAGATTTAATTGACGGAAGACATAATAGATTGCATTTGGAGATGCAAATAGCGAGTCCCACACAGTTTTGGAACCTGACATTTATGAAAGTCTTACATTTTGGGGGGGCAATCTGTGAATGCTGCTGGTCTTATATCAGCTTACCGCTAAATGTATTATGAGGCTATGAAGAATGTGTCAGTAGGCACTTCAAGAGCCAACATTGCTTTATATCAAGTAAACACCTCTCTGGTGAATATCCTCACACCCCTTTCACTCCACACAACATCTCTCAAAGCAGCTCTTCATCCTGGGCCTCTTCCGGCCCTTCTCCCACCTCGGATTTCAGTCAAGGATGCAAAAAACAGAATCAGCGCTGCGCGATTCTAACATTACTTGAGGTCCTTTTCAACCCTGGTCCTCTCCTCCTGAACCACTGAATACCTCTGCTTAAATGCTCTGCAGGCGTCTCCTTTCAAGTAAGCAAGGAAGACCAAGCATGAAAACTTTTCTCAGTAACAGTTGGTACTTAGCTTATCATGGGGGGTGAAGTAAATGTAGTTTGGCTTCTGCTTCAAGTAGAGAATAAAATAAACAACCCTGCATAGTTCAAGTAGAAGACTAAATGCAAAGACAGGCAAGAAAGCTGGAATGCAGCAGCGTACAGAAATATTCACGCCCTTCCACTTTTTTTTTGATTTTGTCACAATACAATCAAAAACTTCATTGTATTTCATTAGGGTTTTGGGTGACCAATACAAAGTAGTGTGTAATTACAACGTGGAAGAAAAATGGAAGGTCTCTTTTCAACATGTTTTACAAATAGAATTCCAAAAAATCTTATAAAGAGAAAAAGATTTCTGTCTATGCTGATATTTATCTTGGATTGAATAAAAATAAGTTTTTCTACATGTTCCCATCTGGATTTAGCCCTGGATTTTGACTGGGAAATTATAAGAAGTACCTTGCCTTTCGCCCCGTGAATGCTGGAGATAGGCACCAGCCCCCCGCAACCCTGCAGAAGATGGACAGGTATAGATAATGGATGGATGAATGGGTTAGAAATAATGGGTAAGAAATAATATGCTTTGATCTAACTGATCAACTGATTTACTGTATACTGAGATTTAAAAAAAACACATGTTACTTTATATGGGTAATCTATTGCACTGGATTGGGGGGTATCAGAGTAAGAGAGTCTCATTAAAAGCAATTGTCACATTTTTCAGACTTTTCAGACTTCAAACTATGTGTTGATCTATAACATTGAATCCCATTTCAATGCATTGCAGTTTGTGAGTTTAACATAAAAATGTTTGTCACAATGCGACTTTTTCCCCTTGTTCAGGTCCGTCTGTGTTTGTTAATTGTTTCCAGCTGCCCTGTATTGTGTCCTAATTATCTCCCTGTGTATATATACCCGCCTGTTCCCCACGTTAGTTGCCGAGGTTTGTTGTTGTTCCTTTCATTGTCGTATGAGTCAAAGCTACATGCGTCCTGTCCTCAGATGGTTGCATTTGTAAGTCACGTGACATTGTATTTCCCGAGTTGTTCCGTGTGGAATCACGATTAAACAGTCTCACTGCATCTCCGCCTGAATCCGACACCAAATTATGACAATGTGTTAATGCTTTTGCAGGGGAATATTACTCGAATACATAAGACACACACAAACACACAACATATCAGTGTCCTGAATCAGTCATGTATTTGAATTTGCAATTATTTTTGGCACATAGGTGGAGCTTCATCTGTAAGTTCTGTATGACTGTAAAAGTAGGTCTTTGGATGTGACAGATTGAGTCTGTAAAAAGCCCATTAGGAAATAAGGAATTTAGAATTGGGATTTCTGTTTGATAGGTCAATGCTAGGCAAACATACCTGCCGTAAAAGTGCTCATAAATCAATGCAGTACGGGGACAGTTTGTCAAATCATGTACAACCTAAACAGACACAGAGGTACTCTGATGCTTAAGTACAGGATGATGAGCGCAAATGTCATGGGAGAGAAAATAAGATAAACTCGAGAAAAAAGATTAGACTTTAAAATACAAGGAAAGAGAAAACATGACAAGACACTGGTGTTGGAGGACAAGGTAGAAGTGGTTAGAGTATGAATGAAATGGAGAGAAGGGACAGCAAAAAGAAGGAGAGGGATTTATTGATTTAAACCCCTCAGCTGAAGGCCATTAGAGGAGGGCAGGACATCTCACTTCATCACAGCCATAAATGTTGTGTACACTTGTCCTTGTCAAAGCCAAACTCCTGAAAGCATCCTTGGCAATAATAGATCCAACAAAAAACCAAAAGAACCACACTGGATGGCCAGGTACATTTATATTTGAATAACTTTGTTAACTGACTGACTTTCTTCCCATCCCATCATTTGCTGTTTTATTTATTTATGTATTTATTTATTTCAATTTATTTATTCAACGAGAGCATAACAGAGTTACATGTTAAAAATTCACACATTTGTTTTTGTTTTAGCCGTCGTTTCACCTGGGATTAAAACTCTAAAATCCATTACCATTTTCTTGGCTGATGGAAAGCTGTTGCATATCTGAAGACCTCTACGTCTCCTGTATTTTATACTGGTGCCACTGCATTGGTTTTTGGTCTGAAACCTCCAGTATTTGTCTGTACAACAACATCCCAGGTTTTAAAGCAGACTGAGTCCATTGTCGTCAAACAGCTACACAGTAGGAGAGATGAGACAGAATCGTGGCATGTGGATACAGCGGGGCAGCTTATCCAGATAAACATCATAGTATAAGACAAAAGCAGTCGGTGTTGGTGTTAATGGTCCTGGACACTTTCCTGATGTGAGCCTCAAAACTAAGATGGGGATCCAAAACAAAACCAAGATATTTAAAAGCATCTACCTTTTAGATTTCTCTCACATCTCTGAATGGTGAATTTATTACAGACTTTACATGTGATTGTAAAACAGCTGTTCTGTTGTAGTTTGGAGTCAAAAAGTGATTTTAAAACCACTGAGACACTCCCACCATTTGTTTGTTCAGTTTTTCTGGTGCCTGTTTTGGAGTCTTCCCAATTACATATATAATGGCATCCTCTGGATACATTTGAAATTTAACATCTTTACAACTGTCAGGTATGTCATTGATGTTTTAGTAAAAAAGCAACAGTCCTAGAGGGGAATCTTGGATGCACCACGTCCCCTTCCTCTGCTCCTCCCCCGTTTCCTGCCTTGTCTTGTTCTTGTCTCCAGCCTTGGAGTCATGGAGGAAGGACCTGGTTCTGACTCTGGCTCTAAAGGCTCTAAAGATGGTCTAAAATGTAAAACCAACAACAATAAACGATTATATTGTTATATATAATATGTAAAATGTAAAAACAAGTACTACTGTACTACTCGTGACAGCACAAAGACAACCTCCTTCATAGGTCTGGAAAATTCACACCTTACAACAACTTTTTCTTTTTTCTTTTCTTATTTTTTCAACATTATGCACACCTAAAACCAGTTACCAATATACCTACAATACATTACATTCAAGTTACATATTTTCAAAATATAGTCACTTACTCATCCATTTCAATGTGGATTTCAGCCAACACACTTTCTGGCTCCCAATCAGGGTCCCTTTGCCTGTAAAAGAGAGAAAAGGTTTCATTATTTGTTTGTCACTATAGATGTTGTTGTGTCTGCCAATCTAATTAGTTTTTTTTCATAAAAGGTTTGTGGCCACAACGGCCTTTATTAGCAGTGGATAGTGCAGAAACGGGACAGAAGTGGGGGAAGAGACTTTCGGCACAAGCCTACAGCATGGAAGAGGACTGAGGCCTCTGAACCTGGGGCCCCCGTCTTAACCACTATGCCACGCGACGCCCCAAGCCAATCTAATTTGTATTAAAACACAGTCAAAAGCCAAATTAAAACACACTTACCTATCCAGCAAGGTATCCAGGCAATCCAAAACCACGTCCTCAGCCACTGAGTCCACCGCAGATATCTCACTTTCTGCGTCAGACTGCTACTTGTCCGACACATCATTGTCCCGCCGAGTACACTCCTCCAATACTTCCTCAATTGTGTACTTTCATTTCTCTGTTGGCTTTTCCAAGGTTGCCCTTTGTCACCGATCCTGTTCCTAACTTTTATGGACAGGATCTCTAGGCGCAGCCAAGGCGTTGAGGGGATCCGTTTTGGTGGCCTCAGGATCGGGTCTCTGCTTTTTGCAGATGACGTGGTCCTGTTGGCTTCATCGGAACTTGATCTACAGCTTTCGCTGTGAAGCGAGTGTGAAGCGGCTGGGATGAGAATCAGCACCTCCAAATCCGAGGCCATGGTCTTGAGCCGGAAAAGGGTGGGGTGCCTTCTCAGGGTCGGGGATGGGGTCCTTCCCCAAGTGGAGGAGTTTAAGTATCTGGGGGTTCTGTTCACGAATGAGGGAAAAATGGAGCGGGAGATCGATAGACGGATTGGTGGGGCATCTGCAGTTATGCGGGCACTTTACCGGTCTGTCATGGTGAAGAGAGAGCTGACCCGAAAGGCGAAGCTCTCGATTTACCGGTCGATCTACGTTCCTACCCTCATCTAGGGTCACGAACTCTGGGTGGTGACCGAAAGAACGAGATCACGGATACAAGCGGCTGAAATGAGTTTCCTCCGCAGAGTGTCTGGGCTCTCCCTTAGAGATAGGGTGAGAAGCTCAGTCATCCGGAGGGGGCTCAGAGTAGAGCCGCTGCTTCTCCACATCGAGAGGAGTCAGTTGAGGTGGCTCGGGCATCTGGTCAGGATGCCTCCTGGACGCCTCCCTGGTGAGGTGTTTCAGGCACGTCTAACCGGGAGGAGGCCCAGGGGAAGGCCCAGGACACGCTGGAGGGACTATGTTTCTCGGCTGGCCTGGGAGCGCCTTGGGGTTCCTCCCGAGGAGCTGGAACAAGTGGCTGGGGAGAGGGAAGTCTGGGTCTCTTTGGTTAGGCTGCTGCCCCCGAGACCCGACCCCGGATAAGCGGAAGAAAATGGATGGATGGATGGATGGATGTTGGCTTTGCCATATTTAAAGCAAACAAACAAAAAAACTTAGTGAAGACACAAGCACGCGCAAATTGCGCACAAAGTCTGTGGACAAACAAAATGCCGGTTATGCACAGCCCCCCTACATTGTTGTTCACATGAAAGCATGACAAACTGTGTATCGGTGTGCTCAGCTGCTCATTGGCTGTAAGTTTATAAGGTCACTCACAGTGTGTAATCAAACTGGTTGATTCTACAAGTGTGGAAGCTGTGCGTCAGCGTTCAACTGTCTGTGACAGTCATTAGCTATATGAGGCTCCAATTACCCCCCAGACTCCTCCTAATTGTCCAACCTAGATCTCAATCAGATGCTAACACTTCTGTCTAGCATTCTGTAGCATGGTTTTCGCCAACAGAAATAAATTATGCCTGATATGACCAATAGAGATGAAAAAAAAAGTTTTCTGCAGTATTTGTGCCTTTCAGGATCTATCGTGTGTTATGGACCTAATTATTTTAATGGATTATATCCCCTGGAACTTTAAGGACAGAACATCTTGTTGGGTATTATTGATGTTTGACTTGCAGAGACCAAGTCAAAGGTTGGAAAAGTGAACTCTTGAAGTTTTTGCTTTTGCTTTCTGTAAAAAAAGGCTTTACGGTGCATTCACACCGAACGCCTTTGAAGCATCAAGGGCGTCAGGTTTACATGTAAAGTCAATGCAGAAGCGCGCTTACGCACGTCAGAGTATCTGCTTCGCGTCACGCGCATTTTTGCGTCAAGAAAACGCATTTCTGCCTCAGCGCGTCAGAAAATACGAGTGTCATTTTATTTGGTGCATTTTGTGAATTCGTGCGTCACGCGCGTTTTTGCGTCTGCCGCTGAAGTTGAAAAATCTGAACTTCGGCATCAATCCGCGCCGCGTCAACCAATCAGGAGCTTGGTGACGTGGTTTCACATGATGCTGTGACCCAGTTAACGGGGTCAGGTCCGGCAAAATGTTTCATTCAACATGGAGGAAATACTGATAACTGCCGTGGCTAATTACCCCGAGCTGTACGACACCAGATACTTTTTCTACAGAGACAGCAATAAAAAGGACCTCGCTTGGAGGAATACAAGTAAGGAGATAGGGCAATCCGGTAAGTTTATTTCATATTTGAAAGTTATCACGTTACTGACTCTGCAAACCTGCGCAGGATAGGCAACTCTCTACAGTAAATAGAGAATGGAGACTCTCTCTTCCAACTCTAGATCGACAGCTGCCATCTTGCAAAAACGTCTGGCACTAACTCCTCCCACTAGTTGTGTATTTCTTGACGCCTGTCAAATTGGTATAATTTGATATATTTTGATATATTTATATTTGGATGCACGTCGAGCTGCGAATGTTCAAGCGTCAAACTTTGGCGTGCGGCGCGTTTTTGACGTTTTGGTGTGAACGCACCGTTAAAGTCAGTGCTGTGGTTGTTGCGTGTCAAAATGATTTAAATCATCGAAAAGACGAGACTCTGAGGTTTCACTTGATGTGTATACGGTCGGGGTACGTGACGGAGGGCCAAGAACACATGACTGTAATGTTGTGGAAAACTAGTTATGTTCCGGGACCGGTACGTCTGCATGGTAAGAGGTCAAATCTAAATGTTATATCTAAATATAAATACTAAATCTTGAATCTAAAGGTTAAATATAAATCTAAATGTTATATCTAAATCTAAATGCTAAATGTAAAATCTAAGTTCTAAATCTAAATGTGTAAGCATGTGTGGCCACGCTTACAACAGGGTTTGATCAGTTGTATTTTCCTTCACTCAGAAAAACACTTGACTGTTTTTCATCTGCAATGTAATTTAAGCAACCATAATTGGACACTTCACGTTATATTTGTAGAGTAAACTGCTTTTTTTAATCCATATGGTCAATTGTTTCTCTAAAAAGATCTTGTAGCAAGCAGGCCTCTGAAAGACCAGTGAAACACTGTGAGGGGCAACATGGCCGCCGGGTCTCTCCAGGCAGGTGAGATTGAAATACCCATCATGGCAGCTCTTCGGAGTGGATTTCCCCCAGAATCAAGCCCAGGAATGATGTTAAGTTAAGCGGTTTTCCTTATGTATTCAGTTGCAAAGTTTTGGAAGTGCTTATACACTAAGCTAGTTAATATCTGTGTCGCAAAGGATCCATATTGCGGCTATGAGGGAGGGTTGTACTTCAGCCAAATTAAAATACAATTAATCAGTGGCTGACTGGCCATCGGGAGAGTCGCGACAGTTCTCGGTGGCCTTGCCACCAAACTGGCCTGTACAGACCCTCCCTGACCCTGCTGTGTCTTTTTTGACAAATATTTCTTTTTAAATATGTGAGAGCAATAGTGAGCACAAGTTCTGCATAGAAATTAAAGAGGATTGGGTTTATTCCTAGCATGAACTCACTAGTAAGGAATGTAAAATAATTCAATATTGTTAACTAGCCTAACAAGATATATTGACATGTATTAATTAGTCATCATTTAGTTAACATTATGCGCATGCAACAGCATAACTCAACTTAGGCTACAGCTTGTTTGGGGAAAAAACAAACTGTCAGACGTTTTTTTGCCCTTTGCTGGTTGCTGAAGATGCTGCTCTTCTCAGCAGCAGTCTGTTTGTGATTCAATGCTGCCCGCATACGTTACCGAATATTAACAGAATAAACGGCTAAAAAAAATGCAGGAGACATAAGGCATCGACACGGAAAGTGCGGGGAACATGTCCAATGTGTACCCTGTCTGTTACGCCAATGTTCAGCAGGGCAGATGCCCTAATGAGCCACAGGATAGATTGTTTATTTAAAAATCAAGCACCACCTGAACTGACAGTCTGCAATCGCCGAGCTGGCCAGTTTGGCAGCCAGGCTACCGGGAAATGTGTTTTTCTGAGTGAAGGAAAATGCAACTGGTCAAACCCGTTGTACCCGTTGCATTCTCTGGATTGTCAAGCCACTTTGTGTTACAGAACGCACTTAGATTAACTCATCTGCCTGTCTACCTGTGGTCAAAACATAATTTATCTCTGATTAGCCACATTTATTTGGGAAAACTGAGTTCAGTTTCATGAGTCACACCCATGTCCACTTATTGCTCAAAGTGCAGGATAAAAAAAATCAATTGTATAGAAGTTTTCTGACAACGTGAAGTAGGCTAAAAGATCTTCAAAAGCAACAGACATTATGATTTAACAATTAGTAAAAGAATGTGCAAAAATGGCATCCGTGGGAAAACCTGCAAGGCGAAAACCAGTGTTGACCAAAAATAACAAAAATGCCTGTCTCACATTTATAATTAAACAAAAATAAACCTCTCGATAATCCAAAAGAAAATACTTTGTGGACTAACAAGACAAAAGTGGGAATATTTGAAATGCATGTGTGCTGTTGTCTTTGCTGTACAGCTAACACAATATTGTTTTTAAAAGAACATCCCACCAGCAGATAAACATGGGGGTAGTGGTGTGATTGTCTGGGGCTGCTTTACTGTTTCAGGATTTGGATGACTTGCCTTAACTGATGAAACCATGAATTCTGGCCAGAAAGATTGATTAATATTTTCTGATCTTAAGCTCAAACCAATTTGGGATACTCAGCAAAGCAATAATTTGAAGCCCAACAGTTACTCCACCTCTGAATGGCCTAAAACAAAGGCTATGTTTAAGTTTTGCCCAGTCAAAGTACAACCTTAAACATATTTATGGAGATGTTCCAGAAAGACCTTAAACAGGTTGGTCAGGCTCAAAAACCTTCAATGTGGTTGAAATAAAACAATTCTGCTAAGAAGAGTGGGACATAAATCCTCCTTGGGAATGTGAATTACTTGTTGCCAAGTATTGCAAACATTTGATGGCACTTCTCTGTATAGTGGCAAATACTTTTAGCTATTAGATAAAGGAAGGCTTCGTTTTTCAGTACCTTGTATTCTGGCTTTAGCTTCAAATACATTTAAGTGTCCTGATTAATGCCACAAGGAATCACTGAGCAGCACTGTTTTAGTGGTTCTCTATCTTGGTCTCTATTTAAATTTTTGGTCCAGCGCAATAAATTCTCATGACTACTGGCTATCGAAACTATTTGCACACAACTAATAACGAATTTTGACTGGCTAACCCTCTAACCCTCCTAACCCTTCAGAAATTGATGATCTGGTTCACAGCGTTACGTCCTCATTGCGTTTGGCATTAGATAGTGTAGCCCCCTTAAAAAAGAAAGTGGCTAGCCATAGGAGGCTGACTCCTTGGTTCAACGCAGAGTTGCGTACTTTAAAGCAGAATACTAGGAAGTTGGAGAGAAAATGGTGCTCTACACACCTAGAGGATTCCTAGTTAACCTGGAATAACAGTCTATTAATGTATAAAAAGACCCTTCGACAAGCTAGAACAGCATATTTTTCATCATTAATAGAGGCGAATAAAAACAATCCTAGGTTTCTTTTTAGTACAGTTGCCAAACTTACACAGAGTCATAGCTCTGTTGAGCCAACTATTCCCCCAGCTCTTAGCAGTGATGATTTTATGGGATTCTTCATAAATAAAATTAATTCAATTAAAAATAAAATCATTGGCATCCTCCCAAACACGATTTCTTCTTCAGTAAATGAGGCAGTGTTGGAAAGAACTGTAGAACCTCAGTTGTGCTTAGGCTGTTTTGATTCAGTCGAGCTTTCGGAATTATCAAAAATATTAGCCTTATCTAAACCTTCAACTTGTATGTTGGACCCAATTCCAACCAAATTATTTAAAGAAGTGTTCCATTTGGTTCCTGGCCCCATTTTGGATATGATGAATCTATCCTTAGTAAACGGATACGTACCACAGGAATTTAAAATAGCTGTAATTAAACCTTTACTCAAGAAACCTTCCCTTGATCAAGATGACTTAGTGAATTACAGACCTATATCTAACCTTCCTTTCTTATCCAAAGTCCTTGAGAAAATTGTTGCTAATCAAGTCTGTGAGCATCTAAACAGTAATGAGCTGTTTGAAGAGTTTCAGTCAGGTTTTAGAGCTCATCATAGCACTGAAACAGCACTGGTGAAGGTTACTAATGATATTCTCATGGCCTCAGATAATGGACTTATGTCTGTTCTGGTTTTGTTAGATCTCAGTGCTGCTTTTGTTCATCTAAATGATAAATCTTCTTCACTCTCAAGGGTTACTTGTGGAGTTCCACAGGGTTCTGTGCTTGGACCATTTCTGTTCACCATATATATGCTCCCAATTGGTAGAATCATTAGACAGGATGGGATAAATTTCCACAGCTATGCAGATGATACACAACTATATTTATCCATAAATCCTGATGAACCCAGTCAGTTAGGTAGATTACAGGCATGTCTGGAAGACATAAAAACATGGATGACCCTAAACTTTTTGATTTTAAATTCTGACAAAACAGAAGTTGCTGTCTTTGGACCAGAAGTTCTTAAACAGAAACTGATTAGTCAATCACTTCATCTGGATGGCATTAAATTGGCCCCCAGTAATAACGTAAAGAACCTTGGCGTTATTTTTGACCGAGACTTGACATTTAAATCCCATATTAAACCGGTTTCTAGGATTTCTTTCTTTCACCTCCGGAATATTGCTAAAATTAGAAACATCCTGTCCAGGAGTGATGCTGAGAAACTAGTCCATGCATTTGTTACCTTAAGGCTGGACTACTGTAATTCTTTACTATCAGGTAGTTCACAAAATGCCATTAAAAGCCCTTCAGTTGATCCAAAATGCGGCAGCAAGAGTTCTGATAAATATTAAAAGAGAGATCACATTTCTCCTGTTTTAGCTTCCCTTCATTGGCTCCCTGTTAAATCCAGAATAGAATTTAAGATCCTTCTTCTTACATACAAAGCCCTTAATAATCAAGCTCCATCATACATCAGAGATCTAATTGTTCATTATGTTCCTAACAGAGCCCTTAGCTCTCAGACTGCAGGTTTACTTGTAGTTCCTAGGATTTCTAAAAGTAGAATGGGAGGCAGATCTTTTAGTTATCAGGCTCCTCTCCTGTGGAACCAGCTCCCAGCTTTAGTCCGTGGGCAGACACTCTGTTTACTTTTAAGGCCAGGCTTAAAACTTTCCTTTTTGATAAAGCTTATAGTTAGAGTGGCTTAGGTCATCCTGAGCTATCTCTGTAGTTATGCTGCTATAGGCTTAGACTGCTGGAGGACAGACTTACCAATTTTCTTCACTCTGCTACTTCCTTTTCTCCTACGACTCTCCAGTTGTATTACAGTACATTCTGTTATTTCGACTGTTAACTTTGTTATCTCTTAGTGTTTTTCTCTCCATAGAAGATATACCTGGTCTGGTATCCTGCTTGGCTGCAATGGACGGGGGGCATCGACTGGGATGATCCTCCCAGTAACTGAACATCCACTGTGTCCTGTTATCAACTTTTTACTTTCTGTAACATAGAAAGTTCTCTTATATCAGATATTCTGTTCCTTCCTTGTTTCTGCTCTGTCTTCTCAAACCCCCAGACGGTCGTGGCAGATGGCCACTCCTACTGAGCCTGGTTCTGTTGGAGGTTTCTTCCTGTTAAAGGGGAGTTTTTCCTCTCCACCGTCGCTACATGCTTGCTCAGTATGAGGGATTGCTGAAGGATTGCTGTGGTTGGAAAGTCTGCATCAACGGGGCCCAACCTCACGCCAATGACTGACGCAATCTGCTGGGATTCCTTAAATAGGAAACTTTTTAACTGATTGGAATGTTTGTATAAATGTATTGAAATGACTTCTTGTTAAGTGCCTTGAGATGACATCTGTTGTGAATTGGCGCTATATAAATAAACTGAATTGAAAAAAATGTAATTAAAAACTCAGGCTATAGCTGACAGATACAAATGTTGCATCACAGTATGATATCAAAGCAAAACTGGCTTTGGCAAGAAGAATGATTTTTTAGGTTAACTGATGAGTTATTTGACCTTTCCTTTGTGCTGCACAATTTTGAGCTGGAGCAGCAACTGAGTTTCCCACATGTGGACTGATTCACAGCAGACACAATGAATGTTGGTAAAAGTGATACTACAGTGAGAAAGTGATAACACAGAAAAATCAGTATATTAAGAATGTAAGCTATCTAGTCATGTCTTTCTCATGATCGCCTTCTGTTACAGACAATCTCCTGGAACTTAAGAAATTAGTATAATAATACAGTGATATAGGTAAGGTGCAAGTGTTGAAAATGCACTTTACAATAGTGACTTGTATACTAATTACCCTATTAGACATGGACAGTGTCACAGTGTATAGATCCACAGACACACTGTTGGCTCCACATCAAACGCCATCTGCAGACGCGTAATGTGTGCGCACTATAAAGGAGAGAGTGAGCTTGAAGGGGAGAAAGCATCGGACACAAGCACTATGCTTTGATGTTGTTTGATGTCTGATGCATATTGGTCCATTCTCTTTATTAGAGAAGAGCCAGATGAAGGTAGAGATGGGCAGTGAGATGAAGAGACAGGCGACATGAAAGCATCATTAGCGAGCAGTGGATTTAACCTCTCACAAAAGGCATGTCCACAAACAAATCAATGGCAGCACATTTGAATGATATGCTTTATTATACATTTGGTTCCTTCCTCTATGCTCAGGCTGTCTCTGCCCGTCACCCTAAAACATCAACAATCCGCTTGAGGAAATGGAGCAAACTGCTCTGTGTTAAAAATTTCATTTGCGGCCAGAGATCAGGAACACGATTCAGTTAAATGAATGGAACTCAGCTGAGGTGGTTCAAACATCTGATCAGGGTTCATCCTGGGCGCTTATCTTTGGAGGATCTCCGAAAATGTTGCATTGGGAAGAAATCCCAAGGTGGACCAAGAACGCACCAAAACGGTTATATAGTTAACAACTACTTCATCAGGTACACCTATTCAATTAAGTGTTAACACAAAAAGGGAGTCAACCAACTGAATGGCACCAACTCAATGTGATTACGCTGAAAATGACTTTAGGAAGTTCAAACCAAGCATCACAATGGAGAAGAAATACAATTTTGACAGTATAGTTGTTGGTCTGAGTATTTAAGAAGCTGATTATCATGAATTACCATATATTAGGTTTACTGATAATGATACAAAAATAGAAAATATCCAGTAAACATCAGTTGTGTGAACAAAAATGTACAGGTAAAACTCAAACAATTTGAATATCTATGAGAAGATATAAGAGTCTGTATTATGTATTAGTTTTACCTTTTAAGTTGAATTACTGAAATAAATGAAGTTTTACACAACACTCCAATTTTTCGAGTTTCACCTGTAATGTCAGAAGAGAATGGACATGCTCGTGTGAGATTATGAAAACAAAAAAAAACCAACCGGGTTTTCAGAACACCATCTTTAAATGCACAACATGGGGCGTCGCGTGGCGCAGTAGGTTAAGACAGGCGCTCTATGTTCAGAGGCCTTAGTCCTCGATGCAGTTGTCCCAGGTTCGATTCCGGCCTAGGGACATCTACCGAATGTCTCTACCCCTGCTTCTCTCCCCCTTCTGCAAGCCTGTCCACTTTCAATAAAGGCCACTGTGGCCACAAAAAACCTTTTAAATAAATGCACAACATACTGAATTTCAAAGATGTGCTACTGCAGCAGAAGACCACACCTTGAGCCACTACTGTCAGTCAAGGACAGGAAACTGAGTCTACAATTCAAACAGGCTACAGGGGTATAACCTGGCACTAGCAAGGTGTACTTAAGAAACTGGTCCAGTAAGTGTATGACTCTACCGCCACAGGAACACCTTGGAATTCCCAAGAATGACCTGGAGACTTGACGGACGGATGGATGGATTGATCTCCCATCATCTAAATTCTGACTGAAATATTTACTGTGGCAATTCGAGTGCAGAGCTGAATGTGAAGTAAAAGAATCACTGATTGCTCCTCCACCGAAAAAGTCATTTTCCAGTATGCAACAGACTTCATGACAACAGGGTAACACATTCAGGTCCAGGCTTTTCTCACTTATAGCTCATCATATGCGCAGGTTACTTTCCAAATGTGAATGTTGGAGATTTCCTGAGGGGTTTAATAGAAGATTAGTTACCAAGCAAAAAATCGTCAGTGAAACTTTTCTGATCTGTCATTTTTTAACCAAAGAGAATAAAGGAAGCTAACAATACAAACGAGAATACTTTTGTAAGTTTCAAGAACAATAACACAAGTGTCAACTTTGACCCTTTAAGGATGTATCGTATTGTTTAAAAATCAACCAATGTAGAAAATATTTCGTTTTTTCCATCTAGAGCAGTTTGTTTCTGTCATAAAGTGCCAGTAAAATGCTGAGTTTTGGAATGTAAGAAACTATGAGTGAGATATAGTGTGCAGGTATCGAGCTGATACATTAATGCATGAAATTATCCTTTTATACGCTTTTCTTAAACTACTTGCTCAGCTACTCATTTGCCAACAACTGCTGCAGGTCTTACTGTTGTGTTTAACTTGTTGTCACAACAACAACAACAAAAATGACAGTTAAAACCATTAAAGTAAAGTAAATGAATGACCTATTCTGTGTCAATACAACTCATGTAGTAACTGGTCATGTTGACAGATTTTGTCAGTGTAAACACATTAAGAGAGCCCCTTTTCTTAAACAGGCGTCAGCACACACACTTTACATCACAGATGTTCCCCGGAGGAGCCTCTGGTGTTTTCAGTACTTTAGACATTACACCCAGAAGTCACTGAGGTCCATGGGGAAAACATTGAATCAATGCCAGCAGGAGGTTCCAACGGGCAGCGTTTTGCATTTATGCGAGTACCAGCTGTGGCAGCAGCTACAGCTTCACATTCACAGCGAGCTACTTCAAGTCCCCCTGTCACCCCCAACACATTTCAAAGGTAGGGTGTGTTTTTTCTCTTTATTATTTGTTACTGACAGTCAAAATATCCAGGAATTCCACTGGCATGGATAGGTGAATTTTGAACAGCAAAGCTGTGCTCATAGAATTGACCCAAGTAGCAATCACTGAATGGATTTGAGGCCTGCTGCCTCTTATCAGAAATCGCAAATTCTAATGCTCTGTTTTACAGATTAGTGTATCTCGCAGATGTGGTTGGTGGAATATTGATTCCCAGCAGAGTGGTGGTTGTACGATTCCTGGAGTGTGAGGCTACACTTCAGAGGATAGTAGGAACAGTGCAAGATGTTATTGTTATTACAGGTCCTTCTAAAAAAATTAGCATATTGTGATAAAGTTCATTCTTTTCCATAATGTAATGATAAAAATCAAACTTTCATATATTTTAGATTCATTGCACACCAACTGAAATATTTCAGGTCTTTTGTTGTTTTAAAACTGATGATTTTGGCATACAGCTCATGAAAACCCAAAAGAAAAGGTTGAAAAGGTTCTCTAAACGAGCTATTAACCTAATCATCTGAATCAGCTAATTAACTCTAAACACCTGCAAAAGATTCCTTAGGCTTTTAAAAACTCCCAGCCTGGTTCATTACTCAAAACCGCAATCATGGGTAAGACTGCCGACCTGACTGCTGCCCAGAAGGCCATCATTGACACCCTCAAGCAAGAGGGTAAGACACAGAAAGAAATTTCTGAACTAGTAGGCTGTTCCCAGAGTGCTGTATCAAGGCTCCTCAGTGGGAAGTCTGTGGGAAGGAAAAAGTGTGGCAGAAAACGGTGCACAACGAGAAGAGGTGACCGGACCCTGAGGAAGATTGTGGAGAAGGACCGATTCCAGACCTTGGGGGACCTGCGGAAGCAGTGGACTGAGTCTGGAGTAGAAACATCCAGAGCCACCGTGCACAGGCGTGTGCAGGAAATGGGCTACAAGCCACTTTTGAACCAGAAACAGCGGCAGAAGCGCCTGACCTGGGCTACAGAGAAGCAGCACTGGACTGTTGCTCAGTGGTCCAAAGTACTTGCATGTCATTCAGAAATCAAGGTGCCAGAGTCTGGAGGAAGACTGGGGAGAAGGAAATGCCAAAATGCCTGAAGTCCAGTGTCAAGTACCCACAGTCAGTGATGGTCTTGGGTGCCATGTCAGCTGCTGGTGTTGGTCCACTGTGTTTTATCAAGGGCAGGGTCAATGCAGCTAGCTATCAGGAGATTTTGGAGCACTTCATGCTTCCATCTGCTGAAAAGCTTTATGGAGATGAAGATTTTATTTTTCAGCACGACCTGGCACCTGCTCAGTGCCAAAACCACTGGTAAATGGTTTACTGACCATGGTATTACTGTGCTCAATTGGCCTGCCATTTCTAGTGACCTGAACCCCATAGAGAATCTGTGGGATATTGTGAAGAGGAAGTTGAGAGACGCAAGACCCAATGTATGTATGTATATATATATATATATATATATATATATATATATACATATACATATATATATAATATATACACTACCGTTCAAAAGTTTGGGGTCACCCAAACAATTTTGTGTTTTCCATGAAAAGTCACACTTATTCACCACCATACGTTGTGAAATGAATAGAAAATAGAGTCAAGACATTGACAAGGTTAGAAATAATGATTTGTATTTGAAATAAGATTTTTTTTACATCAAACTTTGCTTTCGTCAAAGAATTCTCCATTTGCAGCAATTACAGCATTGCAGACCTTTGGCATTCTAGCTGTTAATTTGTTGAGGTAATCTGGAGAAATTGCACCCCACGCTTCTAGAAGCAGCTCCCACAATTTGGATTGGTTGGATGGGCACTTCTTGCGTACCATACGGTCAAGCTGCTCCCACAACAGCTCAATGGGGTTCAAATCTGGTGACTGCGCTGGCCACTCCATTACCGATAGAATACCAGCTGCCTGCTTCTTCTCTAAATAGTTCTTGCACAATTTGGAGGTGTGTTTTGGGTCATTGTCCTGTTGTAGGATGAAATTGGCTCCAATCAAGCGCTGTCCACTGGGTTTGGCATGGCGTTGCAAAATGGAGTGATAGCCTTCCTTATTCAGAATCCCTTTTACCCTGTACAAATCTCCCACCTTACCAGCACCAAAGCAACCCCAGACCATCACATTACCTCCACCATGCTTAACAGATGGCGTCAGGCATTCTTCCAGCATCTTTTCAGTTGTTCTGCGTCTCACAAACGTTCTTCTTTGTGATCCAAACACCTCAAACTTGGATTCATCCGTCCACAACACTTTTTTCCAGTCTTCCTCTGTCCAATGTCTGTGTTCTTTTGCCCATCTTAATCTTTTTCTTTTATTGGCCAGTCTCAGATATGGCTTTTTCTTTGCCACTCTGCCCTGAAGCCCAGAATCCCGCAGCCGCCTCTTCCTGTAGATGTTGACACTGGTGTTTTGCGGGTACTATTTAATGAAGATGCCAGTTGGGGACCTGTGAGGCGTCTGTTTCTCAAACTAGAGACTCTAATGTACTTATCTTCTTGCTCAGTTGTGCAACGCGGCCTCCCACTTCTTTTTCTACTCTGGTTAGAGCCTGTTTGTGCTGTCCTCTGAAGGGAGTAGTACACACCGTTGTAGGAAATCTTCAATTTCTTAGCAATTTCTCGCATGGAATAGCCTTCATTTCTAAGAACAAGAATAGACTGTCGAGTTTCAGATGAAAGTTCTCTTTTTCTGGCCATTTTGAGCGTTTAATTGACCCCACAAATGTGATGCTCCAGAAACTCAATCTGCTCAAAGGAAGGTCAGTTTTGTAGCTTCTGTACCAAGCTAAACTGTTTTCAGATGTGTGAACATGATTGCACAAGGGTTTTCTAATCATCAATTAGCCTTCTGAGCCAATGAGCAAACACATTGTACCATTAGAACACTGGAGTGATAGTTGCTGGAAATGGGCCTCTATACACCTATGTAGATATTGCACCAAAAACCAGACATTTGCAGCTAGAATAGTCATTTACCACATTAGCAATGTATAGAGTGTGTTTCTTTAAAGTTAAGACTAGTTTAAAGTTATCTTCATTGAAAAGTACAGTGCTTTTCCTTCAAAAATAAGGACATTTCAATGTGACCCCAAACTTTTGAACGGTAGTGTATATATATATATATAGATCCTGTCAACAGACCTCAGTTAATCAAGAAAATCAGTTTTTAAATAAATGTAAAGCAACATTTTTCGTACAGAAAGTGGACTATTTTGTCTCCAATCAATTATGTCCAAAGTGATTATACAGAGGGACTTTCTCAGAACAGCATGAACTAGAGAAATTACTGCATGAACAAAACATGTCAACATAGATATTTGCTGTTTGTAAATGAGTGTCATAACACAGACTTTGGACATGTAGTTTGAACTAAGTTCTAGGTAAATGAATAACAGTCTGTAATTATTCTGATTTACCTTTTCAGTCAGCATTGAAGAGCCAATGCTCTCACTGTGCTGCCGAAGCATTATTGGATGTAAGATGTGTGTGAAGCGGTGGCTTGAGACATCTCTGCACTGTGCAAAATGCTGGGAGCCTAACAACGGTGCTATAAAAAGTTACTGGTCAACAGCTGTGTTTTTTTTATTGAAAACCTTTTTTACGGCGGAGTAAGGTGGTGTTTACAAACACAGGTGTACACATTTACAATCAGTTCATGGTTTCCTGTTTTTTTGTTGTACAGTTTTTTTAGAGATGCAGCAGTTTAATTCAATTCAATTCAAAATTACTTTATTAATCCCAAAGGGAAATTAAATGTTGTTGTAACTCATTATGCAAGTTCTTTCAAAGATTTGTTGTAGATGCTGATGGCTGTGGGTTGGGATGATCTCTTGTAGCGCTCTGCAGATCTGAAGAAGCCTCTGACTGAAGACGCTCTGTAGTTGTATGACAGTCTGATGTAGAGGATGCTCTGGATCTATGGCGTCTTCTTTTAAACCACTTCAGGGTTTCGTGGCTGTAGTTGAGGTATTATTTAAGCTTTTGTGATGTTAATCAGCTGCTGCCAGTTGTAAACCACCTTGTTGCCATGGTTATACATCATAACAAATGTCCAAAAATAAAAAGTATCAGCAAAAATCCTTCCAGCTGCACAGCATTCAAAACCAGAGAGAACAGTGTATGTTTATGTATGTTTCAGAGGTCTGTTTATGAGAAAGAGTAAAGCTTTTTTGTATGGTGTAAAGTCCCTGTTTACAGCTCTGAAAAACAAATGTGAAATGTCCACATATTTGTCCGCAAAATTCCTCCCCGTTCTTTGTTTATCCTGTTCTGTTGTGAAGGGATCAACTCCAAAAGTTGAAAACTTAGTGAAGATCCTAAGTGCAGACCTTTACAGACAGCTGTAAAGGTCTGCAGCTTCAAGTGCAGTTGGCAAGAGCCCTGGGGAAATTCTTATTCTACACCCAGGCTCTGCCAAGTGATTTGGTATGCCTTTTCCTGTTCAGAGAATTAAAATTGAGCAGAATTTAAATCTGATCATTATGAAGATTATATTTTAATCTCGGACTACCTCACACTTACATGGGGTTCTATGAGCGTTCCAGGATTCTGCCACACTTGCCAGACCAATGTGACACAGCTGGCAGGTCAGGTTGGACACACAGTGCCGCATAAGATTGTCCTCAATATCTATCTCCTCCTGGTCCATCAGCTGGAGTAAGGACATTTTCAGTGGATAATTGACACGGTTGTTGATTTTATGCCAACGCCTTTCAACTATGTGGTTCTGAGTTGACAAAAGCAGGTCTTAAATATATGTTTATGTTAGTACAGTGGGGCAAAAACGTTATTTGGCAGCCAGTGATTGTGTAAGTTGTCCCACTTAAAAAGGAGGTTTGAGGTCTGTAATTTTCAGGTACACTTCAACTGTTAGAGACAGAGTGTAAAGATTTTTCCAGGACATCACATTTTTTTAACGAATTTATCTCTATAATGGTGCAGAAAATAAGTATTTGGCCAATAAAGTTCATTTTAGTCCTTTGTAATGTAACCTTGGCTTTCAATGACAGAGCTCAAACATTTCCTGTAGGTCTTCACCAGGTTTGCACACACTGTAGCTGGTTTTTTGTCCCATTCCATGCAGATGTTCTCTAGAGCTGTCATGTTCTGTGGCTGTTGCTGGGCAACACAGACTTTCAAGTAAAGGGATATGTCAGTGATTTTGTACTTACTCCATTTTCTAATAATTGCTTCAACAGTTCATCTCTTCTTCCCAAGCTGCTTGCCTATTGTAGATAGGCTCATCCTAGTCTTGTGCAGGTGTACAGTCTTTTATCTGGTGTCCTTGGACAGCTCTCTGGTCTTGGCCATGGTGGAGGTTGGAGTCTGACTGTTCCAAGGTGTGGACAGGTGTCTTTTTTACAGATGAGTTCAAACAGGTGCCGTTAATACAGGTAAAAAGTGGAGGATAGAAGATGTTCTTAAAGAAGTAACAGGTCTGTGAGGGCCAAAATTCTTGATTGGTTGTAGTTGCTAAAGACTCATTTTCTGTACCATTATACAAATAAATTCTTTAAAAATCATATAATGTGGTTTTCTGGATTTTTCTTTTACATTCTGTCTCTCACAGTTGAAGTGCAACCATGATGAAAATCACAGGCCTCTCTCATCTTTTTAAGTGGGACAACTTGCACAAATCGGTGGCTGCCAAATACTTTTTGCCCCACTGTATATGAATTTCAGCTGTTGCTAAGGGTACTAAAATCTTAGTCTTGTGGATGAGGTCTTTAAATAAGGCTGTCTCTCCTGATTGAAGCGTTGATGAGACAGCATCTCCTCCATGAACAGTGCCAAGTAAAATTCCTTTCTGTAGTTTGCACCAGGTCCCACATACCATAAGTGATGACTGCAGGCCTGGTACAGGACAGATAAAGAACATTTATTTAACAGTCTTTTCAAAGTATTTTGCTTTTTGACCAGGAAAGGTTATAATTTTGTTAATTATTAATTTTGAATATACACATTTGTGTTGATTTGAGTCCATTTTTAGTTGTAGTAAGAGAAGATCAATTTCTTGAATTTTTTTTGCAATGTTATTGTCATGCTCAGACTTTGTAGATGTGTGTCAGAACTACTGAGAAATAATGGAAACCCAAGAACTGTTTCATTCATAACTGACCCAAGTTCAACTGTGAAATAAATTAGTTATCTGACCTATTTGAATTTCTGTTTATTTGTTATCAAAATGTATTCATCCATCAACAATAAAAATATGATAATATATTTTAAAATATTGATTAAAATGTCTGGTAACTTCTCATTTATTAGAGTCAGAAACATGAGATAGAAGGTTTTGTTGTAGTTCTCTATTTTAAATTTAAATATCGAATAGCTAAACTTGTGTTTACACAACAGAAGCACAGTAATACAATAAATGGTTTGGAATGTTGTATTACCTAAAGACATCTTCATAGATGCTCAAGTTGTTTTTGACTGGCATTGTGGAATGATTCACAATCTTCTTGCCGAATCCATCTACAGTATAGCTAAAACATGGGTAACTCCAAACATTACACGTTTTTCATTTTATTTCCATATGATCCGGTGTGGGATTAAGATTCCGAGCTCCCTTTAAAAAGTAATGAATGCAAATGACAGCTAATAATGAAAGACAGATTTTATCATATGGTCGAGAAATGTCAACAAATGAAAACATCAGTGAAACAAAATTACGATTGCACAAAACTTTCTGACATTTCTCGCTGAAAATCCTCTAGTTTCTCCATGTTCATATGACGGACGCTCAGATATAATTGTCGAAGACAGTTCTTGTTTTGTCATCTCTAAAATAACGCCTGAGTATTGTTCCAATGACATGATCACGGTCCAGTCTGTACATCGGGTCCGGTACTGTTGCAAGTGTTTACCTACAGTGGCTTGCAAAAGTATTCGGCCCCCTTGAACTTTTCCACATTTTGTCACATTACAACCACAAACATGAATCAATTTTATTGGAATTCCATGTGAAAGACCAACACAAAGTGGTGTACACGGGAGAAGTGGAATGAAAATCATACATGATTCCAAACATTGTTTACAAATAAATAACTGAAAAGTGGGGTGTGCGTAATTATTCAGCCCCCTTTGGTCTGAGTGCAGTGAGTTGCCCATAGTCATTGCCTGATGAGTGCTAATGACTAAATAGAGTGCACCTGTGTGTAATCTAATGTCAGTACAAGTACAGCTACCCTGTGACGGCCTCAGAGGTTTTCTAAGAGAATGTTGGGAGCAATAACACCATGAAGTCCAAAGAACACACCTGACAGGTCAAGGATAAAGTTATTGAGAAATTTAAAGCAGGCTTAGGCGGTGACTCGGGACGAGCTGCAGAGATCTACAGCTCAGGTGGGGGAATCTGTCCATAGGACAACTATTAGTGGTGCACTGAACAAAGTTGGCCTTTATGGAAGAGTGGCAAGAAGAAAGCCATTGTTAAAAGAAAACCATAACAAGTCCCGTTTGCAGTTTGCTACAAGCCATGTGGGGGACACAGCAAACATGTGGAAGAAGGTGCTCTGGTCAGATGAGACCAAAATGGAACTTTTTGGCAAAATGCAAAACGCTATGTGTGGCTGAAAACTAACACTGCACATCACTCTGAACACACCATCCCCACTGTCAAATATGGTGGTGGCAGCATCATGCTCTGAGGGTGCTTCTCTTCAGCAGGGACAGGGAAGCTGGTCAGAGTTGATGGGAAGATGGATGGAGACAAATACAGGGCAATCTTGGAAGAAAACCTCTTGGAGTCTGCAAAAGACTTGAGACTGGGGCGGAGGTTCACCTTCCAGCAGGACAACGACCCTAAACATAAAGCCAGGGCAACAATGGAATGGTTTAAAACAAAACATATCCATGTGTTAGAATGGCCCAGTCAAAGTCCAGATCTAAATCCAATCGAGAATCTGTGGCAATATCTGAAAACTGCTGTTCACAAACGCTGTCCCTCTAATCTGACTGAGCTGGAGCTGTTTTGCAAAGAAGAATGGGCAAGAATTTCAGTCTCTAGATGTGCAAAGCTGGTAGAGACATACCCTAAAAGACTGGCAGCTGGAATTGCAGCAAAAGGTGGTTCTACAAAGTATTGACTCAGGGGGCTGAATAATTACGCACACCCCACTTTTCAGTTATTTATTTGTAAAAGATTTTTGGAATCATGTATGATTTTCATTCCACTTCTCATGTGTACACCACTTTGTATTGGTCTTTCACGTGGAATTCCAATCGAATTGATTCATGTTTGTGGCTGTAATGTGACAAAATGTGGAAAAGTTCAAGGGGGCCAAATACTTTTGCAAGCCACTGTATTTCTAGGTTGTTAAGCTGCAAAAAGTTTAGGTTCAGACGAAATAAAGAAAGGCTGTTTGTTTGTTTTTGTTTCTTGCTATTTTCTTTTCGTGAAAAAAGAAAAGGAAACTGACAACAGGAAAAAAGCAGTTGTTTGGGATTTTTCAGTGTTTTTTTTCCTAGTTAAAATTCAAGTAAGCTTCTGTTTTTCTTTTTAAATAGCATTTTCTAATTTTCAAATACGAAAAACTACACAGACCTGGCTGGAAATGCATCTGTTCCAGTCTGCTAAGAACAGTAATAGACTTCATAAAGCCATATTTTGTTATATATTTGCGCAAATATTAGGTGCAATGAAAGAGATCAATTAGATTAATTAATTACAGATCATAATTATATATATACACATTATATATATATATATATATATATATATATATAAAAAGGTATAGGCCAATCAGAGCATAATTTTGGCCCATATGCAGACCAGTGATGGCTATTGCACAATTTGCCAAGAGCTGCTGAGTCAGTCGGTGAAGGTCCCAATTCACTGAACATGCCTTAATGAGGTTGGCTGGTTGTATCATGAAAGCACCCAGTATGTGGGTTGTACCTTCTTCAATATGGTGTGGGTTAACACAATGTGTTGGTCCCTTTGCTGGCACTGGTTCCAACAGTAGGCCATTGTTCTACCTGAATGAGCTACATGTTGAGCAGCTGTTGTTTTAGAGAGGTTTGAAACAGGTGTCCAGTATGTCTTCTTCCCAGAGGGTTAAACCATTCTAAGAGGTTTATTTTAGGGGGGAGAAGCATCAACTTTACTCTGAGGGTCTCTTGATGGGATAGGCTCCTCATCTGTCAGAGTGAGCCTATTCATCCAGTAGATGGGAATCCTTCGAGCCGTTTGTGTTCCTGAACCTGTTCTTTCTGTCATTCTTCAAGCTCATACAGTAACAGAGTACAGGTGAGTTTGGGAATTTAGATCTATTGGTAAGCTAAGAGCTTAACCTTCCCTGGGTTCTCTAGTATAGCGTTCTAAAGAAATGAATGAAAAGAAATCTGCACAAGACCTTTTTTCCAAGTCTGGTCTTAAACCCAGTTTATACATATCCATCAGCAGGGGTACGGAGACACGCACTGTGCAAGAAAAGCTCTTGAGTATTGAAAGAGGCTGATCTTGTTCAAGAGTAGAGTTTTGTTGTAGAAATAAAAGATTAAATCAGTAAATACACTGTCAATGACAAGACACGTGACTGTAATGGTGGCAGGACCCGCCCCCCCACACACACACACCAGAAAAGAACTATGCCCCCTTGTTGTCCTGGCGGGAAATTGCTTTCCAAGACTCACCAGGCATGGAGAAGTCTGAAAGGAAAACGTCTTTTTATGCATGCATGGGCATTGCTCTCAGAGTAGTAAAATCTATAGGCTTTGTACCTTAGACTGGCATGTCTTTTTCAAGGCTTCTTTCTTACTTTGAGGGACAAGTCCAAGTTAAGTCTTAAAGTGCCCCTGGCATGAAATTAGCATTTTTTGAGTTTTTTGATCATATTTGTTAGTTTCCCCAGCCTGCCTATGTCCCCTAAGGGGTTAAAACTACTGATTAGTGTTTCCTCTGTCCCCGGGTATGTCTTCCTACATAGTGAAATTAGCACTCAGAAACGGGCTGCTTTGCAGTTCGGCATATGACCTCACGTTTCGGCATATGTTGTCACTGAGTTCCAGCCAATTACCCCCTTCTCTGAACCACACTCTCCAAGTCCCTCCTCCTGCAGCGCGTATTACAACCTAAACAACGAGAGCTATGGTAAAAGGCAAACAACATACGGACAGCACGGAGTCCAGACCACATCGACACTGTCCTCCCCACTGAAACGCTTGTGGATGGACTTTATGTATGCAGGGAATGTACCCGACCGACTCCCGAAGCCCGTGGTCGTTTGTGGCAAACATTTCTCTGACGAATGTTTTATTAACTTGGGACAATACAGCAGTGGATCGTCTTAAACTTTTACCAGGATCAATACCAACTCTCCATGAACCAGCAAATATCCCTATACAAGTAAGTAGCCTATATTTACGCAATAATGTCCTTCAGCTGTTTTATACCAGTGTTTCCCACACAGACGAATCTGTGGCGCACCGCCACAGATTCGTCTGTGTTATCTTTTAATGTTTTAACAATGATTATTATTAATTGAGATTTAATTTACGGCCAAAAATAAATTAGACCTGCTTAAAATTATTTTTTAAATACACAAATATTTACCCAATTTACTCATTAAATTTGCTAGATTGAAGTAGGTTAAATTAGAGAATAAAGAGCATCAGTAGGTGCCTCCCTATTATTTTTGTAATGTAATAATACACACTTGTGGCTTGCGGTCAATCACCGTTGCTCCAATATGGCGACCATTTTTCAAAGCTGTACTACTCAAGAGCATTGGCGCTAAATCATAAAAAATGCCACTACATACCACTCACAGCGGCTGTTTCTCTGCTCTGCTTTAGTAGTTCTATTGATGTATTGTAGTGCAACTCGGGTGGGAAATTCATTCACAAGACAAAAACAATCTTCATTTTTCTGGTTGAAGAATATTTAACTGACCCCTCAACCTTTTCCTTGTAAGGAGAATGACAGAAAGATGATTTCTTACGGGATTGGCTATTTTGGTGAGAAATCTAATATGAGTGAAGATATAAAGAAAGGACGCTAACCTCATTTTTAAATGTGGTGTACAGATTTACGTATTTTATGGTATTGTAAATGAATTTTTGGTGTAGTAAGTATTTGTTTCTTGTGGTAGGCTACACAACCTGCAGGAATAAATGAATACATTCATTTGGCTCAAATATACACAGATCAGTTCTGACACTTTCAGTGTGTGTAGATGAGCCATTTGATGCGAATCAAAAGACATGCTGCAACGCGACTCCTTCGATGTGCATTGGCCTTCCGATTGGTTGGACAAATATAACAACACATTGTCTTCAATCATCAATGGCTAAAAAATTGAGCACACCACTTCTATGCACTCCTGCTTCCATGAAACAAAGACTGTTCGAGCCCAAGATTAATCTAAATTGAGTCAAGCCTTACAAATGTAAGTCTTAATTGAGTTTTGCTGTGGCTTGAGTCCCAGTCTTAAATTCGTTTTCACCATCTCTGCTTCAGAAGTGCCCACCATAAGACAACACACATCGAATGAATACCTGCAGGACAAACAAAGAAACCATTGTTCAGTTTCAGATGGAAACCCCATTTTTTTTCTGGACCTTCAGCTATCAATGGCACGCTCATGTTAAGTACACAGATTTCCCGGGGAGGATGAGAAGCGGGATGCCAACACACGTCACGTGATAAGTGAAAATTGCAACTGATTAAAACGAAAAAATTTTAATTGCCAGTTTTTCTGTGGTAGTACCAAAGTGGGTTTTATTTCTTACTTATAAAAAAAACTTTGAATCTCTTTAGAGATAGTTTGGTTTTATATCAAGGCAAACCATCTAAATAACACCTCAACACTTCTATACACACGCACGCATACCTCTTGACAGCCCCCTCAGGACTTCAACTTTTCACCTCCTCCTTATCAGATTATCAGCGCCTACTGTATTGTTGTGAATGGGCAACCCGTTCCAAGCATAATAGGCTGCCTAAGTGATTTTGTCTTTGTCCTTTTGTGTCCTTGCCTTTCAATCAGCCGTTGCTGATTGCAATCTAGCCAACCAGGTGGGTGGATTCGTCAGAGAGTGACAATTGGCTGCCGAGATGGGGCAGATCCTTTATCTCAGTGGGACTTCCTGGATTAATTGAGACAGGTTAAGTGAAACAGCGGAGCGATACCTAACAGGGAGCTGAAGATTGCATGGTCGGAGGATGGTGCTGACATGGCAATGTTTATTCTGTGTGAGGGAATCAGATGTCCTGTTTCAGCACTTCTCAAAGACAGGGCTTGGAAAGGGATTCTACTGTAGAAGATAGATTGGTTCATAATTTCTGACTCAAATAAAACTGAGTCTAACAAGCAGGGTCTACCATGAGGTTTTTTTCCTTTTATATTGCTTGTAAAATAAATCTGAGGTTCATTACATTGGTGTGAAGGAATCACAAGAAAATAAAATAGTTTACTCTTTCTTACTGCTGGGTGGGATAGCTATTGAGTCAGTGTTAGCAAGAGGAGGAGTAAAAATAGCATTTTTTTTAAGGAATCTTTTCAGGTTCATTGTTTTAGTAAAGGCCATAGACGAGTGAGTCAGTATGTTGGATCTGGCTCAAAAAGGATGAAAGTGGATTGAATCTCAGTCAACCTTAACCTAATATAATTAGATTGAGCCCAGGACATCAACACTGGCTGCATAATGACACGTGGTGCCCTGGTTCTTTGTGATCAACGATGTGATGAAAGACTAACATCCTAAAAACAAATCTCGCATCACTAAGTTCCAAAGTAATTGCTGTGTTAACCACCAACTATGACACAATTCCTTCTGCAGGTAGTTCCACAGCTAATCTAGTCACAACCCTTGAACCTTTTCACATTTTGAAATATTACAACCACAAACATTAATGTATTTTATTGTGATTTTATGTGACAGCCCAACACAAAAGAGGGCAAAATCCTGAAACGGTCATGATGTAGGAAGGATGAGGACCTGACTTACTTTTTATGAAAATGATTTATTGAGAGAAAGGGCAGACTTAAAACACAAGGGCAAGGACTTGGAGGGCAGAAGGACTGATTAGAGAGCTTAGTTATACTGGGAAAGCGTGAAGAGTGGCACAGAAACCAGGGGA
The DNA here is from genome assembly GCA_963556495.2 of Valencia hispanica. NCBI lineage: Eukaryota > Metazoa > Chordata > Actinopteri > Cyprinodontiformes > Valenciidae > Valencia > Valencia hispanica. The sequence goes on along the minus strand of OY747700.1, from coordinate 52,936,163 downwards.
GATAATCAAGGATAAAACTGATGCAGGTGGGAGAAAGCAGGCAGAAGGCGATTGGGAAAGAGTTGCAGCAGGGACAGGAGGCAGACTGGCAGGAGGAAAACCAACTGAGAGAGCAGAGGTAGGACAGGTAAACACAGAGCAGAAAGAAACTCAAATAAGGAATAAGAATTCTAAATGCAAAATACCACAAACTAACCCAGAGAAATAAACTACAAATGACTGGACCAAAGTAAAGAAATATCAAAACAAAAGCACAAATGATAACTCAAAACAGGAACAAAGAAGAATCTAGAGTATTAACAAACATAACCCTGAACAACCCAGAATCGTGACAGAAATGAAAGAATCATGATACATGGTTTCAGACTGAAAAAAAAGTATTCAGACTGCTTTACTCTAATAACTCTAAAAAACAATCCTGAACAACCAACTGCATTCAGAGATCTTTAAATTAGAAAAAGGTCTAACTGTGTCTAATTTGAACTTTATAAATACAGATGCTCTGTGAAGGCCTCAGAGGTCTGCCAAAGAGCATAAGGGAACATGTTGGTTATTCTAGTCAGATAAGACCAAAATGTAACTTTTTTCTTTGCTTTCTGTTTGCATGTATCAAAACAGCATGCAGGATGACAACCAACTGTGCACATCCTCCTGAATTCACCCATGTGGTACCACAGTGGAGGAAGCATCATTCTGTCGGGGTGGTTTTCATCAGCATGGACCACCAACTAGCAGGGCAGGGACTTTAAGTAATTTTGCAAAAGGGAATAGTAACATAGTCTCTAGATGTGGAAAGCTGCTGGTCCCTTTCAGATTTGTAAATGTTGTTTTTGTTTTTTCTTTTCTTTTCTTTTCTTTGTTTTGTTTATTTTATTTTTTTATTGTTTTTGTAGGTTTGTAGCTGCAATTTGATGAATTGCAAAAAAGTACAAGGGATATGATTTCCCCACCAGAAAGTTTGGGATTCAGATTAAGGTGGTAAAAAACCCTCATCTGAATAGATTTGTTAAAATCAGTACTCTATCACTCTTTATGTTTGCACAATATTAGACTATAGAAGTTGGACATATCGTTGGAGTCTAGCCTCTGAAGTGGATCACCCAATTGGGTGGTTGAATCCTGGCTCAGATACGGTTTCAGGTTCAGTCATGTCTAAAAGTGTTGTTTTGTTTTATTAAATAACACATAAATAACTTTCTCTGCTGTGATGTTGCTTACTATATTTACACACATTGCTTTTGGTGAAGAACAATATGTTTCAGATGTTTATTTTCTAATTTACACTTCAGCTCATGCTTAGCTGAAGGTAAAATAAAAATACACAAATATACACACTTTCAAGCATACTCCCACTTGCTACAGTATGCTATACTTACTGAGGAAGATAATAGTAGCTGTTTTTTTTTTTTTTTAGATTTTTTTATCCAACGGTTTTCTCCCATTATTAATCACCCCAGTGCTCCTACCTAGTTCCAGTCCTGGGGTTCCGCTCTCCCTCTGCCAGCCTCGGGAGGGCCCTGCACTGGAACCCAAGCCTCCTTCATGCTTGGGGAGTGAGCAGGCCCTTCTTTTCACCTGATGGGGCGGGGTTTCCCTGGCTGGATGTAGCGCGTGGAAGGATCACGTTATTCCAGCCAGATCCTCCCCATCCCTTCAGGCCCCCCGGCCGGCCAGGAGGAGGCAGTATGTAGCCCCAGTGCATGTTTTTGTGGGAGTAGCTCACATTAGCTGCTCAAGGGAACACGGGGAGAACATGCAAACTCCACACAGAAAGGCCCTTTCACCAACCCCACCCAGGTTGCCAATGATGCGGGGGAACAAACACACCCTCAGCACCCACAGCATCCCCAGTGGTAATTGAACCCAGGACCTTCTAGCTGTGAGGTGAACCAAGCTACCAGCTGTGCCACCGTGCCCCCATTATAATAGCTGTTATTGACCTGCCACACCATGCCTTGGTTAAGCAGGTCATGACAGGTCCATCTAGGGAAAATAAGCTCATGAATAAATGACAGAAAAGAGTAAGCAGACTTCCCTCCCTTAAACATCTCACATCTGTGTAAGACATTTTGGTTTCTGTCTCTTCATCATCTACCCTGGTTCTTCTCCTTTCCAGAGCTCCTAAACCCTAATCTAAACCCTTTAAAAGCTGACATACATCAACAGCTAGTCCCTCGATCCCAGCCAGCTCTAAATCAACTTCCCTCTGACACTGAGCCAATATTTCCCCAGTGTTTCTACAGCACTTGTTAAAACCACTGGTTGCCTTTATGAGACCTTTTGGCTTGGCCTCTCACGACATCCTGCACCCTTCTGTGATCAACCTCACTTGTTTAAAGACGAGACATTAGACCCTGTGGAATAAAGCTACACATGTAAAAGTAACTTTCCTGGAAAATAACCTTAAAAAGAGAGGACACGTGTTTAGGAATGTGTACATGTCTTGCATGTGTTTGAGTTATCTCCTTCTGCACGCTGCATGCTTTTAAAAGTCACCCCTGACTCCGAGCCAATGATGTGTGACAGTCAGGATCTCATGTGTTTCACTTTTGAAACTTGTGCCCCACCGTTGGCCCCTTTCTGCTCCCCTGGTCTCATCCTGCCTCAACAAGAGACTGAATTGTGATGTTACAGCAATAAAAGGCATCACCAAAACAGTGTCTGTGTCTTTGTTAAAAGTTTTTCCAACAGAAGGTCAAAGAAAAAAAAAATGTAAGTGAAGAATGGAAATGCACACATAAAAACTAGGGTACTGTCTCATAACACTCATAACCTGTTTCATGGGGCGAATTATAGCAGATGATGATCTATAATGTACAGTGCCCTGTGAAAAGCATCCACACCTGAACTTTTTCATATTTTGGAACTTACACACTGTAATGCATTTTACTGGGATTTTATAAACTCAGCAAAAAAAGAAACGTCCTCTGACTTTCAACTGTTTTTACTTTCAGTAAACTTAATGTGTGTAAATATTTGTATGAACACTAAAAGAGTCAACACCATAAGACATAAACTAAAAATGTTTCACAGACATGTGACTAACAGAAATAGAATAATGTGTCCTTGAATGAAGGGAGGCTCAAAATCAAAATTACCCGTCAGTATCTGGTGTGGCCACCAGCTGCTTGAAGTACTGCAGTGCATCTCCTCCTCATGGACTGGACCAGATTTGTCAGTTCTTGCTATGAGATGTTACCCCACTCTTCCACCAAGGCACTTGCAAGTTCCTGGACATTTCTGGTGGGAATGGCCCTAGCCCTCACCCTGCGATCCAACAGGTCCCAGACGTGCTCAATGGGATTGAGATCTTGGCTCTTCGCTGGCCATGGCAGAACACTGACATTGCTGTCATGCAGAAACTCACACACAGAACGAGCAGTATGGCTGGTGGCATTGTCCTGCTGGAGGATCATGTCCGGATGAGCATGTATAAAGGGTACCACATGAGGGAGGAGGATGTCTTCCCTGTACCGCAAGGCATTGAGATTGCCTGCAATGACAACAAGCTCAGTCCGATGGTGACGTTATATACCGCCCCAGACCATGACGGACCCCCCACCTCCAAATCGATCCCGCTCCAGGGTACAGGCCTCGGTGTAACGCTCATACCTTCGACGATAAACACGAATCCGTCCATCACCCCTGGTGAGACAAAACGCATCATCAGTGAAGAGCACTTTTTGCCACTCCTGTCTGGTCCAGCGAAGGTGGGTTTGTGTCCGTTGTTGCTGGTGATGTCTGGTAAGGACCTGCCTTACAACAGGCCCACAAGCCCTCAGTCCAGCCTCTCTCAGCCTATTGCGGACAGTCTGAGCACTGATGAAGGGATCGTGTGTTCCTGGTGTGACTCGGGCAGTTGTTGTGGCCATCCTGTACCTGTCACGCAGGTGTGATATTCGGATGTACCGATCCTGTGCAGGTGTTGTTACACGTGGTCTTCCACTGCGAGGATGATCAGCTGTCCTTCCTGTCTCCCTGTAGCGCTGTCTTAGGCGTCTCACAGTGCAGACATGGCAATTTATTGCCCTAGCCACATCCGTAGTCCTCATGCCTCCCTGCAGCATACCTAATGCACGTTCACGCAGATGAGCAGGGACCCTGGGCATCTTTCTTTGGGTGTTTTTCACAGTCGATAGACAAGTCTCTTTAGTGTCCTGCGTGTTTAGAACTGTGACCTTAAATGCCTACTTTCTGTAAGCTGTTAAGGTCTTAACGACCATTCCACAGGTGCATGTTAATTAATTAATTATGGTTAATTGAACATGCATGGAAAACATTGTTTAAACCCTTTACAATGAAGATCTGTAAAGTCATTTGGATTTTTACAACATTATTGTTGAAATACACAGTCCTGAAAAAGGGATGTTTCTTTTTTTGCTGAGTTTATATACTGTATATGATATATGTTTCTGATAATGACTTTTTTTTTTTTAAGTGATTTCTGTTCAGTCAGACATTATAGATCTCACACTGAACCTGGGGTCGAGTTTTCGACATTTTCTTTCGGCTTGTTGAGACTCCCTTTTTTCACTACGTACCAGTAGTCCACGGAGACGTCTTTCTTCCTGAGACTACTTTAACTTTAGTTGTAGCGATGGTATCCATGATATCTGAAATTTTAGAGATAAATCTATCTACCAGCTTGTTCACTGAGTTCGAGTTGAAAGATGAAGGGGATGAGGGTGAGGTGGGAAAGAAAATCTGTTGAAAAGTTTCAACTGAACTGTGCCCAATAAACACTTTTTATAGTGGTCTCACTGTGGCTATATAGTTTAACAGAGATGGTGCTTTCAAAGATAACACAAAAATGGTCAGATAATGCAGTATCAATTACCGAGATGTTGGAGATATATAAACCTTTGCTGATAATTGAGTCCAGAGTGTGTCCTCATTTGTGTGTTGGTTGTTTGACATGCTGTGTCAGTCCAAAGTTATGAAGAGTGTCACCTAATGTTTTGGGGGTTGTCAGGAGAATTCACCTTTTCTTTCATTCTTGCTCCTTCTACTTCTGCTGCGGTTTGCTGTCTTTGACACACAAAGCACAGCTAATGGCCAACAAATCCTGCTCCAAATCATTTCAGAAACCGCGACAGCCGGGCAAAGCAGCTTAGCATAACACCTAATTCATGGCAAGAACAATAGAACAAAATGTGCTGACGTCCTGCCAGAATAACAGAAGGAGAGACAAAGGTAGCTGAGCGGGCGGACCAGTCGGCGGCAGCTCCAGCACACCTGGTCCTCCCGACCTCTCACCTCGGCTCTGCATCTCACTGCCAGTTCTCGGGAGTGAGGAAACACTGAGGTAACCAGTGGCATGAGGGGGAGGATTAGCATGAGCTGGTGGGGAGAGAGTGAGATTTTTCGGCTGCAAATACACAGCCAGAGATGGTGACAGAAAAGTGCACACTTTGTCAAATGTATCTAGCTGTATGTGTACTAGATTTTACCGTTTATTTATCAGTAAGATGACTATTTATGGAAATCTGCACAACTCAGGAGAAGTAATGTTTAAACAAAATGCAGTTCATTTAAGCTGCTGAGATACTGGTTCCAATATTTATATCTATGCTGCCCTAATAAAAACATGAGGAAATGAAGTTGTGTTTAATGTTTATGAAGTATATCTAACTTAACACATCCTTCTAATTTGAATAGTGCATGTTTCTAGGGGTCAAGGGTGTGGAATTCAGTGTACTGTTGCCTCAGGACATGGAACGTCACTTTTGGCCACAAGATCACTCTTATTGTATATTGTTTCCATTTTTAAAGGATGAACTAACTGTCTGAGATTGAAATATCAATGTGCTATGAGTGCCCCAATGTAGTCAGATAAATATTAGATAACTTAATCAGATGTCAGCTTCACTTTCAGTGTCAAGCAATCCTGAGTCAAATAAGTCTTCGGTAGTGCATTGAGAGCAAATGCATAGTGTTGCCTAAGAAAATTATATTATTGGGTTACTTAGTGGCAGTTGCGTCATTTCTTTAGCAGCGGTGCACATGTGAAAGCTACATTTTTCAACCGGTTTGAAAGTTTTGAATGCTACAGAGTTAAAAACACCTGTTGTTTTACTAAAGCAGTGAATCTTCCTTTACTATTAAAACAAGACAGATATGCAATGGTAGTTTTGGTTTTTGCATGAAATGCCATACAGAGCAAGCCTTTCCCCCAGCCACAAGATTTTACGCTTCTTTAAAATCTAAAGTGGTCCTAATGCAAAATCAGCATGCAGTTGAATTGAAAAGACTTTTTTGTGTCTTCATAAATACAAACAGTTGTTGTGCAACACTAGGTTTGGTTTGGCAATGAATACCTTTTAATGAGTGCCAAATGCAATTATTAACAAAGTAAGTAATTTAAGGTGCCACCTGATTATCAACAAAAAATACCCCAAAAGCTTTCAGTCTCTATCAGTTATTGTTTTATTGATAAATGCATGGTGAGCTGTGGCATTATAGAACTATAGATGAAAGTGTGAACTCCTGCACTGACATTTTCAAACAGCAAGCAATGCACACATATACAGAAAAAACACAGACAACTGTTTTGTATTAGCACATATCCTCAATGTTAAGTTAAAATAAGTTTTAACCAGACTAGCATTCAACCACACTTTTAAGTAAAAATTAAAAGAATAACTAAAGCTTACAAAATAGGAAAAAGAAAACTGAACAAATAAGAACAAATTCAAAACTCAATTAAATGACACATTGATATCTTTAACCACTTTCATACAAGATTTCCTGAAAGTGACAACTGTCAGCACAAGAACACCATAAATATGTCTTTGCTTAAATTTTAAATATTTGCCACCATTTTTTTATTTCACTCACAGCCAGTCCAGTTTCCCCAACTGTAACTTAATCTCTTTCCTTTCCGTCTCATGGGTCCATTTAGTGTGTAGGTGTGTGTGTGTGTGTGTGTGTGTTTGTGTGTGTATGTGTTCTTGTATTGCTATCCTATTTAGGACCTTTTCTGGTATATTCGCTAACCTTCTGAAGACCCATGAACCTTGTAGGGACCAAAGCCTGGTCCTAATATGGTGGACCCCCTTTTTTTGGGTTGCGAGTTAGGTTTAGAGGTATGATGTGAAATATGTTTTGGTTACGGTTAGGGTTAGGAATAAACTGGTAATGGTTAGGGTAAGGGTTTGGGTTAGGCAAAAATGTAGCTATTCAAATGAATGGAAGTCAATATAAAGTCCTAATATGGGTAGCAATACGGACTTGTGTGTGTGTGTGTGTGCTCCTGCCTAGAATTCATACTGAGAACCAATTTTCAGTGAGGACATTTTGCCTGGTCCTCACTTTTGGACAATGTTACTGTGCTCTAATGGTTGAATTTAGAGGTATAGTGTAAATTAAGTTTTAGTTAAGGTTAGAGTTAGGGATAGATCTGTAATGGTTTCACCTCCGGAATATTGCTAAAATTAGAAACATCCTGTCCAGGAGTGATGCTGAAAACACTAGTCTATGCATTTGTAACCTCAAGGCTCGACTATTTTAATCCTTTACTATCAGGTAGTCCACAAAATGCAATTAAAAGCCTTCAATTGATTCAAAATGCTGCTGCAAAACCTTTGATGAATATTAAAAAGAGAGATCTCAGGTCTCCTATTTTAATTTCCCTTTATTGGCTCCTTTTTGAATCCAGAATTTAAGATCCTCCTTCTTGCATGTAAAGCCCATAATAATCAAGCTCCATCATACATCAAAGATCTGATTGCTTCATATGTTTCCACAGAGAACTTCACCTGGTTCCAAGGATTTCTAAAAGTAGAATGGGAGGCAGATCATTTAGTTATCAGGACCCTCTCCTTCGGAACCAGCTCCCAGTTTTACTCCGTGAGGCAGACACTCTGTGTACTTTTAAGACCAGGCTTTAAACTTTCCTTTTTGATAAAGCTTTTAACTAGAGTTGCTTAGGTCATCCTGAGCTAGCTCTGTTTTTCCTCTGCACCGTCGCTACATGCTTGCTCAGTATGAAGGATTGACGTGGTTGGAGTCTGCATGAACTGGGCAAAACCTCAAATCAATGCCTCAATAAAATCTGATGGGATTACTTAAATAGAAAACTTTATACGGATTGTAATGTTTGTATGATTGAATTGAAAAGACTTTTCTTGTATAGTGCCTTGAGATGACATCAATTGTGAATTGGCATTATATAAATAAATAAGTAAATTGAATTGAATATATATATATATATATATATATATATATATATATATATATATATATATATATATATATATATATATATATATATATATATATATATATATATATATATATATATATATATATACAGTATTGTGTCAAAGCTTTGGGCAGGTGTGAGAAAATGCTGTACCCAAACAGAATGCGTTCAAAAATAGATGTGTTAAACATTTATTTTCATCAATCAACAAAATGCAGTGAATGACCAAAAGAAAAATCTAAATCAAAAGACCACACTTTGCCTTCAAAAGAGCATTCATTCTTCTAAGTACACTTGCACAAAGTCTTTGAAGGCACTCAGCTGGTAAGGTTGTTCCAAACATCTTGGAGAACTAACCAGAGATCTCCTGTGGATGTAGGCTTCCTCACATCCTTCTGTCTCTTTAATCCCAGACACACTCGATGATGTTGAGATCAGGGCTCTGTGGGAGCCATACCATCAATTTCAGGAATTCTTGTTCTTCTTTATGCTGACGATAGTTTTTTAATGACTTTGGTTATGTGTTTATGGTAATTGTCCTGCTGCAGAATCAATTTGGAGCCAATCATATGCCTCCCTGATGGTATTGCATGATGGATAAGTATCTACCTGTATTTCTCAGCATTGAAAACACCATTAAATTTCCAGAAATGCATCCCCAAACATTCAAGGAACCTCTACTATGCTTCAGTCAGCATGTTTACATGCACATCTAAATCGAGCTTTTGGCAAAAATCAGACTAATATCTTAACCAGAATGGAAGCCTTAATCCCAGTTTACATGTAACTCAGAAAATCGAATTATTGAAAGAAGTGCATTCACCACTGAGACGGTAGGTGGCCACATTCGCCCTTTCACGTTGAATATTTCCGGATGGCCTAGAGCGTGACACTAGTAAACAAAGCTGACAGCAGTGAAGCACACAGAGTAATAACAGGATATGAACAATGAGCGAAGGAATGTAAGACAATGCCTCAGCACATTTTGAAAATACTGTACTGCTTGATTGTGTTACACTCGTTGCTGCTGTGTTGTTGTGTACTTGTGATCTTACTCCCACTTCCGCGGTCTCGTCACTTCCTGTGAAAAACTTGACTGAGGAGGTTGGAGTTACATGCAAAGAAATTAAATTTTCCAATTGCATCATCTGGTTGCCTTAACTTGATTACTCTAACTCTAGTTCGGGTTGACTTCAGTCGGACTAAGGTGTATAAATGCATTTCAAAAGTCCGATTTCAGTCGGACTAAGGCAATACTTTGGCTTTCTCTTGCTGCATGTATAAGCACTGACTGTTTCCTCAGGCACTCATTATTGTACCGCTCTCCAGCCCTTCTATGAACAAACCGCCCTTTGCTACAGCCAAATATTTCTAATCTTGACTCATCAGTCCAGAGCACCTACTGCAATTGTTCTGCATCCAAGTTCCTATGTTTAATTCTTTAGTCTCCTGGCCAGACTTCTCTGGACAGTAGATGGGTGTACCTGAGTCCCACTGGTTTCTGCCAGTTCTGAGCTGATGACAATGCTGGTCATTTTCCGATTTCGAAGGGTAATAAGCTTGATGTGTCTTTCATCTGCTGCAGTTTCCTTGGCTGACCACTATGTCTACGATCCGATGTTGCCCGTTTTGTTGTGCTTCTTCAAAAGAGCTTGAACAGCACATCTTGAAACCCCAGTCTGCTTTTAAATCTTTCTCTGGTAGAGACCTTGCTGATGCAGTATAACTATCTTGTGTCTTGTTACTGTGCTTAATTCTGCCATGACATGAAACTATCTTCCACAAGCTCACCTTGGTAGCAGTGTTTGGCTGTTCCTCACCCAGGTTTAAGCCTCCTACACAGCTGTTTCTGTTTCAGTTAATGACTGTGTTTCAACCTACATGTGACATTGATGATCATTGGTCCTTGTTTGATATAGTTGGTTGATCATACTGACTATAATCCTATGCAAGTGTACCTAAAATAATTGATACTGGTTTGAAGGCAAAAGGTAGTAACACCAAATATTGATTTGATAAAAATAAACAATCATTATTCATATTTCTGAAAGCATTCTTTGTTAACAACATTTTTTTCACACCTGCCTAAGAATTTTGCACAGTACTGTATATACTGTATATTGAAACAGAATAGTGTGATTAGAGTATATTGCAATATAAATTAAAAGTTAAAACTGAAATTCTTCACCAGCCCTATCTTAGCAATATCATGACAAAAGCAAGCATGTACTTCACACCCAGTGACAAACACACAATGTTTAGACTGAATTATCACTGGTTGAGTCAATATACAAGAGAGATGGATGAGTGGAGCTGAGGAAAAGAATGGAAGGATAACAGGTGGAGAAACTGTTCCTGCAGCTACTTTAAACACACAGAAAAGTCCTAGGTAAATACTGGCACCAGGCCAAAGCACGGACATATGTGAGAACTTGCACACACATTTCTGCTGAGGCTTTAGCCAGGACTCACACTGTCATACACACGCAGTCAAACGTACAAACACCATTATATTTGTACGAGCACACACACTCAGTGAAGCTGTCATATGCCTGGCTCTGCTGCACCGCTGAACCCTGCAGCCCTGTCTTCTTTAGGCCCATCTGTCACTCTGCCGTACCTCTCTTTCTCCCTTTCCCCCCCTCCCTCCAACACCACACTTTCTCCTTGTAATATATTTTAACCTTCCGCTTATATATACACTATCCTTTCTTTTCTGCCTCCTTTCTTCACCGACTCAAAACCCAGATTAAAGCGTCGTGAAAGCAAAGACAGGGGATGGAGGGACCAACAGAGTCCCAGGCGTCGTGTCAAACACTTGAAATGAGAACTACTGTCTCAGAGGCCCAGAGCTGACACCGTCTGGCATCAGGAGCACAAAAAAATCTCATGTTCGCTCTCTGGGAATCCTGTGTTTTTGGGGACAAACTCACTGTATGGTTTCCCTTTGATTTTGACCTCAGTGTTTGGAGCAGCATGTCACACATCGTTACTAAAGTACACCCAGCACAGCAGGATGTTTTTCTCAGATCTTTTTGGAATGATGAAATTGTGTAATACAGTAGGGTTTTCTCTCATCCTCTAGTATCGTGCTGCTCAGAATCGCAAAGTAATTCAAGTGCACATTTAAGACACACAGCTAAGCTTTAATATCCGAAGTAAACATTGTTCCAGGAAAGTATTTCAAATTTTCTATTTAAATTTTATCTGTCAGGTCAATTCAAAAAATGGCCTAATTTTGAATATGAATAAAAATTATAAATGATTATCAATCTTTTTCAAAAAAGAAAAATTCTGAAATGCGTAGTGTCAATTTGTCTGTAATCCCTATAACTCTCATACCCGTCAATAAAATCCAGTGCAACCAATCACCTTAAGAAGTTGGTAATGGTTAGTTCTTCATTAGTGACAAGAGGATAGTCACAGTTGTCTTTTTTCTGCAGTTTTTAGTAACGCAGTTTAGTAATGCAGTTTTTAGTAATTCTTTACAAACCGCTAGTATAATTGCACGTAAAGTAATGCAGATAAAGTACAAATTGCCATGTTCTGATTCAGTTTTCTGACCCACACGCAGAGGAAACTATGAGACGGGACTCGGTTTATTGAAACTGAGACAGGTGGGTTTGGATTGCTCGGGTATTTTCTGTGTAGATTAAGGTTGCTCTGAGGGGGAAATGTTCATTCCAGCCTGGAGATACACTGCTGGGTGTGATCCACAAGGTACAGGTTCCAGAAAGTGTATAAGGTTAGTCGGAGCGTGGGCAGGCTGAGGGCTTGAGTTGTAAATAGCTGTGAAAGATGACAGTTGAGACAGATTCATCTTAGGATAGGCTTAAAAGTGTTGGACTGGGAAAAATTGGGAAGGACATCCACTCAAGGATCTTTGTTGGGTAAGCCCTTTCTCAGATTCATCTTATAAAAGTGTATATGGCAAAAACCTGAATAGTCGAGAACAAAAGAGTTTTACAAGAAAATCTCAGAGAAGATCAATTGGTTGGCTTGATTTGCTACCAGTAGTGGTTGACCGTCAGGGACTAAAGGATCGTCAGGGAGCTTCTTAAGTTTTCTGGAGTAGATGAGTTGATGGTAGTCAGCTGTGACTAGACTTGGCCATGACCCCAGATACTCTGCCTGGAGCTTCTGGAGAAAGAACACAAGCACACCCACACAAAACCACGACAAACATATCTCAATACACCAGCTATGACCTAAGTCAAGAGCACTTTCTTGTGTTGGGCAATAGGACTTTGATATAAGGAGCTCTGTCTGTTCACCAGCCTTCTACTTGGGTGACAGCTAGTCCACTACTGAGGCATTTGGCCAACAGCTGTAGTGTAAAGTGTTCATAAGTGTAAGAGTTATTTAATAGCTAATTTTGTTTTAATAATGAGTTTCTGTCACTTTTAACCAAACAGACTCCATCATTCCCAACTATTTCCAGATCTTAACCTTTTAGTGTCATTTTTCAATGTCGACTCTTCTGAGGTTTTGCACAAATTGAAAGAGGATACATCTTTGTAGATGTCACATCTAAGGAATCATGCTAACATCTGAATTTGCAACTATGTGGCAATTTTTTTGCTGCCTTTCTTTTCATTACGTTGCATAAAAACCTTATTTTGAAAACATGTAGCAAATGAAAGACAAAGTCAAACTGTCAGTATGGAGCAGAAATAATCTTGCATATCCTATTAAACTGTTAGGACAGTTTGCCCTTTGAAAGAGTGAAGTATAAGAAAACTCACACAGATAAACAGACACAACACTTAGTTCCCTCTCTGTCAGGTACAGTATTCCAGATAAGCCTTGACGTACATGAGAGGTTGATGATTGCCCATCCAGATAAAATCCTCCTCTTGGTGACATGGGGAAGTCCAAGTGACAGGTTGACGACAGGAGGGTCAATAAGAGAAGGAAGGGCAGGAGGGAGGGGGAAGTGGAGTAGGAGGACAATGTCAATCATTAAGGCTACTGAAAGGGCCAAACACTCTCACACATAGACTGCCTCGACAAAGGAATACCTATTGATCATTAGTAGGAGGGGAAGATCACAACACAGCATGACCATACATTAGATGTTAATGCAATTTAGTTCATTACATTTGAAGACTATACAATAGCTATTTTTGTTACAAAACTTGCTGTTTCGTAGTTTGCACTCATGCTGTATTTTAGTAGTTACGCTTTCAACTTTTGGAGGTTTTACATCTACATTTGAAAATACAACTGTTCTGGATCTTTTTATTGAAATAAAATTCGTGGAATATTGTAATAATTCTAGCAAAAACTGTATTCAAAAGTTCTAGAAGATTTACACTGAGACCTACACTCTGCAGAAGAATTGAAGAAATTACATTATGTCGTGCCATAGTTTGAAGAGTTTGTGTTGCTTTTGATGCACCCACCTTTGTTTTGTTCAGTGCTTGTGTGCTGGGATGAAGAGTGCAAAATCCACAGTGTTCTACCATTGGTACTTCACTTTTGCAGTGACATCAACATAGTTCTCAATCTCAGTTATTCTGTATAAATACCGGCCTGATAAGGGTTACTGTAGGTATTAAAAATAACAGTAGATGAAGGGATAAGTTCAGCACTAGCGTTTTCAACAACAGCAAGTTATTAGCCATCCTTATGGAATAATGGGTTATAATTTCTCTCCAAAATATTAGAGTTTATGAACAAAATAATTCAACCTTCCAGTTAAAAAAAACTTTAATCAACAAACTCACTAAGCTAGTAACTTTCAACTAAGCTACTAAGTAAAAGAGGAAAGAGTAATGAAAATTAATAAACTACCAAACAGTAAAACTGTACAAATATGCACAAGAAATAGAAGCAATAACCAATCAAATGATAGTGATGTCACAGTTCATTATGATGTTTGGATGTTGGAAATTCAGGTTTATTTATGAAGAATCAGGAAATGAGGCCAAATTAGCTCTCTACTAATTTAGATTAGGTTGCACCAAGATACGCTGTGCGTTTTCACACAGCAACAACAAACATGTAAGAATAACGTGAAATAAGCATAGAATGATATATAGTAATATCACAGTCCAGTATGAATGTGTATGCTTTAAGACCAAGCTTTGTATTGAAGAGTCTTTTAAATGAGGTCCAATTCAGATGGTGGAAGCAGCTCCACGGACTCCTTTCGATGCGGATAAGCAGCTGCTCTACTTGGAATTCCCCCAGGATGACAGAGCTCTTTACCCTTTCTCAAAGCTAATTATTTCCACTTGTACAAGGGACAGAGCATTTTGATAGATGGAAAATGTAGATTATTGCAAGTTGAATGTGAAAGAAGATGAAAATTGAATGAATATGGAAATTCAAAGTAAGCCTATGAGGGGGGAAAGTATTTTGCGAGGACACTGGAGCAGGACTATGGAAGGGAAAAAAAATGGGTACTTGATAAGCTGTGGCATTAAGGTGAAAAAAGACAGGGCAAAGGAAAGAGTAGCACAAAAGACAGGGAAATGTTGGAGGAGAGGAAGCTAATTGTTTGGCAAGGCAAGGCAGTTTTATTTGTATAGCACACTTTCAACAACAAGGTAATTCAGGTGCTTTACATGATTAAGGGGTAAAATAAAAACAGCAGTAAAACACAGAAAGAGCATATAAAGTAAAAACATTAATAAAGCATGAAGCACACATTACTTAAATGCAGCTTTAAACAGATACGTTTTTAGTTCTGATTTAAAAGAACTCAGTGTTTAAGCAGCTTTGCAGTTGTCTGGAAGTCTGTTTTAGATTAGAGGAGCATAGAAACTGAAAGCTGCTTCTCCGTGTTTGGTTCTAATTCTAGGGATGTTGAGTAGACTGGAATTAGAGGACCTGAGTGGTCTGGAGGGGTTGGTATAGTAAAAGCAGATCTTCAACATACTTTGGTGCTAAGCCATTCAATGATTTATAAACTAGTAAAAGTGTTTTGAAGTCTATTCTCAGAGCTAGTGTAAGGACTTTAGAACTGGGGTGATGTGCTCTACTTATAGGTGGTCTATTTATTATTTATTTTGCACAAGATGTTATTTGGGCTATCAGAGTACTTTCCTGGTTCTACGCGAGCAGCAGCGTTCTGGATCAGCAACAGCTGTCTAATTGAATTTTTAGACAGACCTGTGAGGACGCTGTTGCAGTAATCAATTCGACTAAAGATAAACGCATGGATGAGTTTTTTGAGGTCCTGCTGTGACAACAGTCCTTTAATCCTAGAAATGTTCTTCAGGTGATAGAAGGCTGACCTTGTTATTGCCTTTATGTGACCCTGCAGGTTGGAAAGAGTGACAGGAAGAAAGCAGAAAAAGAAGAGAAATTTAGAAGTAACGTCCAAAAGCCGAGCATTAATTGTGACAGGTGAGAGAAGAAGTGTGTGCCTGTGACTCACTTTCTGTGTGGGTGTGTTTGGACTTGAAAATGTGTGTGAAAGAGACAGTGTGTGTGTATATAGTAGATTGGTGCTGACACGGTTAGCAGGTTGTGACATTAATTAGCGGGCCTCAGCGATGGCTGAAACCTAATATCCCAGAGAAAAGAGACACCAGGGTGAACACATCAAAACATCCACACACACACACACACAGTCTGCTGACCTCACCTCCTGGGACTTGGGACAAGGGGTTACTGTCTTAATGTGGACAAGATGTGCATGTTTGTATAACTGCAGGTCTCTGTGGCTTTTAAAAGCCGATTCATTAAAAAAATTAGGCACAGGCAAATTGAAAAAAATAATCAGTGGAAAATGAATTACTTGTGTTCATGTGTGCTCGTATTTATCATCATCATAACAAGTAAATGTGTTGAGCTTAACATCTAAAACACTGCTAAAACAGTAAACACCAGCAGCACCAAGTCATACTGACAACAACACTCTATGGTTGACAGCTGTTGCTGAGTGAATTCTACTCGTAAGTTGCTATTTTCAGGATCAGCGAGGTGTTTAAATATTAAGTCAGGCAGCATGACATGTAAACACATGTCTGAGGTTATTCAGGGTGTGACAGAGAGTGTGACTTTCAGGAGATAACATGAAAACTGAGCAAACAAAGGAACTATGTTTTACCTTTGTGTGCCTTTTGATCTGTTGGCTACTAGAGAACATGGTGGATTTGGAAATGCTGGTTTAGGGGTTTATGCCAGGGTTCAGCAAAATCATGAAGAGTCCCAATGTCCAACAACTTTTAGATGCATCCCTCACCATGTCTTCAAGTACTCCAGAGGCGTAGTAATTAGCCACTCCTTTCATTCAGGAATGGCTCTTGAGGACTGGATTTAGAGACCCCTGGTCTACATTCTCCAGTGCATACACACAGAGACAGTTGTTTGAGTAATAAAAGCTACACCATTCACACAGATACCCGACAATAAAAATATTAATTCTCTAACTCATTTTGCCTCTGTTTTAAGATAGTTACACTCCGTTTCACAGCTACTGCTCTTCCACACAGCAACACGATGTTGCATCTGCTTCTAATGTAAACAATGACTGAGAAAGAAAGCCTGATACTTTGAAAGCTATTTTGAGATATTCTTATATTTATACACTGTATATTATATACAGTAACATCAGTTATTTCTCTGAGTTCCAGAATATTGGAGAAATAAATATTTAGACTTTATTTCTATTTTTTTACTTTCATCAAAATCAGAAGTTTACATACACTAAGATGTTCTATGCCTTGAAACAATTTGGGAAAGCCTAGATGATGATCTCATGGTTTTGCTCGTGACTAATAGGTTAATTTATAACCCATCCATCCATTCATTGGGTTCCAATCCCGATCCAAGGTCTTTCTGCATGGAGTTTGCATGTTCTCCATGTGCATGTGTTGTTTCCCTCTGGCTTCCTCCCACAGTCCAAAAACATGACTGTTAGGTCAATTGGTCTTTCTAAATTTCCCTAAGGATGTGAGCATGTGTGCATGGTTCTTTGTCCTGTGTGTCTCTGTGTTGCTCTGCGATGGACTGGCGACCTGTCCAGGGTGTACCCCTCCTCTAGCCCGATGATCGCTGGAGATAGGCACCAGCCCCACAAACCTGCAGAGGATAGCCAGTATAGATAATGGATGGGTGGGTGAATGGACGGACTAATAAGTTAATTCATAACATTTAATTTAATTACAACTGTGGATGTATTCCAAAACAATAGCTCAGACACATTGCTTAATTGTGTGACATTATAGCCCCTTTCAAACAGGTCATGAGATACGGTAATTTTCCGGACTTCGTCTGTTTTGCTTTTGAGTCTGAAAGCAATCTTCCGGACTTTGTCCAGATACCCTTTACTGGTAATTTTACGAATGAAGACCTAGTAACAAGAGCGGAACTTTTCGCGGTATGGTGTTTGTGTTTCCGAGCGTCTTCTGATGATAACCACAGACGGTAATGCGTGATATATGAAGAAAGGACGCCAGTCATGAACTCGAGAGGCACTTTATTTTTACACCACCATCACTCTACTTCCAGCAGTCAAGCGCTCTAACAACTAACTGCGCTGAAAACGGCTTATGAAGAAAATCAACAAAGACATCAGGAAGAGGACTTTGGTTCATCCATGTGTAAATCGTCTTGATGTCTCAAGGTGCTGCATTAATTTGTTCAATACCTGGATGTTCAGCCATCATATAATTCAAGATGGTGACAGGTTTGGTATTTTCAGAGATGAAGGTACTTTGGTGCTAAATCTGGATGTCAACCACAAAGTGAAGGACCTTTTGAAGATGCTGCGGAAGCTTCTAAGTGAGTGCCATTATCTACAGTAAAATAAAGAACTGTACTTATATAGGCTCAAATACCTTGAACAGAGAAAGAAGTTCTTACTCCAAAAGCATTAAAAAAGACAGATTCAACTTTGCCTGTTTGGTTTGATGGAACTAAAACTGATGTATTAGGTCATATTGAGCATCAATTTAAGCCTGAGAGCTCTGGTCAAACTGTGAAATATGGGGGTTGTGAAATAGCCTCATGTTGTGGGAGTGTTCGCCTGACTGAGAGAAAGGTGTACCTCACAATTAATCACATTCTGTGAACAAGTTTAAAAGTCAGTTCTTCCAAATACAATTTTTTTTACAGAAATAATAATTACAATAAAAAATCCCCAAAATATCTCTCTAATTATTTTGCTATTCAGCAACTAGAAATAATTTCATAATCCAAACAGATAATAAAATAGAACACGTTTAGTATTAATTCAATTCAATTCAGTTTATTTATATAGCGCCGATTCACAACAGATGTCATCTCAAGGCACTTAACAAGAAGTCATTTCAATACATTTATACAAGCATTCCAATCATTAATGTATTAATGGCACACATTGGGAAAAAAATAAAAAATCAAACTAAATGTTTCTGTAAATATCTGCTTTTAACTATATTTATGAAGGATCTTTTAGAAATTATTTTTAATTTTATAAATGGAAATACGTTTCACTGTATAATACTGTAATACCTTTGTAATATGTTTAAGAATTACAGAGGTCTCAAAACACCTTTTTGTTTGTTTACCAGTGATTAAAACCAGTAAAAAAGTTTCTTAATATGAATATACTTAATCCTTGATAAATTTGTCCCCTGTTCTGTGTTTCCCAGATCCTTGAAACAATGAAATAACGCAAATTAACCTCAGGCTCTGCCTTACCATTAAGTCCCTGTCTAAGCAGGATTTCTGAAGGCTTTCTGGGAAGACCCAAATCTTAACGGGGACACAGAAACACACTCACTCTTTACCCTTAACAAACTTCTCTAAAGTCTAAACTAGTGAACAGTGAATGTAAATAACCTTGGCCAACAGGGATCATATGTCTCACTCTTGCCTAAACATCCATGACAAGAGCACACGCTAGTGACAGGCCACACGGTAAAGCAGGTCAAAGGGCAACAGGGAGACAGAGCCATACATTTGGAGAGAGGGAGAATGAGGCTGAAGGAGACAGAGGAGATAGAGACTGTCTTTCATTCAGAAGTCTGAGAACTTATAGGACCCAGACAAATACAACCAGTTCAGCTCTGTTAACAAAAGCCAGCAGCAGAACCAATGCAAACCATACACAGGGCTGAGACACCAGGGCGACTGAGTTGTAGCATGTGTGGCGGTGTGTGTGCCGTACCGAAAGTGGATGACAGAGTTCCTTCCCTACTTCTTATAAGCATAAATGGTTTAGGTTGTCATCTGTTCACCCTTCATGTGGGTTAAAAAACACTGCCAGATTTCACAGGCCTGGTCCCTGCTGGGTCACACAGATAACGTTTCTTCTTAATCTTTCACATGCAAAAAACTGGAACTAAATAGCAGAACGTGGGATGCTACAAAATGAAATCATATGAGACAACAGTTGTTTATCGAAACTGGATACAGATGCTGCATTTGCGAACAGTGGTAGGTTAGACTTAGCCAAAGCTTACAATAGACAGCCCTAATATTGTGATCACAGCTGATAGATAAAGGGAGTAATGCCAACTCATCTGGAAGAAACCTGCATCCTAACATTCAGATTGTATTTAGCAATGTTGCTGTAAATAAATTGCATTGTGAATATGGAGAAAGTACCTTTGATATATAGTTAATACCCACCAACAGCCAAGAAGAGTTGTTCTTGCATTTTATGCAAATTGTATCACTTAAAAAGATGAGAGAGATCTGTAATTTTCATCATAGGTACACTTCAATTGTGAGAGACAGAATGTAAAAAAAATATATATTGTATGATTTTTAAAGAATCTATTTGTATAGTGGTGCAAATAAAAAGTATTTAGCACCTCTGGATAATTCTGGGCCTCACAGACCCGTTACTTCTTTAAGCTCTTCTATCCTCCAAATTTTATCCTCAACTCATTTTCTGTGTAAAAGGCACCTGTCCACACCTGTACAAGACTGGGATGAGCGAATCTACAATAAACAAGCAGATTGGTGAAAAGAGATAAACTGTTGGAGCAATTATTACAAAATTCAGCAAATAGTAATGTCCCTCGAGCTGGGGCTTCATACAGGATCTTGAGAATGGTGAGAAAACAACCTAGAACTTCACAGGGGGACTCTCCTGGTCAAAAGCCTGAAGAGAGCTGGGACCACAGTAACAAAGGTTACTATTAGTAACACACTACGTTGTCATGGATTAAAATGCTGCAGCGGTTGAAATGTCCCTCTGCTTAAGCCAGCTCATGTCCAGGCCCGTCTAAAATTTACCAGAGACCATCTGGATGATCCAGAGGAGGATTGGGAGAATGTCATGTGGTCAGATGAGACCAAAATAGAACTCTTTGGTATAAATGCCACTCGCCGTGTTTGGAGGGGGAAGAATGCTGAGTAGCATCCCAAGAACACCATACCCACTGTGAAGTATGGGGGGGACATTATGCTTTCGGGATTCACTTCTGCAAAGGGGACAGGATGACTGATCAGTATTAAGGAAAGGATGAATGGGGCCATGTACATTGAGATTTGGGGCAAAAACCTCTTTCCAGGAGTGAGAGCATTGAAGATGAAAAGTGGCTGGATCTTCCAGCACGGCAATGATGCTAAACACACCGCCTGGGGAACAAAGAAGTGGCTACGTAAAATGTATTTCAAGGTTCTGGAGTGGCATAGCCATGTCATAGTTCTTAGGTTTTTGTGTCTGAAGTTAGTTCTTTTCCTTATTCAGTTTAATTATCATTTTAATGTATTCCTTGGTATTTATTTTATGGCACTTGCTTGATTTCATATTTCCTTCTTGCTCTTAGATGTTTTCACCTTTTTGTTTGTGTCCATCTTCTCATTTGTGTTTTCTTAGTTTATTTCTCTTTAGATTGTTTCCTAATGTATTACTTCCATCTGTTCTCCAGTGTTTCATTAAGTTCCCCTTAGATTCCTTCTTAGATATATTATCTTTAGTTATTTTGTAGTTTAGGATTGTTTTCTGTTTCTTCTCATGTGTATTCCTTTCCTGTTGTCTCCCTGCCACAATGCTCCTGACCCAGTTCTACTAATTGATTCCATCTGTGATTTCCCTCTCACCTGCAACCACTAATTTGCCCCTGGTCTTCTCCCCGTCTCTTCTCACACCTCCTCGGTATATTTAAGCAGCCCTCTGTCAATGACTACTCGCTGGTCTGTCGTCATTCTTCCCTGTCTGGTTCATGTTTTTCTCCGTCGCCGTATTTTCTGAGCTCTGTAAGTTCATTTTCTTTGTTCTTTTTGTTGTAATTAAATCATTTCATATTTTACTGGCTGCATTTGGATCTTTAATTACTTTAACATGACAGAACCGGCCAGCCAAGTAGACCCAACAGCTCTCTGTCTGCCCACTTTGTTTAAAAATATTAGACAGAACCTAGACATTGTGGACAGCCTCAGCCCGCCTTGGGTTTGAGTCTGTGCAACAGGAGAAATAATGGACTTGCTAAGGCCTTGGTTACTGCTCTTTCTTGAGCTGGGGTTGACTGCATTCTGGGAGGAGGCTAAGTGGAATGAGCAGGCAGCGTTTGCCGATCAGGTATAGAAGCCTCCTCCACCTTGACTCCAGTTAAAACCTTGCAGCTCAGGGCCAGACTTAGCGGACCTCCAGCCAGCCGCTTCCACCTCCCCCAACTTACGCCGTAAAAGGCCATGGAAGGCGGCGTTAGCGGCCTCCCAGAGGGTGTCCAGGAGGACACGCCCCAGGATTCCGATTCCGCAGGGGGTGTCCAGGGGGACACGTCCCTGACTCCTGATTCTGCATAGGGTGTTGTGACGGACACGCCTCGGGCTCCTGACTCTGCCAAGGGTTTCCAGACGGACACGCCTCGGGTTCCCGTCTCCGCTGAGGGTGTCCAAACTGACACGCCTCGAGCTCCAGTCTCCTCCGAGTGTGTCCGGACTGACACACCTTGGGTTCCCGTCTCCACCGAGGGCGTCCTGGCAAACACGCCTCGGGTTCCAGTCTCCTCCGAGGGTGTCCAGACTGACATGTCTCGGGTTCCTTCTACGCCTTTCTCCTGAGGGTCCCCAGGACCTTTCTCCCAAGGGTCCCCAGGGCCTTTCTCCCGAGGGTCCCCAGCGCCTTTCTCCCGAGGGTCCCCAGCGCCTTGCTCCCGAGGGTCCTCTACACCTTCCCAAGGGTCCTCTACGCCACATCGTGGACCCTCTGCGCCTCGTCGATGGTCCTCAGCGTCCTACTGAGGTCCCCTCAGTTGCCAACGGCCTCCCAACATCCGCAAGGTCTTGCTATGCCGGCCTCCAAGACACAAGATCCTGGTACGCCGGCCTCCAAGTCACAAGGTTTTGCTCCGCCGCCGGCCTCCAAGTCACAGGGTTCTGCTCCGCCACCGGCCTCCAAGTCACAATGTTCTACTCCACCGCTGGCCTCTAAGTCACAAGGCTCTGCTCCGCCGGCGTCCTCCAAGTCTCTTGGTTCCTCGTCGCGGGCCTCCCAGGTTCCTGCTCCTTCGTTGCAGGCCTCAGGTCTTTTAGTTTCTTTTTGGACTGAAATCTGCTACAAGCCAAATTATCAATAAATGATACTAAAATAGATAGCTACTGTTAGCCTAACACTTCGGCAAAGTGCTCTGAAAGAATACAATGTCAACAGAAGCAAATTGTGGGTTCAGTGAAAACTGAAACTATATGCATTAACTCTTAAACCTTCAGAAATAGATAAAGGTATGGCTATTTCAGGACATGATAGGTCAATACATTAATGTAGGTTTTTATAACCAAGTAAACCCATGTCAGGAAAAAACGTAAGCCTCCAGAGGTTGAAATGGTTAAGTTCTAGAAAATTAAATTTCAATTCATACATGGATACAAGTAGGGCTAGGATTCAGTAAAATGTTGACCCTGAAATGCCTTGTATTGGTATCATAGGCAAAAACTCCTGAATTCAATTTAAATTCAATCCAAAAAAACTTTATTTGTCACAAATGGAAATTACATATCATCCAAGTATCTTCACAGAGTCCTTCTACCAGAGGATCTCTGGTAGAAGTCAGGTTTGCAGCGATTCTGAAGAGGCCTCTGATTAAAGACCGTTGCTGTATGACAGTCTCATGACTGTCATGACAAACAGCTCAATTTCCAGACAGCAGAGACAATGTTCCACAGTAACATTTCCTGGATGACACCATCAGTTGTTGGAAAGCACTACTCATATTCGCTTTAGCTGCTCCACTCTATCTCTGTCTATCTCTATTTGGCTGTATGGTTACAAAGCCGGCTTCCTCCCACAGTCCAAAAACATAACTGTTAAGTGAATTGGTCTCTCTAAATTGTCCTTAGGTATGAGTGTGTGCGTGCATGGTTGTTTGTCCTGTTTATCTCTGTGTTGCCCTGCGATGGACTGGCGACCTGTCCAGGGTGTACCCCGCCTCTTGCCCATTGACCGCTGGAGATAGGCACCAGCCCCCCCACAACCCTGCATTAGGATGGATGGGTACAGAAAATGGATGGATGGATGGATGGGTTACAAATTCTGGTGGAAAGACATTGGAATAGGGGCATTGATCCTTGCCCATTATAATCAATGAAAGAGATGGTTTAAACTGAATCCTTCTTTCTCTGCTCTTTGGTCCTGCTGAGGATCCATAAATCCTCCTGTTCAACTCCTCAAGGATTTGGGATCGTAGTTCAGGTATCTTTTGAGCTTTTGAGATCCTAATCAGCTGCTCTCAGTTGTAGAAACAATACCTTGTTGCTTAATGACATCCAACTTTTTAGAAACCTATTTTTATCTATTTTTGCTAGTTGAAATGTTTTGTTTGGCTCAAGTGAGAAAAACATTTGATGTTCCATATATGGCAAAGATAGATTCAAGCTTGTTTTTTATCAAAGATAAAGACAAATCTAAACAGTAAGCAAAGCTGATCTTAGACAGCCTCTGTGTGGTCAAGCTGCACAGGAGCAAAGCAGATTAATGCCAGTTTATGTTCATTTTTATTTTAAACACACATATACTGCTCATATGTGTTTGTATTTGCCCCCTTTGTCTGCATGAAAATAGTTTGGATATCATAGACTCTGAACAGGAAAAAATGTATGCATACAATAAGTTACTTCATAAAACTTGCAAATATAAAACAGTTTGTAACCTCAAACCTATTGCTTTTGCTTTGTAACAATAAATAACGAGTTTGACACAAGCCTTGTACATGACCCAAAAGATGAAGCCGTGCCAAAAGAGTCACATGGTTACAATGGCAGGAAATCAGCTTTACTCAGACCAAAACTCTAAAATGGGCAAATTTCACAGCACAGTTTTTTGAAAGAAGTGAGCAGGAACTGATCCATACATTCATAGGAATGAACTACCTTGGGTGCAGCTGCTGGTTCAAAGCAGAACTTAATTTGTCTCAATTTCAACTCTGCATGTACCCAAAACTTCATTTCTGAGGAACTTGGCATTTTTTGCTGCTGTGATGATTTTTTTTCTTCTACAGTTTCTCTAGGTCTGCCCTGTACCTCTCAAATATTTACCCTCTTGGCTCTCAGCCCCACGTTCTCAAATTCCTCCACCCTTTCAGAAATTAAACTGTCTTGCTGTTCCTCTTCTTACATTGCTGCCCCCTCCTCCCCCTTCTGGCTTTCAGCACATCTCAGCCCACATCTCTTCTTTTAGACAATATCACTTTCAGCCCTGGCTTTCTTCCTGTCTTACCTCTCATTCTCTGCCACATCAAGGTCCCAGTGGACTGGGCCAGAGGATACCAAAATCATGGTGTGGAGGCGGATGTAGGGAAGCCTGAAAGAGAGGGTGAGAGAAAAAAAGAGGGAAGGGTGGAGAAGCAAAGACTGGGATGATATGGAAGGCCCCTCCAGAGAGCAACACTAAAAAAATGTTCTCCTAATAAGGAGGATGGGATACAGACAGAGGTATGAGTGTGTGTCAGAGTGTGTGTGTGCTGTCTCAACAAAGTAAGCCCTACATCTGTTCCCCACTGAATGAGCTAACACATGATGATTGATATAAGGAGGCTGCCAAACACTGTCATGCATCTGACTGTTTTCTATAAGCGTATATTAAAAACACAGTAATACAGAGTGTCCTTTGTCCAATTTACTACCCAGGCATCTGTACATGGAAGAGAAAGTTACTGCGTGTATTTTAATCTGGTTCTATATATTAGATACTGGCCGACCATGTCTGCTTCTTGCAAGAGTGTCACAGTATTTCAGCTAGCAACTACATATGAAGGGAGAGTAAGACATTATAGCCCCCTGTCCTGTCATTTCAGCCTACAGCAACATCAGAGGGATGCTGAAGCACAGACGCACACACACACGCACACACACACATTCTTGTCTTCCTAGTAGTAATAAGGACCTTCATCAACTTCCATTCATTTTAGGGACTGCGGATGGAACACAGCCAAAAACACAGCTCTCCTGCCGGTAGGAGTGCTAAATCACACATTGTACTAGTTTCAACAGGAAGAGGAGGAGTTGTGAACCCCAAATTGAATTGGAGATTCCACAGAGAGAGAGGGAGCCGATGACACACTGGGTGCTACAGGAGCCGAGAGCTACTCACCCGACACAGCTGAGCACAGGGAGAAGATTACTGAGTTGAGCCTCCGAGCTATACGAACCAAGGGACCCAAGTTCTGGCTACCGGCAGCTAGCAGGCATACCCAAGGCTTCACTGTTAGCATCCCACACAACTACCACTAACAGAGCAGCTATAACAGCTGGTTTCTCTGCTTTATCTCCGGTCTTTTCAGAAAACGGAGTCACCCTTCAATGGAGATCGAAGAATCGATCAAGTAAGGCTGTGTCTGGGCAGAGATGAATTAGCTTAAGATAAACAAATTAAGGTTTGTGTTGATTGTCTATTTCACTGTGTTTTTGCTGCATTTGCAAGATTTAATTCTTCAATTGTTTAAGTATGAACATGATTTTCAAAGGCTTCTGACTGACAGAACGAGTTGTTTTACATCATGCAACATGAGTTACTCCGTTCCACTAGAGTTTTTCTTTTGTTCTTTGGTGATAAGCTAAACATATTGGCTATGAACTGTGCTACATACATTAGCTCTGCACGCTCGTTCTTATTAGTGTGGCCTTCTTTTGCAGATCGCTAGCGTTCATTCACAATAAGAACTCTCATCTACGGGATTCAAAATACAGATCGGCTTAAAAACAGATTGTTCAAACACCAAAAACTAAGCAGAACCTGGCTCTGTACAAGTGGCTGTCTGCCACGACCGTCTGGGGATTCGAGAAGACAGAGCAAAAGCACAGAGAGAACAAAAAGATCTGATGTAAGAGTACTTTCTATAATAAAGAAAGTAAAAAAATTGATAAAAGGACACAAAGAACGTTCAGTTACTGGGAGCATCATCCCAGTCGATGCCCCCCGTCCAACAAGACATTGCGGCTAAGCAGGATACCAGACCAGGTATAGCTTCAGTGGAGAGACATTTTTTGCAATATTTTGGAGGTGAAACCATTATCGATCTATTCCTAACCCTAACCTTAACTAAAACTTAATTATCATCATACCTCTAAAACCAACCAGTAGAGCTCAGTAACATTGTCCAAAAGTGAGCACCAGGCAAAATGTCCTCACTTTGTAATAAATGATCCTCCCTTTACAGGTGAAATACCTGAAATGGTGAAAAATGGTCCTCAGTCTGATTTCTAGGCAGTAGCACACTCACACTCACACTCACACACACAAACACACGCACACAGCTACACACACATGCACACATACCTACACACTAACAGGGCCCAAGAGACGGAAAGGAGAGAAGTTACAGTTGGGGAAACTGGACTGGTTGTGAGTGAAAAAATTAAATGGTGGCAAATATTTAAAATTTAGGCAAAGACAGATTTATGGTATGTTCTTGTGCCGACTTGTCGTCACGTTCAGGAAATGTATCTTGAATAAAGTGCTTAAAGGTCCCATCAGACCCTAACATTTCAGTCTGGAGACTAATTCAGACTAATAGAGTGTCTTGCAATTTTTCATTTCCTTTCAACCTTTATAAATTGTTTCACTTTACACCCTCAAATTTGATAGCATTTTATATGATAGAAACAGTAGTGAAATGCCTATGTATTCATCCCCTTTTACCTAAGTAAAATTCCATGGAACCTATTGCCTTCATTACCACTTGATTAGTAGACGGAGTTTACCTTTATGCAATTTTATTTCAGTATAAATCCAGCTGTTTTCTGAAGGCCTCAGAGGTTTGTTAGAGAACATTAGAGAACAAACAGCCTCATGACAACCAAGGAACACAGCAGACAGGTATGGGAGGAAGTTAAGGAGAAGTTTAAAGCAGAGGCAGGTTATAAAACATTATGCTACGGTTTGAGCATCTCTTCGAATACTGCTCAAGCCATCCTCAACATTAATCAGAGAAGCAGCAAAGAGGCCCGCCATCGGTCTGGGGGTGCATGAGAGATCCACAGTTCAGGTGGATTATTTATGTTGGCTGGACACCTATTGTTCACTACACAGTTGCCGTGGAACTGAGGCAAAAATCAGTGAAATTTTAAAAGCTGCCAACAGGCATGTAGGGGACACATGTGGAAGAATGTCTAATCAGATGAGACTAACTTTAAAACTTGAGCAGAGCTACAATCGTGCGGTTTAAATCAATGAATATTCAAGTGTTGGAATGGCCTAGTCAAAGTCCTCACTCAAATCAGGATCTATGGCATTAAAGCGGACATATCATTTAAATATTTCCTTTTTACATTTAAACTATGCAGTTTTGGTCCTTACATTGTGGAACTACAATGCTTGGGTCTGAATTCCTCATTATTGAAGCTCCACAGGGTGCCTTATACCCCTCTTCTGAACGGCGTCTGGGAGTAACTAGGGGGCTGTTTACACGACAACGTTTTTCAGCAAAACTGAGGTTTTTCTCTCCGATTCGGCCTCTCGTTTACACGACAACGGGAAAACGGGGGGGCGAAACAGCAGCTTTTGGGAAACGGCTTCCAGAGTGGAGAGTTTTGAAAACGCTGGGGGATTCGTTGTAATGTAAACGCAAGCTGGAGACTTTTGAAAATGATGACGTCACTGCCAGCCACCTACGGACATGTTGCACTTGCGCAATCCGCCTTTCTACAGAAAAACAACAACAATGACGGATCCAGGTATGCGGTTACTGCTGATGCAGCTTCTGAAGTTATTTGGTCTCTCTGTAAGCAAAACTTAGAGATCATCCAGCTTCTATGCAATCGCCAATGGAAACGCATACAATACATGCGCCAAATAATCAATATGCCTTTATTTAAGCGGAGAAGAACTACAAGAAGACCGCCATTGTTAGTTATCATGAAATGTTTCTTTTCCGGGTTGTGAGGGGGAAAACTTGGAAAACTGCATACACGGGGCACACTGCCATCTAAAGGCCGGGCATATGTACTACATCGTTTTCCATCGCGCGCCCTGTCGTGTAAACGCAGTGCGTTTTCACCCGCGTATTCAAACAAAAACGGCAACGTTGTCGTGTAAACAGCCCCTAGTTTTTATGCTGTCTCTTTAAATGCAAATTAAGCAAATTAAGCACTTTAAACTCCATCCCCCACAGGTCACAGAGGTGCAGCTCGGCTCAACTCTGCCATTTTTGTAGTTTGACAGCAGAGATACGATTATCCAGCAGTGCAAAAAACTCAACCAGGTACTTCGAAGAAGTTCTGATCCTGGGAGACGGTGTAAAGAAGGTTGGGGATTATTACATCCAACAACTGAACATTTATGCTTATCCGCTGGAACTTTCGGCATCCTTAAGCTTGGACCCTAGACTTGGACTACAAACTCGCAGCAAGTAATAAAAATGGCGCATTCATGAAAGTGTTTGGCCGGAATTCACTTGCCTTATTTAGATGTGCCGCTGCAAAGACTGTGACAAAATACCCCAAAACACGTAGTAGGGGAAGAACAATCTAAACAGACTGCAAAATTCGACCAAAATAAAAACTAAAGATATCTTTTCAGCACCTAAAGAGAGACTATTTTCAACTTTTCTCTACTCCTAGGGTCTCCAAATATACAGCATAAGGCATTTAAAGGTTAAAAAAGTTGATTTTGGATGATAGGTCCCCTTTAAATCAAACGACTTGAAAGTGTAACTGCAGCTAAAGTTAGTTCTATAAAGTCCTGATTCAAGAAGGCAGAATATAGAGGTATGCCACACTTTTCAGATTTATATTTATAACAAAATGTTTACAACAATTTTTGCCACATAACAACTATGTGCTACTTTGTGTTGATCTTTCACATACAATCCCAATAAAATACACTGAAGATTGTGATGTGACAGAAAGCTCATGTTGTATGAAAACCTTTGCGAGGCATGTGCATATTTCTTTTCTTTCTTCACATTTAGGTTCTGCATTGAATACCAATGTTTTGTGCATTACGACTTAAAATTGCATCATAACTCATATTTGGTTTCTATTATTTTGCCAAATTGATCTTTTCCCAACTAACATGGTTAAATGTACAGTGGTGTGAGAAATTATTTGCCCCCTTCCTGAATTCTTGTTTTACACATGTTTGTCACACTTAAATCTTTCAGATCATCAAAAATAATTTTAATATTTATCAAAGACAACACAAGTAAACATAAAATTCAGTTTTTGGAAGAATTTTTATTATTATTAAAGGGAAGAAAATCCAAACCTACATGACTCTGTGTGACAAAGGGATCACCCCCTAAACCTAATAACTGGTCGGGCCAACCTTAGCTGCAACAACTGCAATCAATAACTTGCAATGAGTCTTTTCCAGCTGTGGAGGAGTTTTGGCCCAACCATCTTAGCAGAATTGTTGTAGCTCAGCCAGATTGGAAGGTTTTCAAGCATGAAATGTCTTTTAAGGGTCAAAAGCACAAGATCTCAATAAGATTCAGGTCATGACTTTGACTTGCCCCCCTAAAGTCAGCCAATCAGAGGTGGACTTTCTGATGTGTTTTGGATCATTGTCCTGTTGTAGAACCCAAGCTGGTTTCAGATTGAGGTCACCAATAGATGGCCAGACATTCTTCTTAGGATTTTCTGGCAGCAGAATTCATGGTTCCTTTCTTTACAGCAAGTCTGAACAAGGTCCTGAAGCAACAAAACAGCCCCAATCCATCACACTACAAACACAAAATATAGCTGTTGGTATGACATTCTTTTTCTGAAATGCGATGGCACTTTTACGCCAGATATAACGGAACACACACCTTCCCAAAAGTTCAACTTTTGGTGACACAGGACCATGTAAGTCTAGATTTTTTTCTCCAAAAAAAAAAAAAAACTTCATTTAAAAACTGCATTCTGTGTTTAGTTGTGTTTTTTTTTACTCATATTTAAAAAAAAAAAATTGGTGATCTGAAACATTTAAGTGTGAGAAACATACCACAACAATTGGACATTAGGAAGGGGGGAAACACTTTAACACCGCTGTACATGTGACATAGTTATTCACAAGTCAGTCAAGTCATTAATTTCAAAAAACCTTTCCTTACTCTCAAATGTGTCAAACTCTCAGGTTCAAGTCCCGAGTTTGTATGTAAGCTTTCTCTGTGCATACTTTCTCCAGGTGCTCTGGTTACCCTTCTGAGTCCAAAGCCATGACTGATTAACTGTGAGCGTACACTATAGTTTGTCTTGTGTGTCCCTAGGTTGACCCTGGTATAGACTGGCGACATGTCCAGGTTGTTTCCTGCCTTGTTTCCCTTTTCCCTGCTTTGAAAGAAAGGAAGCACCCTCTTTGATGAATCCAGTGATGACGGCAGACCATCAGTCAGAGTCACACAGAGGCTGCTTTCCTGGAGGTCAGTGCATTGTGGGGGGGGGGGGGACTGTATGAAAGTTAATCTTCTTTAAAACAAGCATTTAAGGTTTTTATTGGATCTAAAAATGTCACAATGTTTTAACGGATTGTCCTGACCACATTTTATGGTAAATATGTGAAAAAAGCATTAAAATAACTCACCTTTCTAATGCACTGAGAAGGAAAAGTTTTGAAAAATCCAAATTTTGATTTCAACATTTATTCAGAGGAGAGAAAAAAAATAATGTTGAGAAAAAATAGTTTCAGCAAAATCACAAGTAGGACAAGTATCACTCTCCTGGTTGATGATACATTGCACAGCCTCCCTTTTTCCAATAGGACAGCACTTAGTCCCAGGGTCCGGTCTCCTGCATGTTTTACATGTGTCCCTATGCCAGCACGGCTGATTCTCATGATTTAAGTACTTCCTCATCATGTCATAAACCACGTTCTACAGGTATAAATTCACTATCATTTGATCCAGGTGTGTTGAACCAGAGAATGATCTACAGCATGTGTGATACCGCCCCTTGGGGACTGAATTTGGAGACTACTACTCCAGAATTGGTTGACAGGCTGCACAGTGGAGAAGTTGGTAGCACTGTTGCCTTGCAAAAGAAAGGGCCTGGGTTCTAAAGCTGAACTGGGTTCTTTCTGTATAAAGCTTGCATATTATCACCTTGAATGTGTCCATTCTCTCCTGATACTCCACCTTCTTACCACATTCCAAAAACATGACTGTTAGCTTAATTTGGACCTACTTTGGGGTATGTACTCTGAAATGGTTAACTAATCGTTATCAGTTGTAACTCCGTGGAAAATTATATCAGCAGACGTCACCAAACAACCGGCATATGTAAAACTGGAGGAGTTGCTAGCAAAGCATAATGGAAAGAAAAGCTATGACAAGTAGACCTACTATGACTGTTTATAACAACATAGCAGACAGAAACCCACCAACCATCCCTGTTTCCCTCCATCCCTTTGGATACTGTAGATTGTGCAGTTTTTGGGTTTCTCTCTGAGGGTTGTGATGTGGGCTATTAGTGCCGAATGGATGCCATCCGAACTGGACGGCATCCATTCTGCACTCAGTGTGAATGAAGCGTTACGCTCTCTTCAATTTAGCTCACCCCACAGGTTTTCTTTAGGATATAGGTTCGTGGACTGAGATGGCCAAGATGGTGTTATGTCTGGTGAACCATTTCTGTCTTGCATTAGTCATGTTTTGGATCATTATTATGTTACCTATTAAGGCCAGACTACGCCTGTTAAGGCATTATCAATTTTTTTGTAAAGAACACCTGCTTTTTATTTAGAATTTCCAGGTATTTTAAAGACGATGCCATGCACTATAACAATGTTCCTAAGGCCCTTGGAAGCAAAACAGGCCAAGAGCATCACAGGTCCTTCATTCTACTTCATAATGGGCTTGAGACGCTTTTCCCATATATACATCCTTGGCTTCATGCCTATTCCAGCTGGTAGATTTGCTGGAAAAAAAGCTGCTCCTCAGAAAAAAAAGAATATGGTTCCATTTAAAGTCCTAATGATGTTTAGCAAACTCTGCATGTTTACATCTTTGATGGTTGAACAGAAAAGGTTTTTTCCTGGTATCATTCCCAAACAACCAGTAGGCACATAGATAGGGTCTAATGCTTGTTATGGAGACTTGATCCCCCAAGATACCCCTCTTTTCTGCAGTTTTCTACACTGTATGCATAGGTGAAAATTATTCGGAATATGTGTGTCCAGTTATATTTGATGTAAAACATGTTTAGACAAAGAACACCAAAGCTACAGTCAAACATGGTGGTAGCAGTGTGATGGTCTGGGGCTCCATTGCCTCTTCAGGACCCAGATGATTTGCTGCAATTGATTGAACCACGCGCTCTACGAGAAAACTCAGAAGGAGAACTGCATGGCCATCAGACTTTGTGGTCAATCACATTTGGAAGAGGTCAGTGACACTAGTACTACCATCACCCAGAACCTTAAGTGGGAGCTGACCATAACCTCCCTCATTAAGAAGGCCCAGCAGAGGATGTTCTTCCTGCGGCAGCTGAGGAAGCTCAAACTGCCAACGGATTTCATGGTGCAGTTTTACACAGCCATCATAGAGTCCATCATCACCTCTTCCATCACCGTATGGTACACGGGGGCCACCACCAGGAACAGAGAGACTGCAGCGCATTGTGCGGACTGCTGAGAAGGTGATTGGCTGCAACCTCCGACCTTTACATGACCTGTACATCACCAGGACTTTGGGTCGTGCAGGTTGGATCGTGGCTGACCCTTCTCTCCTTGGACACAGCCTGTTTAACCCTCTCCCCTCAGGAAGGAGACTACGGTCTATCCGGACCAGAACTGCCCGCCACAGAAACAGCTTCTTCCCCTCAGCCATCAGACTCTTAAATAATAGCTAAATAGCCACACTATTCACCTGCTACTGTTACAAAAAAACAAACATATTGTTGTTTTTAACTAATTATTTAATTTAAAAGTATGTAATGTTTTTTGTTTTTACTTAATTTCTCTTTTTTTCTTGTCTTACTTCGTTATTTATCTGCACCGATACATCAGAGCAAATTCCTAGTCTGTAAATTTATTTATTTATTTTTTACTGGCAATGGCAATAAAGTGATTCTGATTCTGATCCTAAGCAAACCAGCAAGTCTACCTGGGAATGAGTCTAAATAACCTTTTGACGTTGGGCCTGGTTAGATGGGAAAGCTTTTTTAATGCCTTAATAAATGAAATCATTCTTTTTTTTTAGGCTTAGGCTGCCGCCCCCGCGACCCGACCCCTGATAAGCGGAAGAAAATGGATGGATGGATGGATTATTTTATTTTTTTAAACAGGTTTTTCTATTTACTCAGGATACCTTTGTGTGATATTAAATTTTGTTTGGTGATCTGAAACATTTAAGCATGACAAACAAAGCTATCAGCTGTTTCTCAGCTGCTAACCAAAGCTTTCTGTCTAATTTGTCATCAACTTACCCCATACTTTTTTGTTGAGCATTCTGTACTTTTCCTCCTCCCTCTATTTTTGCTTTCACCTTCAGCTGTGTCTTCTGCTCGTCCCCATGTCCTGCTGCTCATCCAATCTGTCCAGTCCTCTGTCCCTGCCCCACTCTGCCAGCTGGACATGGCCAGCGCCTTCCTACGGAGAGAACAGGTGTAGCGAAATACAGTCCACTGAGCACAAAGCTACCTGTGGCATTAAAAGGGCCTGGAACCAAGTTAGACTAAACATGTATGCACTGTGAAATACACTTTTGTTGCTGTATTTTTTAAAAAGGTGACAAACTGAAATAAATAGATTTATTTATCTTACATGCTGTTTATTGCATAGGACATCAAACACAGGTAGAAAAAACTAAATATATCTTCCTTCACTTGTATTCAGCTTACTGGGTAATTACATGTCACTGATAAAGCTTCATTTGGTGCTTCTCAAGGCATACATAAGCATGCAATGCTTAATCCTCTAAGTGGTTTAAATGATTGCAACAAAAACAGCGATAACATGGGGATATTTATGTCAGCTGCCTTCACTTATTAACAAGCAGCTCAGTTGAAACCCACCACCTATGCCATTACTCTCTAGGCTAGTAGCCTTGCCAACATAGTTATTAGCACTGGAAATTTTGGACATTTTGTTATGTTATACCGCTGACAACAATGTATTTCACTGGGATTTTATGTGAAGAACCAGCACAAAGTAGTTCATAATGGCCAAGTGCTAATCCATTTGTATTCAGCACGACTGAGTTAGTCTTTTGTAGAACTTTATTTTATTTTTGATGCAGTTTGGGGCATGTCTCTACCAGCTTTGCACATCCGAAAGCCTGACGTTTTTGCCCTTTATTTTTTATAAAATAGCTCAACCTCAGTAGGTCTGGATGGTGAATGTTTGTGAGGATTCATTGTTCGGTTTTGTTGCCACAGGATTAAGGTCTAGACTTGGATCTTCTTCAATTTCACTGTAACACGGGCTGCTACAGGAGATACTTCCTGCCCACAGCCATCAGCGTTTACAACAGCTCCTTGAAGAAACTTCCCGCTTACCCTTTGGGATCAATAAATTTTTGTTGAATTTGAATTGTCTGTGTCACTTTTGCAAATGACTATGCTTCTTTCTTAACCATTCCACTGCAGCTCTAGCTTTATGTTTATAATTTGTGATCCTCTGACCCAGTCTCAAGTATTTTTCAGCAACTACGGTTTCCTTCCAGCATTGCCCTGTATTTAGCTCTATCTCTCTTCCCATCAAATCTGGCCATCCTTGCTGAAGTGACAAAGAGAAGCATCCCATAGCATTATGCTGCCTGCACCATGCTTAGGCTGTATCTTACTATTTTTACAGTTGCACCATGTTCAGATGATGGATTCTATATTGTTCGACATTTGGGACATTGTTTTATCACCTAACCCTGCTTTAAACCTCTCCACAACATATCTGCTGTGTTCCTTGATCATGATACTGTTACTGCACTTCCTTTTATGTAGGGTAGCAGAGTAAACAGGATGGAATACAGATGCATGCCACACCTTTTAGACTTTTAATGGTAAAAAATCAACTTTTTTTATTGTGGGCATAAGTCAACAAGAAAATGGTGTAAACATGCATACATACATACATCCATCAGGGTTGCGTGGGGGCTGGTACCTATCTCCAGCAGTCATGGGGCGAGAGGCAGGATACACCCTCGACAGGTTGCCAGTCCATTTACAGGGCAACACTAAGAAATACAGGACAAAAAACCATGCGCACACACACTCCGGAGTACCTGGAGAAAACCCACGCATGCACAGGGAGAACATGCAAACTCCATGAAGAAAGACCCCAGGCTGGGATTCAAACCTGGAATCTTCTTGCTGCAAGGCAACTTTGCTACCAACTGGGCCACTGTGCAGCCCGTCATGCAATACAATACATTTCAAATCTATTTAAAAAAATGTGTACTTCTTTCAGTTTGGGAATTATTGAATTTAACATTTTGCTTATTATTTCATTTCAGACTTCGAAAAACACAAGGAGTGTACAAGCATCCAAATAGTGGATCTTAACCTTTTGCCACAAGGGAAGAGATTGATCTGCAGCATTGTCGGGATGTGGTTTGAATTCCCCCTGCTTTGCTTGTTTTTTGTTTCAGATGTGGAGAAAAAAAAGCTTGTTTTGTCTCATTTGTCTCTTCAACTCAAAGCAACAGTGATCCCTGACAAGACCCGTTAGCAACCTTTGACCCTGATGACCTGAGCCCCAATTGATCATTGTAGCACACAGATTAGCAATGAACCATGGGATTTGAAGTTCCTCCTGGTTTCCATCAAAGGTTCCTTGTCTTTTCAAGATGAATATTTGGCTGTGTGGATCAAGTGGGAGTGGACAGCTAATTTCAAACAAATTAGTGTTGCAAAGTGGCACTCACTGGTTTTGAAACCAATGCTAATTACATTTACAGTTGGAAAATGAACAACTGGATAAAGCAAAACTGATATTTGGAAACGAACTTCATCTTAATTGGTGGGTAGGATATCCCTTGGGTTTCATTTTGATATGGATCACTGAAACCTGCCAGTTCTGTGAATGTGCTATGAGATTTAGATGAAGCTGGGTCTGTAATGTGATCAGAGTGTTACGAGCCTTTTCGGTCCAAAGTTAGCTGCTGTCGTGAGGACGGAGGGAGGTAGCTGAGGGTAAGCGGAGGGTCATTGAAATGGATGTGATGTGAATCTACTAGAAGTCTCCGGTGGGCTGAAGGGGGGAAGAATTAGATTAGTGGGAGAATGCAATCAGTGTGACTACATTACCGAGCATGTTGAGTGGGGCAGAGAAAGAAGATGTGACTGACAAGATGTTACAGTGCAAAACTTCTTAAGACCATGCTGAAAATACTTTAAAGATTGGGGAGGGGCAAAATGACATCTAAGGAAATAGGTTGGTTTATCTGGAGTTTATGCACACTTATTTAGAAAATATCATTTTTGTGTTTTTGAAAATGAATCAACCAAAAATAACTAAAATGCATTACGGCTTTGTGCCAGCTAGGAGTTTCAACAAAGGAAAGGAGTGAATAGGCATGGGGGTGGGGGGTTTGCTGAGCGTGCAGGCAGTCTCCTTTTACACTATTTACCCTGACTACAAACCTAATTAGCTCAAATCAGATTTGGTGTTTACACTAGCATCAGGAGATGATTAAGTGAAACCTAACATCCCTGTCTCACGTTCCCCGCTTGTCGTCTTCGGATTTGTTGGTCTTAGAAACTCGAAAACACATGCTAGCACACCCAGA
Organism: Valencia hispanica; assembly: GCA_963556495.2. Classification (NCBI taxonomy): domain Eukaryota; kingdom Metazoa; phylum Chordata; class Actinopteri; order Cyprinodontiformes; family Valenciidae; genus Valencia; species Valencia hispanica. The sequence goes on along the minus strand of OY747700.1, from coordinate 52,898,930 downwards.
TATGTAATGACAACCAGTCACTTTTAAAACATCAGCCCATGCAATTCCTCCTGCCCTTTTTGTGCAATAACTGCCTAACTGGCTGGGCCTTGTAAGGCAAAATTACACATTTTAGTAGTTTAAAAAACATTTTGGCATTCAATTATAGTACATTCATTTTTCTTTTAATTAGGTCTTTATTTGAAAGATATCAAATAGTGATCTGCCAACCACAAAAACAATCCTATATCTCGCTTGTCTTGAGCAACTTCAGAATGTACATCACTTCCATTATATTCTGAATCAAATGTCTGATTTTCAGAAATACAAGCAATAAATTTGGTGTGATCATCTGAATGTTTTAATGAGATGTGTGAAACTACTAAGCAAAAAAAAAAAAAGCTATTCGTCATTGTAGGATAACCCTTTACATTTAAACAAATTATGAGATCCAAGTCTAATGGTATATCATTAAAAACCAGCCAACACAATCAACATGCATTCCTAAAGATTTCAAAATCTGTATTTCAGTGTTTAAAACATTATGGGTTTGTTTGAGATTTATAAAAACTTAAGGCCACCTCGGGGACTTGGGACTAGTGAACTGATAAAAAAACAACATGGTCTTTCTGACTAGAGAACCTGTAACCTTTAGGGACAAGAAGATCCTTTACACAGAAAAGATCCTTCTTATTTAAACACTTGGCAGAAGTGGCTCTGGATCAATTTGTCATTTTGTAAAACCCATTTTGTACGAATGTGTTGCCATGTCGTTCCAGGCTAAATCCCTTCACACGGTGATCAAACCCTACTGGTGTTAAAAAAGATTAGCTAATGAATGCTTCATTTTCCTTTTGGTAAACAACGCAAACCTATCAATGGTAGCTCAGCCCTACACCAGTGTGTGTTTCTTGGTGAAAACAGCCTCTGTGGATTGTGTGATCTGTAGTTCATCTCACCTCTAGTTCACAGATTCACTTCAATTTGGCAATGTGACAACTTTAGTTTTGGGCTCAGAGTGCGTTGAACAATTTGGACCCCAACACACTGCCTTTGTTCTTTCACACATTACACCAACGTGCAACAAATGTGTTTCAGGGAACTTTTTGAGAGACTATGTGCAATGTTGCTTCAAGACATTATTTCAGGCTTATTCAGCAGAAGAGACACCAAAGCCCTACACCATCACTGAAGCTGAACATGGTTTGGAAATGTAAATGTTCTTTTCACTAAACAGTTCCACAAGCCTCCATTTATGTTGCCTCCAATAAGTCATAACTCACCCGAGGCAGCTACATGTGATTTCACTTTTAAAATGATTTCTTTGTCAAATATGCACAGATCCAGTCTTGGGATAATTTAACACAACAGGGTGGGGTTATGGGTTTGACCAAAATTTGAGAGTAGTAAGCAGAAAACAATAAGCTCTAACCTGGACAACCAAACAAGTAAAATTTGGGTTAGGCTGGTAGCTATCTCCAATCTCCAATGCTCAAAGGGAGACGCACACCGAGGACAGGCCCTCTGTTTTTCACAGAGATACACAGAAAAAATAACCAACTGAGCAATTTCTGAGTGGCCAACTAACCTATCAATTTGTCCACTATCTGTCCACTATCGACCTCTGTCCCAACAATATAAACTCAGCATTTGAAATAAATAAATTACTTTTATAGGCTGTAGATGTCATTGAAGTTCAAGTGAAGGATAACAGTTTAATCTTAACAGTGAGCTGGGGCTCACAGTTTTAAGCTTCTATAAGCTTATAATTACATATATATCCGGAGAAAACTTTTTTGACCCTGAAGTAGCACTGTTTGTAGGTATTTTGGTGATAAGTCAGGGAAAAAAAACAAAAGTCAAAGGATGTTCACTAGCCCAGATGCTAGCTGTGCATAGCAAAATTTGCAAACCAATTTATAGACAAACACTGGTGTTTATGAGGAATTTAAAAAGAAATGTTAAAAAAAAATCATAATCAGGTTTATTGGCCAAGTTTGTACACACAAACAAGAAATGTGACTTAGGCTACGCTATCAATATCCAAACATTTGAAACATGAAAAATTTAGTGAGAAATAAAATAGTTTTTTTATGTAAATATGTATACATATTGTTTTACAAAAGAAGAAAATGTTGAATTGTGGCAAATATGGATCGTCTGAGACTGTTAAGTGTTCATACAGTATCATACAGGGACCCTGGGTGAAGATATTGTCTCTGTGACGGCTGGTTTTTGCAAATAGTCCTTTTATGGTAAAAGTCTAAACAGTTTATGTCCAGCATATGTGGGGTCTGCAGAAATGTTAGCAGTGCCTTACCTTACCCTAGACCTGTACAAGTCCTGGATTGAGGGAAGTTCAGTGCTGATGATACATCTTCCATTATGATGGGAGCAAAGTATGAAAGATGCTGTATAACATAAGTTGATGTTATATGTTTAAATATAAGCAACTAGCTAATGGTATCATTACCCCTGAAACGTATAAAACATTGAGAAATAGATAGCTCCAAAGGGATTGAAACAACCAAAATTAAAAGAAAGGTGAAGAAGAGAAAGGATGAAACCCACCAACTACTCGTCTGTTTAGTGGGAAGACTATTAGCAGCTAGGGGTAATATTTAATGGCTGCTATATACTTATACTTAATATTTTGAAAAGTTAAGATGTTATACAATGTCATATCTTAAACCAGTTGTATTTTTTTTCAGGAGTGACAACCTACATGGCCAACTTTGATAACCATGAAAATATGAAGCAAAATGTGTAAAAACACATAAATTAAACAGAGTTGTTCCTCAGTACATTTTCATGAACCTAATCCTTATTTACTTTGTTTGGAAACTTGCTTTCCTGACCATAACCCAGGGTAGGTACTTCCATTAAGGGTTTTAATGACTCTAGCAAATGTTATCTAGTAGCAAATGTTGTCTACTGTTTTGCTTTACAGGAATTTAAGTAAATGAAGTTAATATTTTAATCAAAATGGTTTCAGATTTTCTTTCTACTATATGGCTTTGCAATAATTAAGACAATACATTTTTTTCTATTATTAGAACTCTACTGACTATTTCTACTTTTATTTCAACACGATCAATAGATAAAATGGTTACTTTTATGTTAATACAATGAGCTTTATTTGAATGGTGATATGAATTTAAAAATCAAAAGTTCCAATCAATTTGTAAGACGTGTCATTTTGCTACATATATGTAACCTTACAAGCTAAATCATGTACCGAAGCTAACCTTGTCCTTTATTTTTAGAAACGTTTAGTTAAATACCAAAATCCAAAAGGGTCTTATGTTTCATTACTTGTAGAACCACGGATATAACCAAACCCCCTCGTAAACGTCCATCCCTGTTCACTCCTTATGCACAGCTTAACAGCCCCAAATCCATCCCAACCAGTTAATCCCAACATCTGCCTCTCCGACCCCCAACCTCCTAGTCTTTTATGCCCACATACATCCCAGCGCCAAGTACAACCCCCACACTTATGGTACCCAGGCCTGCAGAGAAAGCAAACAAAGTGGAAGTAAATGGGCAAACATGACTCTAAACACAGAGTGTTTGGGTTCTGGACCCCTTTTTTTTCGCCGCCTGCGCTGTTGGTTGTCCTCCGTGTATCAGGTTTAGCTGTTTGCCTCTCCCAGAAATGAGAAATCTTCTGCACACCCCTGAAACTATACATGCATTGGTAAAATATGTTAACAAATGAGTGTGGCTTTGGTTGATGTGCCCACATTGTAGGCTAAACGAGAGCCCTTCGAACTAAATTTTGCATGAAGGTGGCAGTGAAGGATATATTTCTATTGCTGTTGCGTGTCTTTTGAAGTTCGGCTGGAGTTTTAAATAGTCCCATATTCCCTCTTTCCTGATTATAACCACATAATGAATTCCAAGCTAATTTGATCTATCTTTTTAAATTACACCCTGTGAGTTTCGCAGGGTGTAAAATGACATCTTCTTCTTGATGGTTTACACAGCCTGTGTAGATCAGAGGATCAGTGTGTGAACTGATGTGTGTGTTTGTTGTATATGAAAAGTATGCGTGCGTGTGTGTGTGTGTGTGCGTGTGTGGGTGGGTGGACGTTGTGTGTAAGTCTGCAGGAGCTGTGAGAACTAACTTTCCCTGTGACAACCACAAGGCCACGTGGAGGGGAAACAGGGAGTATAAGTAACAAACCTGTTATTGTTTCACCCACATCAGCATCTTCTTCATGCCACACACACACACACACACACACACACCATGCCAAGGCTTTTCCCAGGATCAAAGGCAGGAACTGAGACCGACTCAAGATCCAAGTGTGACAATAACTACACGCATTATTCGTCTGAGCCTGAGTCGGTGTTTGTGGCGCTGAGGGATCTGCAGCAGTCCTTCCCATGACCAAATCCTTCACAAACTGGGTTACTCACTTGATGTTTCAGAGCTGAGAGAAATCTTGGACAGCCCACCGGAACAAATACGGTTGCCAGCACAGCTCGGTTTCTTTTCCAGTCTCGAGGGGCTTTTGGGAAACGTAAAAAATCTCCCAAAAGTAACGATATTTTGTTTGACTCTGGATAAGGCTTATACAGTGCCTTAGAAAGCTGTAAAATTTCATAAGCCAACACAAAGCAGTATATTACTCTGAGTCTTTTTTTTTAAATCTAGAAACTGTAGCTTTCATCTGTATTCAGTGCCCTCTTTTCTGATAGCCTTAAATAAAATTCAGCGCAACCAAAGGCCTTCAAAAACCACAAAATTAGTAAATTAGTTTGTGTAATTCAATCGGTTTTTTGTTTTTAATTTTTTGCAATGTGCAAAGATTATATTCCTTATGTATATTTACACTAACTAAATAAATTAAATTGAATTGGATTGAATTGAGGTTTATTACAGGACATTAGTGCAGAAACAAGGCACCACCCCTACAATGATACATGGTGGTGGAAGCATTATGCTGTGGAGTTCCTTTTCCTTTGCAGAGACAGAAAACCTTGTCAAAGGTGATGTTATTTTTCACAATGTTGTGATATTTCACCTGAAATTACACTAAAATATATCGATGTTGTGGCTGTACTTTGACAAATTGTGTTAACATATCATAGGTACAAATAACTTTGTTATTGGTCAGGTTTGAAGGCTGAGGGCATCTGCAACTTGTACGTTAAAGATTTAAATTGAATTTAATTACAAGTTCACTGGCTGAGAGCAGTAACGACTGAATCACCAACATAATCGGGAGATAAAATAATCTAAATATTACATGTTTGCAAAAGCTCAAATAAATTGAAGAAGCAAAAGTAACTTTTCAACAACTATTTGTAGGTAAATTTACCTCTAATTAAAACACTTTGGTTCCTTTTCATCCACATTTGGTTTATTGAATCAATAGATTTTTATTGATTTCATGTTTTTCTCATAAAAGCTGTTTTTACAGTTGTTATCCAGAACGTTTCACTGCAGAACCTTGGAGCAGCATTCCACTGGGCTAAGGTGCTGCTTCTAATCCTTTAATATCAGCTCTTATTGGCACAGTCCACCAAAAAGAGGCATCAAAAATGTTTTTCCTTCAACTCTGTTTATTCCTACATTTTTTTTCACATGACTATCCTTTTATTCTAATAATCCCATAATTTGTTTTCTTTTTCCACGCAAATTTCTTTCGTTGCACGAACGACAAGAATTAAAAAGCTTTGATAAATCAGCCACTGACTAAATGCCAGCTGTCAAACAGACAGTAGCATTTAGGTAATTCATTATTCACCGCAGATGATATCTGCCATGACACGCAACAAAGAAAGGGGGTCCAGGGTTTTTGGGCTCAGCATACTCTTTGAACTAAAATGTGATGTATTCTTGGTAGCTGAATTAGAACAAAGTTAAAATAAAGAAATAAATTAGGAAAAAATGAAACTAAGTAAAAACAAATCCTGGAAGTCTACTGCTCTGATGTCACCACCGTGCCTTAAGTTAGCCAACTCCATCCAGTGGAGGGAATGCTGTCTGATGGGTCTACGAGGGATCCACTGTGGCTGGTCACAACCTCACTGGTAAGTGCCTATAACACTACTGCTCCTCTCGTAATGTTACCAATTGTGCCCCAAGGTGCCACTGTCCTTACAAATGTAATTATCTGGATACCAATTGCAGGATCTACAAGTAGACCAGATTCTGTCCCAATTTAATGTTGTGCTTCCACTGCATGCACTCCGCCACGCACGCCGCAGCAAAAAACGCTCACTTTGTAGTCAATGAGAGCGTTTCCACTGCGCCGGCCGCCATTTCGCCATCCGGCAAAAAAAAGGATCAATTCTATTTTTGATGGACGCAGGAGCAAGTTCACAGTCAATCTATACAAATCACACAGCACCAACAGGATGCCGAACAAGCACAACATCAGTTTTTTCAAAATAAATCAATAAAGACAGACTAGATTTCTTTTAATATGCAGAACTATATTAATATAATCACGCGTATATTTATACATATATGTTGTCTAAAATAATCGTGTGTGTTTATACATAATTTACTCGCATAATATAATTCGTATTTAATTCTGAAAGCTATTTTGTCATTTCCTTACACACGAGACGTAGTAGGTGTGTGGGTCAACAAATATGTTATTCAAACTCACGCCAATGACTGACGCAATCTGCTTGGATTCCTTAAATAGGAAACTTTTTAACTGATTGGAATGTTTGTATAAATGTATTGAAATGACTTCTTGTTAAGTGCCTTGAGATGACATCTGTTGTGAATTGGCGCTATATAAATAAACTGAATTGAATTGAATTGAATTGAGATACGAGAGAAAAGCAACAGGACAACATGGACGAAGAGAAACTAATACTTGAAGTGGAAAATCATAAAATACTTTATGATTTTACTTTTTTCCGCATTTATTACTGGCTTTTGCAATTCCCACGCATGCTTCTTTGAGCACCTCTGCGCTTCGGACAGGACCGCTCCTGTCCGAAGCATTCTAAGCATCCGTTCTACATCCGCATGTAGAACGCATCCAGTGGAAATAAGGGACGGGAGCGAACGGCTGCGGAATGCGTTTTGGAGCGCATGCAGTGGAAATTAGGGGTAACTCTTTTCTCCTGGTGTTCTCAGCTTCCTGCTCCCAACACCTTCCTGCCTGTTGACAGGAGATGTAATTGATCTTCTTTTTCGTCCCTCTTCTTTTCATTCTCCTCCCTTTTGACTTGTTGTCATCATTTTCCTGTTACATATTTTCCCCCTGATGTTTTTAAACATCTTCTTCTCTGACATACAGTGGCTTGCAAAAGTATTCGGCCCCCTTGAACTTTTCCACATTTTGTCACATTACAACCACAAACATGAATCAATTTTATTGGAATTCCACGTGAAAGACCAATACAAAGTGGTGTACACGTGAGAAGTGGAACAAAAATCATACATGATTCCAAATATTTTTTACAACTAAATAACTGAAAAGTGGGGTGTGCGTAATTATTCAGCCCCCTTTGGTCTGAGTGCAGTGAGTTGCCCATAGACATTGCCTAATGAGTGCTAATGACTAAATAGAGTGCAGCTGTGTATAATCTAATGTCAGTACAAATACAGCTGCCCTGTGACGGCCTCAAAGGTTGTCTAAGAGAATGTTGGGAGCAACAACACCATGAAGTCCAAAGAACACACCAGACAGGTCAGGGATAAAGTTCTTGAGAAATTTAAAGCAGGCTTAGGCTCCAAAAAGATTTCCCAAGCCTTGAACATCCCACGGAGCACTGTTCAAGCGATCATTCAGAAATGGAAGGAGTATGGCACAACTGTAAACCTACCAAGACAAAAAGACCAAAACTCACAGGCCAAACAAGGATAGCGCTGATCAGAAATGCAGCCAAGAGACCCATGGTGACTCTGGACGAGTTGCAGAGATCTACAGCTCAGGTGGGAGAATCTGTCCATAGGACAACTATTAGTGGTGCACTGCACAAAGTTAGCCTTTATGGAAGAGTGGCAAGAAGAAAGCCATTGTTAAAAGAAAACCATAAGAAGTCCCGTTTGCAGTTTGCCACAAGCCATGTGGGGGACACAGCAAACATGTGGAAGAAGGTGCTCTGGTCAGATGAGACCAAAATGGAACTTTTTGGCCAAAATGCAAAACGCTATGTGTGGCGGAAAACTAACACTGCACATCACTCTGAACACACAATCCCCACTGTCAATATGGTGGTGGCAGCATCATGCTATGGGGGTGCTTCTCTTCAGCTGGGACAGGGAAGCTGGTCAGAGTTGATGGGAAGATGGATGGAGCCAAATACAGGGCAATCTTGGAAGAAAACCTCTTGGAGTCTGCAAAAAACTTGAGACTGGGGCGGAGGTTCACCTTCCAGCAGAACAACGACCCTAAACATAAAGCCAGGGCAACAATTCAATTTCAATTCAATTCAATTCAGTTTATTTATATAGCGCCAATTCACAACAGATGTAATCTCAAGGCACTTAACAAGAAGTCATTTCAAGACATTTATACAAACATTCCAATCAGTTAAAAAGTTTCTTATTTAAGGAATCCCAGCAGATTGGGTCAGTCATTGGCGTGAGGTTGGGCCCCGTTGATGTAGACTATCCAACCACAGCAATCCTTCAGCAATCCCTCATACTGAGCAAGCATGTAGAGACGGTGGAGAGGAAAAACTCCCCTTTAACAGGAAGAAACCTCCAACAGAACCAGGCTCAGGAGCGGCCATCTGCCACGACCGTGTGGGGGTTTGAGAAGACAGAGCAGAAACACAGAAGGAAAAGAAGATCTGATATAAGAGAACTTTCTATGTTACAGAAAGTAAAAAGTTGATAACAGGACACAGTGGATGTTCAGTTACTGGGAGGACCATCCCAGTTGATGCCCCCCGTCCAACAGGGCATTGCAGCCAAGCAGGATACCAGACCAGGTATATCTTCTATGGAGAGAAAAACACTGAGAGAAAACAAAGTTAACAGTCGAAATAACAGAATGTACTGTAATACAACTGGAGAGTCGTAGGAGAAAAGGAAGTAGCAGAGTGAAGAAAATTGGTAAGTCTGTCCTCCAGCAGTCTAAGCCTATAGCAGCATAACTACAGAGATAGCTCAGGATGACCTAAGCCACTCTAACTATAAGCTTAATAAAAAAGGAAAGTTTTAAGCCTGGCCTTAAAAGTAAACAGAGTGTCTGCCTCACGGACTAAAGCTGGGAGCTGGTTCCACAGGAGAGGAGCCTGATAACTAAAAGATCTGCCTCCCATTCTACTTTTAGAAATCCTAGGAACTACAAGTAAACCTGCAGTCTGAAAGCGAACGGCTCTGTTAGGAACATATGGAACAATTACATCTCAGATGTATGATGGAGCTTGATTATTAAGGGCTTTGTATGTAAGAAGAAGGATCTTAAATTATATTCTGGATTTAACAGGGAGCCAATGAAGGGAAGCTAAAACAGGAGAAATGTGATCTCTCTTTCTAATATTCATCAGAACTCTTGCTGCCGCATTTTGGATCAACTGAAGGCTTTTAATGGCATTTTGTGGACTACCTGATAGTAAAGAATTACACTAGTCCGGCCTTGAGGTAACAAATGCATGGACTAATTTCTCAGCATCACTCCTGGACAGGATGTTTCTAATTTTAGCAATATTCCGGAGGTGAAAGAAAGAAATCCTAGAAACCGGTTTAAAATGGGATTTAAATGTCAAGTCTCGGTCAAAATTAACGCAGAGGTTCTTTACGTTATTACTGGGGGCCAATTTAATGCCATCCAGATGAAGTGATTGACTATTCAGTTTCTGTTTAAGAACTTCTGGTCCAAAGACAGCAACTTCTGTTTTGTCAGAATTTAAAAGCAAAAAGTTTAGGGTCATCCATGTTTATATGTCTTCCAGACATGCCTGTAATCTACCTAACTGACTGGGTTCATCAGGGTTTATGGATAAATATAATTGTGTATCATCTGCATAGCTGTGGAAATTTATCCCATGCTGTGTAATGATTCTACCAATTGGGAGCATATATATGGTGAACAGAATTGGTCCAAGCACAGAACCCTGTGGAACTCCAAAAGTAACCCTTGAGAGTGAAGAAGATTTATCATTTAGAAGAACAAACTGGAATCTATCAGACAAATATGATTTAAACCAGCCTAGTGCCGTTCCTTTGATCCCCGCAACATGTTCAAGCCTTTCTAGGAGAATATTATGATCGACTGTGTCAAAAGCAGCACTGAGATCTAACAAAACCAGAACAGACACAAGTCCATTATCTGAAGCCATGAGAATATCATTAGTAACCTTCACCAGTGCTGTTTCAGTGCTATGATGAGCTCTAAAACCTGACTGAAACTCTTCAAACAGCTCGTTACTGTTTAGATGCTCACAGACTTGATTAGCAACAATTTTCTCAAGGACTTTGGATAAGAAAGGAAGGTTAGATATAGGTCTGTAATTCACTAAGTCATCTTGATCAAGGGAAGGTTTCTTGAGTAAAGGTTTAATTACAGCTATTTTAAATTCCTGTGGTACGTATCTGTTTACTAAGGATAGATTCATCATATCCAAAATGGGGCCAGGATCCAAATGGAACACTTCTTTAAATAATTTGGTGGAAATTGGGTCCAACATACAAGTTGAAGGTTGAGATTAGGCTAATATTTTTGATAATTCCGAAAGCTCGACTGAATCAAAACAGCCTAAGCACAACTGAGGTTCTACAGTTCTTTCCGATACTGCCTCATTTACTGAGGAAGAAGTAATCATGTTTGGGAGGATGCCAAGGATTTTATTTTTAATATAATTAAAATCATCACTGCTAAGAGCTGGGGGAATAGTTGGCTCAACAGAGCTATGACTCTGTGTAATTTCGGCAACTGTACTAAAAAGAAACCTAGGATTGTTTTTATTCGCCTCTATTAATGATGAAAAATATGCTGTTCTAGCTTGTCGAAGGGTCTTTTTATACAGCAATAGACTGTTATTCCAGGTTAAATAGGAATCCTCTAGGTGTGTAGAGCGCCATTTTCTCTCCAACTTCCTAGTATTCTGCTTTAAAGTACGCAACTCTGCGTTGAACCAAGGAGACAGCCTCCTATGGCTAGCCAATTTCTTTTTTAAGGGGGCTACACTATCTAATGCCAAACGCAATGAGGACGTAATGCTGTGAACCAGATCATCAATTTCTGAAGGGTTAGAAATAGAATTGCTGCCATCCACTGTGTTACCCTGAGACACTAAGGAAAGTAAGAATGGAACAGATTCTTTAAGAATTGTTACAGCATTGTCTGATAAAGCTCTACTATAATGACATTTTCTTTCAGATTTAAGATGGTCAGTTAAAGTAAATTCAAAAGTTATTAAGAAGTGGTCAGACAGGACCGGGTTATGTGGGTGGACTGTTATTTCCTCACACTCAATACCGTATGTCAGTACAAGGTCCAAAGTGTGTTTACCCGACTGGGTCAATCCCTGTACTTTTTGAGTAAAGCCAATTGAGTCTAAAATAGCATCAAAGGCTGCATTTAGGCTATCACTTTCAGTATCCACATGAATATTAAAGTCCCCTACTATAATAACCCTATTAGTATTTAATACTAAATCAGATAAAAAATTTGAGATCTGATCCAAGAATTGAGATTAAGGGCCTGGTGGACGATACAAAACCACTAACAAAAATGGTCTTAATGTTTTGCAACTTGGATGAGGAAAATTAAGGGTTAGATGTTCAAAAGAACTGTAGCTATCAATTGGTCTGGGACAAGTTAGTAAATCAGAACGAAAAATGGTTGCAACTCCTCCTCCTCGCCCAGTATTTCTAGGAATGTGAAAATTTTAATGACTGGAAGGAGTTGACTCATTTATACTGACATAATCCTCCTGCTGCAACCAGGTTTCTGTGAGACAAAGGAAATCAATGTGATTATCCCAAATCAAGTCATTTACTAACAAAGTATTTGAGGAAAGAGATCTTATGTTTAATAAACCACATTTAATAGATTTATTTTTCTAACAATGTAATGGTTCAAAACAAAACATATCCATGTCTTAGAATGGCCCAGTCAAAGTCCAGATCTAAATCCAATCGAGGAATCTGTGGCAAGATCTGAAAACTGCTGTTCACAAACGCTGTCCATCTAATCTGACTGAGCTGGAGCTGTTTTGCAAAGAAGAATGGGCAAGAATTTCAGTCTCTAGATGTACAAAGTTGGTGGAGACATACCCTAAAAGACTGGCAGCTGTAATTGCAGCAAAAGGTGGTTCTACAAAGTATAGACTCAGGGGGCTAAATAATTACGCACATCTCAATTTTTAATTATTTATTTGTAAAAAATGTTGGCAATCATGTATTATTTTTGTTCCACTTCTCACGTGTACACCATTTTGTATTGGTCTTTCACGTGGAATTCCAATAAAATTGATTCATGTTTATGGCTGTAATGTGACAAAATGTGGAAAAGTTCAAGGGGGCCGAATACTTTTGCAACCCACTGTATCTCTCCTTTAGACACCCTCCACCCACTGCCCCTCTAAGCCTTTCCATAATCTCTCCATGTTTCACTCTTGACCTCACACCCAACAAGGGTCATCTGACCCTTGTTCCTCAAACTTCACCTCATGTATTTTTCTACCCTGACATGAAGGCAGAACTGAAGACCAAATTTATCATTTTTTTCTCAGTTCCTCTCTTATGGCCCCTCTGTGATCTCTTTCTGTTCTCTTGGGCTCAGCTACATCTGAAGGCAGGAATTGAGAGGAAAGGTCTAATGGCCTTCCCACAAGCACCTAGCAGCACGCCTCAACTCACAAGTTGCATTACAATTGAGCTGTAGTGGCTGGGGTCGTCCGAAAAGAAATGCGAAGTGGTCTGTATGCGACACAAGCACAACACAACAATGAAGGACATGGAAGCTATGTTGAACATTCTGCTCAGTTTCTGGCTTTTTGTCAGACTCAGTCACTGTTGTGAGTTTTTCCAAATGGCGAGTCGGATTAATGTAAGAGAGTCCCTCTTGTTGCAACCAATGACTCCCCCCTATGCGGACGTGTAAATTAATTTGCAATCATGCAATGTATTTACCCAAGACAACCAGCAGAGGGTGATGTGGGATAATAATTTGGAAATTTGGAGGCAGTAAAGTAGCTATTTCGATACTGTTGTATGCCAAAATAGAGATTAGAGCTTGGCTTGATAAAAAGAGCAAAGTTAACATAAGCAGGGACGATGCTAATACATCAACAGCCTTAGAAAGGCAAGTGCAACCTTGAGAGACATTCTGGTCCACTCTCCATACCAGATGTTCCAGTTTGTGTTTGCCAACCTCCAAAAAACATCACAAAGAAGAAGAAGAAGGTTGCTGCCGTGTTATTTTCAGGCTAATGTGAGCATGCTAACGGGAGTCCTGATGAAAACTTTGTTAAGAAATAGACACAAGTAAGGATATTACCAATATTTTCAGCGGGAGATTATGTTGTATTTTGGACACAAGACTTGTTGTGGACTAGCTACTTTACTGGAGTGCAGTCATTGGACCATCGTGGGCGTAAGAAGACCCTTTCTGTTTCAGAAGGCTGTAATATGTCAATGATATGTGGCTTCAAACGGTGAGTTGCACATTACCTTGCTTTATTTCAATTTAATTCAATTCAAAAATACTTTATTCATCCTATAGGGAAATTAAGTGCTGTTGTAGCTCATACAATTAATTCTTTAAGGAGTTGTTGTAGATCATGATGGCTGTGAGCAAGAAGGATTTCCTGTAGCGGTCTGTATTGCAGCGAAACTGAAGAAGCCACTGACTGAAGACACTCTGTTGTTGTAGGATAGTCTCATGAAGGATGCTCAGGGTTGTCAATTTTTTTATTTTAATTTTATGAAGAATCCCTCTTTGCATCAGCAACAGTAGTGCCAAGAACAGAACCAGAGTTCTCAATCAGGTTGTTGAGCCTTTTTAAGTCCCTGGCTCTGAGGCTCCTACCCCAACAGATGACGGCTGAAGAGATTACACTCTCCACAACAGACCTGTAGAAGATTTGCAGCATCTTGGTGCCAACCTTGAAGGACCTAAGCTTCTTCAAGAAGTACAGTCTGCTCTGTCCCTTCTTATAGACGGCTTCCCTGTTCAGTTTCCAGGGGAACTCCGAGGTATTTATACTCCTCAACCACCTAAACTTCTTCTCCCATGATGGAAACAGTGTTTGACTTATCCCTGTTCCTTCTGAAATCTACAATCATCTCCTTTGTTTTGTTCATATTCAAGGTAAGACAATTATTTCCAAACCATGTCACTAAGCGGTCCACCAGCTCTTTGTATTTAGCTTCTTGTCCATCTCTGATACACCTGACAATTGCAGAGTCATCTGAGTATTTCTGCAGATGACAGGTCTCTGATTTGTACTGGAAGTCAGAGGTGTACAGAGTGAAAACGAATGGTGAGAGAACAGTCGCCTGTGATGCTTCTGTTCTGCTGACCACCTGGTTTGATACACAATTCTTCAGTCTCACAAATTGTGGTCTGTTGGTCAGGTAGTCATTGATCCAGGCGATTGTTGAGGGCTCCACCTGTGGCTTCAGGAGTGTCTGACAAAGCAAATCAGGCTAAATTGTGTTAAATGCACTGGAAAAATCAAAGAACATGATCCTCACAGTGCTGCCTGCTTTGTCCAGATGAGAGTGGGTTGGTTGAAGCGGGTGGATGATGGCATCTTCAACTCCAACTCCACAGTGATAAGCAAACTGCAGCAGGCGCTGATATGTTCTTGTTCGCTAATTCAGGGGGCCCAACAGGAGTCTCTCCAGGACCTTCATGATGTGGAATGTCAGGGGAACAGATCTATAGTCACTGATAACTGATGGGGGATTTTTCTTCGGTACTGGAAAAACACAACACAACACAACACTGGGACGTTCTCCTGGGTTAGGCTAAGGTTGAAGAGGTGCTACAGAATCCCACAGAGCTGCTCAGCACAGGCCTTAAGGAATCTGGGAGTGACACCATCTGGACCAGCAGCCTTGTTCCAGTTCAGTTTCTCCAGCTGCCTCTTCACCTGACTTTTAGAGGAGGAGGGAGGCAAAGGGGTTAGCAGCATCTTCTGACTTGGTTGAAGACAAACTTGTGGAATCAGAAGAGTCAATGACTGAGGGAAGGATAACACATCCGAGGTGTGACATGAGAGCTGTGGGTCAGAGGAGAATGGGATGTCTGTTTGGCTGGGGAAAGGAGAAGAAGATGATGAGCTAGTTCCTGAACTAAACCTGTTGAATAATGTGTTCAGTTCATTTGCTCTGTCCAGACTTCCATCTATCCAATCCCTCCTGTACTTAAAGCCCATTAACTTTTTCCTTCCTGACTAGACATCTCTGATATTGTTCCTCTGCAGTTTGATCTTCAGCTTCTTCCTGTATGCCTCTTTGCTGTCTCTGGTCTTGACCTTAAGTTACAGAGTTGCAGAAATTATACAGATACCCATTCTTTATCAAGGTACAGAGAACTTACATGGTTTTTGAGCTCTTTTATGCCGATTTCTGACATAGCTTTGGTGGGAATTTGACCATTAATTTGATCAGAATTGACAGTTAAAGTTTAGGTTTGGTACATTTGTTGATTTCCTGACACAGATTTTACTTTTATTTATAGCCCACAAACTTAGGTCAGGGTAATTCCAAATGCTTAATTTGAGCCTGCTTTATATATAAATGTGCCTGGCACTATTGCTCTGTTAAAACATCAAATGTTGTCCAAATATTGATAATATAATAGTTAATTTGAGGTGAAGCTGAGGTGTTTGGTAGTGCTCCTTCTACGCCACTCATTCTGTAAAGTGCTCCAGTAGCCCTGGCCTGTAAAAAGATCCTTAGCCTAATGCTACCACTGCCATGCATGAGAATTTGCATAATGTTCTTACTGTCCATGTGGGTAAATTTAAGTCAAGATTAAAATAGTTGATTTTGGAGTAAGTGCTTCATTCTTGGTCAGTATTCTCAGAATTCATGTATGTGACAACGGCACTGATGTTCCAGCAGTTTCTAGTTCATGAAGTCTAAAGGTCTTTGCACACCATGTCCGATACAAATAAACGACACGAAATTGCGAAAAATCGGAGGCCGGAAATCGACGTGTTGTGTATGCACACCAGACGCGCTGCGAAATTGCGAATAAATTATGAAGATTCTATTGAAGAAACGTAAGGCGGCAAAACTAAAAATGGATTCAACATCAAGTGACGACACCATTGTGTTAATAATGATGGAGAAAGAAAAGAAGAAAAGAGCGCATTGGGTACATCCTATTCTGGAGAAGAGAGGAGAGTTTGGAGAGTACACAGCTATTTTGTACACATTGATTTACTTACCATCTTCATATCCAAGTTCTTTGGCAATGGATCGCCACACATTATCCTTATAATTGTTGTCCTTGTAGTTTTTCTCTTTTTTATTAAAGAGACAGGGGTGCTGGGACATAAAAAGCATCAGACGCTCAGCCTTGGTGAAGAAAGAATTAGTTACTTTAATGAAAGTGACATTTCAGTTTGCGACTCTCGGCTCTGACGACGCCATCACCACGCCTTCTCTGATTGGTCAAGTCTTTATTTGTCAGATACGAGTTTTTAAAAAATCGACCTCAAGCCGAAAAAATTAAACTCGCAAAATTGCAGGATGGAATTTCGTCAGTGGTGTGCACATCCCCATTGACTTGACATTGATTCGAAATAAAGTACTGTGGTGCGAATTAATCGCACGAAACAAACGAACACGGTGTGCATAGACCTTAAGACTTGGTTGTTTTTGGGTTGATCTTAAACAGTCTAACCAACTTTCTTACAACTGAGGGTCAACGTTTTGGGAAGGGAGGTGGATCATGGGGCACAACTGAGTTTTCCAACGGGACAGTAATCCCAAACTCATCCCAAAAATGATTCTGGAGTAGCACCAGACATTAAGCTACTGGAATGGTTCAGGCCAAACACTATTAAAATATTTTAAAGACTTTTCTTGAATGCCTGGTCAGTTCTGGGTAAGAAACCATTTTAAATGAGTTTTTGCCAGTAATGATAAATATGCAAATGCTTGTTTGATGGCAATAAAAAGTGTGTACTTTCTCTCTAACTTAAAAACAGAAATTTAACCAAATATTAGTCAGGGAGTATGTGAGTATTTGGCTCTGCATATTTGACTATTTATTAAAGACGCCATTATTAAAGACACCCAATTCTTGATTCTGAAATTTATTGAACCTCTTTGTTGAAGACAACCAGAAGACATCCACCTGGGCAGGGTGAAAAACCTTCCAGTAAAGTTCCAGTTGAGCTATCCAAATTGTAACTCTGATATTCCAACTTCTAACTACAAACAAAATGCATACAACTTTACACTCTAATGCTTTAAAATGAAAAAAAGGAATCAATTTTCTCGATATTCAAAGTCATCATGAAAACTGAGTCCAAGTTATACTCTGACATGACATCTGATATTATGAAGCATAATCTGAGTTGATGGCAGAAGCGATCCTCCACAGAAGAGAGCAAATTGTGAACATGTCAGCAAATGTCTTTCCCTTAATTATCAGTCTCCTTGCTAGCTGGGACATGGGTCAGAGTAGCTGCTGAGTGATCTTACAGTTAAACACACACACACATACCTACACACACACACACACACACACACACACACACACGCACACGCACACACACACCTAACTCGCATGTCTACGCTCTTTTTTTCCCTATATGATAAGCGAGCGAACAGTTCAATTAGCCAAAGCTGCCAAAGCTCATCGAGTCTACGTTGCCGTCTCTTCAGACACAGCTGTCCACCAAAAGCAGGAACATCAAAGCCCCCCTTGATTCACTGTGTTGGACTCCCCTCTGATGTGTGTGTGTGTGTGTGTGTGTGTGTGTGCGTGTGTGTGACAGGGAAATAAGGCGAGACATAAAGGGAAAGAGATGAATATCTTACTCCTGCTAAGGTGTTCCCATCAACTTCGCAGTCTGTTTCCACTTCTGTTCCACCTCCTCTCCGTCTTTTCTTCTAACCTCCACCTTTTTTGAGCCACCTCCCTGAGTTTTTCCCACTCCGCCTACCCCCGCCCCCTCCATCCATCTTCCTCTCATCTCTTCTTTGATGTGGTGATGCAGGGTTATCTGGGGTTCTCGTCTAAGGGGAAAAGGCAGAGGGTGAGAGTGGATCGAGAGGGTGGAATAAAAAAGGGCAAAATGAGGAGAAGGAGGAAGCAGCTGGGAAGGAGGGGCTGTGGAGATGATGAGAATTTTTATTTTTTTTCTTACTTCTCCCTGTAACATCTCTTTCAGCATACCCTTCACCTTCACCTTTTAAAAAAAAGAGCAAAGGCAAAAGCAGGCCTGTCTTTTTCTGTCAGTTTTTTTTCTTATATGTTAATAAAATATCCCACAGTCCCCTCTAGGATGAAAGCTGGATTGTAATTCCGGCCCGAAAATCCTATTGCCACGGTTTCAGTGGGCGCCAAAGCATGGCAGAAATCCAGCATGACCTCAGTGAGCATGCTGCACTCAAGATGTCTCTTTTTATTTGTTTTTATGCTATTTTAAAATTCCAAGTGCATAACACTGTAACATCTCTTTCGCATGTTGAAAGAAATTTCCCACTTGCTACGAGCCTGGCAATGCTTTTCTCGTATTTTCTTCCTGTTTTAAACCTAAAACAAACAGTCCTAAAGGCACGCGCTACTTATTAAATAACAGGCCCAGCTTAAGTGACAGTGGGAATTCGACTTGTATGTTTATTCAAGTATTTTTATTTAAACATCTGTGAGGAAGGAGACGGCTTTCCCTGCCAACGTTATCTCCTCTGAGGCCACCAGGTCAAGATCCTGCCAGCCAGCCCACCTTGTAAGCTGCCAACTCGATTTGAACGTAAACAGGAATGGAGTCACCTACAAGCGTGCAATGCAACTGCTGATGCATATAAATGTACAAGCGTACAATATACCCCTCACATACACACATTCACGTTAGAAGATACTGCGTTTCCTGGAGAGTATTCATTAATTAGGAATCGCTTAGCGCTGTGCAGAGTGGGAGGTCCATGCTGATGCCTGAGTGGTTAATTAATTGATTGGCCAAACAGATCAATACCAACCCATCTTTTCACATGTGATGTCCATAATGTAGTTAATACACTTAGATAAGTAAACTGACCAATGCGTCCATGTACTCTAATGATTTGGGCTCCAACTGAGCAGATTATCAGGAAACACAAAGAAGAAAATCATTAGCTGATTTACTTTTAAACATGCTCCCAGTGTGGCTCGATAGATTTAACAGTTTATTAGACTGTCAGCTCGTCCGGTGCTTTGGTTTGAAATATCAATATGCAAGTAAAACCCAAACTTCTACAATTAAGAGATAAAAAGGGAAGAGTATAGTCACAATCTGAAAACATGCACTCACTCAGAATGGGAGCCTTTGTCCCACTTTGCATGTCAGTAAGAAAATCTAATTATTGAGGGAAGTGTGTTCGACTCCGCGATGGTAGGTGGAGTCATGCACGCTTTCGTGCTGACATTCTTCCAGTTGGCCTACAGCGTCACACAAATAGTAAGCTAATGCTGGCGACAGTGAAGCAGACAGAATAAAAGCAGGAAATGCACAATGAGCGAAGAAATGGTGCAGCACAGGGCATTTCATAAATACTGTACTGTTTGATTGTGTTACACGTGTTGTTGCTGCTGTGTTGGTGTCGTACTGGTGTTGTTATTCCCGATTCTGTGGTCTCGTAACTTCACGAAGGGGCAGTGGCCAGGCCAGTAATAGCTCGACTAAGCTGGTATGCTGTTACGAACAGAAAAATGTGGCTTTCTAACTGCATTATCTGGTTGTCTTAACTCGATTAGGAGTAGGCCAGTTCGGTTTAACTTCGGCTAGACTAAGGAGTATACATGCTTTTCAAAAGTTTTTTTCAGACACTGAGTGTCATACTCAAGAAACTAGTTTGATATGGGTTACGCTTCATGACAAGGGGCTTTTTACCACTGGAAGTAGCTAACAGACGATGGGAACACTGTGGTTGTACAGAGCATTTGAACCAAAGTGGTTCCACTGCTTACCCAGGATTGGTGCTAGAGGTACTTCTCAACTAGTTGTGTGAAAAAAATGGTGTGCTTTTCTACCACCCAGGAGCCATGTCATAGTCTAGTTTATTGAATGCTTAATTGCTTCACTCGTTCGATTCTCAAAACATGTTTTACATAGCTAGCGCACTGCCTCCTATTTTTATTACCAGTGTAAATACTTAGCTCCTACGGAACTACACTTTAAAAGTTCATAAAATTACATTAGCATAGATATCTAAATTGAGTTTTAGATGTCTGTAGACTCCTTCAAAATGATAGTTCTTATTGTAATTTGGCTGATTTTTTTTTTTATTCTGTCAGGTTTATTTCAAAGTTCTTTTAAAACTCCAGTAGTGGCGTTGTCAAAGCAGCCCCTGTTCTTCATAGTACCACTGATATTAGGCTTGGTTATTTGTATTGTTTATCATTACTGTGGAAGTAATCATCCTGTGTTAATAACAATGATGACTTTTTTTCAAACTTCCAAATTCTAGAGTATAATTGGCTACCAATATTTCTTTCTGTTTCAACTTTTAAAACACTTTTGGTTCCAAGAAATCATTAAAAATGAATGTGTTAATTGAAAATATGAATACATGCATTTATTGTGTACTGCGGCAGCACAGTTGCACAGCTACATGTAATTGTTTTATAGTGTTTTTAAGGCTTGAGATACTGCATCTGGCTGAAATAATATGTCACTTTTTAAATGTTTTTTTTTTGCCATATTTGTCATTATCACTCTAAATGCTACTTTAAATTTTGATAAGTCCATGTCCTTTATCCTTATTTGAAACAAAAAATATCTGACATCTAGATTTAGATGATTTTAGTGTTTAAAATGTTCTGCGAATATGACTCCTTCACCGTCTTCTTATACGGGAGCGTGTGAGTGCACTTGTGCATGTCTACCTGAACTCCTTGACGAATTTCATTGATTGTACACTTCACTGAGGAGAGATATGTTTGTGTGGTTGTCTCCCAAATGTAATGGTAGACATTTCTTGCTTCTTCTTTTTTTCAAATGATGCACACAAAACTACTCCAGTCACTTTAATGTGGCGACATCATTACCATGGTTACTGCTCTAAAAGGGCGGATGTCAGAACTGCATGACAAATCAAGTCAACATACACATTGTTTTATTTTTTATATCAGACAGCATTTTGTCAGCTAGCTTTCCTCTCTGATAATCCTTTCTAAACCCAGATTATTTAGTTAGCATTCAAGCATTTTATTACCTGGAGTGTGGAACATAAATTTGAGTGCACTTACAGTGATGCTGTTTGTTGTGTTCACTTGGATGAGCTAAGGCATGTAGCGTCTTCCCGTGGTCTGTCAGCGGGTGGGTCCCATGTCCCCTGCAGGATGCGTTGATTAGATTGGCCCAGGCTGAGCCAGGAGTCCTGCAGAGCGCTCTGAGGACTGTACCAACATGCCGTGGGGATGCACTAGTATTTGCACGACACAGACCTGTGGGGAAGCAATCACAAAATACTGGGAATTCACTACACTGGTAAAAATGAAGTTAAGTGTTTCTACTTATTCAGTCAAGTCTGTACTCTTATTTATATATATATATCTATATATATATAGATATATCTATATATATATATATATATATATATATATATATATATATATATATATAGAGAGAGAGAGAGAGAGAGAGAGAGACAGAGAGAGAGAGAGAGAGAGAGAGAGAGAGAGAGAAAACCATGCTTTTAATATATTTCTTTATAGGGGGCAGTTGAATGAAATTACTTTTGCTTATTGCTTTACAATAGGACACGATTTTAAACGGGAAAACGTTGAATCACCAACTTAATTTTAAAGAAACTTCCAGGTTTCATCTGTCTAATTTCACCATTTATAGTATGGATAATTCCATGATGGTTCTAAAAGCAAAAAACAACTCTGTTTTTTGAGTTTCAACAAATCTGTAATATTATAAACGTGTTGTAAACGTTATACTATTTTTGATGAATCAATATTCACTATAGAATTGTAACAAGCTCAACAATGGGAGAAACACTGATGGTTGCTGTTTCAATTTGCTATGTTATAAAACTGTATCCAAGCAACTCTTCCACTTTTACAAAGCCAGTTGTTTGGCAATGTCTGCTGATATAATTTCCCTCTGGGTTACAACTAATCAACATGAGTTAACCAAAGCTCCCGCCCAGCGACTCTACCGAGCCATTTCCGAGTACATACCCCAAGGCTGGTACTCGGTTAGTTCCTAAAATGGCCCCCAAAAATTCCCTGTCGGGCTGGCCCGATGAAGTGGAGACCATGAAAATACAGTAAAATTACTCTGAAGTTGTGGAGTGGAAACCTACCTAAAGCTCTAAATTAAATCTGAAGGCATCTTTAGCGTCTTTAGTGTATAACAGGTAGCTATATATGCGGTATTCTCACAGTACCTGGAACACATTCGTATTTTCTCTATAATTGCCAAGCACCAAAAACGTTAGCACACAAACGATTTAAAAGTTGGGTGTTGGGCCCGATGACAGTTCTGTATTGTAACATAGCACAACAAGCCGACTCAGAAACTAAAAAATTTTATTATAAAAGTCTTGAACAAAGACACGGGATTTCAACCTGGAAATGCTCCACTTTGTCTCTTGAGCTCACCAGAAAGTCTCATGTTGACAGCAACTGGACAGACTTTGCTTAAACAAGAAATATTGTGACGTTTTAAAATTGCAAGACCTTGTGGCATGGCTACTTGTTGCACTTGTACTTTGGACAGTCCCACTTGTGTTTGAGCAGTTTCCACTGTGCGCTAGGCTTAAACTGATGATTCTCGGGTGGTTTCTAAGCATCCTAACCACTTTCCTTTCATCTGGGCGACAATCTGGGTCATATGGGTAAAGGTTTGGCCCAGCTGGCTTATTCAACAAGCCACTCAACAACAACAAGCCACAAAACACTCATCAAAACTGGTCTTGGTATGGATAAAGCAGACCAGATATAAAGCTTCTGTGTAACTTTCAACTGTGTGTGGATTAGGAAAAATCTACAATACATTTGTGCACTCAGTTCTTGTTATTAAAAGAAAAAATCTGCAAAGGGTAAATTTGATTTAGCTTTTTCCAAAAACATCAAACACTTTTTCGGATGACAAAAAAAGAACCCTTTATAACATTATCTTGGCATCATAGCTTGTTATTTGGTAGCTAGTACAATTTTTTATTAGCCACTAGAGTCCAGTGGGACTAAAAATCCCTGGAGGGCCAGCTATCTCGGAGTAGAAGTACATAGTTAGGCAGACACTTCACAGACTGAAAAAGAATGACGTGAAGACAGCTTATTGCAGACAGATTTGGACAAATAGATGGAAAGAAACCTTGAATGAAGAAATGTCGGAATTGGAGTGAAGAACAGAGAGGGATGGGATTGGAAGAATGGAGGGACAGAGGAAAAAAGCCAGCAACGGAGGGATCTTGCAGTACCTGTGATGGATGAGCTTTAGCCCAGGTGTGACGGCGCGGCCAAATTAAATCACTGAGCAGACAGCAATGAACGAGAGACAAGGTTATCACGTTCCACCTCTCTCACACTCCCCTCCTTTCTCCGTCTACCACCCTCAGTCGGAGACTCACTCGGCTGTCCTCACTTTACTATCATCAGCTCGGTGCTTCTCAGCACTCAGTCTGCAGGGAGAATTGGCCTTCAGTTCTAAGCTGTGTTAGACACATTTCAATCACTGGCCCTGGGAGCATCTTTTCAACCAAAGGTGTCAAGTAACGAAGTACAAACACGTCGTTACCTTACTTAAGTAGAATATGGGGGTATTTATACTTCACTGAAGTAATTATTTGTTGGCCTACTTTTTACTTCTACTCCTTACATTTTCACGCAATTGTCTGTACTTTCTACTCCTTACATTTTTAAAATAGCCTCGTTACTCCTTTTTCAATTAGTCTTTTATTAAAAAGAAACAAAAAAACCTATCCAAAAAATGCGCCAACTGGATAGAATTTGACTGCGGTTCGATAATAGCTTTAAATATCTACCATTCTGACACCCTGCTTATATGCGATCCATTGTATACACTGGACACAGCTTTCACAAACCGAATATTTTCAATATTCGTCCGTTTATTAGAACGGTGATGTGCAATCTGAAGGCCACTTGTTATTTCAATTCACACCCCTGACCATTTGGTGCAGACATTTTTAGCTTGGAGTTAAATTGCAGGGTACAAGTAAAGGAATCAATAAATCAGTAAAAAGATTCCCATGAAGTCATCTGAGCATCACCTCAGACCGGGAGGCTTTGGAACGCGACTGTTATCGGTGCAATGAGCAAAAGAGCCCCTGCTACGTCATTTTCTGCTGCTGAAGCGATATGAAGTTGGGTTCAGAGAGACTTTTCTGCTTCTGATCACTTCAATCAGAGATATTTTTCCTGATTTTAAAATTTTGTCGGAAGCGGTGCTTAATTCCAGTCTCCAGTGTGGCAGTAGAGCGCGGATTCAGCTTCTAGAAGAGTGGTTCCTAACCTGAAGTCTGTGTGCCCCCAAGGGGGTCATTACAGATTGCAGGGGTCTGCACAATTTTGTCTATGCTGAGGTTGTAAGACTTTTGATATATAATGCTTCATATTTTATACACCTGGTGACACACAGAAGGAAAGAAAACTGTATAGATACTGATCTGTTTTTAGTTCTCATCTTTCTGTCTTAATAAGGTAAACTAATGAAAAATAAAAACAAAATATAGAAAATTAAACTGTGTGTATAGTTCACACCTGATGACTTAAGAGTAGCTGACCTCTGGCTGTGTATTACACAAACCACTTCACTGTCCAGCCAGGACAAAGCAGACATATGTTGGTGAGTTCAACATGTCGGTGGTACAAATGCACCATTACAATATTTATAGGCAACTAGTCATCATATCT
The DNA here is from genome assembly GCA_963556495.2 of Valencia hispanica. Lineage (NCBI taxonomy): Eukaryota > Metazoa > Chordata > Actinopteri > Cyprinodontiformes > Valenciidae > Valencia > Valencia hispanica. The sequence continues at coordinate 52,873,962 of OY747700.1, read as the reverse complement.
TCCACTCCATGAAACACTTATTAATGCTCAGTAGTCCACATACACTGGCTTGCAAAAGTATTCGGCCCCCTTGAACTTTTCCACATTTTGTCACATTACAGCCACAAACATGAATCAATTTTTTTGGAATTCCACGTGAAACACCAATACAAAGTGGTGTACACGTGAGAAGTGGAACAAAAATCATACATGATTCCGAACATTTTTTACAAATAAATAACTGAAAAGTGGGGTGTGCGTAATTATTCAGCCCCCTAAGTCAATACCATCTTTTGCTGCACTTACAGCTGCCAGTCTTTTAGGGTATGTCTCTACCAGCTTTGCACATATAGAGACTGAAATTCTTGCCAATTCTTCTTTGCAAAACAGCTCTAGCTCAGTCAGATTAGAGGGACAGCGTTTGTGAACAGCAGTTTTCAGATCTGGCCACAGATTCTCGATTGGATTTAGATCTGGACTTTGACTGGGCCATTCTAACACATGGATATGTTTTGTTTTAAACCATTCCATTGTTGCCCTGGCTTTATGTTTAGGGTCGTTGTCCTGCTGGAAGGTGAACCTTCGCCCCAGTCTCAAGTCTTTTGCAGACTCCAAGAGGTTTTCTTCCAAGATTGCCCTGTATTTGGGTCCATCCATCTTTCCATCAACTCTGACCAGCTTCCCTGTCCCTGCTGAAGAGAAGCACCCCCAGAGCATGATGCTGCCACCACCATATTTGACAGTGGGGATGGTGTGTTCAGAGTGATGTGCAGTGTTAGTTTTCAGCCACACATAGCGTTTTGCATTTTGGCCAAAAAGTTCCATTTTGGTCTTATCTGACCATGGTACCTTCTTCCACATGTTTGCTGTGTCCCCCACATGGCTTGTGGCAAACTGCAAACGGGACTTCTTATGGTTTTCTTTTAACAATGGCTTTCTTCTTGCCACTCTTCCATAAAGGCCAACTTTGTTCAGTGCACCACTAATAGTTGTCCTATGGACAGATTCTCCCACCTGAGCTGTAGATCTCTGCAGCTCATCCAGAGTCACCATGGGCCTCTTGGCTGCATTTCTGATCAGCGCTCTCCTTGTTCGGCCTGTGAGTTTAGGTGGACGGCCTTGTCTTGGTAGGTTTACAGTTGTGCCATACTCCTTCCATTTCTGAATGATCGCTTGAACAGTGCTCCGTGGGATGTTCAAGGCTTGGGTAATCTTTTTGGAGCCTAAGCCTGCTTTAAATTTCTCAATAACTTTATCCCTGACCTGTCTGGTGTGTTCTTTGGACTTCATGGTGTTGTTGCTCCCAACATTCTCTTAGACAACCTCTGAGGCCGTCACAGGGCAGCTCTATTTGTACTGACATTAGATTACACACAGGTGCACTCTATTTAGTCATTAGAACTCATCAGGCAATGACTATGGGCAACTGACTGCACTCAGACCAAAGGGGGTTGAATAATTACACACACCCCACTTTTCAGTTATTTATTTGTAAAAAATGTTTGGAATCATGTATGATTTTCGTTCCACTTCTCACGTTTACACCACTTTGTATTGGTCTTTCATGTGGAATTCCAAAAAAATTGATTCATGTTTGTGGCTGTAATGTGACAAAATGTGGAAAAGTTCAAGGGGGCAGAATACTTTTGCAAGCCACTGTATCATATGCACAATATGGAACGGGGTCTGAATGAACATATTAGAATTCATTGGATTGCTTTCATCTGAATATGGACCAAATTTTGAGTTTCTCGTAAGAACTGGTGCTTTGTGGAAATAAACCGAAACTAATTCAAATTTATGAAGCAATTTCTTTATTCTGCTTTATACAGATATAACACGGAATTGTTTCTGAACATTTACAGACCCCAAAGTAGGAAAGTGTTTTTGCTGATAAAGACCATGTCACGTTCTGAGCATTTATGTACTTTTGTTTCAAATGCTTCTCTTAAGAAGTAAGTCCGCCACAGTTTAAATCTAGAAATGTATTAGGCAAGGATAGTATCAATGACTAAAGTAATTACAGTATATCTGTGTTTCATTTCCATCATCATCATTCCATTTCCATTAATTTCCCTCCACATCATTATAACGAGTGCCATCAATCAGATGAGAGGACAAAGTAATGTGTAGTGATGGGAACTGCTCTGCCCCTTCCTGCTATATACAAACGTGTTGACAGAAGAGGCTCCTTTACTGGTGACTGTTCCCTAACCTTTGACCTTTGACCAACCTCCATTGCCAGACATTATGATCGCTGTCTTACTGTTAAAGCTGACATGAAAGTCCCTTTGCTGCTGTGTTAATTGACAATGACTGACTTGTCTGGAAGAATAATTCATATTTCAAAGTCTTTTTATCTTGTAACATGACACAGATGCACTAAAAAAATTTTTTTTTGAGGTGGAGAGCCCAAACAAAGGGAGGAAAGATTCAGAATTTGTGGAAATTTGGAATAACTGATGTTGTTTATTTACTTCAGCTCTGCTAAAGCGAATTCATTAAACTCCAATTTGTCATTTGGGACACTTTAAAGGTTTCCTCGGTTTGCTCTTACAGGAAAAATCATAGCTCATGTCAATCTTTCTAACAAAAATATGACAAACATTATACAAGAATCCAGCAGTAATCCAGGCGTAGACTCCGGGAATCATGGTTTCTATCAAAAGCAGTGTTTCAATCCTCCCGGATTTCTTAAGCAACCATTCCACATGGCTTCTATTTTGACTGATAAACAAGTTCCGAATAAATTAAAGGCTTCGCTTCACTTTATTATATTTATTGCGCGGTTTCTCATGCAATCTTGCATCTTTGCTAGTGCTGTTGAGTCACGGACTAATTCAAACTCTAGTCTGAGCGAGTAAACTCCAAGCAGAGCAACCAGGCTAATGTACACAGGCTCACATCGCATATACACACAGGCTCATCAGCAGCAGTCTCATTATGTTGTTGATTCTTCATCTCCCGACAGACAGAGCTATTTACCCAGTGTCTCCGAGTCAAGGGAGAAGGATAATGAGACTGATGTGTGCAGGGGTGCGTTCTGGGTAATTTGTTTGATACAGGAGCTGATGGGAGGTGAGAAAGATCAAAAGATTAAAACAGCTCTTTTCCCCACCTTAAGCTTCCCTGGATCTTTTCCCAGCCTTTCTATGGTAAAAATGTTGGTAAAACATGGATGCTTCCATCTGATTGTAGTTTCTGTTTAATGCCTTGTCCACACGGAGCCGGGTATCTCACAAAAGAAAGATATTTTTCTACGATTTGGCCTGTCATCCATATGAAAACGCAGATTTACGACGCCCAAAACAAATCTTTCCAAAAACTTCAGCCAGAGTGAAGAGTTGCGTTTTCTCCGTTTCAAGTGTTGGTGTGTTGACAGAAATAACCGGAGTTTTAGGCTCCGCAACGTAACTTTACGTGACAAAAATGCTCCGACATCACTTGTGCGACCTGTGTTTACACCTAGAAATGGCATTTATGACCTCAGAGCTCTGCTGGCATTATCAATTGTCGAAGCACTTTTTGCTTGCTTGTTTTCACAAGCTCTATTACTGCTGTATGTAGAAGTTAGAACATAGAAAGTTACTCTGAGTGGATTGGATTTGGGGGAACTACTGCCCTCTACAGTTTTGGTATGTCTATGAATGTGCTTAACAATGCACTTATGCGGTTAAGTGTGGATGGAGTTTTTTTTTTAAACGAGGTGGTGAGGATATTCATTTAAAAATAAAACGGTGTACATGGTATAAATCTTTCTCTTTAATCCTCAGTAACTCAGATATAACCAGTTTACAGGTACAAGCACATGGAAGCACAAAGGTGCTTTCCTAAAGGGGCTTTGCTTTTTCCTGACCCTTGACCTTCTACCGTTTCATTAGCTCATTTTGACCTTTGAACCCATGACTGGAAGCATGAAGGGGGTTCATGTTTCAGGATTCAGATGATAGACAGGAGTGACAACAGAACTTTATCCGACTTTCAAGTCGACACCTAGTTACTGCATTCAATAAATGGTTCTATACAAACAGTGCCAAAGGGAAATATTTATAAACTTTCAGCGTTTTGATGCTTGATCTATTAAATAAAATGCAAATAAATCCAAATAAACAGAAATTATTTTTTGAAATCAAGATCTGGAAAGGTGTTGTGAATTTACTATGTTTCCCTTATAGCAGTGATCCCCAACCGTTTTTTAGCCACGGACCGGTCTAATATCGGACAATATCTTCATGGACCGGCCTTTAAGGTGTGGCGGATAAATGATAACAGACCGTATAAAAACGGGGTATTTTTTAAATTATAACAATAGACGTAAATCCAATGTGTATTCGCAGCTTTATTAACAGCGTCCTCCTAACATCGAGCAGACAACATAACACGAATTCCATACACTCAGCTAACGATCTCTGGTTGCCAGGGTAACATGTAAACATACCTTTAATAATTCAAGATTTACCACAAAAACAAATAGAAAGTGCATGAAAAATCTAACTCACCACAACGCTGAATCAGTGAGAACCTTGGGCCTTTTCCCATTTCCAAATAAACGATTGAGAGACATTTGTTTTCTATCCATCTTGCTAGCTTGTGGGATTAATTTTAGCGGTGACTATCACGTGACCAATACAAGCCTCTTGGCGTGTCAAGACCATGGTCAAGACTGAGCTATGCAACAGGGATATCCGGTCATTTTTCAAAATAAAACAGCGGTCACCCTCAGATAATAAATAAAACGGAAATACTGGAAGTTATTTATTCTTTCTGTGTGGCCCGGGGGTTGGGGACCACTGCCTTATAGTATAATACTCCTAAAGGAGGTGATTATGGATTGATGGGTAGAGTAGTTGGCTTGTAATTGGAGGGTTGTAAGTTTGATTCCAGCTTCCTCCTGTCACATTGATGTGTCCTTGGGCAAGGCATTAAAGCTGCTACGGCAAATCTGCAAAACAAGCTAACATTAAAAAAAATGTCATGCCTCTTAGCAAAGTTCTGACATGGTATAGCTATAAATATTATGTGGAGATAAAGAAAAAAGAAACTAAAACAAAATGAGGTGGTTCTGTCGCATTTGTCTAAAAACCTCAGCCAATAACATGGCTCATTGCGGAACCAACGTTTAGGACCATCCTCACTGGACAAACCCACTTCCGCACTTTCCTGGGTCCTCCACTCATTACGCGCTCCCACATTTTGCAACAGAACACCACTGGTGTGAGAGGTTCTCCACTCAATAATGTCAGAGAAGGAGAAACAGCCGGCTGCTACCACTTCAACTTTAGGACAAACTACCAGAGTCCCAAAAAGAAAAATGGCCTTTGAAGTTGCGGAAAACAAAAGATGTTTCCGCCATTTTATGTCACGAAAACTGTGAGTGGTGTTTTGATCTCATATCTGGGGGGTGTGGCCAAGGGATTATAGCCGACGGGAGGGGTGAGAGTTGTGTGACTGTTTTTATGTTGAAAAGCTAGCTTGTTTTGCCAATCTGTAATAGTAGCTTTAAACCCAAGTTGCCCACTGATATGAATATCAGTGTATAAATGTGTGCGTGTTGTGAGTGCAAATGGGTGAATGTGGCTTCAGTGGTCAGTATGAATAAAAAAGTGCTAAAATAAGTTAAGTCTATTTATCATCTAAATAAAATCCATTGTAACCAATTGCCCTCAAAAGTCATGTAACAACTCAACAGAGTTCACCTGTGTCTTATTTAATCTCAGTATAAATCCAGCAGTTCTGTGAAGGTCTCAAACAGCATCATGAAGAACAAGGAACATAGCAGAGATGTCAGGGATAAAGTTGGGGTGGATGGAGGAATTTAGGGTTAGAAAACCATTTCCCAAGCTGTGGATATCTCACAGACAATCTATCATCTGGAACTAGAAATAGATTAAATGTATGTATTTTTCGTGCTTGGTCAGTTCATTGGTGGGTTTGGTTGGATGCTTGGTCTTGGTGCTCTGCGGTGTGCGGGAGTGAGATTTGGGAGCTGGTTGAGCTCGGTGTTCGGGTGCTGGCTGGTCTTGGTCTGGGCAATGCCGTCCGTCCGCTGGGGCTATTGGTGTGGTGCCCGGGCATGGGGCGGGGGGGCCATTGGGTTGTCGGCTGTGGGGATTGGCCTGGGGTGGCGGCAGCGCATGTCGGCCATTAGCTGGCCATGGCTCCCGCAGCCTAGCGGCAGTGTGCCCCCGTTGGCCGGTCCCTGGTCAAGTCCCTGCTGGGGGGTGGGGCGCCTTCAGGCCCATGGCTGGATCCGCCCTGGCATAGCCTGTTGCCGGTGGAGCCTGTGGGCTCGTCGCTGTGGCCCCCTGAGCCCCTGCATTGTAGCCGCTTGATGTTCCCCCGGGGCTCTCCTCTGCTCCTCTCTTGGGGGGTGCGGTCCGCCTGGGGCTCCTGTGCTCTGATAGTCCTTTATATGTCTATGGCTCCGATCTCCTTCGTGTCTGAGTCGATTCCTGGGATGCGGATCAATGGCTCCTCACACCAGCTATAGAACACTCGTATGGAGAAACTTTATATGCACCAGCATGCTCATACACACAGGTGTGGGGAATCAGTGTTTACAGATACATTATTTGGGCTTAGGTTACCATCACTAAATCTTAAAATAATCTGTACCATGAGCTTTTCAGTGACGCTGTTATTAAACTTATATATCTATTTGTGGGTTGTGGTTGTGTAGTTTGCATTGTTTGATTTGTTTTGTCGTTGTTGTTTTTTTCCCTCTCCCTGCAGTCCTGTGGGTGTGGAGTCGGACTGGGATGTTTTCTTGTATTTTCTTGGTTCCCTTTCCTCTCCTGTATCTTCAGCTTACCATCTCCCTCTTAACCTTTTTTTCCTAGCTCTCTTTATCTTCTTTATTTCTTCCCCTTTGTTGTACGTCTCCGTGTTCCTCGCACATAAAAAAAAAACCCCACAGCAATTTCTAATGATTTCTTACACATATTTATCAAGCGGAGTACTATAGCAAAAGCCGTAATTCTCCATTTGTGATAGTAAATCTGTTGGGCTTCTACTTGGTATTCAGATACCAATTCTGAGCTCCACACTGCCAGACAGGACACGTGTAAAAAAAAAAGAGAAAGAAATAGACTGAAAGAATTGTATACCTAGACATGACTGTCTCCAGGCTAGGAGAGGATTAATACCAGAAGAGCTTATGTTACCTATGGACGAGCTGCGGAGATCAGGTAGGTGGGCTTTCCACAAATCTGGCCCTTCGTGAAAGAGGGACAAGAAGAAAATAGGATGTGTGGAGCAAATCTAGCAGGGTATACCCTGAGAACACACCATCTGTTATTTTTTGGGGGTGCATCCAAACAGAGTTTTATTTGTAGGAAAATTTGAGAAACATGTTTCCTGTGCCTATTACTTTGCAACTGTGCACTACTTTGTTTTAGTCTGCCACATACAATTTAAATAGAGCACATTTAAGTCTAGGTTGTAATGTGACAAAGACTTCAGGAGTCATGAATACTTTCAAGGATCGCAGGGTGGAGTTTGGCTGGTGCTTACCTTCAACAGTTATTGAGCAAGAGGTAGAGTCACATGAATATAACATGTACATTTTGAAATATAATAAAAAAATGTGAATCTTTAGTCTGATTTTAAGTTTATATATAGTTTTATCCCTGATTAACAAGACTTCCAGTGAAGAAAAAAAATCTAATAAAAAAAACAAAAAACAACGTACACTGTGAAAGATGACTTTACTGTTTTACAAGTGATAATAGAGCTTCAGCGATCTAAGACAGTAACAATAGTTGGGGAGTAAACTAGGTTTTCACCTTCAATAAGTCAAGGTGAAGGTCAAAAAATACTAGTAATGACAAAGTGCTTGTATAATAACTTATCTTGAAAAGCTCCAGGACTTATAGAGGTTTAGAAAAGCATTAAGATCCATATTTCATCCTGCTCCTATTAGAGATAATTCAACTTCTCGTTGTCTTTGAGTTTCACCTCTGATACTTTCCACAGGAAATTCCTTCCACTAAAGGAAGTCTTACCATGGACTCCTGCATGACAGACAAAGCCCAATAAAAGGGATCTGCTGGACTTTAGGTTTTGCTAATTCACTATTTCGTTCCATCTTGTGTTAATTTGACTGTTATCCTTACCTCTACTGTTGCTTTCCCCTCTGTACCTCTACTTCCTGCTCTTATGCACATGTTAAATCCAGTAATCAAGTTCCTAGTATAAATACTCCTCGGTTTAGGCAGCTCATTGTCAGATTCTACTGTACCTTCACGGTTGTTTCCCATCCTGGCATTAAAAGCATCTTTTTTAATCCTTCTGGTCCATGACTGTACTTTCAGGGTCCTCAACCAACACACATCATGACAAGATGTCAAACAAAGTACAAACTTTGTGTTGGACTGTGCATGAAAGAACTTGAAAATAATATAAAAGCCTTGTGACTTGTCATTTACTGTATATTGTAGCCACAACAATCAAATGCCTTATGATGATGGATTAAGTTAAAACCAATGAATATTCACTTATAAGATCTAACAGTTAATCAACAACAGATCCTCAGAAACAATTTAATAAAAGCTGATTTTTGTATTTATAGCATTGATGGAAGGTATATTGTTTTAGCATCTGCTCAACAGCCTGATCAGTTTGTCCGAACCATCTTTTATAAAACAGTTTCTTCACATGGTTGCAAAGTAGAGCACTCTTTAGGGTATCCCTGGTAATTCATAATTCTCCAACGGAATCGGCCATGTTCCATACAGATGTAACCTTTAAAAATGAAATTGTTTCGTGGAACCACACCAGGTATGGGTGGAACTCAGTGGGGTTGAAACTGAGACCTATTCATCAAATGTGTGCAAAACTTCTTCTATTTAAAAAAAAAGGATCAAGTACCCCCATGGCAGTTGATTGGCATTTAAACATACATCTTAGTTTCTTTTTTTAAAACATCTGGCCACCGATCAATAATCCCGTTTTTGGTTTTGTTCTTTTTTCTAATATCACTGGAAGAAACTTCCCTTGGTCAAAGTCTGTGGATCTGTTATGTCTCCACAAACCAGCTTCTAAATTTTCTTAATAAACATGGTTGTTGTGCCTTCTGACCAACCACAATGAAGAGAATATGGGGTATATGTGCCTTAAATTTCCCAATGAGACTATAATTTTTAAATCTCTCCATCAAGACTTGAAGCCAGCTCACCAATTTATAGATCAACTGGATTAACTGTTATAGTGCTGGCACTACTTTACCAGGTACCTCAGATATGTAACAGCAAGTTCATTTCAACGTCCCTTGCTGCTTTGGTCCTTTCAGAAAACAGAGGCGTCAAACTCCTGGCCTAAACAGTTTTGTGAAAGTTACTGCAAATGGAGTCCCCTGAACCAGTCTGCAACAGGCCCTCCAGGTTCCTCTATAGTTGACCGCCTACGGCCCAGAGAATCATGATAGCAACAGACTGTGTGCCTTAAAGGGGCCCTAGAATTCAAAACCTCATTTATCTTACCATACCAAAAAGTCTCCAACCTGCTTTCCTATGCAAATTTGTAATTTTGTAATTGCATAGGCAAAACAGACCAATCTGGACAAAGCTCAAAACGCATCACAGGTATATTCACATGTCCCTGTCCACTTCAATGTCGGCAGTACGTAGCTGTTGGTCATAGAACTATTAATTCAGTTTAAATTCAGTTTATTACCTTTGCCAAGGAGGTTATATTTGTTTGTCTGTCTGTTAGTTAGCAACATAACTCAAAAGGTTATCGGTGGATTTTAATACAATTTTCAGGAAATGTCTGCAATGGGGGGGAGGACGTCTTCCACAGGTGATCCAGACAGACGTGCTGTGCATGGAGGGGAGGGGCTGTGTGTATGTGTGTGTGTATATGTGAGAGAGGTGAGAGAGAGAGTGAGACTGACAGAGAGACGAAGAGACAGCATGTGTTTTAAATAGCGTAAAAAAGAAAAACGAAACGCAGTATGTGACGGTCAGTGTTGATTTTTTATTTTTTTTGGGTCTGTGTTTAATCTGTAGCGCACTGCCACAGATTCGCCTATGTGTGGGAAACACTGGGGGCCGAAGCCTTCTCTGTGTGTAAAGATGCCGAAGCAGGAGCTACGGTGCGCTAGTTTGACCTAAAGGTATATATATATATATATATATATATATATATATATATATATATATATATATATATATATATATATATATATATATATATACATACATGAACAGGAATTTGTTCCAAACCGGCACAGCCTTAGTATCAATAAATATATATTAAAGGAAAATGAAAAATATTTCATATTATTGAGCTAAGAGCTTTTTTTCACAATTTCATTGTCACATTATATATTTGTCTATCATTTATTTATGTAGACATTTATATCAAAGTTTTATTTATTTATTTAATTTTGAGCATTTTGCTGTTGCATAATTTCAAGTCATTTCAATCCAATCATACATACATCCCAATCAGCATCAAGACTTTGACTTGCAGCATTCACTCCTCCTAAACAAACATGTAGCGACTGTAGACAGTCGTCTGTGTTTAGTCGTTGACTTTATAGCAATCCCTCATACTGACCAAGCATATAGTGACAGTGAAGAGGAAAAACTCCCATTTAACACGAAGAAACCTCCAGCAGAACCTGGCTCAGTACGAGCAGCCATCTGCAACAACTGACTGGGGGTTTGAGAAGACAGAGCAGTGACACAAAAAGAACAAAAGAACTGATGCAAGAGTTTTTTCTTTGTTAAAGAAAGTGAAACGTTGATAACAGGATACGGAGAATGTTTAGTTACAAGGAGAATCATTACAGCCAATGCCCCCCTCCAACAAGGCATCAGACCTGACCAGGTGTAGCTGCTATGGAAAGAAAAACACTGAGAGAAAACCAATTTAACCAAGCATCCCTTGTGCCCCCCTCAACGCATTCTCATTGGTCTGTGGCCAGTGATGACATCACAGAGTTGATAAAAGAGTGGTGAACATGAAATCATTAGCTTTCCCCTGCTCATCGCTGAGCTGAATGAAGACCTCAATTGAATTGCAAGCAACTTTCCCTGTTTTGTTCCGACCTGCTGGATCAGGAAGGAACTCCTCAGAAAACTTAAAAGTATTACCTGCCAAAATATCTGGCTTCCCGTTTGTGCATCTAGGAAGTCTGCTGGCATCTGATCTATACCAAGATAGCTCTCTGAAGACAGGCCTGATTCCGGTCATTGCCTGCATTTGGAGACATCCATCTCTGACCTTGGCTGTCCAGGGCTGCTACTACCACCGTTTGAACACTTTTATTCCCTTTTCTCCATTGTTCGTCGTGGACTAGTGTGGACAGAAGAGAATCATCGACAAGTAGGATAAACCTGGTTTATTTGTGCCTAGTCTGGGCAGAGGAGTTAAGTCCAACGGGTTAGATCCCGTCTTTCTGTCGGTTGATATAAGTTTGTGAACTTGGAAACCACTGTTTACTCATCGCCAATTAGCGTCATGAGTGGCCTTGAGTGTTGTATGCTCTGTGTTGTAAACTGGTTGTCGCTAGAAGCAGTGCTATATCTTCTCTTTCTTTCTTTCTTTTCCTTTTATTCTGTTAATGTCAGTCGATTGTAGCCGTGGTGCTAGCCCAAATGGTGCCCTGTGCGAGCACCCCCTGTGACCCCTGCCCCCCCCCCCCCCCCATACACAAGAAAAAAAATGACCCCAGCAACTTTGTTTCAAATTGTGTGGAGTGTACTAAGAAAAAGACAATTCTTGTATTGCAAGATTTAACCCCCACATACACATATACACTACACTGAAACTTATCAAATACAAACATTTAGAAACAAATAAAACAAACAGGTAGCAGCAACAAAGGATATATACAAATAATACAGTTATTAGAATTCCAAACAGAATTAAAAACACAAATATTGCATGAATGCACTAATGAAAAACAAACTAGAGATATTTTGAACAACAGCTTCCTTCTTATCTAAGTAAATTTTTTTTTCTTAAACTACAGTTAACCTGCTATTTCATTCTTACAATTAATAAATGCTGGATAGTTTTGAACAACAGCTTCCTTCTTGTCTAAGTAAAAAAAAAGTTTCTTAAACTACAGTTAACCTGCTATTTCATTCTTACAATTAATAAATGCTGGATATTTTTTTATTTGTTATTTTTTAGTTGAGTTTTTTATTTTTTATTTTTTTGTCCTGTTTGGCACACTGCCAAACAGAGCTCAGAATTTGTGTCCGAGTACCAAGTAGAAGCCCAACAGATTTACTTTCACAAGCGGAGCAGTACAGCTTTTGCTATAGTACTCCGCTTGAAAATGAATTGCTGGGGGTTTCATTTCCTGATGTTATGGACCCAGAGACGGAAAATTGAGGGGACGAAAGAAAGAAGATGAAGACGAGAGGTAGGAAACAAAAAGTCATGAGAGAGGGTGAGTTGAAAATACAAGAGAGGAAGGGGAACAAAGAAAACACAGGAAATCATTTAAGTCTGCCTCCATACCCACAGGACGGCAGAGAGAGGGGAAAAAACAAAACAAAAAAGGAAAAAGGAACATCGACAAAACAAACCAAACATCGTGAACTAAGAACTAAACAACCACATCACACAAAAATGGATATAAAAATAAAACAACAATGTCACAGAAAAACTCATGGTACCGATTAATCAAGCTCTATTAATGATAACCTCAGCCCAAGAAAATATATGTAAACACCAGAGACCCCACATCTATATGTGTGTGTGTGAGCATGCTGGTGCATATAAGGTTTCTCCATAAGAGTGTTCGATAGCTGGTGTGAGCAGGCATCAATCCGTCTCCCAGGAATCTATGACATGAAGGAGATCGGAGCCAAGACGTCCAAAGGACCGCCAGAGCCCCAGGCGGACCAGAGCGGGGCCGACCGCATCCCCGAAGAGAGGAGCAAAGGAGAACCCCAGGTGAACCTCCAGCGGCTACTATGCAGGGGCCCGGGGGGCAGCAGTGACGAGCTCACAGGCCCCGCCGGCAACCAGCCGCGCCAGGGCGGGCTGGTCCATGGACCGGGAGAGCCGGGGCCCAGGGGTGCCCCACCCCCCAGCAGGGACCCGACAAAGGACTGGCCGACGAGGGGCCCCCGGCACTGCAGGGGCCGTGGGCGGCCGCCACACGCCACCACCACCCCGGGCCAATCCCCACCGCCAACATCCCAGCGCCCCACCCCTGCCCCACGTCAGGGCGCCCCACCGATAGCCGCAGCGGACGGACGGCATCCCCAGGCCGAGCTCAGCCAGCACCTGGACACCAAGTTGTACCAGCTCCCGAGTCCTGATCCCACGCAACGCAGAGCGCCGAGACCAGGCATCCAACAAAGGCCAGGGCAGGTCTAACCTGCCAATGAACCGACCACGCACGGTGCGCACAGAACAGGTGATCGAACGAGCAGAGACGCTGGATTTTTCAGCAACAGCTTCCTTCTTATCTAAGTTAAAAAAAACTGTTTCTTAAACTACAGTTAACCTGCTATTTCATTCTTACAATTAATAAATGCTGGATAGTTTTCAACAACAGCTTCCTTCTTATCTAAGTTTAAAAAAAAAATTCTTAAACTACAGTTGACCTGCTATTTTATTCTTACAATTAATAAATGCTGGATATTTATTATTTGTGTTTTTCCCCTTTTGTTTTAGTCTTTCAAAAAAGAAAAAGTACAGATAAGGATACAGATAAAGTACCTGATCGATAAGGAGTATCGTTAAGAGTAGTAGTATCGATAAATCCTTAACGATACCCATCCCTATGCAAAACCCACCTAAAGTATCTTCCTGGGGAGATGTGGTGGCAGCAGGCTGTCCCTCCTCAAGTTCAAACATTGGCCTACTGGTATGAGCAGTGGAGGTAGACTGTTCATCATTCTCAGTGGCAGCTGATGTCATCCCAAAATATCTGAGTAGGGATCCTGATGTTGCATAAAACAAACAATGCAATCTTCCTTTCACATCTGTTGCTTAAGCATTTTAATTAACATGTTACAATGTGCATTGACAGTTTTCAGTAAAGTAATTATTGATCATAATCTGTTAACCAAAGTTCGTGTCTAAATGAAAGAGACGTTTCCAAACTCTCAATACTATCTAAAATAGCGACATTAGAAACTACAGAGTAAAATGTTTTTCTATTTATTTCTTTTTATCAGCTGCTCAATTTCTGATTGATCTCCCGCCTCTTCTTGGCCACTGAGTTTATTAATAGCCGCAGTGTGCAGCGCACGTAGCGCAACATGATGACATCATCGACTTGTACAGTACAGATGTCATGTGCTGAAAGGCGAGAGTCTTAGCTTTCAGCTAAAAAAAAAAGACCGCTCTAGCTATTATAGTTTTTATTTTATGGCAGTTAACAGTTTAAACGGGATCATCCTAGCAGGGCACTTCCAGCGGCCCGCGACCGCTCCGTTTTTAATGGGGTTATTAATAGCTCATTTCCTGATTCCAAAAAGAAAGGCGAATGGCGCAAGAAAGCAGGACAACCTGCAGTGATCAATAATAACATGTATTTCAGCAAAATTCTCGAAGACTCATTTTTATTCGATAGCGTTTAGTTATCAGCCTTTCGGTAAGATGCTCGTTGTGAGCAAGTCTGTGTCTTAACAAGACATGCTAATAATACCATCCACTTTTCCCACTCTTACCTTTTTATTTAATAAAAGCTCATTTGACACAGAAAAAGTTAACGGTTGGAAGTAGTTCTAAATGCATGCAACATAGAAGCTAGCAAAAGACATTTGAAAGGATCATCATAGCGCCATGCAAAACGTACAGATTAGAGAGGTTAGGTAATCAATAAATTGGGGGATAGGTGGCAAAAATACCAACTAAATAATAAAGACATTCATACCTGCATCTTTTCCTCGTTTCTCCTCCTCTTCTTTTCTTTTTTTTCTAAATTGGGCACCAGATGGCTTCGACCTTTTCTTGTCCATTATGTTTGTGAATCCTGATATGTCATACGGTACCTGTGTGTATCCCTCCATCATTCACCGAGATCCCTCCGCCGCCCCACCTAATGGAGGGCGCTACATATCTATAGAGTGCGCTATCCCACCCTGCATCCACAGAGGCGGGGCGGACACAAGGGGGCACCATTAAATCACAATATCACAATATTTTTGTTATCATCACTATTATTATTATTATTATGACGAACATGCAATTTTTTATTTCTGTCTATGTATTGGTTGATGCTAAAAAAAATAAACAAAAAAATTTAAATTAAATGGTCCCCTCCCAGACTGCTGCCCTGTGCAGCCACACATAGTGAACATATCAAGATCCGCCCCTGTGTGCCGCCACCTGTCTGGGCTGGCCTCCCACCCTAGACCAGGTCGAGTGGTGTCCATTTTTTTCGGAACAGTGCCCTTCGGCTGCTTCCGGAGGATCCTGATGAATGTCAGTGGGTTGGGGGGTGGGGGTGAGTGGTGGGTTGTATGTGGATATGACGTAAACTTAGTGCAACGGGCATACATGTAATTTCCCCAAACAAATTGATTATTGCAAAGATGGTCGACGAAACAGCAGATCTACTCGCAGTGCTTGTCTTTGTGATGTGTGCAATTTTGCGCACATGGAACTGCTTAAGAGACATCGATAAAGAAGCTGAAAGGAAAATAGTGAGATTTATATGTCATCAATGTGTGCGCTCACAGCGTTCCCAGGCCCCCTCCCCTTTTCCCCACCGCCCCACACCCCTCCAGCTTTTCCGAAACATTTTCTGATAATCTGAATGTAAACACCATACCGCTAAAAGTCCGCTCTAGTTACTAGGTCTTCATCCTTAAAATTACCAGTAAAGGATATCCGGACAAAGTCAGCAAGATTGCTTTCAGACTAAAAAGCAAAACAGACAAAGTCTGGAAAATTACCTTTTTCATGGTCTGTTTGAAAGGGGCTTCACACACATACACGCACACACACACACACACACACCCAGAGGTGATAACGGCATTTTTGAAGTGATGCTCTGGTGACTGTGCTCTCTAGTTTTGTCAGTGTTATTTGGTGATTTGGTTCGATTTTTTTCAAAGATCGTCAGTAGTTTGTAGATCGTATGCATTAGAATAGATGGGATTGTCGACACAGTGAGTTGGCTGTCAGGTTGTTATTGTATTGCTATTGTGTTAATAAACCCTGTTATATTTTAAAAGGAAGCTTTTCTGTTTTTTTTCAGTGTATGCCTGCAGTTTCTTGTGACAGCTTTTGTAATTACATTCGTAATTACATTCGTAATTACAAACTAAATTAAATTAAATTAATTGCAAATTAAATTTGTATTTACAGCAACCTTAAAATCCTGTGGTATTTATCCATTTACTAAGGATAGATTCATCATATCTAAAATGGGGGCAGTAATCAAAGGAAACACTTTAAATTATTTGGTTGGGATTGGGTCCAACATGCAAGTTGAAGGTTTAGACAAAGCTAATATTTTTTATAATTCCGAAAGCTCGACTTAATCAAACAGTTCAAACACAAATGAGATTCTACAGTTACCTCCGATGCAGCCTTACTTACTGAAGAAGAAGTAATCATGTTTGGGAGGATGCCAATGATTTTTTTTTTATAGAATTAATTTTATTTCTGAAGAATCCCATCCAGCATCACTACTGAGTAGTGGGAGAATAGTTGGCTCCACAGAGCTGTGACTCTGCAAGTTTGGTAACTGTACCATAAAGAAACCTACAATTGTTCTCATTCTCCTCTCTTATTTATGAAAAATATGCTGTTTTAGCTTGTCGAATTGTCAGCAGTAGACATTTTTCCAGGCTAAAAAGGAATCATCTAGGTGTGTAGCCCACCATTTTCTCTCCAATTTCCTAGCATTCTGCGCTAAAGTACGCAGGTCTGAAATAAACCAGGAATGGTACCTCTTATGGCTAATCACCTTCTTAAGGGTCAGAAATGAAATTGCTACCCTTCTCTGAGATACTGAGGAAAATAATAATGGATCAGTCTGATAAAACTCTACTATAAAGAAAATTCTGTCAGGTTTGGGTTGCACAGTTATCAAAAAATGATCAGACAGGACAGGGTTATGTGGAAGAATTGTTATTTCTTCACACTCAATGCAGTATTTCAGTACAAGGTCCAAAGTGTGAATACCGGAGTGGGTGGGTCCCTGTACCTTTTGAGTAAAGCCAATTAAGTCTAAGATAGCATTACACGCTATATTTATGTTATCACTTTCAGTGTCAAGATGAATATTTAAATCTTCCAAGATTAATCCTATCATCATAGAGCTATCGAGGTAAATTGGCCAATCAGCATGCAGCTCATCTAATATGCATGAGTGGGCAGGGAAAACCAGTCTTTCAATTGTATGGCATTACAGGTGTAACTCGAAAAATTAGAATATCGTGCAGAAGTTCATTTATTTCATTGATTCAACTTAAAAGGTGAAATTAATATATGACTTTGACTCATTGCATGCAATCCAAGATATTTCAAGCCTTTATTTGTTATAATTTTGATGATTATGGTTTACAGTTTATGAAAATCCCAAATTCAAAATCTCAGAGAATTAGAATATTACATGAAATCAGTCAAAAAAAATTCAAATTCAATTCAAATTCAAAAATACTTTATTGATCCCAGAGGGAAATTAAGTGTTGGTATAGCTCATATAATAAATATTTCTTTAAGGAGCTGTTGTAGATGATGACGGCTGTGGGCAGGAAGGATTTCCTGTAGCAGTCTGTATTGGAGCGAAACTGAAGAAGCCTCCGACTGAAGATGCTCTGTTGTTGTATGACAGTCTCATGAAGAGGATGCTCAGGGTTGTCCATATTTTATTTTATTTTATGAAGAATCCTTCTTTCCATTATCATCTCCAGATGTTCCACAGTTGTCCCAAGAACAGAACCAGCCTTCTTTATCAGGTTGTTTAGCCTATTTAAATCCCTGGCTCTGATGCTGCTACCCCAACAGATGATGGCTGAAGAGATTACACTCTCCTCAACAGACTTGTAGAAGATCTCCAGCATCTTGCTGCAAACATTGAAGGACCTAAGCTTCCATAAGAAGTACAGTCTGCTCTGTCCCCTCTTGTAGACGGTTTCACTGTTGCGCCTCCAGTCCTGTCTGTTGTCAAGATTAACTCCGAGGTATTTATACTTCTCAACCACCTCCACTTCTTCTCCCATGATGGAAACAGTGTTTGACTTATCCCGGTTTCTTCTGAAATCTACAATCATCTCCTTTGTTTTGTTCACATTCAAGGTGAGACGATGGTTTCCACACCATGTCACAAAGCGGTCCACCAGCTCTCTGTATTCAGCTTCTTGTCCATCTCTGATACACCCGACAATTGCAGAGTCATCTGAATATTTCTGCAGATGAAAGGTCTCTGATTTGTACTGGAAGTCTGAGGTGTACAGATTGAAAAGGAATGGTGAGAGTACGGTCCCCTGTGGTGCTCCTGTGCTGCTGACCACCTGGTTTGACACACAGTTCTTCAGTCTCACAAATTGTGAATTGAAGAAATCAAAGAACATGATCTTCACAGTGCTACCTGCTTTGTCCAGATGACAGTGGGTTGGTTGAAGTAGGTGGATGATGGCATCTTCAACTCCAACTCCACAGCGATAAGCAAACTGCAGTGGGTCCTGATACGTTCTTGTTTGCTTACTCAGAGGTGCCAACAGGAGTCTCTCCAGGACCTTCCAGATGTAGGATCTCAGGGCAACGGGTCTATAGTCATTGATGACTGATGGGTGAGTTCTTTTTGGTACTGGAACAAGGCAGGATGTCTTCCACAACACTGGAACCTTCTCCTGAGTTAGGCTAAGGTTGAAGAGGTGCTGCAGAATTCCACAGAGCTGCTCTGCACAGGCCTTCAGGACTCTGGGGCTGACACCATCTGGACCTGCAGCCTTGTTCCGGTTCAGTCTCTCCAGCTGCCTCTTCAACTGACTTTTGGAGACAGACAAGTGGGAGGGGGAGGCAAAGGGGGTAGCAGCATTTCCTGACTTGGTTGAAGTCAAACTTGTGGAAGCAGAAGAATCCCAGACTGAGGTGAAGGATAAAACATCCGAGGTGTAACAGGAAAGTTTAAAAGCTGTCAGAGGAGAGTGGGATGTCTGTTTGGCTGGGAACAGGAGAGGGGGATGCTGAGCTAGTTCCTGAACTGAACCTGTTGAAGAATGTGTTCAGTTAATTGGCTCTGTCCAGACTTCCATCTATCCAATCCTTCCTGTCCTTAAAGCCTGTGATCTTTCTAATTCCTGACCAGACATCTCGGATATTGTTACTCTGTAGTTTGTTCTCCAGCTTCTTCCTGTATGCCTCCTTGCTGTCTCTGATCTTGACCTTAAGTTGCTTCTGTATACTCCTCAGTAATTCCCTGTCTCCCTCTCTGAAGGCTCTTTTTTTCTTGTTTAGCAGTTCCTTCAGGTCACTGGTGATCCAGGGTTTATTATTAGGGAAGCATCTCACTGTTCTGGTGGGGATGATGTTGTCCACACAGAAGTTTATATAGTCAGTCAAACACTCAGTCATGGCATTGATGTCCTCTCCATGTGCTTGGCAAAGAGTCATCCAGTCTGTGGTTGCAAAACAACCCTCCAGGGCTTCTTCAGCTTCCTGTGACCACATAACACTGCATTGCCGGTACTCTAGCTGAGTCCTTGTAAGGCCTTGGAGTTCATCCATCTTGTTAGCCAGTGATCTTACGTTGCCCATTATGATCGATGGAAGAGATGGCTTGAACTTCCTCTTTCTTTGTCTCCTTTTCGCTCCTGCTCTGCATCCACGTCTCCTCCTTATCAACTCATCAGGGATTTGTGGTTTCAGTTGAGGTATTATTTCCGCTTTTGCGATGCTAATCAGCTGCTCCCGGCTGTAAACCACATTGTTGCCATGGTTACGGATCATAAAAAGTTTTCAAAAGGTGAAAAATTTACAGCAAAAATTCTTCCAGCTTCACAGCACCAAAAACTAGAAAGTATACAGGTAAAAAAATGCAATCTTTCTCAGGAAAACAGAGGAACCAATGTACAAAAAACTAAAACTTAATATGTAGCCAACAGAGCCACTCCAACATGCAGCCACCCAGAGCAGCGCAATTCCAGAATACAAATGTTCCATATCAACATAATTTTAAAGATTTACCTAATATCTCTCCTCATCATTTACATATACAGCAGAGAAAACATGTGGGCAGCAGGTCTATGGAGTTAAAGTCTCAATAAAGTCTTGATATTAAAGTCTAATATCAATAAATTATTTGAATTTGCTGGCATTGCTGATTAGAAGGACTTTGCATTTTATTGTCATTTTGTTATCACTGTTTTTTTTTGGGGTTTTTTGCCACTTTGCAGTTTTACCCTTTTGTTTACATGAAACTATGATTCCTGAATCATCAGTACATTTAAGGTCTCTATAGGAAAACCAGCGCTTTAGAGTTAAGACCCGCCCACAGAATCAACACGATCCAGGGCCAATAACATGTCTGACCCTACATGAGCTTTGCGCAACAGCCAAGCCATTTAAGCTGAACACGCCAAAATTTAATGCACGGTTGCTAAGATGTATTCACAGCAACAGCATAAAAGATGACATTTGAAAGGTAGCACATTAGTGAAATGCACCAGATACATTAATTCAGTGTGGCTAAAAGCCTTGTTAGCATTCAAAATTTGATTCAGAATGTACAATAATGAGGAAGAGACGAAGGCTGGGGGAAGAGGGAGCACGTGGAGAGAGACAGATGCAACAAAAGGACATAACAGTGAGAGAAGAAGAGAGGAAGAGAGTCTTTCATGTCTCTCCTGAGTTTAAAAAAAGGCCTCCCTTTCATGTGAGCATTGTCATATTTCATCTGTTCTCAGTCCATTTGCCCCACCTACCTCCCCATGATAAAAACACCACTCTTTTACTGCAGACAATCGAACGAAAAGTGCTGCGTGTCAAAGAGAAGAGTGATGCATCCAGATGAAAGGGCAATATGTGTGCAGGAACCCCTATATAGAAAAACAAAATATGCATTTTAAGTAATCCTATATTGAACACTACAAAACTGCAGAGTTTATATGTATAAAATGTAGTATACAGCTTTTAAAAAACATTACATTGAAATTAATGGTAGTATATTTATCTGCTTAAATCTTTCCTATTACCTTTGTTTTAAACATTAAAAGGAGACCATGGGTTAATCCTAGGTCCAGAGGAACACTGGTCCCTGAATAGATCAAATTGGCCCCTAATGTGCCCTCTCCCAGTCAAGTAGGTTAGAATCTTTGCAGCTGTGTGAAAATAATTGACTTTAGCAAATAATTAATTTCTGACACTGTTTTATATCTCCCAGCACACAAAACAATAGGGCAAATATCCCAATTCAATGTTAGTAAAGAATTTAAAAGTAAAGAATTTATAGTGACAACACATTAGTGAAGCCCTTCTAAATTAGCAGAGAGATAACAGATATGATGAGGCTATGGAGAAACCACAGTAAGCAGATTGCTTATCATTTCAGTCCATAAACATTTCACAGTAGGTTGTAATATAAATACATAAGAGTTCGCCCTAGAATTTTTTGTTGTCAGTAATTTTAACTGACGGAGTCCAAAAAATCTGGTCATAATCAATTTTTACTCGTCAATTTTTGAAATGATACTAACAACATATTCAGTAGTGTTAATTTACATACATTTTAATTAATATTCAATCTGAACAACTGAACAGAGAATCAAAATCGTGCCATCATACATCGAGCAGATTATTGGACTACTTGTATTAATCATGAACATTTCACCTGCTGTGGCCTGAATGCTCCACATAAAGCAAAACTGCGCGAAATGGAGGCTCAATCCGTGCTCTGTTGCCACACTGGAGACTGGAATTGCAAGCGCCACTTCAGACAAAGTTTTGAAATCAGGGAACATTTATCCAATTAAAGTGGTCAGAATTCAGAAAAGACTCTCTGAATGAGAGATTTTCTGATGGCTTCAGCAGGGGAAAATGCTGCAGTGCACACTCTTTGCATCAGTGGTTAACCTGCACCAATCTGTCACCACCCGTCTGTTTCCCATGCAGTCACAAACATGCTCCAAAGCCTTCGTATCTCTTCAATGTGCTGTCTGCTCCTGGATAGCAAGATGTATTGGGTATGGTGTCCAGGTCTGAGATGTTGATCAGATGCTCTCATGGGAATCTTGACCAATGGTCTTAAGATTTTTCTGTCACAGTTTTAAAAAACTGGGCAAATACAGAGAAATATTCTGTTAATGTGACCCCTGACATCCATAGCACAACTCTTTGGAACTCAAAAGTCATTTTTCTGCCAATGCTTTTAAGGTATGTATTACAGATAAGATATGGGGATGTATGGAAACAGCTATCTGACTGAGCTCACTGGGGGAGGATGCAAAGAATGTATCATGCTAGAACACAGAAGCTGAGCAGCAGAGCACGTACTGAAAACTGATTTGCATGAAACAATTAAAACTACGTGTTTCCATCCTGTAACATGTCCAACTCCTGAGACTGCTCTGTCTTTGCTTTTTGTTTTTTGTGTCTTAATGGCAACGTTTCTCTTTCCAACTTTCAGGCAATGGTTTGGCTGCATAGATATAGTGTCTTTTTTTCATCGCTGGTTGCATCTCTGAGCTGAAGCCCACAACAGTACCAAAGTAATGAGGACACATGACACCTACTGGTCAGTGCAGCTGTTATTTGCGATGAATACTGTGGATGCAGGCAGGACTCTAAACATACCTGACAAGCTGGTGCAGCAAGCATTTGATTAGCTGCTTTTAAGGTTTAGCTTTTGAGGGTAGCTACATTGAGCAAACCAATTACACTATTATGTAAACCCAGCTGCACTGTACTTATATATAAGTATGGATGGATGGATGGATACACATATATATATATATATATATATATATATATATATATATATATATATATATATATCCATCCATCCATTTTCTATACCCGTCCAAACCCTAATGCAGGGTTGTGGGGGGGCTGGTGCCTATCTCCAGCGGTCAAGGGGCGAGAGGCAGGGTACACCCTGGACAGTTCGCCAGTCCATTGCAGGGTATATATATATATATATATATATATATATATATATATATATATATATATATATATATATATATATATATATATATATATATATTGCTTAGCCCTTGTTGCCGGAATATTCCAATGGAAATTAATTTTTTAATTATTTATTCTCTGTCTTTTGAATGCATCTAGGGCAGGGAAGTCTAGTTAGAGAAAACAAGCTTATTGTTCCACCATAAAGTTCCAGACAAAGATGTGTCCGATCATCAGGGTGATAGACGTTAGAGCAGCAAGATATTTACTGGACGTTCTAGCCTTAAGGAAGTTCTTTATGCTTTACTATCAGACGGGCATGGACTGGTTCTCCAGAAGATGAACAAGAAGATGATTGCTGAATACTGGTTTGGTTTTTTATGTTTTCCGTCTCCCTGTTTATATCACTCTTAGGCCACTTGTAAAAGCAGAGCCGTCTCTTTGCAGAAGACAAATGTAATGTCAAAATAATTTTTTAAGACTGTGAAAAAATCCTCTGGAAGACTTCAAGCAAGAAAGGCCCCCATTTTAGGTGAGTTTATCTCAAATTACTATTCATATCTATGTTAGCAGATAATGGACTTCCACTTCAGTAATAAGTTAAAGGTAAAGTTTAAACTATTTAAAGTAAGAGTTGTAACTAGTCAATATACTGTATAATACTCTTTAGCATCTTCCATTTGATGGCACAGGGATTAGTTCTTTAGCTAACCATTAGTCAGAGCCGAGCCAAGGCCAAACCGGACTTCTGTCACATTAAAACAACATGACTCCAAACCTCCTCCACAGAACCTCCCTCCCATTTCCTCTCTTTGCTCTGGTGAAGGAGGTGGAGAGAAATCCTCCAAATCAAAAAGATTGCTCTGACGCAAAGGAGCTTACGTTGCTTTCCATCTTTCTCCCTGTCTGTGTCTGTGCCAAAGTGCTTCACGTTAAAAGACAACTACAGTTGCAAAAAGAAAATGTGTAACAAGAAGATAGTAAAAAGATTTAATAACAAAAGCGGCACAAGCGATAACGAAAGAAAAAGAACAACAAAGTTTCAATTAGGCAACAATAAGACTGGAATTTATTCAAACAAAATTATTAAAAGAAGCAAATTATTAAAACAAATAAAACTAGATATTTAAAGCCTGACAGAAAAGGTGAGTTCTAAGTCAACTTTTAAAAAGTATAATACTTGCAAAATATTGATTTGGGGTCACAAACAAACGGAAGAGCTGCAAGTGACGGAGTGTTGATGCAGCAGCGTTCCTGACATAACAAAGAAGAGCAGAAGACAGGGTGCACGGTTCCAGTGGGTCGGTAGATCTAACAACGGGTCCAGTTCAGCACATAGATCTAATAGGATTGCTTTAAGGAATTGACATCGGGTCCCCCATCCAGATGCTTCCAGTTACAAATGGGACCCCTGGTCTCTGCTTTTTGCAGATGATATGATCCTGTTGGCTTTATCAGGAAGTGCTCTACAGCTTTCGCTGGAGCAGTTTGCAGCTGAGTGTGACGCGTCATTCACACCATGCGTGGAATGGATGGAATCCGGTTTGCATACGGCTTCCATATGACTGCTTTTCACACTGACTGCAGTTCGTGTGCGGAATGTCTTCGGAAAGCACTGAGAAAGCAATAGTTCACAAAACATTGACATAATACGTTCTAAGATATACTTGTAAAAATAACATGAACTATCATGCTCTGTGAACTGATATCTCTGTGATTAATAATAATAGAAGAAGCCAGAAAAAAATGCAACGCGAAATATACCGCATGCACCTTGCAAGCCTATGTCTCACTCCCTGTCTGGCTCATGTAATTTCTTTAACTTCATGGAAATCCGCATGCGGCGTCCGGAAAAAACAGACTTCATGTGGAAACTTTCCATATTTGAATATAATGTCATGAGCATGAGCGACATCTCTTCAAGGACACATAGGACCCAGAGGCCACCTGTTGATGATCAGTATTTAGATTCTCCATTTATGTCTTTTTTTACATTCAAAAATCCTATTCCACTTCTTTCCCTGTAGATTCCCAGCAGATTATCTTTTTTCTTGATTTCAGTTGTCATGGTTTGCTCCCAAGACATCTACAGGGTCCCTTTTTCTGTCGTCCATAATACTTTGGGGTGTGATTGTGTTGCAGGTTACAATAGGTTCCACCTACTGATATTAATTAAACCTGATGTGTTGCTCTGCTCCCAGGGTGCCTGTGAGTCCGGTTCTGTTCAGTTTCATTGTGAAGCAGGCCAAGAACTGCTGGCAACCGCTCAGCTATAAAACACTGCGGGCGTAGGAGCTTTGGTTGAAGAAGCTGGCAAGAAAAGAAGCCACTGAAAATAACTGTTAGTGGGGGTTTTTTAAGCATTTTTTTCACATTTGGCCCACTCACACATCTGTTTGTCACAGTCAAGTTGTGAATACTAAACATTACCCCACAGCATTCACTAGTTATGGTTATATGTTTGTTGCGATGTCTATTAAAACCATTTTTGTTTTTTATATTTATGAGAGCTTTTAAAGGATTATGTGCTCGGAGACTGTGGAAATGAGCTCGTCTGAAGTTTGTTTTGATATTTCTTATTTATTTTCACACACAGACACACATCCTTATGCTGAAAAGGCACGACGCCCCTCCCCTGCTGCGACAGTTTTTATTGGAATTTCCCACTCTGCTGTGGAATAGCTTTTTGAAGGATCTGGGAGTGGTGATGCAGCGACTATAATTCAGAGGGAGGGACAGCCAGTTTTTCCTTTGAAGATGTAGATGTAGAAGCGTGTGGATCTTTTTTTTTTTGCCGGCTGTTCGTGCTTTTTGTTCTCAGACAAATTAGCCGCTAACTCCACGGGAAAATTCAGTAAATCACCAAAATGAAGACTGCTTCACAACCCTAAAGAAAAACAGCTTTGGTCTCTTACTTAAGTGCTTATGCCATTGTTGGAACAAAAGAAGCAGTATAGGAAATATGAGGTACTTTTTTCCTACTTGCTTTTCAAAGGACAACGATCACTTGCAATACAGAAAAAGTTATAATTAGGTCAAAGTTAAATGTTATCCACTTTGTTCCATAGGGGATAATCCTGCACAGGATGCAGCTAGGTCAGCTAACCATTAATTAAATCTATAAATTTTAGACAGATTTTATGTAAAATGTTTGAAGGAATTAAAAAAGCAGCCATTAGAGCCTTGATTTATCTAAACAAACAGTTAACTTCCCACTGGAATCTAAACAAGGATGCAAAAAATGTCAGGGAATGACAATAAACTAAAATGTACCCTGTACTAAAAGACTAAAACATAGAGGAATTACATTGATATAAGACAGAAAACAATAATCCACCTGAAAAAGGTAAAACGCAACGGAGCAGTGTGCTTGTTTCTGAAAAACCTAAGACCTGGAAGCAGAACCAAAAACTGCTCACTCTCTATATTGTCCTTTCCACACTGAGTCAGCTATTGTTGGCTTGTTGTGTTGTTTTAAAATGTTAGCCATTATTCCACCCCTGTGGGAAACCCGTACTTGCTGGCCACTTTATTAGGTACACCTGTTTAACTGCTTGTTAACACAAGGAGAAGGACTGCAATCATATTAGAACAACTCAAAGCATTTAGAGATTTAAATGACTTCAGACACGGTATTGTTTTTTGTGCCAGACAGGCTGCTCAGAGAAATTCTGGATTTTTACACACAGCCACCTCTCTGATTTAATCAAATCAAATTATATTCGTAGAGCACGTTTCATGATGAAAATCAGCACAAAGTGCTTTACATGATGAAAACAAATATATGAACAGATTACAAAATAAAGATTAATAATAATAATAATAATAATAATAATAATAATAATGCACAGTGGCGCAGTTGGTAGCACTGTTGCCTTACTCCGGCTTCCTCCCACAGTCCAAAAATATGACTGTTAGGTGAATTGGTTTCTCTAAATTGCTCTTTGGTATGAGTGTGTGCATGTATGGTTGTTTGTCCTGTATGTCTCTGTGTTGCCCTGCGATGGACTGGCAACCTGTCCGGGGTGTACCCCCCCTCTCGCCCCTTGACCGCTGGAGATAGGCACCAGCCCCCCTGCAACCCTGCATTTGGATGGACGGCTATAAAAAATGGATGGATGGATAATAATAATAATAATAATAATAATAATAATAATAATAATAATAATACATTAAATAAGAAAGATAAAATAAGAAAAAAAATCAACTAAGATAAATAGAATAACTCAATTAGTCAATTAAAAGCCAAACTAAAAAGGTAGGTCTTGAGCCTCTTCTAGAAAACATCAACAGTTTCTGCCACCCTGAGGTTCTCCGGCAGCCTATTCTAGAGACGAGGGCCGTACAGGTAAAATGAGGCTTTGCCGTACGTCTTAGTTCTGACTTTTTGAACAAATAAAAGGCCAGTACCAGAGGACCTCAGAGACTGTAAAGCCTAGTTTATGCTTCTCCGTCTGCGGTGGTGCAGAGACAGGCATTACAATTATCTGTTGCAAGGGCTCTCCAACAGACATAAGGACAGACGGAGTAGAGTCCAAGTTTTCTAACCTTAATCTGTCGAACACAATGGAAGAAGCATGTCTGTTACAAGCCCGTCCAACATCAGCCCAACATAATTTCACCATAACAATTATCCGTAGTCGATGTAATTATTAGTCAATACAGCTTTTGGGCCCAGATGCTTTATATTGCAAGGACAGTTTATCTAATTTGGCCTTTTTACGATTTTGAACACTAGTAGGTGTAGAGAACAACAAAACAGACAGCTGTGTTTTTTTGTTTACATCGTTTTTTAGAGTATTTAATGAGCTGCACTTCTAGTAAAAAGCTTTCCAACTTAAACAAAACTCGCCATCTATCGG
Source organism: Valencia hispanica (assembly GCA_963556495.2). NCBI lineage: Eukaryota > Metazoa > Chordata > Actinopteri > Cyprinodontiformes > Valenciidae > Valencia > Valencia hispanica. The sequence continues at coordinate 52,846,066 of OY747700.1, read as the reverse complement.
CCATTACTCCTTGAGTGGATGTGCATTTACAAGCTGAAGAAAGCTGAGAAGGTACTCTACCCTTTTCCGGCTCAGGAACATGGTCTCGGATTTGGAGGTGCTGATTCTCATCTTAGCCGCTTCACACTTGACTGCGAACGCCGTAGTGCACGTTATGATGAAGCCAACAGGACCACATCATCTGCAAAAAGCAGGGATCCAATCCTAAGGCCACTGAAAGAATATCCTCATCACCTTGACTGGGCCTAGATATCCTGTCCATTAAAGTTATGAACAGAATCGCGGAGAAAGGGCAACCTTAGCGGAGTCCATCTCTCACTGGAAGCAAGCCCAACTTACTACACATAACCAACCTCTTACTAAGTTATCTGCCTTTCATGACCTGACATCTAGAATACAGTTTAAAAGTACATTTACTGGCTCAACATCATCTGGGGAAATGGCAATGTAAAGCTGTGTATCATAAGCATAGCTGGGGAAATCAATCCCATGCCTCCTGATGATATCCCCAAGGGGCAGAATGTAGGCCTATAGATTAAAAGGTATTAGGCCTAAAATTGATCCTTGGGAAACCCCATACTGAATGTGATGGGTTCCTGTGGAGTGAGTATCCATAAAAATGTTGAATTGTGACATAGGAGTAAAACAATTCTAAAACATTACCTGAGAGACCCACCAGACTGTTCAGTGTGTGCAATAAAATGTGGTGGTCAACATTATCAAAAGCTTTGCTTGTATACAGTAGAGCCAAAACTGATATTTTCTGTGAATCCAAGTTTCAGCTGCAGTCATTAACTATCTTTAAAAGAACTGTCTTAGTACTATAGTTTATCCTAAAACCCATCCATCCATCCATCCATTTTCTTCCGCTTATCCGGGGTCGGGTCGCGGGGGCAGCAGCCTAAGCAAAGAGACCCAGACTTCCCTCTCCCCAGCCACTTGTTCCAGCTCCTCGGGAGGAACCCCAAGGCGCTCCCAGGCCAGCCGAGAAACATAGTCCCTCCAGCGTGTCCTGGGCCTTCCCCTGGGCCTCCTCCCGGTGAGACGTGCCTGAAACACCTCACCAGGGAGGCGTCCAGGAGGCATCCTGACCAGATGCCCGAGCCACCTCAACTGACTCCTCTCGATGTGGAGAAGCAGCGGCTCTACTCTGAGCCCCCTCCGGATGACTGAGCTTCTCACCCTATCTCTAAGGGAGAGCCCAGACACTCTGCGGAGGAAACTCATTTCAGCCGCTTGTATCCGTGATCTCGTTCTTTCGGTCACCACCCAGAGTTCGTGACCATAGATGAGGGTAGGAACGTAGATCGACCGGAAAATCGAGAGCTTCGCCTTTTGGCTCAGCTCTCTCTTCACCACGACAGACCGGTAGAGCGCCCGCATAACTGCAGATGCCCCACCAATCCGTCTATCGATCTCCCGCTCCATTTTTCCCTCACTCGTGAACAAGACCCCCAGATACTTAAACTCCTCCACTTGGGGAAGGACCCCATCCCCGACCCGGAGGAGGCACCCCACCCTTTTCCGGCTCAAGACCATGGCCTCGGATTTGGAGGTGCTGATTCTCATCCCAGCTGCTTCACACTCGGCTGCGAACAGCTCCAGCGAAAGCTGTAGATCACGCTCCGATGAAGCCAACAGGACCACATCATCTGCAAAAAGCAGAGACCCGATCCTGAGGCCACCAAAACGGATCCCCTCAACGCCTTGGCTGCGCCTAGAGATCCTGTCCATAAAAGTTAGGAACAGGATCGGTGACAAAGGGCAACCTTGGCGGAGTCCAACTCTCACTGGAAACAAGCCCGACTTACTGCCGGCAATGCGAACCAAACTCTGGCACCGGTCGTACAGGGACCTAACAGCCCGTATCAAGGGGCCCGGTACCCCATACTCCCGGAGCACCCCCCACAGGGCCCCCCGAGGGACACGGTCGAAGGCCTTCTCCAAGTCCACAAAACACATGTAGACCGGTTGGGCGAACTCCCACGCACCCTCCAGGACCCTGCTGAGGGTGTAGAGCTGGTCCAGTGTTCCACGGCCAGGACGAAAACCGCATTGTTCCTCCTGGATCCGAGGTTCGACTATCCATCGGACCCTCCTCTCCAGAACCCCTGAATAGACCTTACCAGGGAGGCTCAGAAGTGTGTTCCCCCTGTAGTTGGAACACACCCTGTGGTCCCCCTTTTTAAACAGGGGGACCACCACCCCGGTCTGCCAATCCAAGGGAACTGCCCCCGATGTCCACGCAATATTGCAGAGCCGCGTTAACCAACACAGCCCCACAACATCCAGAGCCTTGAGGAACTCCGGTCGAATCTCACCACCCCCGGAGCCTTGCCACCGAGGAGCTTTTTAACGACCTCGGTGACCTCAACACCAGAGATTGGAGAGCCCGACCCCAAGTCCCCAAACCCTGCATCCAGATTCGAAGGCGTGCTGGTGGGATTGAGGAGGTCTTCGAAGTATTCCATCCACCGACCCAAAACGTCCCGCGTCGAGGTCAGCAGCACACCATCCCCACTGTAAACAGTGTTGGTGGCAGACCGCTTTCCCCCCCTGAGACGCCGGATGGTGGACCAGAATCGCTTCGAAGCCGTACGGAAGTCGTTTTCCGTGGTCCAACCATCCGAGCCGCATCCCGCTTGGCCTGTCGGTACCTATCAGCTGCTTCAGGGGTCCCACAAGCCAAAAAGACCCGGTAGGACTCCTTCTTCAGCCTGACAGCATCCCTTACTGCCGGTGTCCACCAGCGGGTTCGGGGGTTGCCGCCGCGACAGGCACCGACCACCTTGCGGCCACAGCTTCGGTCAGCCGCCTCGGCAATGGAGGCGCGGAACATGGTCCACTCGGACTCGATGTCCCCCGCCTCCCCCGGGACGTGTTCAAAGTTCTGCCGGAGGTGTGAGTTAAAGCTCCTTCTGACAGGAGACTCTGCCAGACGTTCCCAGCAGACCCTCACAACACGTTTGGGCCTTCCAGGTCTGTCCGGTGTCCTCCCCCACCATCGGAGCCGACTCACCACCAGGTAGTGGTCAGTGGACAGCTCTGCCCCTCTCTTCACCCGAGTGTCCAAAACATGCGGCCGCAGATCAGATGAGACGACAACCAAGTCGATCATTGAGCTGCGGCCTAAGGTGTCCTGGTGCCAAGTGCACATATGGACACCTTTATGCTTGAACAAGGTGTTCGTTATGGACAATCCATGACGAGCACAGAAGTCCAATAACAAGACACCACTCGGGTTCAGATCGGGGGGGCCATTCCGCCCAACCACACCCCTCCAGGTCTCACTGTCATTGCCCACGTGAGCGTTGAAGTCCCCCAGCAGAACAAGGGAGTCCCCAGGAGGAGCACTCTCCAGCACCCCCTCCAAAGACTCCAAGAAGGGTGGGTAATCTAATCTGCTGTTTGGCGCGTAAGCACAAACAACAGTCAGGACCCGTCCCCCCACCCGAAGGCGGAGGGAGGCTACCCTCTCGTTCACCGGGGTAAACCCCAACGTACAGGCGCTGAGATGGGGGGCAACAAGTATGCCCACCCCAGCTCGGCGCCTCTCAGCGGGGGCAACCCCAGAGTGGAAGAGAGTCCAACCCCTCTCGAGGAGACGGGTTCCAGAGCCAGAGCCGTGCACCGAGGTGAGTCCGACGATGTCCAGTCGGAACCTCTCAACCTCGCACACCAGCTCCGGCTCCTTACCCACCAGAGAGGTGACGTTCCACGTCCCGAGAGCCAGCTTCTGCAGCCGAGGATCGGACCGCCAAGGTCCCCGCCTTTGGCCGCCGCCCATCCTGCACAGCACCCGACCCCTATGGCCCCTCCCACAGGTGGTGAGCTCATGGGAAGGGGGGCCCATGTTACCTCTTCGGCCTAAGCCCGACCGGGCCCCATGGGTAAAGGCCCGGCCACCAGGCGCTCGCCAACGTGCCCCACCTCCAGGCCTGGCTCCAGAGGGGGGCCCCGGTGACCCGCGTCCGGGCGAGGGAACACTGAGTCCATCTGTCGTTTTCATCATAGGGGTCTTTTGGGCTGCACTTTGTCTGATCCCTCACCTAGAACCAAATTGCCATGGGTGACCCTACCAGGAGCAAAAGCCCCCGACAACATAACTCCTAGGATCATTGGGACACTCAAACCCCTCCACCACGATAAGGTGGCAGCCCAGGGAGGGGTATCCTAAAACCACTCTATTTTTTTTCTAAAATATTGTGTTAAATTAAACACTAGCTGAATAAAAAACTTTTTCTATAATTTTACTTACAAAAGGGTAAGTTGGATACTTGTTGATAGTTATCAAGACTATTAGGATCTAAATAACTCTTCTTCAGAAGGGGCTTCACCACTGCTATTTTAAAGGCAGTTGGGAGAACACCTATCTGAAGAGAGCAATTCACAATGTTTAAAAGCTCACGCTCAAAGAAACTATAAAATGTCTTAAAAGTGATGTGGGAATTGGAAAAAGGCAGGTAGCTGGGTTAACTTGAGAGAAACTGTACTAAGTATATTTGCATCAACCAGGACAAAACTCTCCAGTGTTATCTCAGGTAAAAACTGTTTTTCAGACATGGTAATTTTAACATATTGCTGAGATAAAAGGTTGGATCTGATTGCACTAGCTTTGTTTCTTTGTTTTTGGTCTGCAATGTCCTCACATGTAGCAACTGAAGGAGTCATGGAGGGTTTGTTAAAATCAGTATTTATTAAAATATCTATTGTTTTAAAAATGAATTTGGGGTTGATCTCATTGTCTGCAATGAGGTTTGAAAGGTGGAGCTTTGTTGCACTTTTAACTGTATTATTATAGATTTTAAGTTGTTCATTGTATATTTGAACATTAATTGTTAGCTTAGAATTCTTCCATTTTCGCTGTGCTCTCTGTGAAGTTCTGTGTGTCTGTGTGCAGAGTGCATGTGTGACTCCACCTTTGTCCCATGCAGGGTGCTGCATGCAGGAGCAATGTCAGTTGCAGGCTATCAGGCCAATCAAGGAGGAGCTTCAAAAGAGGAGCAATGACCTGGAGGAGATGCCAGATGGTTAAACACCTCAGTGTCTCCACATATCCACTCTGGATGGCAGGTCTTTAACAGCCATCGCCCAGCACACCCTGTCGTTAACCCTCATAATTTCAAGAAACCACCACGAACAGATTTATTGTTTTTCCCATTAATGATTCTTCCACAGTATTAGATTATCCCTGGTTACAAAAACATAATCCATCCATTAATTAGACCAGGTCCCGTGTGGATGCTTGGACTCCCTCCTGCCACCCCGTCACCAAAGCACCTGAACATTCCGACTTTTCCAAGGTTCCCACAGATTACCACAACCTCCACTAAGTTTTTAGCAAAGAACAAGCTATCTCCCTTCTGCCCCACCATTCCCATGACTGTCCCATAGACCTAATTCCTGCCACCCCCCTTGCCGTCAGGTCAGGTTTATCCCATGAAGAGCTGGCGGCCATGGAGACCTACATCAATAACTCTCTCAAGGCAAGCATCATCCATCCTTTCACTTCACCTTTAGTAGCCAAAACTTTCTTCGTGGAGAAGAAATACAAGACCCTCAGACCCTGTAGTGGCTATCGAAGCCTCAACGCCATTACAGTAAAAAATAAATACTCACTCGCACTCATCGCTTATGCCTTTGAAGCCGCTAAGGGCGCCTCCATGTTCACTAAACTGGACCTTCGTAATACATATCATCTCCAAAGGATCCACAGGGGCGATGAGTGGAAAACAGCATTCAAAACACTCATAGGACATTTTGAGTATTTAGTCATGCCTTTTGGCTTGTCTAATGTCCTTGCTGTTTACCCAGGCTTAGTCAATGGCATCCTCTGTGACTTTCTGAATGTTTTTGTTTGTTTACCTTGACGGAATTTTGATTTTCTCCAAAGCCTCTCCATTCCTGTCCGGCCCTGGTCCCATATTGCCCTCGATTTTAGTATCCCTGTCTTCAGGGCCAAATTAGTCATCCTTACAGTGGTTGACTGTTTCTCTAAGGCCTGTCACCTCATTGAACTGCTCAAATTACCAATAGCCCCTGACAGCTAGACTTCTTTTGGGCAACGTATTCAGGTTACACTTCATCCCATCCAGAATTTTCTCAGACAGAGGCCCACAATTCATTTCTCAGGCATGGAAAGATTTCTGTCAGATCCTTGGAGGTCAACCCCGCCTCATGTCCAGCTTTCACCCCCAAACTAATGGCCAGTGCGAATGACTAGAGGAGTCCCTCTAACTCCATATGTCTGTGCTGCAAACCCCATCTCCTGGAGCCTCCATCTTTCGTGGGTAGAATAGTCCCTTAACAAGTCCCCTTCCTCGTCGACTCAGTCTCTTTGCTGTAACCCTGAGACTTGTTTCATCCAGCCCGTTGTGCCCTCCAGTCGTTCCTCCTCCATCCGCCCGGGTCATGAATGGTCACCCAGTTTACACAGTGCGCTGTATCCTTGATGTCCCCCCCAGGGGACGTGGCCATCAATACCTCGTCGGCCCCCAGGAGGCATCCGTTAAGGGGGGCGGGTACTGTGAGGTTCTGTGTGTCTGTGTGCAGAGTGCGTGTGTGGCTCCTCTACCTTTCTCCCATGCAGGGTGCTGCAGGCAGGAGCAGCATCAGCTGCAGGCTATCAGGCCAATCAAGGAGAAGCTTCAAAAGAGGAGCAGTGACCTAGAGCAGATGCCAGATGGTTAAACACCTCCAAGTGTCCTCGTTGGATTCATAAACCCGCAGCGGCATCTTCTGAGCGTCTGCTCACTCCCGGTTCCTCAACTACCTCCCATGCTACTCCTCTGGAAAGTCCTCTGATACCCGCCTGGTGGATCCTCGTCTTCCACCTGCAAGTAAGAAGCAACATCTCCCAATTCACAAGATTATGTTTAATCTCTGCTCCACATACTCACCTTTCGTCCTTCTCCGTCCTTCTCCCGAGAGCTGCTGTTGTCCCTTCCAGTGTTGGAAATCCATCCTGTCAGTTACAAGCAACCTGTTAACAATAAAACACCATTTACTGATTTCTGGGTTTCTGAGTCAAGTGTGTGCTCGCTAGTCTCTCTGCAAAACATGATACTCATGAATTTCTTTTTCAGGCGTATCATTTCTTCACGGTCTCATAGGCTTGGTTTTCATATTCTTTTTCTTTTCACTAGGGCTGCTGAATTAATGGCTGACTTTAGCCTACTGTTAAAATCATCAACAATAAAATTACACGATGCAGTTAAAGTCTGGACTGGAGTTGGGTTTAAAATGTCAAAAAAATGTGTATTAAAACCATCAACGTGTAGATTAAAATCACCAGTTATTAAAATTGTTATATTAAGCATAAACAGTAGATAGAAATTAATTGAATTCTTGAATAAAACAGGATGGAGGCTGAGGTGGTCTGTAACACATAAAACAGGAGGGTTGCTAAAAACAAAGGCATGATGCTCGAACGTGGTGTAGTTATTTTGTGTCTTTGTCTACACTGAACTTTGAGCAATTGAATAGTTGCAGAGAATAGTTGCAAAAACAGAAAATGTCTAGTGAGTGATGTCTAGTGCACTAATACGTAGAGTGGAAACTGCCTTAGCACTACTGCAAAAGATAACATAAGTAGTCTTCCTCATTTCCACTTTTGGTTGTACAGCCAATGAGGCTAAGGAAAATAAATAGCACTCCTGGATTGGCTGCTGCGAAAGTGGCATAGCAGCATGTCAAGCAGCATTGCACCTTCAAAAGCTGCATTTTCTTTCCAATATTTTAGATAATGAGACTAAGGCTAAGTTCACTCTGCAGGCAAAAGCACATAAAATCTAACGTTTTTGCCCATACACGACGCACATCGGATTCTATTAGAACTGTCTGAACAGCAAAAATCTGATTTTTTTTCAAATCCGACTCAGGTCATTTTCATATGTGGTTTCTAAATCCGATACTTATCAGAAGTTTTTGAAAGCAACTGCAGTCTGAATGTTCACGTTGCATTAAATCCATCTTGTACATCATGTACATCATTCATATTCTAGAATTGCGCTGCTCTGGATGGCTGTATGTTGGATTGGCTCTGTTGGCTACATATTGGTTTACAGCCGGGAGTAGCAGTGCTTGTCAACAACAGATGGTGTCATCCAGGACATGTTACTGTGAAGTTTCGTCTCTGCAGCCCAGATGTCGAACTCTCGTCCATATTACACTCAACAAAAATATAAACGCAACACCTTTGTTTCTGCTCCCATTTTTCATGAGTTGGACTTAAAGATCTAAAATTCATTCCAAATGCACAATATTACCATTTCTCTCAAACATTGTTCACAAATCAGTCTAAATGTGTGATAGTGAGCACTTCTGCTTTGCTGAGAAAATCCATCCCACCTCACAGGTTTGCCACATCAAGATGCTGATCTGACATCATGATTAGTGCACAGGTGTACCTTATACTGCCCACAATAAAAGGCCACCCTGGAATGTGCAGTTTTTTGCTTTATTGGGGGTCTGGGGACTCAGAACCGGTCAGTATCTGGTGTGACCACCATTTGCCTCATGCAGTGCAACACATCTTCTTCGCATAGAGTTGATCAGATTGTCAATTGTGGCCTGTGGAATGCTGGTCCACTCCTCTTCAATGGCTGTGCGAAGTTGTTGGATATTAGTGGGATCTGGTACACGCTGTCGAATACGCCGGTCAAGCACATCCCAAACATGCTCAATGGGTGACATGTCCGGTGAGTATGCTGGCCATGCAAGAACTGGGACATTTTCAGCTTCCAAGAATTGTGTACAGATCCTTGCAACATGGGGCCGTGCATTATCTTGCTGAAACATGAGGTGATGTTCATGGATGTATGGCACAACAATGGGCCTCAGGATCTCATCACGGTATCTCTGTGCATTCAAAATGCCATCAATAAAATGCACCTGTGTTCTTCGTCCATAACAGATGCCTGCCCATACCATAACCCCACCACCACCATGGGCCACTCGATCCACAACATTGACATCAGCAAAGGGCTCACCCACACGACGCCACACACGCTGTCTGCCATCTGCCCTGAACAATGTAAACTGAGATTCATCCGTGAAGAGAACACCTCTCCAACGTGCCAGACGCCATCAAATGTGAGCATTTGCCCACTCAAGTCTGTTACGGCGACGAGCTGGAGTCAGGTCAAGACCCAGATGAGGACGACGAGCATGCAGTTGAGCTTCCCTGAGACGGTTTCTGACAGTTTGTGCAGAAATTGTTTGGTTATGCAAACTAATTGTTTCAGCAGCTGTCTGAGTGGCTGGTCTCAGACGATCTTGGAGGTGAACCTGCTGAATGTGGAGGTCCTGGGCTGGTGTGGTTACACGTGGTCTGCGGTTGTGAGGCCGGTTGGATGTACTGCCATATTCTCTGAAACGCCTTTGGAGACGGCTTATGGTGGAGAAATGAACATTCAATGCACAAGCAACAGATCTGGTTGACATTCCTGCTGTCAGCATGCCAATTGCACGCTCCCTCAATGCTTGTGGCATCTGTGGCATTTTGCTGTGAGACAAAACTGCACATTCCAGGGTGGCCTTTTATTGTGGGCAGTATAAGGTACACCTGTGCACTAATCATGATGTCAGATCAGCATCTTGATGTGGCACACCTGTGAGGTGGGATGGATTATCTCAGCAAAGCAGAAGTACTCACTATCACACATTTAGACTGATTTGTGAACAATGTTTGAGAGAAATGGTAATATTGTGTATCTGGAATGAATTTTAGATCTTTAAGTCCATCTCATGAAAAATGGGAGCAGAAACAAAGGTGTTGCATTTATATTTCTGTTGAGTGTATTTGCCAAGAGAGTTTGGCAGTTGTTTACATTCCACCTTCAGCCGTTGCCGACACTGCATGTTATGTCATCAGTTCCGTTGTTGCTAAGCGACAGACACAGCACCCCAATGCATTTGTGGCAATATCTGGTGATTTTAATCATGCCTCGCTCTCTACTACACTTCCAACATTTCAACAGTTTATCAGCTGCTCTACAACAGAAAACAGGACCTTGGATTTGTTGTATGCAAATGTAAAGGATTCATACATGTCCAAACCAAGACCTCCTCTGGGACAATCAGATCACAATCTTGTTTTTCTCTGTTCAGAATATAAACCTCTTGTTCAGAGGCAACCTGTGACAAAACGAACTGTGAGAAAATGGTCACAGGAAGCTGAAGAACCCCTGCAGGGTTGTTTTGCAACCACAGACTGGATGACTCTTTGCCAAGCACATGGAGAGGAAATCAATGTCATGACTGAGTGTGTGACTGACTATATAAACTTCTGTGTGGTCAACATCATCCCCACCAGAACAGTGAGATGCTTCCCTAATAACAAACCCTGGATCACCAGTGACCTGAAGGAACTGCTAAACAAGAAAAAAAGAGCCTTCAGAGAGGGAGACAGGGAATTACTGAGGAGTATACAGAAGCAACTTAAGGTCAAGATCAGAGACAGCAAGGAGGCATACAGGAAGAAGCTGGAGAACAAACTACAGAGGAACAATATCCGAGATGTCTGGTCAGGAATTAGAAAGATCACAGGCTTTAAGGACAGGAAGGATTGGATAGATGGAAGTCTGGACAGAGCCAATTAACTGAACACATTCTTCAACAGGTTCAGTTCAGGAACTAGCTCAGCATCCCCCTCTCCTGTTCCCAGCCAAACAGACATCCCACTCTCCTCTGACAGCTTTTAAACTGTCCTGTTACACCTCGGATGTTTTATCCTTCACCTCAGTCTGGGATTCTTCTGCTTCCACAAGTTTGGCTTCAACCAAGTCAGGAAATGCTGCTACCCCCTTTGCCTCCCCCTCCCACTTGTCTGTCTCCAAAAGTCAGGTGAAGAGGCAGCTGGAGAAACTGAACCGGAACAAGGCTGCAGGTCCAGATGGTGTCAGCCCCAGAGTCCTGAAGGCCTGTGCAGAGCAGCTCTGTGGGATTCTGCAGCACATATTCAACCTTAGCCTAACTCAGGAGAAGGTTCCAGTGTTGTGGAAGACATCCTGCCTTGTTCCAGTACCCAAAAGAACTCACCCATCAGTCATCAATGACTATAGACCCGTTGCCCTGACATCCTACATCTGGAAGGTCCTGGAGAGACTCCTGTTGGCACCTCTGAGTAAGCAAACAAGAACGTATCAGGACCCACTGCAGTTTGCTTATCGCTGTGGAGTTGGAGTTGAAGATGCCATCATCCACCTACTTCAACCAACCCACTGTCATCTGGACAAAGCAGGTAGCACTGTGAAGATCATGTTCTTTGATTTCTTCAATTCACAATTTGTGAGACTGAAGAACTGTGTGTCAAACCAGGTGGTCAGCAGCACAGGAGCACCACAGGGGACCGTACTCTCACCATTCCTTTTCAATCTGTACACCTCAGACTCCCAGTACAAATCAGAGACCTGTCATCTGCAGAAATACTCAGATGACTCTGCAATTGTTGGGTGTATCAGAGATGGACAAGAAGCTGAATACAGAGAGCTGGTGGACCGCTTTGTGACATGGTGTGGAAACAATCGTCTCACCTTGAATGTGAACAAAACAAAGGAGATGATTGTAGATTTCAGAAGAAACAGGGATAAGTCAAAAACTGTTTCCATCATGGGAGAAGAAGTGGAGGTGGTTGAGGAGTATAAATACCTCAGAGTTCACCTTGACAACAGACTGGACTGGAGGCGCAACAGTGAAACCGTCTACAAGAAGGGACAGAGCAGACTGTACTTCTTGAGGAAGCTTAGGTCCTTCAAGGTTTGCAGCGAGATGCTGGAGATCTTCTACAAGTCTGTTGTGGAGAGTGTAATCTCTTCAGCCGTCATCTGTTGGGGTAGCAGCATCAGAGCCAAGGACTTAAATAGGCTAAACAACCTGATAAAGAAGGCTGGTTCTGTTCTTGGGACAACTGTGGAAAATCTGGAGATGATAATGCAAAGAAGGATTCTTCATAAAATCCAAAAATTATGGACAACCCTGAGCATCCTCTTCATGAGACAGTCATACAACAACAGAGCGTCTTCAGTGGAGGCTTCTTCAGTTTCGCTGCAATACAGACCGCTACAGGAAATCCTTCCTGCCCACAGCCATCATCATCTACAACAACTCCTTAAAGAATTAATTATGAGCTATACCAACACTTAATTTCCCTCTGGGATCAATAAAGTATTTTTGAATTGAATTGAATACTCACAGGTATGGACTGGTGGAGATGAGCATTCTGTCTTGACATTCCCGAGGAGAGGTGCTGAAGAGGTATTCAACATCAATATACATTATAATATTCAACATATAATGTATACAGTTGTATTTGATCAGGTGTCGTTTTAAACGAATAAATCAGGATTTTTAATCTGGCTTGATTTTTTTGTTTGTTTTTAATCGGTTATGGTATAATCCTGAAATTGTGGATGAACTCTGTGTCAGTGAAGCCCTTCACATTGCAACTCTAGCACTTTCCGGTTTCCGACCGTGCAACCACATATACCTTTGTATAGATGTAGCAGTCACTGCTCGACAAATGGCCATTGTTAAAGTTTGGGCTCTCTTTTTTCTTAATGCCTCTAAATGATTTGTCAAAATTCTTTCGGTTCCGAATGTGCAGGATTTGCCAAACTGCTGCAAAAACACTAACATCTGTAGCTGCCATTTTTACTTCCGTAAACAGAGTGGATGTGTGTGACGTCTTGTCATCTTTTGCGCATGCGGGTCGCTTTAAGGCTGTGAACTGTACACACTGGAATGTGTTTGCTGTTGCATTTCAGTTATAGTTTGAACAACCACACCAAAAAAAATCGTATTTAATCAACCAATTGGAATTGAGCATTAATATCTTCAATGTGAACATAGCTCAAGACTTTAGTAAGAAATCAACACATAGTATAAATAATTTCATGTATTTTGCTCGCTGTTTATTTACTTACTTTAGTTGGTTTTTTTACTATAAACTTTTATATTTTTGATTCGCCTTTGCACTGCATTTTTTGTCCAACATATAGTTGAGAACAAAATGTTATGGGCTTGTGCATGTAATGACAATAACGTTCTATCTATCTATCTATTGAAGCAGATGGAGTACAGCAGCAGAAGACCACAACAGGTGGTCGTGTTAATCGCCACTTTGTCAGGTTGAGGTTTCAAAGAGGACCCAGATGCAGAACGTTTAAGATCTCGAATTTAATTAATAATAAATTCCAAAACTCACAAATAATTGCGAGGAAGCCAGGGAACATAGAGACCAGGGAACGCAGGAACCAGGAAGGGAGGAAAGACAGGCAATAGGGACGGCAGGAACCAGACGGGGAAGAATGACAACGAACCAGCGAGTCGTGACTGAGAGAGGACTGAATTTATACTGAGGAGGAGAGTGAAGAGTGAAGCAGAGAAGGAGCAGGACTAATTAAGGGAAGCGGTTGCAGCTGAGGGGGAGTGAGCAGGTGGAAGTGATTAGCTGGGACAGGAGGTGAAATGGCTGGGAGACAGACAACTGGGAAACTAGAGAGATCTTAAGAAACTTAAAGACAAGACTACGGGGAAACCAGAAAGTGCAGAAAACACAGGAAAAGACTAAGAATAACTAAACATGATAATGGAACTAAATAAGGGAAATAACTAACAAAAGACAAACACCTAGGGATCATAACACACTTTGTACCTTCAGACTTAATATTCATTCAAGGGTAGCCTATAACATGGGAGATTATCAAAAACTAATTGTGTGTTCATATAATGTTTATCTGTGTAACAGCGTTTCACCGTACTTCTAACCAAACAAATCAGGCAAGCAAACTTAATACAAAAATGAAAATGAAATTTTAAAAAAATGAATGAATGAAAATGGGCTTGTGGCTTGAATCATGCCCTGAAGGTGTTTGCAATAGACTGTAAGTCTTTACTAAAACTTGTAACATAACCCTCTGTGAAGAAAGCTGCAGCATCTGCACAGAAAAGATATGACTGTGTAAAATAGTGGAATGGAGTGATTTAAATACCAATTCGTTCAGATACTGATTATAGAGAAATTGTGCTGGTAGAACAAATGGATGTTAAACCTCCACTGGTAAGGAATTCCGCAACAGGTTTTTACAAGTGGTGGAGACAAAACTGTAAATTATATGTACTGTCGAGGACATGTCCCCAACTAAAATTATGCCCATGCGTAAAAGCAAATGTCGGGTGTAATTCAGCTTCTCTGTTTTTCTAAATGGAAACTTGTAGAATTAAACAGAAATCTTTTTTTCTGATGCACAATCCATTCTCAGTGCATTTTGCATCCACCTATATCCATAGAAATGGCCAGTTATTTGTAACTCCTTATATGAAAGTAAGAACCTGATCAAAGCTGGTATAGCGTGAACCAGAGCAAGCCACATGATTTCAAAATCTGTTTTAAGTGTCACTGAGAGAATACATAACAGTGACGCCTGGCAAGCAAAGCTGCAATTTCTTTATAGGCAAGTCTGAGAAGACAATATAGCTCAATTAAAGCTCTTACTGCCATTTCCATTCCGAAAAACAGAGAAGCTAAATTGCACCCGATGTTCTCTTTTACGCACAAGAAAGCATATATAAGTTATTATCTGGTGTGCACAAGAAACCCACTTTTTTTCTTTTTTTTTCATGTACCGTTAGGTGCTCCGTATATCTTTGTCCAAACTAAGCAACATTTGAGACGTGTTTATTAAATTTGTTCTGGTTGTACAACAACTGTTGTAATGTGGCTTGCTTTCTAATGATCCTTTCTACATAAGCAACAACAATCAACTTGGTCTAAGGCGCTGTTCACTAAACATGGTTAGTTTGAACAAAACAAACTTACTAAGTACCAAAGAGAAGCATTTAAATTCATTTATTGTAATTCTACAACACTTGTTCAATACAATGTCATTAGGAACCTTTAAACTAGGATGCTCTCGAAGGTAAAAATGTGTTTCTGTATTTTGAGGTGTGCACATGTACACTATCATACATGGTTCTGTTCTGGTGGGTTGTTGACACTATGTTTGACATAACCAGGCACCTCTCACACCGATGAAACAGACAATAAGTACGTCACGCCTTCTCATTCACTTTGCTCCAGTTTTGAGGATCTGAGGAGCAGCAGAAGAGAAAAAAAGGGGGAAAGGTGGTGGGGTTGGAGTCTGTCTCCCATTAAAATTATCTCTATGGGAGCCCAAAGAATGGGTGCTGTCAGCAGAACACGGACCTGCTGTCAAGAAAAGCACGTGAGAATGAGAGGGAGGTATGATAAGTAAGAAAGTGAAAGGAGAGGTATTACCACAGCATGTTGCTAGTCTGGGTTTTATAGGGAACACTCTATATTTCACTTTCTACAAGAAATCAAGTCAAAATAAAACTTCAACATATGAGATCTATGTCTGTGTTGAATGGAAGCTTTAACGCTGCAGTCACTGCAATGTCTCTCACACAGCTCAGAAACACCAGCATGCATCTTAACAACTGAGACCATTTCTTTAAATTCACCCTGCCGTGATGTGGCCAACAGCAAAGAACTGATTCACAAATGCCTCATTTTATGGACCTCTGTGAGGTTGACGGCTTGGTTGGCAACAACGCACTGTAAAAACGAATCCACTAAAACAGCCTGTTAGTGCCAGACGCCTCGTTTCAGAAGAGCTACACTGAGTACACCCACATGACCTGATCATCGAACTTCACCTTATAGACTTGAGCCACCCGGGTGTTTTCATTTTATGAGTTAGTTACAGTTTTGTGTTTTTTTATGGTTAAGAATGTTGTAAGTATAAAGTCTTCCAAAAGTATTCCCACCTCCTAAATGTTTTACATTTCATCAACAAATACAAGGCTTTCGCTATGTTTTGGATTTCTTTACAAATAAAAAGACGAAAAGAAATCACTGGGTTTGTGTTCTGCCCCTTTTACTCTGAATTCCCTACATAAAATCCAGTGTACTGTAGTTAATTCTTACCTATGCCACCTAATTGGTAAATACTGTCCCTGCATTTAATTTAGTGCCAATATGAATACAGTTGTTCTGTAAAAGGCCTATGAGGTTTGTTAGACAACCTCAGTGAATAAACATCATCATGAAGACTGTCGGCTTTCTACCATAATATGCTCTGCAACTCACTTTCTACTCAGAGAGGTGGGGGCGCCGAACTCCAAAACCCCGGCGGGAACTGTTTCAAAATAAGACCCAGAACTGAGAGACAGAGAGTAAAATAACACACACAAACAGATATCTGTTTCACATAGGACGCACCTGCAGATGGGAGCCAGAAAAGATCTGACTCCCTTCTCTACAAGGGTGTACCATTTTTATTACAGAAGAACAAAGAAAATATCACATGACTCCTCTCTCCTCCTTCTACATCTTGACAAGTCATACATTTTCTCCAGGTCTCCTGACCTGGTTTTATAGCCGTACCATAAACTAGAGTTATAACCGATCCTCCCTGCTTTCAGTTCATATCTTTACCCAAGAGTTTATTTACTTAAAACCTTACCCCCATAAAATACTGGTAAAGAGTCATGGTTTACTACCCTGAATAATATAAACAGGCCTATTACCTCTAAACGCTTACTAAAGATATATTTAAAACATATGTACTGCATAATAAAAAATAGCCCCAAAAAAGTAGAATACAACAAGACCAAGGAACACAACAGACAGGTCAGGGAGAACATTGTGGAGAAGTTTAAAACAGGGTTAAGTAAAAAAATAAAAAATAAAAACACCAATAGCAATGTTTGAACCATTATCTGAGAATAGAAAAAGTATGGCAAAACTATAAACCTACCAAGATATGATTGTCCACCTAAACTGACAGGCTGGCCAAGAAGAGCGTTATCCAGAGAAGCCCTGGTTCTGCTGAAGGAGACCTCCTTTAATCAACCAATTCAAGCTAAGAAAATAGCATCTGTCTACTGCAGGAAAGCTACTACCTTCTGATAACTATTTCAAACTGTCAGCAAACCTTTTAAATATTTAAATCCCGGTCAAGGTTCATAAACGGACAGGGGAGCAGAAACAAGAACTAACCATTTAGCAGTTCAGTTTCCAATTAATGTTTCATGTTCTTTTTTTTATATCCGGGGGAACTTCCCTGACATTTATACAATGGTAAGATTTATAAAAGATTTATAAAAACAAATTTATGGAAATTTCATTGTTTTAAACTTGAAATCCTGTGTTTTCAATGTTTAAGATGCCTATTTTGAAGTAAGAACGGAGGTAGCATCTTCTTTCCTCTTGAGTTCACAGAGTCTGTGTCACGTGCTGTGTGGAGAATGGACCCAAACGCACTCACTGAAGGAAGGTGCAGGATGTTTATTAAAGTGAGGAGATCGTGATGATGGTGGTGAACGGAGACACTGGACATCGGGCAGGGAAGGAAGACAGCAGGAAGACGACACACCATGGGGATTGACAATTACTACTACTAAGGAGGACTACTAGGAGGAAGGAGGAATGATCCGGCCGGGAGTGAAAGGAAGTGAGGGGTCTTAAAGGCAGGAGGTGAGTAGGATCAGGTGTGGATGATGAGACAGACAGGTGAAGACACTCAGGCAGGAATAGGGCAGCGTGACAGGACCCCCCCCCTTTTAAAGGTGGATTCCAGACACCGTGGAAAGAGTGAAAAAGAAAGGGAAGAGAAAAAAACAAGCACCCTTGCCAGGGTGGGTGGAGGGGGCCCACGGAAGGAGGGCCCCGAGTCTCTTTGGGTACGCCCCTGGAAGTCTGGCGGACGGCCCCGGTGGCGGCCCCTGAGGACCTGGAGGTCGGGCGGACGGCCTCGGCGGCGTCCTCTGGCTGGACGGAGGTCGGGCGGACGGCCTCGGCGGCGGCCCCTGAGGACCTGGAGGTCGGGCGGACGGCCTCGGCGGCGTCCTCTGGCTGGACGGAGGTCGGGCGGACGGCCCCGGCGGCGTCCTCTGGCTGGACGGAGGTCGGGCGGACGGCCCTTAGGTCCTCTTCTGAGGGTCAGGTAGTGCCAAAGATGCCTGGCCGGTAAAGGTCGGCCGAGACAAAGAGAGTCTGGAGGCTCGGACGCCTCCTGAGATGGAGAGTCTGGAGGCTCGGACGCCTCCTGAGACGAAGGGTCCGGAGGCTCGGACGCCTCCTGAGACGAAGGGTCCGGAGGCTCGGACGCCTCCTGAGACGAAGGTTCTGGAGGCTCGGACGCCTCCTCAGACGAAGGTTCTGGAGGCTCGGACGCCTGCTGAGACGACTGTTCTGGAGGCTCGGACGCCTGCTGAGACGACCGTTCTGGAGGCTCGGATGCCTGCTGAGACGACCGTTCTGGAGGCTCGGACGCCTCCTGAGACGACCGTTCTGGAGGCTCCAGTGACGGGGACGGGTCCTCCCTGACCCTCCCTGGGAGCTTCAGCGACGGGGACGGGTCCTCCCTGACCCTCCCCGGGAGCTCCAGCGACGCATGGGGAAATGTCCATCGCTGAAGAGCCGCCGCAGTGACCGCCAGAAACACGGCAGCCACAACAACGGCGGGCTCTGGAGCTAGAACGGGCTCATGGACTGGAACGGGCTCATGGACTGGAACTGGAACGGGCTCACGGACCGGAGCCGAAACTTCCCCGGGAGCGGCCCCACCTCGGCGGCGTCGCTGCCTGCGGTGAGGCGCTCCCCTGGAGCAGAGGTAGGCCGTCTTGTCCCCATAGAAAAACTCGAAGAGGTCCTCCTCCCTGATGTGAGGAGCCCCCGAAGAGCCAGCTAGAGGAGGGACAAAGACGGCGGGGGAGAGAACCGGCGGTGGGTGCCACGCGGAGATCGAGCCGACGTTGGTGGTCCGTGTGGCCGCGCCGCCCTGCTCCTCGCTCGCTGAATCTCCAGTTCGGCGGGTCCGTCGCCTACGGCCAGATGGTGGAGGCGGAGAGGGCGGACCAATCGTCTGGTCCAACGCCTCCTGGCGAATCCTCTCCGCCTCCCGCCGCAGATCGGCAAGCTCCCGGGCCGAGAAGACACTCTGGAAGTGAGGGAGCACTCCGAGGATCTCCCTGGCTCCGGAGACCCGCACAGGGAGGTGAGGAGAGGCAGCGAGTCTGGCCAGGTTGGCCCAGACGTCCTGGCGCAGGGCGGCAATCTCCTGGGCGAGTGCTGGGTCCATGTTTAGGGCCGGATCATTCTGTCACGTGCTGTGTGGAGAATGGACCCAAACGCACTCGCTGAAGGAAGGTGCAGGATGTTTATTAAAGTGAGGAGATCGTGATGATGGTGGTGAACGGAGACACTGGACATCGGACAGGGAAGGAAGACAGCAGGAAGACGACACACCATGGGGATTGACAATTACTACTACTAAGGAGGACTACTAGGAGGAAGGAGGAATGATCCGGCCGGGAGTGAAAGGAAGTGAGGGGTCTTAAAGGCAGGAGGTGAGTAGGATCAGGTGTGGATGATGAGACAGACAGGTGAAGACACTCAGGCAGGAATAGGGCAGCGTGACAGTCTGCTCACAAAACGTCTGGATGAGCAACACTCAGTTACAAGAGCATTAAAGAAGCCTCGGCCAAGTTTAAATTGTTTATCTGCCATAATTTTGGGTTCCCATGGAGAAGGAAGAAATGGTAATGGAGAGACACAGATCATATATGATTTGTAAACGCTTAGAGTTCTGTGCCTGGCTAAACTTTAGCTACTAATTATGCTAAAGTAGGCATCTGCTTTAAGCCATGTACACACGTAGCAGGGCTTTTGTAGAACCAAATAGCCTCACTATACCTTGTTTTTAGGAATAAAATCCATACACACTTAATCGCATTGACTTCCATTGTTAGACACATTCATAGGCATGACAAACTTGTAGGCGGAAGCAGAGGCAGATTTAGGATTGAAAAAGATCAGGGGCTTAGCCCTTGATAACTGATGTGAAACATTTTTTTTGCTTTAAATGATACAGCTTCACAACTTTTGAATTCTGATCACCTTAAAGCAGACGAAAAGCACTGGATTACACTTACTATGCTTTAATAAAGCAAAACAACACTCAATCAACAACTATCCACAGTATCACAAAAAGTCAGCTGCTGATTGAAGTCACCTCAGATCACTGGTACAGGAAATAAAGCTTACATCCATTAAGGCTGCTGTCCGGAGTATTTAAGGGAAAGGGAGAGATTTTTTGAATCCCACTATCAGGGCCCCTCCCAAACCCTTGTGAAATGCATAGGGATCTATAGGAGGAAGGCGGGACTTTGGAAGAATAACAAATGTTGTGGAGCACTAGCCTTTTATTATAGTATTGAACCCCACTACCTTTTGACAAGTTTTTAAAACTTTGATACATAAATACATTCTCCAGACTGCAGCCTTAAGAGCAGATAATATAAAGCATGAGTGCAACTAAGTTTGATTATACAGTTAGTACATTGACCAAAAAAACAAATCCTACTCTCTTAGATATGATCCTGGCCTCTAATGTTTTCCTGCACTGTTCTTCTTTCTCACTCTGATTTAGTCTTGTTTTTTTGCTTTCTGTTTCATGATCAATTTCTAATTCTCTCATTCATAGCTATAATTAATCACATGACAAATTGCGCTTGCTACATATATATATATATATATATATATATATATATATATATATATATATATATATATATATATATATAAATAAAGGTACATACATGTTCCTTAGTAGTAAAAAGTACATATTTGTACCAATTCTTTCAAAAGATAGGGCACAATTTGTTGTTATGATCTCTTTTACTATAAAACCTCTATTAGAAAAGCTACACTTCTGTAAATAGGTTTTATACTTTTATTGTTCACTATTTTTAAAGCACATAAAGATCATTGCAAAAGTATCTGTTTGATAGAAAAAAAGTAAAAATAAAATAAAAAATGTGTTAACTGATTTAAAAAAAACATATATATATATATATATAAATATATATATATAATTATGGCAAAAATTACTCTTATAGTATTCTGAGTGCAAGATGAACTCATCCCCATAACATGGAAACTAATTTTGATGTTGCCTGCATCGTGGTCAGATGATTTGTCAAACATGTCAAGTCAATAATGATTGGGTGTCAAGGTGGAGCTGATTCTAGAAGCTTCTGGTATGTATATATGTAGCAAGCGCAATTTTGATGGACTACCAACTCGCAATTCCTGGTGTGCTTTGTACGCTTTAAACCGAGGATTTTTTAAAAAGAAAAGAAGAGTGAGGCATAGATGTGAACAAAGGTGAAGCTCAGCGATTCAGAGGTAAGTTTAATTTCAAGAACAATGTCGTCTAATTACGGGCTTTCCCTTGCTGTATATATATATTAGCAATTTAGCTATTTTTTTCACTCTCTTCAGTGTCCTAGCTCAAATTATGTCCTTATTTTGCAAATATTTCTGGAGGAATTAACTTCCATATGTAAAGTTCAGGTCACAATTGGCAAAATATGTACTTTTAGTATTTTAATGTTGTTCGGCTAACAACAACGCTTAATTTCTCTCTGTGATCAATAAAGTATTTTTGAATTTGAATAACCTATGTTAATAGCTATAACAAGGTCACTGCCTTCAACCCCCTTTCCCTCCATAAAAAACACTATTACTTGCCCCCCATGTACTAATAGGCCAAGAAACAGACACAATTTCACTTCAATCTTACACCCATAACCATATGCATGTGACTATAAGAGTTAATCATTTTATCTGTCAGTACGGACTAGCAGTTGTCTTGCTTATCTAATGTTCTACAGTAACTACACTGGCTCCCAGAAGCTTAGAATAGACTTTCAAATATTTTTAATAGTTCATAAATCACTGAATGGCTTCGCACCAAAATACATTAAAGGTCTGTTTTTGTTGTTGTTGTTGTTGTATCAACCTTCCAGACCACTCAGGTCTTCTGATTCCAGTCTACTCCGCATCCCCAGAGTCAGAACCAAACACGGTTAAAGCAGTTTGAACTGCCTTATTGCTGAAATGTTCTACACAAAGGAACTTGACTTAAATTCAATAGCATTGGATGAAATTATCTCATTAGAATAGAATATAAATTATCTTTAATGTCCACACTGGGTAAATTAAGGCTTAATATTGGCAAAATGAAAGATTCATTTTCATAAGTTAAAAATATAAAAAACTTAATTAAAAATACTATACAGTAAGGGCAGATTTACAACACTAAAACACTGTGAAGTCATTAAAAATAGCACACTCCGGTTCAAGAAATGTGCAGCTGACCAGAATTAATATTAAATACTTACAAAATGTGCATATTTATTTGTGGATTAAACAACAGACTATTTTCAAAAAGTGACAAAAGACTGCAAACAAGAATGTGCAATAACAGCAGAAATGTTTGTTTTTTTAAATGAAGAGAGGGAAAATAACGGCAGGTATGTAAAGCTGCTATGAGAAAGGACCTATGATAAAGTCCCTTCATGCTCCTAGGATGCAGTAGTCTATCACTTAAAGACCTGTTTAGCAACAGCTTTATGAATGGGGTTAGAAACACTGTCCATCAGTGATGTTATCTTAGCCAGAATCCTTCTGTCTCCCACCACCTGGACTGGGTCGAGGGAGCACCCTAGCACAGCGCTGGCCTTGCTGATGACCTTATCTTACCGCTTCCTCTCACCTTTAGATAAGCTGCTGCTCCAACATTCTACACCATAAAATATGGCTGTTTCCACCACAAAGTCAAAGAAGGTCCTTAGGAGCGCCCCCTGCACTCCAACAAATCTCAGGGTGCTTTCACACCTGCAGCATTTGGTTCGTTTGCCAGTCCGGTTCGTTTGAGCTAGTATGAATGCGGACCAGTGAGATTTGGTCCGGACTAATGGACCAAGACCCACATTTTGAGGTGGTCTCGGTCTGCTTTCAAATGGACTCTGGTGCGGTTCACTTCAGGTGTGAATACAAACCAGCCTCAGTTCGGTCCAACATGCTGATAAAAGCCCTTTTTGTTCTTGTTGTTGTTTTTGTTCTTTGCACTGTGGGAGGCAGCGTTTCTTGTTAGACTTGTTAGCATTAGGGCAACAATTAATCGTGGTCAAACGTGGAATCGGGAGGAAGCCCAGTGCTTCATCGAGATTTGGTCGATGAACGATGTAAATATAATATATTACAACCACCACAACAAGACAAGACAAGCGCAATCCATCTGTGTATGTACAGCTAAGTCTGTTTATTTCCAGAGTTTTCTTTTTGTTTTTTTGAATGTGTCCTGTTTGGCAGTGTGGAGCTCAGAACTGGTGTCTGAGTACCAAGTAGAAAACCAACAGATTTACTTTATCAAGCGGAGAAATCTTTATTATGAATTGCTGTGGGTTTTATTTTCTGATGTTATGGACACAGAGACGGAAAATCAAGGGGAAGAACGAAAGAAGATGAAGAACAGAGGTAGGAAACAAAAAGTCAAGAGAGAGGGTGAGTTGAAAATACAAGAGAGAAAGTGGAACAAAGAAAACACAGAAAAACATCGAAGTCTGCCTCCATACCCACATGTCGGCAGAGAGAGGAGAAAAAAAAACAAAAAAAAAACAAACCAAACATTGTGCACTAAGAACTACACAACCACATCACACAAAAATGGATATAAAAATACAACAACAATGTCACTGAAAAGCTCATGGTACCAATTAATTAGGATCTAGCAATGATAACCTTAGCCCAAGAATATATATGTAAACACCGGAGACCCCACACCTATGTGTGTTTGTGAGCATGCTGGTGCATATAAGGTTTCTCCATACGAGTGTTCGATAGCTGCCCCAGCAGGGACCTGACCAGGGAGCGGCCGATGAGGGGCTCCCGTAAGAGCGGGGGCTGCGGCAGGCCGCCACGCACCGCCGACCCCCCAGGCCAATTCCCACCACCAACATCCAAGCGCACCACCCCTGCCCCATGTCAGGACACCCCACTGAGAGCTGCAGCGGACGGACGGCATCCCCAGGCCAATGCCAGCCAGCACCTGGACACCAAGTTGTACCAGCTCCTGAGTCCTGATCCCGCGCAATGCAGAGCGCTGAGACCAGGCATCCAACAAAGGCCAGGGCCAGTTCAACCCGCAAATTAACCAACCGCACACGAGCAGAGTCGCTGGATCTGTATCCCGCTGGATCTGTATCCCGCCAAGCCACCGAACAGGCACCACCCAACAATCCCAAACCTGGCACCACTGAAAGTGGTGCCCCAACCAACAAAAGGAAGCCATCAGCCCAGCACATCGACCGACCAACACACCGGTCCACCCAGGCACGTCAGGCACGCACCAGGTCCAAACCAGATTGACCACCGACGCACCAGCGGGCAGGGGCATCAGTCACTGGCAGGGAGTGACAGAGGGGAAACAGGCCCCCCATTATATGTAAGGCCTGAGGTGTGCCAGGCAAGAGGGCAGCCCAAGACCCAACCTGACAGGTAGACAGAGACATACAGACACAGTCATTCGTTCCCTCCCTCTTAAACACATACACTCTCACCGACACACTAAGACACCCAAGAAAAGACGCTGTACCCTCACTCATACACCCCATACACACTTTATGCTCCCTGGTCCAGGTACCGATGCCCCAGTAGAGCAACCAGCCCCCAGACCCGGGAGATGGACCCCCTACTTTCTAGGACGGAGACAAGCAGACCGCCAAGGGCCCCATAGTGGCGAAACAGGCCACCAGCCTAGGTCCCCGACTAGACCACCTGTTCCTCCTCCGGACCCTGACCCTTGATGTCCCATATCGAACAGGGGTGTGAAAAGACCCCTTTCCTCCATCCTCCCGCTCAAATATGGTATCGATGCATGTTGTTATAATGTGCACTTAAAACAGAGGGGTGGGATGTGGGGAAGGCAGCCACACATCCCACAACCCCCATCCCGAGCCCTCAGTGTCTGTATGTGGGTTAACAGTGGGCACCAGCACCAGGGGTGAAGCTGATTGAACAGCTCCCCCTCTGGATGCCGAAAAGTGTGCCCACCCCAAAGTACCTACATGTGTGTCTCATGAAAATGTTATAAGTGGGAGTGTCTAAGTTGTATCGTAAAACTGGTACCCAGGCCGCCACGGGATAGCGAAGATGGAAACCCCTCCTCGCACCCCAGTGATGTGCCCATGCCCCAAGACCCTATATGAGTGGTAAAGTGATGGAGTGGGTGGACAGAGGTGTTCACGGATGGGGAGGGTAGGACTGGTAGACAAAATGCCTTCCCAGGGAGCCAAACCCCCTCACTGGCCCCAATAGACACAGCTGTTCACCAGGTGGACCAGGGGAGGGAGACCTTGGCGTGTTCAACCTGGGGCGCATGGCAACAGCACCCCCAAGCCCCATGGACCCCAAGGCAGTCCCACCAGCCCCATCCCAGAAGGAGAGCTATACCCACCCTGACATTCGCTCTACTATTAGAACACAAAAGGCACTAGACACCCAGGTTGAGTTCAGCCCCCCTCCTCCCGCACACCCCTCCCCCCCATCCAAATGCACCCCGTAGGGGGAGAGCATCTGTTGCTAGATAGCAACAGCCTCCCCGCCAGCAAAGGAGGCCCCCAGCGCCACCTGCGCATCAGAGGCCCCCGTGCCCCAGACCCCGACGACGTACCAGCCCAGACCAGGAGCAAACCAATGCCCCGGGCAGCCGACCCACCAGGCCGACATCCACCACCCCCATTCCCTGGCCGATACTCAGCCCTTGCGGAGCGACCACTGCTGTTCAATGGCTCGGCAAGCGACCAAACCCAGTGCCCCACCCACCGGGCTAGTCCACAGTCAAGTCCGACCGAACGCCCGACCCCAGCACCCCGCGCACAAAGACCAAGACCCAGGAGTTAAGTCCAGTGCAAAAAGGCTGATCAGGCCCAGAAATGTGGCCCAGGCGCACTAATCAGCAGCCAGACACCCCAACAAGCAAACAAGGCGAGACGCCATACAGGAACCGGCGATGACAATCGGCCCAGAGAAAAAGAGAGAGGCAGTTGCACATGCCAGCCACCGGCCGGCCCCGACCCCAACAGGCCAGCAACATAGAACCCACACTGGCCGACCCTCAGCCAGGACCACAGCTAGGGGGCGCGGCGCCATAGAGCCCCGAAGCCCCAAACCCTACCCAGGCGCAGCACAGCCACCAGGCCAGCAACCCATGTCCACCAGTGCAACCCCCCTATGGCACCGCAAAGCCAAAGCCACCAAAGCCCAACCCCAGGTTGGGGCCACGACGTCCAGTGCCCCATCCACCCAGTGATTCCACCCCCAGATGCCCCCAGTTTTCCAAAATATTTCCAGAGTTTCACCGCGTCTGCTGCTGGACCAATACGGAATGACTGACATCATGCATCCGTTTCCTGTTTGTCTTTTTTTTTTACTTTCTTTCGGCAATTCTTGCTACAGCGTCACCACACGAAAAGGGGATATACAACATGTAAAAAGTTTAGATCATTTATCAAAAGTGCAATGTGAACATGAACTGTACCAGCTCAAAGTTGCAACACCGCTGCAAAATTGGTCCCCAATCGTACCAAGTCCAGCAGACTAACAGGTGTGAAAGCACCCTTAGTCTCTCAGCAGGTTTTAACCTTCCTTTAGAGAGCTTCAGTGCAGCTCCAGTCCAGTTTATTGTTCAGGTGAACACTCAAGTACTTAGAAGAGTCCTGTATCTCCCTCACCACTCCCTGTGTGTTTACCGGTGTCAGTGCGGTCGTCGTCTGTGCCTGTGGAAATCCACCTCCAGCTTCTTGGTTCTCCCCGCATCAATTACTGCAGTGTAATGAATGAATGTAAATAAAAGAATCATATGGAGATCCTTCTGTTCAGTTTATCATTACTTCTTGTGGACCTTAAAGAGCATATTGCATGTTAAATATTTTCTAAAATGCATATAAAATGTCCAAAAATTACTATTTGAAACATTTATTGAGGGTTTTTTGATTTTAATTAAAAAGCTTCATAATATTGACCTGTGACGTGAGAGGGGAGTATGCGCTGCCTCAGCTCAGTAAGTAGTTAACAGGTCCAGCAGTCGTTTTATCCAGAGTCAGTGTGTTCATTAGTTTTGGATTGCGTTCATTTTTCTTGATTGTAAATTATTGTGTTTGTAGAGGCTGTACAAACACCAGCCTGTCAGGACATCGAGTCCACAGGTTTCCCAAAAAACGACACTATCCTCTGTGCCTGGGTGCTTTATGGAGCTGAAAAGTCAGAACTTTACTTTTGCTTTGGCTATGAAAAACGCTGTCGTTAATGGTGCTCACTTCAGACCAGAGGATTTAAGTCCCAGCAATCTGATGGAATTTAACATGGGATACATAAGCAAAGAACAGGTGTGATGGCATAAATGTCAAAATCAATCAATAAATAAGAAATTATGTTTACAGTAATACTGTAGTAGCCTACTTACTGTGAATGATGGAGTTCCTGTACGTATCCCATCGCGTAAGTGTGAAATCCAGTTTATGTTAATGTTTCCCGGATGATAAGTGCATGTAGCACTTTCTACATAAATGTTGAATCAGTTTTGTAGACCTTTCAGAGGTATTTTCCTCATCATCGCTGCTACTCTCCGAATCTGCGTACATTACTACTCTCTCATTATGGTCAAAACAAACATGTGCCGAATTAAAAACATCGATCATAAAAAAAAACAGCGTCATTACAAAAGGAGAAGTTTTGATTTGGAGCTTAGTACGAACATATTTTTTTTATGAAGCAAACAGTATGTAGATGCCAGAGGTCGGAAGAGATAAAACGAAAACCGGGTTCACCTTATGGCAGTTTTGCTGGATCGGCTGAGCAGAGATCAGAGATGTGGATGGAGTGATACAGCTGAGACCTCTGGCTGGGTTTTTTTGGTTGATGAGGGGAACATCATACAAGGTTGGTCTGCAGAGAGGGCTTAGGGTAGCTTCTTTGCACTGTCCACTGTATCATCCAGGGCTAGTTAAATCGACGGCTGTCACATCACTAAGATGTGTTCAAAAGGCAGTTTGTCCCACCAGAGAGCACAGCTGATTTCTCCAAACCAGCCTTATCCTCTGCTACATCGTCAGCAGCTCATCCCCTAGGGCCGCAATGTCGCAATGTTTTGTGTTTTGCATGTGTTTGAAATTTGTATGTGTTGTGGAAATTGCATGTGTTTTGTCTCTAGGGGCCACCGTAAGTTACCAGTGACAAAACCTACATAAAGTTAAGGGGATATCACTCTTCTTTTCTCCTAAAAGAAGATTTATTCGAAAGATCAAAAACTATAAAGGTATATGTATTTCTTTTTACATATGTGGTTGGTCATGACTGATTTTCTAACCCTACCGTAAATATACTGGATGCCCAAACTTCAAGAACTTTAAAGCTAAAGAAATGCTGATGTTTTAAATGTCATTTGGAGTTTTTAGAATGCTGCATGCTGAATCCTTGCATTTTAATATCCAATGATAAAGGGAATGATAAAAACTAGTACACTGATGCAAATAAAAGGTTTATACTTTGATTTTACGCGTTTGCTGCCTGGCTCAATGAATTTTGTTAATAAAAGCTCCTCTGTGATGTGATTAATTGGTTATTTTCCAGTCAGAGTTGACACATGGTCATCCAACACCTCTCTAGTTATCACATGGTCCACCATATGCCTAGAAATGCCCAGAGTGAATCCTAAAAGATCCAGCATAGGTGGGGTGCTTCTTGGTTAGAACTACACATGGGAAGCTAAGAGATTCTTGCAGTCCGATAACCTTGAGTGAAAATAGAATTACACAAAAAATGTAAAACACAAATGTGTAACATGGTCTATTTGCTTGAGATTCCAACAAAAGTAACAATTGTTCCTTCTGCTGCTGAAGTACATACAAAATACTGATTACAGTTACAGTAATGTTGCCCATGTTTTTTTTCAATATTGTTTCAATATCTTTTCTTTTTGTCTGTTTTTTTAAGTTTTGTAGGTATTTGTGTCTTATTGGTCATATTTTATTTTATAGACCTGTACAGCACTTGGGTCACTTTGGGTCCATAAAGTGCTCTAGCTATAAATAAAGATTGACTGATTGATTGAAAGCAACAGCGATAACCACTACACCCCCATGCAGCCCTTTTGGTAAACCACAGCAACGTAGCCTGAACCAGCATCTTGTTGTAGTTGCATAAGCCAGTCATTGTAGAAGCAGTTAAACTGCAGTTTTTTTTCTAAAGATAAACATAAGTCAGAAGTGAAATAGTTCAAATAATTATGACCATTTTTAGATATTGTAAAACAACAGGTGGAAAGTTTCAGAACAAGCAAACACGAGGAGAAAAAAAGGCTCAAAATAATTGCAAAACGATGTAAAACATTAACTTATATCAGCCGGGCCTAAAGAGAAGTTTCATAATAATAATAATGGCTTGCATTTATATAGCGCTTTTCAAGACTCTCAAAGCACTTTACAACTCCATTATTCATTCACTCTCACATTCACACACACGTTCATGAATAGTGTGTTGGTGTATTTTTATTTTCAAAAGAGATCACAAATTCAATGTCTGCTAAGACATTCTATCACGGTTCAGATATTTAAGACGTATTTACTGAAAGTCACATTTATTAAAAAAGACAGCTCTCCTAAAAGACAGAGCGAAGTGCTCTGACAGAAGCAGAGAGGTGAAAGGGGATGTGTGGTGTTGAAATGAGGTGCAGATAAAAGGACCAGACAGCAAAGTGGACACTTGGGCCATGTGCAGAGCTTCAAATCTCAAATTTGTTTGACATCACTGCTGAGCCAGACAGATTTTTTTCCCTCCATGTGCCAAACCAAACATGAAACACATGTCCACCTTATATCTGTGGAATAACCAAATGGAGGCACAGACGAGATGACGCAGATATGTATTGCTTGTATTGCTAAAACATCTGAAACTGAATGAAACTGAAGAAAACAGTTTTGTCATATTATTTTTGCACTAAACATGTGAACCATGTTGACAGTTAAAATTCAAGAGGAGGAAAGCTTCGGTAACAAGCATGTCTGCCAATTTTTACTAATCTCTCATTCACTGATCTCTCAGAGTTTTCTAATTCGAGGGCTGATCATTCTCCCACAAATGCTACCGAAGCTTTTTCTACAGAGACACAAAATGAGCTGCTGTTGTCCTCTCGCCAGTGGGAGGAGAACACGTGGAACATTTGAGGCTGGTGCACATCCATTAGTGCCCCGTGCTTTTATAGTAAGGTCATCAGCTGGGAAGAAGCTCTGCTCCACGCTTCTTATTTCGCCTCGATAGATTTGAAGGCAATTTTCGTCAAATAAATCTGAAAGTTAGTCCTGAAATCTAGCCTGCGTCATTTCTGGAGTAGAGCTGTGCAAATGCAAACATTTTTACTGCTTCACTCCATTAATGAGCAGTAAGATAAAAAGAGGTAAAACATACATACATAATGCCTTGCAAAAGTATTCACACCCTTTGAACATTTTTTAGGTTTTTTTCAAATGTTTCTGAAGTTAAATTCTCTGAACTTAGCAACATCCGACTGGATGAAGAGGATCACTGAATACCAGTCTTCATGTCTTTTTCCTCACGATTTCTTAACTGGATTCTTGCCTGGATTTGGACTAGGCGACCACTCTTCGCCTCTTGACTAAATCCTAGTTTGTACTTCTCCCTTAGGAAGTTTGCAGTGACACGCACACATATCGACAAACACGTTTTCCTTTCAGACGTCTATGTTACCTGGGGATTCTTACGAGACAATTCACCGCCAGGACAGCAGGGGGCGTAGCGCTTTACTAGGTAGGTCCTGTCACCATTGCAGTTAAGTCTCTGGTCAACAACAGTGTATTTATTTTTTTGTTTTTAAACAAAAACCCTTCACTTGAACAACTTTAGCCTCTTTTAATACTCAAAAGAGCTTTCTGTGCACAAATATGCTAAAAAGCTCCTCACTCACCATTTTAATGGCCGCTGAACAATCATAAATTGTCTTATGTAAGACATTATTCAATCTGCTCCATGTCTGCTGCTAGAAATCTTCAGCACTTTTTTTTCTTGTAAATGGCAGTGCTGTTTATGACATTTAAAGAAGTGGTGTGCCCTCTCCATAGCTTTTGATGGACATTTGAAAAATTTGGCACATCTCAACCTCTGTGGGGCCTGCTGCAGAGTGCTTGTGTCAACTGATGATGCCGCTGCGTGCCTCTGCACCCCCGCTGACAGAGAAGTATGAACTAGGCTTAACCTTTATGGTAAAGTCAACCCGTGTGGGCTTGTTGAGCTACAATTTGATCTCCTATCGTGTGATCAGGCTTATCTCCATGTGTTGCTTGAAGTAAGCCTCAAAGTTACTTACCCTCCGCTTTGTCTGTCTCTTACGTTCAAAACACTTTTGATTCCAGGCCAACTCTCCTCCTCCCTAGTCGTCACCTGCCTATGAAATATTTTACCCAGAATACACACCTGTTCCACTGTCTGCAGTTCCACTTCTCACAATCAAAATTTTCCGGGCCGCTCTCAAACGCCATCTCCAGCTCCTTCTGGTATTACCGTCCACTCTTTATTGTCTCACCTTGTTGCTCTTCGCCAAGATCAGTATGTCCAACGGAACTCTGAAATCCCTCGAAGGGACCATACAAGATCAAATGCAAAGCAAACACGTTCTGAAATATCTTGATGTTTTGTTCTCTGAATTCATCTACCTACTGTCCATCCCTTAGATGCTGCCTTAGACAAATTCCCGGATCACTGTACATATTTGTACTGTTAATAAACTACTAATGCTGGGTACACACCAAAAGATTTTTTACATCTTATAAGATTTTGAAAATGTGAAAAACCACAAACATGAGGATAAACAAAATCCTAGATTTAACTGTTTTGCTCCTATAGTGTGTGGTGTGCCATGATGTGACAAAGACAGCACACCACACACAAACAGATTTTCAACCAGAGTCTTGACTGTGAAAACAGGAAATCTTGCAGAATCTCGCGAGACTTCAGAATGAGTATGGCGGACGATATGCAGGAGGAAATTGCAATGATAGTGTTTGGAATGCTTTTCACTGAAAATTAACAGGAAAAAAAGGAAATCTCTGCTGTCCACATCAGTTTCGCTTTGTGCTGGGACATGACTGCTTATGTCTTCCATCAGCTCACTTTCTGATTGGATATTGTTTTTTTTCAGGTGATAATCTCCACAGCGTACGTGCATTTGTCCTTGGAGTTCCCCCCCACACATCAGGATTTTTGATCGAAAATATTGAACATGTGCGCGATCGGGATTCCTGGTGCGGATCAGAGAACCAGACCGAGATCCACTTTTTTAGTCGGCCTCGGTCCGCTTCCAAACGAACTCTGGTGCGGTTCGCTTCAGGTGTGAATACAAACCAGTGTCGATCCGAACCAACTTCAGGATACATGCGCCTTTTTGGGCTTAACAAGCCACCGTAGCAAGGTAAGTTCATACCTGGTCCTTCGTCTTCCGTTTAGCCAGGTTGTTGTGGGTCAGCAGAGCTCATCGTCTCCTTCGGGTTCCTGCATGCATTCACAGACGCTGTTCCAAAATCTGAATCAGAGCGTCGTGAAACCTGCGTTTAATGAGCTGCTCTTCACACTTAATATGATGTTGCAGCTAAAGATGCAGAGCAGGAATGCAGCATGTTGGACTTCCTGCTCTGTGTGTCATTTACACACCTGGATGTGTTCACAAAATATAGTTCACTTGCAAAAAGTACAGTGTGAATGTGAACCGCACCAAAAACAAATAAACGAAGTCTGCTTTTGGTCTGAACCAAAGGACTTTTCGAGTCTGAATACACCCTAAGGCTGGGTACACACAAAACGATATGTTACATCTTATAAGATTTTCAAAATGTGATAGACCACAAACATGAGGATAAAAAATCCTAGATTTAACCGTTCTGCTCCTATAGAGTGTCATAGCCATGATGTGACAAAGACAGCACATAACACACAGAGTTGCAACCAGAGTCTTGACTGTGAACACAGGAAATCTCACGAGACTTCAGAATAAGCATGGCGGACGATATTTCTTCCGAGTTAGTTCGGACACTCTTAACATACCTCATCAAGATAATCAGGACATAGCTAGGATTGTGGGAAGGGGGCAAATCGGCCCAAAATCAGCTCAATTATATTTTGGTGTGTACCCAAGCATTGCCGTCTCAAACCTGTTTTCCAAGGTATTTCAATCTATGAGTCAGGAAGTGACATCACAAAGCTATTCTAACTCATGAATATGTTTCAATCTAAGCCATTCTTTTGCAGCTCTGACTTCACGTTTAGGTTGTTGTACTATGAACATTCGCCCTATTCTCAATTCTTTTGGAGCATCCAACAGATTGTTTTCACCATTGGGCTGTTTAGTTTTAGCTCCATCCATCTTCTCATCAACTGTGTCCTGCTATCCCATCCCTACTGAAGAAAACTATCTCTACAACATAATGCTTCCACGCTGTGTTTCACTGTGGGAATGGTGGGTTCATATGGTGTTACTTAGTCTCATTTGCCCAAGGCAACTTTTTCTACATAGTTGCTGCGTCTTGTATATGGCTTGCAGAAAACTTCAGGAATTGCCCTTTTCCTTAGAGGTCAGACCTGTGGATCACTAATATTTTTAACCTATCAACAGATTCTCAAACTGAGCTGTGAAGGTACAGTGAGTTTTTAACTGGTTCTGTGATTAATGCTATCCTTACCCATCAGTTAAGGTAGATGTCCATGTCTTAGTAGGTTTGGATAATAGATTGAATAATATGCTGTGAGAGCTTGGGATATTGCATCTGGTGTGTCTGATCTTCCTCTTGACAATACTCCATAGTTTCGTTATGGGGTTTATGACAGCCATGTTAATTGGCAAACGAGGCACAGTGAAACTAACGTCATTATAGCATTATATTGGTACTTTTGGTGGTATGGGCAGGTACCAAAAATGAAATCAGCATCTCTGCTTGTAAGCAAAAGAAAGCATGAAGTGCTCAAAACATTTCCTGGTAGATGGCTGTGGACATCAGAAATAAACAGTGGAGCAACACCAGCAGATAACATGGCATGATGACTATGGAAACTTCACATGGTTTCCTCAAACAGCATTGATTCTGTGCCCCTCCACTCTTCCTACAGACACCAAACAAAATGCAAAATATACTATCACCTGAAAAGATAACTTTGGACCCCTGTGCAACAATCCAGTCTTTTTTCTCCTCAGGTCATGGAACATGTTTCTGACATTGTCTCTGGTTCAGGAGAGAATCAACAGCAGCAATTCAACAGTTTTAGTTCTGGATATGTCTGTAAGTACATAAGTAAAACTTTATTTGTATAGCACCTTTCTGGAAATAATCACAGTTCTTTAGGATGAAAATCAAGGCAGCAGTCACTGAACATATAACATTAATGAGTAAAACTAAACAAAGGCAATAAAAATAGATGAGTTTTAAGCTTCTTTTTAAGGAAATCTCTGAATCAACAAATCTCAGGCTGAGATGGAGGGAGGGAGCCGCTACTGCAAAGACCCTGTCACCTTTAGTTTTTAAATGTGTTTTCTTCACAACCAGCAGACGCTGATCAAAAGATCTTAAGGACCTGCTGGGGATGTAAGACTGCAAAAGCTATATAAACAGGTGCAAGATTCTTTAAAATGTTATATGTTAAAACCAAATTTTTTTTATTCACTCTGTAAGTGATGTAAGACACTTTGAAGATCTTCTTAAAAGCTTTGCTGCAGCATTCTGGACAATCTGAAAAAAAGAGTGTGAGGTGACTCTTGAAGCACTCCAGCTGCAGTCCACACCTTGTGAATCTCCCCCAAACTCTTGAATGGCCTTTGCTCAATAACCCTCTCATGGCTGTGGCTGCATATTTCTCTTCCACAATTTTTCCTTCCACATAACGTTCCAGTAACGTCAATGGATACAGCGAACTTCTTTAGAAATAACCTCTTCTGACTTACTCTTTTGGCCATCTGCTAGACAACTGTCACGTCAGCAGTTATGATTGTGTAGGTCATTACACGACCAACAACATAACATTTTACTATTCAAAATCCTTTTTCAATGTAATGTTCAAATTTCCAGAGAGACTGAATTATGGGTTTCTATTTGCTTTAGGCAATAATCTTCAAAATTTACAAATATATGGAAGGAATTTATAAAATCCTCAACTTTTACTTTTTGATTTAAGAAACTGAAGAAAAAATCAATAAGATTCAAATGTATTTTAATATACCTATGCATACTTTGTTCTTTACTTTACTCTTTTGCCCTGCATGTTGGACTAGTTTCTGCTCTTTCTAAGCGTGCTTTCACACCTGCAGCATTTGGTTCGAATAAAACGAACTCAATTACGGTTCTTTTGCTGGTACGATTCGTATGCTAGTACGGTTCGTTTGAGCTGGTGTGAATGCGGACCAGTGAGATTTGGTCCGCTCTAAGAACCGGACCGAGACCCACATTTTAAGGTGGTCTCAGTCCACTTCCAAATGGATGCTGGTGCGGTTCACTTCAGGTGTGAATATGAAATATCCTTAGTTCGGCCCAACTTCCTGATAAAAGCCCTTTATGTTCTATGTAGGCATCTGTAGCGCGCTCCGCTTTGCACTGTGGGAGGCACAGTTTTTGTGTTGTAACTATATATACAGTCAATGCTTTCACCGCATCTGCTGCTGGACCAATACAGAATGACTGACATCATGCATCTGCTTCCTGTTTGTCTTTTTCTTGCACTTTCTTTCGGCAATTTTTGCTACAGCGCCACCACACGAAAGGGGGATATACAACATGTAAAAGGTTTAGTTGGTTTGTCAAAAGTGCAATGTGAATATGAACCGCACCAGCTCAAAGTTGCAACAATGTTGCAAAATTGGTCCCCAATCATACAGAGTACTGCGGACTAACAGGTGTGAAAGCACCTTAAGGATTTATTTCCTCAAAGATGATATCCAGGAGATATTTGCCCAAAAGTTTTGACTTCCACTTAGTTCGGAGCTTCTGTGAAAAACCTAGACTTTTCAGCCACCCTTTTTTCAAAGCTATGAACTATGACCACATACTGAGACACTCACAATATCTAACACATGAACTTGACTGCATAATATTGACAAACCTAATGAAGGCTGGGGCATATCGTGCTGCGACAGGTTTAAATTGGCTGACCACAATATTCTTCAATACGCTTCCAAAAGCTGCCATAGAGTCACTAAAATATACACAAGCATAGAGCGGTGAGGCAAGAATCTCTACTAAATGTGTTCTCTCAAAACATGAATGCTCCCCTTTCTTTATTTGGATAGCTTCACAGTGGGATCTTTGATTATTTTTGCCTATAAGTGCCCAGCTGTAATCAAATCCTAACTGAAATATTTTCTTTGCCGCCATTACCTTTCTGCAGAGCATTTTAACTCGCAATGAAGCATCCCATCCAGCCCTAATTTACGTTCTATATAGGGATTTCTGGAAGATTAGGTAAAGCTATGCAAATGACACTACTCCTGCAGAGTCAAGCGAAATGTTAGACTCCAAGACAGAGGGACTGAGAGTCCAGAATAAAGAGAAGAAAGTGGGGAGGAGGAAAAAAAACATCTTTGGGAATTTCCCTCGGAAATTTGTGGATTATCCCAGTAGTTTTAATGAAAGTTGTCAGGATTAGGGAATGCCAAAGTCCATCAAAGTTGGTGCTGGTGTAGAGACAGGGATAGGGCCCTAGGGGAAAGAATGAGAGAGTGTTATAAAAATGTGTAAACTATCATGCTCCTACACTGTCTAATCGGAGGTAAAGTTTTTGTAAAGGAGGCCGAGGCTTGGATGAGGTTTGGAGATGAACAGGCAAAAAGATAAATAAACCAGTTAAAAAGGACCACGCGGTAAAAAATTCTTGCCAAAAAAGTACTGCACCACTGGATAGAAAATGCATACCCACCCTGAACGTTTTCCACTTTAAATGTGACATTGTCCCACAATTAAACAGAAAATCAGACATATCACTTAAAAAATATATTTTTTAAATGCTGCAACAACCTGGTTGCACAATGGTGCACACCATTGAACTAATTTTACTTTTTTAGCTTTGTAACACCTTTTGATTCAGTTTCAGCATCCAGTCTTGAGTTCACACCTGCCATAAAATGTAGAGAATCTGATTAAACATTATTCCTTTCCAGCTGACCGAGTTTCCAACTGACCGATTTTTCTGACATTCACATCATTTAGCTAAGTTCTCATTGTATCATTCAGGACAAGATTAGAAAAACTCTGCGGTATTATATATATTGCATATAAAATATAAACAGCAGTGAGATTACAAAAATTGAATATTTCCACCAGACATATATAATCCAAAATGTTTAGGTGTCTGCAGAAAATCTGGAGATGAAGAGCAATTTTACTGTTTACCATCACTGGGATTCCAAGCATATTCAAAATCAACAATAGAATGACTTTATACCATACCTTATAGCATATCTTACCATACCATACCATACCATACCATACCATACCATTATTAAAAGCTAAACAGACATATTATGTCTTCAAGTGGGATTGAAAAACTTTTATGAATGACGACTATTTTATATTTTACATTTTCCCCTGTGCAGATCTGCTTCAGATTGTTAATCATGGTCCCATTTTTTATATCATGAAAACCTGGAATTTTACCATAGAGGTGTTTTCTTTTTACATGCATTGCCTAATGGCTCTAGGACAAAGACTCAGACAGACTGATTAGCCACGACATAACCTATTCCAACCAACGCTCCCTCTGCCACTCTCATTCTGCCTCTCTTTCTCCGCCCGGTATGAGACGGTCACCTCAGTGTCGGCCATGATGGCTAAGTGGGAGCTTGAGCACTTCCTTAATCAATCTGGGTAATAGAGTGGGGGTCGCCAGCCATACACACAACTCAAAGACCTGTCAGCTCTCATTCTCAGTCATTCTCTCAGTTTGTTGAGGCCTTGAGCCGTCTCTCACGCAGGGGCGAAGGAGGTAAACAAATTTAACACATCTCTGCTGATACACATGCGCTGGAAGAAAAAGCACATCAAGAATAGATTAAATAGTGGTGCGTAAATTTGCAAACAGACAGAAAATTATGAATTGCTCGAGGCACACTCGCATGTTGCTCTCCCGTAGGATATAAGAAAAGAGCTGGGAATGTCACACATGCACTCTCTACAAGGCAAACCAATAAAGAAGAGGATGCTGTGAGGGATAAATACCTCGATAAACTTTGTGTAAACACTTCCCTTCTCTGAAACTCGGGCTCTTAAACATGGCGGTCAGGGAAAAGTGACGACAAATGCAGCGGCGATGAAGCGGGATGGGGTGGGGTCGACGCCAGATGCTCATCAATGTGAGGGCACGGAGCACAGCTGTGCATGAAAACCTACACCGTGTATGTCCGGGTGTGTCCAATGAAGATGTTCCCCAGTCGAGGGGTGTCAGCACATTCCGGCCTGACCGTCAATATCCGGCCACATATACCCGCTTTTCTCTATACATGTCTCAGTTCCTCCTCTCCCTCCTTATTCATCTGGATGTCAGCCTGCTTACATGGGCCAATCATATCTTTTCCAGTTTTCTTTCCATCTCTTCACAAGCATCTTTCTTTTATTTTTGATTGTTTCATCTCAATCCCTCATCTCACTCACTGACCCTCTCCAAATGGCCTCAAGATGTTGCTGCCATTCATTTGCATTTTGTTACGTCTCAAGTAAACACATGCACTAAGAAAACCTTAATCTTAATAATGCTGACCATATTTCTGTATATGAGTCCAAAAGAGTTGGCTGACCGACAGCTGACTTCTGTAATGTCTAACTAAGAACAGATTCTGGCATCAAAGAGTAAAAATTGGGTTTAGCATGCTTTAATAAGTTATAGAAGTCCACACTTTTCCTTTCCTTAGTGTCCATGTTTAATATTTATAAAAAGGATCCAAAAAGAGACAGCTGGTTTAGATATTTTATTATCAACAAAGCTAATTTACAGGCTTGTCCAACTCTCATTTTGAAATAGTTCAAACTAGATCCTGTCCCTCTACAATTCCACATATCAATTCCCCGGACAAAATTTTGCCCATCCACTTTGTTGTTGTATTTTTTAAATATTTTGCTACCGATCCTCTTCATAAATTTTATGGACCACCTTTATGGCCAAGGTGTTGAGGGGATACTTTTCGGTGGCCTCAGGATTAGGTCTCTGCTTTTTGCAGATGATGTGGTCCTGTTGGCTTCATTGGAAAGTGATCTATTGGTTTCACTGGAGCGGTTCACAGCCGAGTGTGAAGCGGCTAGGATGAGAATCAGCACCTCCAAGTCCGAGACCATGGACTTGAGCCGGAAAAGGGTAGAGTTCCTTCTCCAGGTCGGGGATGAGGTCCTTCCCCAAATTTGAGGAGTCTGGGAGTCTTCTTCACAAAAAAGTGAAAAATGGAGCAGGAGATCGATAGACGGATTGGTAGGGCATCTGCAGTTATGCGGGTGCTGTACCGGTCTGTCGTGGTGAAGATTTACCGGTCGATCTACGTTCCTACCCTCATCTATGGCCACGAACTCTGGGTGGATACAAGATACAAGCGGCTGAAATTATTTTCCTCTGTAGAGGGTCTGGGCTCTCCCTCAGAAATAGGGTGAGAACATCAATCATCCGGAGGGGGCTCAGAGTAGAGCTGTTGCTCCTCCACATCGAGAGGAGTCAGTTGAGGTGTTCTCTGTGACTTTAAAGTCAAAATTCTGAGGTGGCTCGGGCATATATATGTGTGCTCTGTGACTTTACAGTCAAAATTCTGACTTTGGGATGTGTTTTTATTTTTCTTTCTGGATGAGAATTAAGAAAATCTGACTTCCAACTCCAGAGAAAATTCACCATTACATGCAAAAGAAACGAAAAGAAGTAAGAGCAAATACAGATTAAATTGTGAGAATGTATTTTTTCACATTTAAGCAGTATAAAATGAACATAGCTATACCTTCACCTTTCACGTTATCAATGCTAAATCTGCTGAGAGCACATTGTGTACTTGACTATTTTTAGACAAACATCGAAAATTGATGTAAAGGCCAGTTTTTGATGCACTGATGAGTTGTTTTTCCAACCATTAAGTGATGTAGGAATGTTACCAATTATTGCTCAAACCTACAGTAATATCATACCTGATGGGCTGCCAAACATTTCTTCCCGTGTGGTCAGTTGTAGCCCAAGCCGAAGGTGGAGTACAGACTGTCTTCTGTGGGCATTTTGTGGACACAGTTTTTATTTTACCCCTTTGCGTGTTTACATCTCGTTGGTAGAGTGTTACATACGTCCAGGTCTGGGCCTTTTTTGACACCCTTTCTAAGTACATATTCATATTATACATCATAATATACATTATTTAAAAGCTGTGAGTCTTTCAAGGCCCGGCTGGCCAGAAGGAGGTTCGGGAGATTTCCCGAACGGCTGGTCTATTCTAGATCGGTGGCAAGAGCGTTTGTTTTTGCACTCTAAAAGCAGCCGCAGTTGAGCCACTGTCATGAACCTGCTGTGTGTCCGCTTGTCTATATTAGTGAGGCATCTTCCTTTATAGAATATCTTTGTAAGCGCTACTGGTGGTGCTGCAGCTGCGGGTAATTAGTACCTCTTGCTGCTGCTGGATTCTGCTGTCATCTATTTTGATATTTTTTGCTAGCTGCTACCAGATGGCAGTAGTTCTCTTCGGCTTTGAAAGGAAGGCCGCCTAACCTCACAGTGGGTCCAAATATAGGTCAGCTTGGTGCCAGAAAGTTTCAGATATTCATTGAAAAGAAATTCCAATCCACGACCCACATGAGGATAAGAAACTTCTAAGCCCCCAGACTAAATTTTAACACCATCCTATCCCTACTTGTGAATAAAATTATGTATGCCAATCAATGATACAATCATAACTTTAGAGACAGTACACACTTTTGTCAATCCACTCAGAAAGCAAACAAATGAAAACTTACCATTTGAAGCAAGATTTCAAAACCCAGAACAGAGCCATCTCGAACAAAAACTACCTTTTTACATCCACAATGGTCCAATCAATGTCCTCCTAATAGTTAGTCCAGAACAAGTCTCATGTCCAAAATCCAACATCATCTGCCGCTGAAAGCCTGGTGATTCCCTTCCTTGTGTGTATTTCTCACAAAGTTTTCATCCGAACTACTGTTAGCATTCAAGTTAGCCTAACAATAACACGGCACACTTCTTGTTTATCAGCAACCTGAAAACATCAAACTGGTGCAGTACGGCCACTGTCTGGTATGGAGTGTGGACCAGAGTCAATACATTGCATGGTTAGAACTTAGGACATTTTATTGGGCAGGCCAAGGGGCTAGGGATAGGGACCACATCCACCCACAAATAGCTATAATACGTGAATACTTACGACCCACTCTAAAAACGATTATGGCTGATTTTAAATAGTTCAAACACCAAATATACCTTAATATGCATTAATACGCAGAGTTGAAACCATTTTGGCACTTGGCTAACATCTGTAGTCCTCCTTGTCTCCATTCTTGGGGATACAGCCAATATGCACCCAGGGAAATTTAATGGAGCGCCTGAATTGGCTGCTTTGCAAATGCAAATTAAGGGCGGGTCAAGTAGCATTGCACCTAGATATTTGAACCTTCCAAGCTACATTTTCTGCAAATTTGCGATTTTTCGGTCGCGAATCTAATGGCTCATTGAGGTGACCGATCTGAGCTGTTTTTTTTCTGTTCAAGCTTCACATCTTGAGCAGCAGCAGAAGGGGAGGGGAGGAGGGTTTTAAACACACACAGATGGCGCCACGATCACAGAGAAACAAGAGGAGAAAAAAGCGCTACAGACAAAACACGCTGGAAAGGTGAGAAAATGAGTGACCGTAGATAGCGCTGCAAAATTTGGAAGCAGAGTGTAGAGTATGCAAAGTTAAAATACATCCAGCTGACTGCAGTTATCTACATTATCTTAGTTTTTCTATGTTGTTCACTGTAAATAGATTAAAGTTTATGAATATTTTCCATACAATCAGAGTTGGTTTTTGCACTTTAACATTTATTTATTTTTTAGCACTGTTCCATGGTGGATATAATATGTAATTTAATGTAATTTTTTTAAAATTAGTAATTCGTTTTACAAAAATTTTTACGTTACACACTTTTTGATGGTAAATTAATTTAAGAAACAAGAAAATATGAGGAGCCGAAAGAGATGGTTCTTTTTAGTGATCTTTAGTAAGAGCCGAAATTCCCATCACTACTGCAAATAGGTGAATATTCCGTGAATAATTCGGAGATACATACACTACAGAAAAATATGTGAATCCACCAATACTGGACCGCTAATAGGTCGGGGTTCACTGTACTATTGTATCACATCAATTCTTTGTTGGTTGTTAACTGATGGAAATAGGGCCAAAGTGGGACTCTTTTTCAGCCCTGGAGTTTTGTGCCTCAGACCTGCCCACTTTATATCACAACATACTATTATTAAAATCATGAAATCATGTAATCATAACCTTACATGTTAACGCTACAACATCACAATGTTCTGTAAAGCCTTGTAATTCAGAGTATCTTTGTAAAAAAATAACCAATTCAGTGCAAATAAGTGTTCATTGCTTCACAAGGTAGATTCATTTCAGCGTGCTTTAACATCTAGATTATTCTTTAAAACACATCCATTAACAATATCAGAATCTATTCACTGAGCTGCTGCCTCTGTAATCAGTCCATGAGTAGACTCTGCTCTACCTTTCACTCTTCCTCCAGTTTCCCTAAACTCACATGCTGCACCTGTGTCACAATAAAAATTATACTCTGTAAAGCTTTGGGAAGGCAAAACATGCAAGCTTATTTTATATTACTTTCATTCTATTCTCTTTCAAATACGGGCTTTGTGTATTTATTGTCTTACTTTTAATTTTGAGAATAACATCCAAATCACATTTAAAAATGGTCAAAATTCTCAGCACAAATCTCCCAATTTTGCAAAGCCTCTGAATCAGCTAGCATTGCAGGACACTTTTCATATGGAGCAGGTCTACAACATGCTCTTCATTATTTTAATACTAAAAACATTCACTCAATAAGTAATCTTGCCCACTCTGGACTTGTGGGCTTATTTTTGCTTGGTGTTGGATTTTCCTTCTAACTCTGAGGAGCTACAAGAAAGAATTTCTCAGTCATGTGGCGTCGCATCATATTATTATACAAATTATATGTTATGCTAGTTGCCACAACGTCACACAATTCATTGACTTGATAATTAATTAATTAACTCGAATGATGGTTTGCAGGCACCAGCCCCCCTGCAACCCTGCATTAGGATGAACGGGTATAGAAAATGGATGGATGGGTGGTTTGCAGGCAAAGTTCAGCGTCTTGTACTACCTGTTTAATCGTCCTCGTTTCTTGTCACAAACCACAAGCTTGTTTTAGTGCAAAAGTTACCCATTTTTACACACTTAGCAGTGTCTGTTTGAGTTTTTTTCGGTATACATAGATGGCCTGAGCAAAATGTATATGGGGACCAGTTATGTACGTTTGACTGAGTGGTGCCCTGAAATGTAAATTTATTGCTTTAACTTTTTCATATTTTCTCACATCACAACCATAAACCTTGTTGTAGTGTATTTTCCTTCCATGTTATAGACTAAGGTTTCAGATAGATTTAGAGCTCGACTTTGCCTGAACTATTCTAACACTTGTTTATGGTTGTTGCCCCCCTTCTAATCAGCTTTTCGAGCTGTCATATCCTTGCTGAAGAAACCCTCCCCAATGCATGATACTGCCACCACTATGCTTCACCACTGGAATAGTATATGACTGGTGATACATATAGATAAAAAAGCCTCATCTGACTAAAACATCTTCTAGTTTAGGTGTTCAACTGTAAAGTTATACCCTCTTATGTCATTTTCCATTTTAATGTTTGGTGATGTCATTCCAAGAAAAAACTGAAAAAATGTGTGTTGCCCTTTATTCAATAAACTGCTGTAAGAAATATATTGAACCACTCAAACATCGTTGTAAGGCTGGGTACAGTAGTATTTCTATGAATGTTTTTCTTTTTGTTAGAATAAAAGCATCACCAGCGTAAAACACTGCAGTCCAGCTGCTTTGTGATTGGTTCTGTTTTTATTACCAGGATTCAAAGGCAAGCATGTTTGAGTAACGTGAAATAAAGTTCTGGTGCTGATTGGCTACCTCTAATCATCCTCCCAGTGTGCGCCAAACTGTATGCCAACCTCTCCGCTCTCTTTCAAGGGAGGAATTCACCCTGTAATCCTTCCCAGCTGTGGCAGATTGC
The DNA here is from genome assembly GCA_963556495.2 of Valencia hispanica. NCBI lineage: Eukaryota > Metazoa > Chordata > Actinopteri > Cyprinodontiformes > Valenciidae > Valencia > Valencia hispanica. The sequence continues at coordinate 52,801,851 of OY747700.1, read as the reverse complement.
ACGGTCAATTAAAGAAAAACCGTTTGGCTCTCGCCACAAACGAGCCGACCACATGTTGCAGCCCTGACTCCCATCCACTCTTCCTTCATCCCCTCCGGGACTTCACCTTTGTGGGGTTAGGGGTCACGTCGCTTGTCGTTTCTTTCTCAGTTGAGCTGATAGAAAAACATACGACTACAGACGAACTGAACGATTAGCCCCACCCTGAACTGAGTTTCTCCACCAAGGCAGCCTCCCACAAGGTCAAGGAGGCTATGTCCCACATCCTCACCTACAGTACAGTAGAGAGCAGCTGTCAGTGAGGTGATTTACCTCTCTGTACTTCCACTCTGTGACATGTTGATCATTTTATGTAATGTTTTACTGCTAGAAAGGCGGTGGAGAGTGAAACCACAATGTTATATGGCATTATTATCTCGGAAAGTTGTGGACGCAAGTATGTCTTGGAATGTGCATAGCTGGGTGCCGAGTTAAGAAATAGAGGTCAGGCATTTATTATGGTCATAAATTTTTAATCATGTTGCTGAAAAAGAGAGCGGGGAAGAAAAAATAGATTGGAAAAACAAACAGGGGTCAACAGATTAGGGTGTTTTCTGAGCAGTGGCCTTCCAGTGACTCCAGGATGTATACAGCCATGTTGCGACCTGCATCCGTGTCGTCCGCCGTGTTTGTTTTTCTCTCTAAGCCCCGATGGTGCGGCATCCCCTGACATCAGGAACATTAAATTGAAGCGGGGAGCTTTCTTCCCATAACACACAGCATAAACAGGAAATCTAATCACAGCAGCACAAAAATGTAGACCATGATATTGTAATAACACATAACCTACAGTATGTTTTCTGTGGGGGCATATATTGGGGATAAAGAGAATGCAATAGACTGGCCTCCTGAAGAAATTTGCACATTCCTGCTTACAGGCGTCTGGACAGCATCACACGGGCTTGTAGAAACAGATGCACTTGACATATTCATATTCTAAAGATTAATTTCAAGGCTTTTTCGATGGAAAACAATAACTAGTTGTGACCACAATAACCATGCAGTTAGCTATGTATGGTGCACACATAGATGCATGTGGTGGGGTCAATTAATTAAGGAATGTATGAAAATACACAGACTGAAAAGAGAGCGTACTGAGGTAAGACCATTCCAGATAATTTAACACTGGATACTTTATGGCCTAACATATCAAACAAAGGACGATCCAAGCTCCCCAAATGCTGGGAGGGTGAATGCATTCCATGTCCCCAGCTGCAGCTAATACTCAATAGAGGTAGTTTGACAGCACTGCTGTCTTCTTATCCCATTTTCTGCTAGAAAATGAAAACATCAGTAGGTTTGAAGCAAAAGGAACAAGAGAGAGACCAGTAGCCGAGTAACAGATGGACAGAACCACCTAAAAGAAAACAGAAAGTGTTGCTTTCCCCATTACTGTTTCAGACTTGACAGGAAGCAGAACAGGAGTGTGGCGGCTCGTATATGAATCCCAGATCTCCCTGCTTCGTTTTTTCCAGTCATCTGTGTAATCGTGAGATCAATGTGAATGAAGTCAACCGGATGTCTCTATTATGACTGTCTTTCTGTTAAATCTCTAACATAAATGAGAGCGGTTTGTCAGAAGCTACGGAGAGGGGGGGGGGGCGTTTAAGTCGTGGGCCAGCTGCTTGATGGGCCCAATCCATTCAGCATGCTATCCAGTTGAGAAGGTCCTCTTTTAATATCCCCGCAGAGATGTCAGCACCTTCGCCGTCTCTCCTATTCCTGATTTTTCCCTCCTCAGTGCTCCATTCCCCTCACTGTGAACCTGCTTTCAATTCTCTATGTGTGTTGACAGACACTCTCATCTAGGCGGCCTTGCTTTCTTCCTGTGTTTCCACATTTTGGGGAGGTTGGAGCAGGGTTAAAGGTGAAAGGTTGGGCTCGTGCTCGGCCTCTGTCAACACAACCTCTGCCCTGTGAGAGCATTTTCCTTGGAAAAAGAGGAGGGGTGATGTGCAGGGGAGTAGTCAAAGTAGTCAATTAGCGCCACTGTTGTTGGCTGACACGCCACGGAGTGAGCACAACCTGTCATATCATACTTACCTGATGTATGCTGGGACATGAGGCTTATGGGAGGAATGTTTCCACTTCTGTCTTTTGAATCAGAATCATACATGTATGCATATTTTTGAAAATCACCTCTCAAACTTTGGCAAATCAGGCAATCTGAACAATAGTTTGACAAAGAACATACAAAGTACAATGATATGATCTGAGTGGCAGCCTTCTAAATGAGCTCTCTGATCTCTGTTGGTCTTCCTGGTTAAATAAATGTATAAAACAGATCAAATAAAGAAAATTCAAAATTTATGAGAATGAGATGTTTAAAATAGATTTTGAGAAATCTATTGAAAAAAAGTGTGTTGTTTTTTCTTTGCACATTATCACCATGTTTTAAATAATCTAAAATCAGTGTAGAACAATTCTGTCCCGATGTGAGGAGTGCTTGTTTTAATCTTGAGATGGTTCTAATGCAAAAAAAAATAATATTTGAAAATGCATTTCATTTCATTGTGTTTTATCAAATGATTTAAAGATTTTATAAAACTATTTAAACTTTTAACAAATCTCTGTTAATAGCAGAATTTACCAGCACTGGTTTGGCCACGCTACTGTAAATATCATGAGTTGTGGAACTGCAGGCAAGTTTACTCAAAAACTGTAAAAATAAACCTTTTGTTTTGAACCAATAGGAACCTGCGAAGCAGATGCTAACTTTTAGCATTATCAGGAGCTAACGATTAGTTTGTCACCGTATTATCACAGTGGTTTTGGGTCTACTAAAATGCCGTCTCCGTGTGGACCCAGGACAAAAAAGTGCTGCCAGCGCTGCTCCTTTAGCACAGATCAAAGTTACATTTGAGCTATTCCATTTTGCTTTTATCGTTACAGATAAAACCTTATTTCTTTACCTCATATGTTTCAGAATTACTTCTCCCACAGTGAAAATGTAGGGGGCGGTGTTCTAAATGTGCAACACTTGAAATGGTTCCCTAACAGGTTCTAGAACACTTTATATGTATTTTGAATATAAAAAGACTAATTAAATTGCATATGTATTAATGTCACATGTACCTCACAAGAAAGTATCCAACAGATCCAAATAAGGGAAGCAAAAAATATTGTTTGGAGTTATTTTGTGTTTATGGGTTTTTATCAGCAATATTATAGTACTGTATGTAAAACCATGTTTCACTTTTATGTTTGGGTCCTCCTGACATTGCCACTTGCCACTTTCTTTTTGCGGGTGCTGCTGGTGTTAAATCCTGCAATGGTGGGGGGAGCCCTAGAGCAAGAAAAAAAAGGGAAGGAAGAAAACTTTCAGACTCTTCACCGTTGGTGTAATTCAATGGTGTTGAGTCACATCTGGCACAGGTCTGTGATGTTTTCCTTAAGAGGCTGTTTGGTTTTTCTTCCACACAACCACATACCACACTGAGTGAATCTCAGAAGCAGTAGGCTACAATTTCATTTTAGGAAGAGCTGTGTTACATATGTATGCAGTTAGTACTTAAGAGGTTATTCATTGCAAGAAATCATATATATATATAATTTTTTTTAGAACTAATTAGACTTTAAGACAAGTTTCTCAAACCTATGTCAGCAAACAAACTCAGCAAAAATAGTCAAAAACAAATATTCACAGACACTTTGTAACCAGACACATAATGTCTTAATACATTGTGATGAGGTAAGCCGTATTGCGTCATTTCCTGTTGTCGCTGTTGCACTCCCTGTAGCTGTTTGGTGTTCAGACTCTCTTGAATCGATCTTATTCTCTCTGTGCTGAGGCCTTTCTAAGTTATTTTAACACACAAGCACACTAAAACACACAGTTTGTGGTGGTGTACTTTGCGTTTTGGGAACTCCTTGTGTTTCACGCAGTTTTTCTTGGGGTGGTAAGGTCTCGCTAGCTTAGTTAGCTTAGCTTCATTGCGGCTATTGGTACTCTTCTCTCTCCTATTTCTAACTCTTCTCTCTTGTTCTCTCTGTCAGATGTTTAGTTACTTCCCTGCCTCCTTTAGTGATAATGGTAACTGTAATAAATGTAATATCTTTGTAGCTTTGGAGGCGAGGGTGTCGGAATTAGAGGCCCGGCTCTGCGCTGTTGAAAAACCAGCAGATAGCCGAGGCCCATTAGCCAGCGCGAAGCCAACAAGGACAGAACCCCTTAGCCGTCCTCCGGTAGAGCTCGCGCAGCCGGGACCTCAGGCCGGCTGGGTGACTGTATGTAGGAAGCATAGTTCTAGGACCCAGCCCACGGGCCACCACCAACCGGTCCACGTTTCTAACAGATTTTCACCGCTCAACGACACACCCGCTGAGAAGCCAACCCTGGTAATTGGCAGCTCCATAGTAGGAAACGTGTCAGAGACACCATTGACCATAGTCAAATGCTTGCCAGGGGTCAGAACGGGCGACATCAAATCCTACCTGAAACTGCTGGCTAAAGATAGGCATAAATACAGTAAGATTGTTATTCACGAAGGCGGTAATGACACCCGTTTTACGCCAATCGGAGGTCACAAAAATGAGTGTTGCTTCGGTGTGTAAATGTGCCAAAACAATGTCAGACTCTGTAATCTTTTCTGGTCCCCTGCCTGATCGGACCAGTGACCACATGTTTAGCCGCATGCTGTCATTCCATCAATGGTTGTCTAGGTGTCCTGCAAACGATGTGGGCTACATTGATAGAACATTTTGGGGAAAACCTGGTCTGATCTGGAGAGACGGCATCCATCCCACTTTGGATGGAGCAGCTCTTCTTTCTAGGAATATGGCCGAATTTTTTAGTCCTCCAAAACACTGATAACCCAGGGTCCAGACCAGGAAGCAGAGTTGTAGTTTAACCCACCTCTCTGCTGCTTCTGTACTGTTACCCACCCATTGTCCTGTAGAAACAGTGTATTGTCCACGGTCAAAATTAAATGGATTAAAAGTCAAGCCAACAAAAGCAAATTATGGAAATCTCATAAAAATAAATACGACTTTGAATGAACAAAAAAATAAATCTATTAAATGTGGTTTATTAAACATAAGATCTCTCTCCTCAAAGACTTTGTTAGTAAATGACTTGATTTGTGAGAATAACATTGATTTGCTCTGTCTCACAGAAACCTGGTTGCAGGAGGAGGATTATGTCAGTATAAATGAGTCAACTCCTTCCAATCATTAAAATTTTCACATTCCTAGAAGTACTGGGCAAGGAGGAGGAGTTGCAACCATTTTTCGTTCTGATTTACTAATTAATCCCAGACCAATTGATAGCTACAGTTCTTTTGAACATCTAACCCTTAATTTTCCTCATCCAAGCTGCAAAACATTAAGACCATTTTTGTTTGTGGTTTTGTTTTGTCCACCAGGCCCTTAATCTCAATTCTTGGATCAGCTCTCACATTTTTTATCTGATTTAGTATTAAATACTGATAGGGTCATTATAGTGGGGGACTTCAATATTCATGTGGACACTGAAAGGGATAGCCTAAATGCAGCCTTTAATGCTATTTTAGACTTGGCTTTACTCAAAAAGTACAGGGATCCACCCACTCGGGTAAACACACTTTGGACCTTGTACTGACATACGGTATTGAGTGTGAGGAAATAACAGTTCACCCACATAACCCGGTCCTGTCTGACCACTTCTTGATAACTTTTGAATTTACTTTAACTGACCATCTTAAATCTGAAAGAAAATTTAATTATAGTAGAGCTTTATCAGAAAATGCTGTAACAATTTTTAAAGAATCTGTTCCATTCTTATATTCCTCAGTGTCTCAGAGTAACACAGTGGATGGCAGCAATTCCATCTCTAACCCTTCAGAAATTGATGGTCTGGTTCACAGCGTTACATCCTCATTGCGTTTAGCATTAGATAGTGTAGCTCCCTTAAAAAAGAAAGTGGCTAGCCATAGGAGGCCGACTCCTTGGTTTAACGCAGAGTTGCATACTTTAAAGCAGAATACTAGGATGTTGGAGAGAATATGGCGCTCTACACATCTAGAGGATTCCTGTTTAACTTGGAATAACAGTCTACTGCTGTATAAAAAGACCCTTCGACAAGCTAGAACAGCATATTTTTCATCATTAATAGAGGCGAATAAAAACAATCCTAGGTTTCTTTTTAGTACAGTTGCCAAACTTACACAGAGTCATAGCTCTGTTGAGCCAACTATTCCCCTAATTCTATTTTATGGGATTCTTCATAAATAAAATTAATTCTATTAAAAATAATATCATTGGCATCCTCCCAAACATGATCACTTCTTCCTCAGTAAATGAGGCAGCATTGGAAAGAACTGTAGAACCTCATTTGTGCTTAGGCTGTTTTGATCCAGTCGAGCTTTCGGAATTATCAAAAATATTAGCCTCATCTAAACCTTCAACTTGAATGTTGGACCCAATCCCAACCAAATTATTTAAGGAAGTGTTCCATTTGGTTCCTGGCCCCATTTTGTATATGATGAATATATCCTTAGTAAACGGATACGTACCATGAGAATTTAAAATGGCTGTAATTAAACCTTTATTCAAGAAACCTTCCCTTGATCAAGATGACTTAGTGAATTACAAACCTATATCTAACCTTCCTTTCTTGTCCAAAGTCTTTGAGAAAATTGTTGCTAATCAAGTCTGTGAGCATCTAAACAGTAATGAGCTGTTTGAAGAGTTTCAGTCAGGTTTTAGAGCTCATCATAGCACCTAAACAGCACTGGTGAAGGTTACTAATGATATTCTCTTGGCCTCAGATAATGGACTTGTGTCTGTTCTGGTTCTTTTAGATCTCAGTGCTGCTTTTGACACAGTCGATCATAATATTCTCTTAGAAAGGTTTGAACAAGTTGCAGGGATCAAAGGAACAGCACTAGGCTGGTTTAAATCATATTTGTCTGATAGATTCCAGTTTGTTCATCTAAATGATAAATCTTCTTCACTCTCAAGGGTTACTTGTGGAGTTCCACAGGGTTCTGTGCTTGGACCAATTCTTTTCACCATATATATGCTCCCAATTGGTAGAATCATTAGACAGCATAGGATAAATTTCCAAAGCTATGCCGATGATACACAACTAAATTTATCCATAAATCCTGATGAACCCAGTTAGTTAGGTAGATTACAGGCATGTCTGGAAGACATAAAAACATGGATGACTTTTTTGCTCTTAAATTCTGACAAGACAGAAGTTGTTGTCTTTGGACCAAAAATGCTAAAAAAGAAACGGATTGAAAGAAATTGGCCCCCAGTAATAACGTAAAGAACCTTGGCGTTATTTTTGACGAAGACTTGACATTTAAATCCTATATTAAACAAGTTTCAAGGATTTCTTTCTTTCACCTCCGGAATATTGCTAAAATTAGAAACATCCTGTCCAGGAGTGATGCTGAGAAACTAGTCCATGCATTTGTTACCTCAAGGATGGACTACTGTAATTCTTTACTATCAGGTAGTCCACAAAATGCTATTAAAAGCCTTCAGTTGATCCAAAAGGCGGCAGCAAGAGTTCTGATGAATATTCAAAAGAGAGATCACATTTCTTCGGTTTTATCTTCCCTTCATTGGCTCACTGTTGAATCCAGAATAGAGTTTAAGATCCTTCTTCTTACATACAAAGCCCTTAATAATCAAGCACCATCATACATCAGAGATCTAATTGTTCCATATGTTCCCAACAGAGCACTTCGCTCTCAGACTGCAGGTTTAGTTGTAGTTCCTAGGATTTCTAAAAGTAGAATGGGAGGCAATCTTTTATTTATCAGGCTCCTCTCTTGTGGAACCAGCTCCCAGCTTTAGTCCGTGAGGCAGACACTCTGTTTACTTTTAAGGCCAGGCTTAAAACCTTCCTTTTTGATAAAGCTTATAGTTAGACTGGCTAAGGTCATCCTGAGCTATCTCTGTAGTTATGCTGCTATAGGCTTAGACTGCTGGAGGACAGACTTGCCAATTTTCTTCACTCTGCTACTTCCTCTTCTACTACAACTCTCCAGTTGTATTACAGTACATTCTGTTATTTCGACTGTTAACTTTGTTTTCTCTCAGTGTTTTTCTCTCCATAGAAGATATTCCTGGTCTGGTATCCTGCTTGGCTGCAATGCCCTGTTGGACGGGGGGCATCGACTGGGTTGATGATCCCAGTAACTGAACATCCACCGTGTCATGTTATCAACTTTTTACTTTCTGTAACATAGAAAGTACTCTTATATCAGATCTTCTGTTCCTACTGTGTTTCTGCTGTGTCTCCTCAAACCCCCAGACGGTCGTGGCAGATGGCCGCTCCAACTGAGCCTGGTTCTGTTGGAGGTTTCTTCCTGTTAAAGGGGAGTTTTTCCCCTCCACCGTCGCTACATGCTTGCTCAGTATGAGGGATTGCTGAAAGATTGCTGTGGTTGAAAGTCTTCCTCAAAGGGCCCAACCAATGACTGACGCAATCTGCTGGGATTTCTTAAATAGGAAACTCTTTAAAGGTGCTATATGCAATTTTCTGAAATTTAAACTCACGACTGACCCCATGTGGCCAAAACAGGAACTGCTCTTCCTGTCTGCTCGCTCTCGCAGCGCGTGCTCGTGCGCCGGTCGCTCTCAATCTTCTATCTTTTTCGGGCACTTGTCAGGGGTTTAACTTTCTTAGTCTTTTGTGGAGTTACTGCTGGTGTCAGAGTTGTCCTTGCTCTCTTCTGTGTATTCGCACAATCCATTTAACTGCTTGCGAGTGCTGAGTACCGGTAGTGGCAGAGTGATCTGAAACATTTAACATGAAGGCGCTTGACGTCACATCCACAGACAGCGCGGGAAAATCTGACCCGACAGAAAATAGAAAAAATTGGATACAGGCTTATAGGTGCACCCACTGTGAGCTGACAAGGTGTCAGTATGCTCATCAGGAGATGTTGGAGTCATAAATGGTCAAATAAAAAGGCTATTGTTACATTTATTTGGGGGGAAAAGTTGCATGTAGCCTCTTTAACTGATTGGAATGTTTGTATAAATGTATTGAAATGACTTCTTGTTAGGTGCCTTGAGATGGCATCTGTTGTGAATCGGCGATATAAATAATATTGAATTGAATTGAATACAGAATTATTTTTTTTAAATAATTGAGAAATAAAAAAGCAGCAAGAATGTCCTGGGTTCAAATCCCTACCTGGCTCCTTTCTGCTTGGAGATTTCATGTTCTCTGCATGAGTTCTCTCCGGGTACTCCGGAGAGAACAGTCCAAACTGAAACTGTTTTTACAGTCCAAAAACATGACTGGGCTCTCTACAACAGCTGTAACTACAACAGCCCCCAACTACCCTGCAATGCTAATTGGGTGGAGACGAAGGATGGATGGATGGATGGATGGATGGATGGATGGATGGATGGATGGATGGATGGATGGATGGATGGATGGATGGATGGATGGATGGATGGATGGATGGATGAATGGATGGATATTTCAAAATTATTAATTAGTTATTAATTAGTTCATTAATTATTATTACTTTTTGCTTGATGCCAGAATGAGAAGAGATTTTTTTTAAATATATATTTTCTTTGAAGTCCAAACTACACATAACTTTCCTTAATAATCTGTTAGCAATGACAATTATACTGTTTGGGTTTGGTCACACATTTATTTATTTTTTCCATAAGTCTTTCACAACACTTTTCTTGAATTTTTGTCTCATGGCCCCTGACAGAACGAATGTGACTGAGTTAGGTGTGTAGGTCGATGTGACACACACACAAAACGTGTAGTCCCATTGATTTATGTTACTTTATAATTAGAATGGTTTATTTACACTTTTAAGTAGCACTTGTGTTAAACGGAAAATAGAATTCCAGTAAGTGTTCATTATGAATGTCTCTGGGATGATTTTGAAGTGGATGCAATTGTGGAGTGTGCCACTAGGGGGCAGTGTAGTGAGTAGACAGTAGGTCCCCCAGACGGAGAGGGCCTTCTTCTTCTGATGTTTGCAGCGTTCACTCAAACTACAGGGAGCCTAAGTCACGCCCTTCTACTTCCAGTCCATGGGTCCCCTACTGCCAAAAAAAATGGATGAGAGTCAATGGAGCGATAAAAGTTGTTTTCTGAAATGCGCCATGGATTGAACATATTATGTCCGTGAATTTTGAAGATATATTTTGATGCACAGAAAACGCTAATGTCATGGTCTGAGCAGACCAAGAATACATTTCTGTTCTTGTGTATGGTTTTCCTTATCTTTTGTTATTTTAGAGCGCCATCAACTAGCCACAATCAGTATTGCAAAGTGCCTTTGAGTAAGTTAACTACGTACTTCCTCTTTATTGTTCAGACACATGGCAGAAGTTAAATCTACCTTAAATAGAAAACTTTTTAACTGATTGGAATGTTTGTATAAATGTATTGAAATTACTTCTTGTTAAGTGCCTTGAGATGACATCTGTTGTGAATTGGCGCTATATAAATAAACTGAATTGAATTGAATAGAAGTTGATGTGAAAGGTTTTTCATTTTGCGGTTTCCAGACAAGTTATTCTTCACCTGCTTAATAGTTATCTTCGTACCCACACGAGGGCAATGCCCGTAAGAATAAATTGTTCTACGTAAATGTATGTTAGAACAGAAGTATTTGAAACGCGTAAGTTAACGTTTAAGATAAGAAATCTTTGTTCTTTGTAATGGCGGCAATTGCTACATATACGTGGCTTAGAGCTGTAATCGGGCCTTAAAAGTTGGGCCCGACCCGGCCCGAGCCCGAGATAATTCAACCCGAGCCCGAAGAGTATATTTTGACTGACAGTTTATTAAAGCCCGAACCCGATTACAGCCCGACATTATTCAAAAGTCACACATCAGGGTTTCCGCTGGAAAAAAATGGCACCGGACAACGAGACCGGCAGGTTTTCAATTTAGTGGACATTTTACTTTTTATAGGGTGACCATAGTCTGAAAACCCAAAAAGAGGACCTTGGCAGGGGCTGTGAGAACAGTAAGTTTCTCAGCTTTAACCGCTTCCGTTGCGTAAAAGTCTGTCTCGCCTGTGTGCGTTTCTGTGTGCGCTATTGACCGCTTGCTCTAGATTTCAGGAGATTTTATCATACTTGTGGGAATCAAGGAGCTGCTATATAAATGCAGGAGGCTTCCACAACTTGAGACTTGGGATGTCTGGTAATAGACCATTTTCCCTTCAGCATTTTCTGCCTGAGAGCACAGTGTAGCAGTCAGAGCAGGTTTTCTGTTTTGATCTGAGAGAAGGAGTGGCCTGACGCCTGGGTCTTTCACATCATGACTGATCATGATGCATGCGGTGAGCATGCAACAACTTGACAGGTAGATCGGAATAATATTAGTGGCCCAGTGCAGCGCTTTATTATAAATATTCTTGGTCTATAAAACTGAGCAAAACCTAGACATTTTTGGGAATTTTATTAACACCATTAGTTCGCGCTAATGAGATGATCAGCTGACCGCTAAAACCTGAGCCCGGCCCGAGCCCGTGAACAATGATAGAAATTAAGCCCGAACCCGGCCCGAACCCGGATCGGATCTCGACAGGTTCGGGCAAAGATCTTCAGCTCTAACGTGGCTAGTAAATGTGTTTTATGGCATATTAGACGAGAAAAATGGGCTGAAAATAGTTTTATTTGCATTCACAGTTTTACAGCATAAATAAAGCAAAGGAGAAAAGGAATGAAGATTTCTTGCATCAATGTTCTTTGTTCTTCCTAGCCTAGCGTTTGCAAACTTGCTGGATAGCTGAGTAGCCCAATACTTAGTAAGGCCAGTATAGCTAATTTTTGTCCGGCGGCAAAAGTTACTTTAGGTTTTGTGTAAAAACACTTAGTGGACTACAGCTGAAGAGGAAGAAGGAGAAAAAAAATTGTTTTGGTCTGAGATCAGGTCTTTGTGATGGCAACTCCAAAACAATTACTTTGTTGTCATTAGGCTGCTTGTAAGTATTTGATGTCATGCTTAAGGTCATTGCCTCATTGGAAGACCCATTTTTCAACTTTAACTTTCTGGTTGATCTTGTAATGTTTCTTAAATATTTCTACTTCATCTTAATGCCATCTGTTTTGTGAAGTGCACCAGTACCTTATGCAGCAAAACACTGACAACATGATGCTGTCACCCTTCACAGTGGAGATGTTGCTCTCAGGCTTGCAAGTTTCCACCTATTTCCAAATATAGCAATGAACATTATGGCCAAACTTTTAGTTTAATCGGACCAGAGAACTTTGTCCTTGAGTGCATTTGCAAACTATAATCTGACCTTTTGTTTTTGGCTTTGAAAATGAAGACTTCTTCTTCTCTGAGAAACCTTTTAGCCCATGTCAGTACTGGACTAATTTCACAATAGATAATAAGAATTAGTGCTGTCATGAGATAAAAATACTTTTAGATTAATTAATTATGATCTGTAATTAATTAATCTAATTAATCTCTTTTTTAATCTCACCAAATAATTGCTGAGATAAGCCCTCATCTTGAGGTATTTCCTGTTAAATTCATTGCATTATTGTGGTAGAACAAAAGTTTGATACATGTAATTAAAAAAACTGGCTTTATGAAGTCATTTATTGTATTTAACAGACTTGAACAGATGCAGTCCCACCATTTACATTCTGCTGTTTTTGTGACTAGTCCCAAGTGGCGCCAGCAACCTTCTCCTTCGAGCATGAACGATTCATTAGCATTCTGGACGCAGTGGGGTAAATATCTTCTCTGAGTCCAGTCGTATTACGGGTTAAAACAACACGTAATATACGCAATTATTTTTGATACCGATGGCTTGCCATACCGGTGGACCTGGGCGGCCGGGGGGAGCTGCAGTGTGTGGTGCAGACTGGTTGACAGCTGTAAGCTCTGAGACGGGAGAGTGCCCCACTGCTCGGTGCGAAGAGTAACAACGTTACACGCTTCACTAAAAAGTTTCCAATAACCCCATAAAAATTTGCTAGATTTGCCGCTAGTTTTGTTTATTTGATGGTTTTTTTGAGAAAGAATCGCTAGAGGGGTCTAAAATCTCGCCAAATATTGCAACGTTGGCAACACTGTCGGCAACTCACCGTTTCTCCTCACCTCGCCCTCCCCACTACGATGGAAACCAGTTAGAGCTGTAATCGGGCCTTAAAAGTTTGGCCCGACCCGGCCCGAGCCCAAGAGAATTCAGCCCGAGCCCGAAGAGTATATTTTGATTGACAGCTTATTAAAGCCCGAACCCGATTACAGCCCGACATTATTCAAAAGTCACACATCAGGGTTTCCGCTAGAAAAAAATAGCACCGGACAACGTGACCGGCAGGTTTTCAATTTACTGGCCATTTTACTTTTTATAGGGTGACCATAGTCTGTAAACCCAAAAAGAGGACCTTGGCAGTGGCTGAGAGAATAGTAAGTTTCTCAGCTTTAACCGCTTCTGTTGCGTAAAAGTCTGTCTCGCCTGTGTGCGTTTCTGTGTGCGCTCTTGACCGCTTGCTCTAGATTTCAGGAGATTTTATCTGACTTGTGGGCATCAGGGAGCTGCTACATAAATGCAGGAGACTTCCACAACTTGAGACCTGGGATGTCTGGTAATAGACCATTTACAATTGAGCATTTTCTGTCTGAGAGCGCAGTGCAGCAGTCAGAGGATGTTTTCTGTTTTGAGTGGCCTGAAGCCTGGGTCTTTCACATCATGACGCATGCGGTGTGCATGCAACATCTTGATAGGTAGATCGGAATACTATTAGTGGCCCAGTGCAGCGCTTTATTATAAATATTTTTGGTCTGTAAAACTGAGCAAAACCTGGACATTTTCGGGAATTTTATTAACACCATTAGTTCGTGCTAATGAGATGATCAACTGACCGCTAAAGCCCGAGCCCGGCCCGAGCCCGTGAACAATGATAGAAATTAAGCCCGAACCCGCCCCGAACCCGTCAGATCCTGACGGGTCCCAACAGGTTTGGGCAAAGATCTTCAGCTCTAAAGCCAATCATCTTCTGATGAATTTACAGCCAAGCGATGTCCACTTTAGGGTGTGGTTAACCGCGAACAACTCATGCACAAGAAGCCCAGTGCATAAAATGGGTTTTATTTAAAGGGAACTCACATGCAGAAACTGTAAAATTAAAGATTAAAAATGAGATTAACTTGAATAAAAAACATAGCACGCTAAATATGACTGTAATTAATTGATTGCAATTAACGCAATAATTTCAAATTCAATTCAATTCAAATTCAAAATTACTTTATTAATCCCAAAGGGAAATTAAATGTTGTTGTAACTCATTAAAGAAGTTCCTTCAAAGATTTGTTGTAGATGCTGATGGCTGTGGGTAGGGATGATCTCTTGTAGTGCTCTGCAGATCTGAAGAAGCCTCTGACTGAAGACGCTCTGTAGTTGTATGACAGTCTGATTTAGACACCCCTAAAAAGAATCTTTTAACACTTTTAACCAGCATCTTAATAAGGTCTTTAATTTTTTTGTTCTGCGGTTGATACACATATTTTCCCCCAAAACAACTTCCTGTCTGGGTCCTAGAAAGCAATTTAGTTCCTTGATGAATGGAATGATGGCTATTCTTTTGGTGGTTGTATTTGCATATAATGAACATAGAATCTTCAGGCATTGGTCAATTTACCCAAGCACCTGTGGAGGTCCACAGTTCTCTTGCTGACAACGTCTTCATCTGCGCTTTGTCTAAAGGGATAAAAATCTTAGTTTATGTAAAGCTATGACTTTAAAGAAAGTAAACAAAGTTTTCTAAATGAATCTCATGTTTATTATTCATGCATTTCACTAATAGAAATTACTTTGGTATTTCTAACTGACCTAATTCGAAACATTTATTTCAACGGTGAGCAAACATGTTTTTTATATATTGCATGAAAATATTTGCTTTAAGGTGTACATACATACATGTTGAAATCTATTGATATATTAAATCTATAAGAAGAAAATCCTGAGGTGGATTTTTAATCCTTTGTTTTATGCACAATCTCAGTGGTTATCCTTGGTGACAAACATGCCAACTTTTACAACTAACCACTCTAAACCCAAACAGATGTGCAAAAGCTATACTTTCCTCAGGAATGTCACAACATTCTTTAAAATTACTCTACTCTTAACTTTGACCTTTCACCAGTAACATTGGGTCAGCTGTAGGAAGAGACCGGAACGCTGGTCCTCGGTGTCTTCTCAATGAGGGACTGCAGAGAGCACATGAAAGGTCAGGCCTCGACATGTCCCTCCTGTGCACTTTGACCTTAGCACTTATTTTCAACCTTTTTTATTAACTGCAGTACTGTGAGATCAATGTCATTTAACTATCCTGAAGTAAAATGGCCATCTAAAAGGCCATGGGTTACAGCGATTATGTGCATACCATGAGTGATTGCTCCCTTTAGGAAATCCCATATTGTTTCTTGACTCTGTCTATGAAAATGTCCCTTAAGATGCCAGGAGAGCCCTGTCATTTTGATTTATAGTAAACGCATGAGGCCCCAAATGACAGTTGGTTCTTGGCAACTCACAGCAAGCTCCAAGTCTGTTTGGATCTGTGTGTCTTTTTAAAGATTCATTATTCGCCTACATAAATCTCTTACGCTATGACTTAAAACCCTGCACAGTAAGACAAATATCACAAAGCCAAAAACTTCCTCATTATATCTTGGTTATGCATATGTGCGCCCGTCTGTGTGCTGTATGTGATTGGGTTGACTTGTTGTGAGTTGTTTTGTTGTCTCAGAGTGTGAAAGCAAAAGACAAGGTCTCAGCAAAAAGTGACATGTAAAACTGTTTTTCTTTCATTTGCCAGGATATTTGGAAGAATCCAGGGTAAATAATCTATGCGTGAAACATAACTTAAACCATAATAATTACTCAGGTTGAACACACAAAGAAAAAAGAACCTGCACAAGGGACTGAAATAGAGACTGCTGCTGTAAATATTTTAATGAAATTTATACTGTCAAAACAAATGAATACAAACACAAATCACTTCAGGTTTGGCCTTAGTTATGAGTAACTCTATGTAAAGATTATTATTTCACCAAAACACCCATTTGTTTTATGCATGCTTGGGGTTTTTGTTTAATATGGATTTAAGCAGTTCTAACTGCTGACTTACAATGAAGTACATACATCCATGGGAAAAAAGACAGTTTCGAAGACAGTCAATACACAGTATTGGGTTCCCATTCAAAAGGAGATTTTTGTGGTAGTTATGGTAGAGCTTAAAATCATTTTTATTTTTTTTTATTTTTACAAATAAAGGTTTCAGAAATCATAAATCTCTGTCACCTCCTTTGTTTTATCTACCAAGTTCCCAATAAGCTGTCAAATGGAATATATCAAAGGAGTGGAAGTTTCTTTAATGGGTCTTTATGACTCAATTCAGTCAATAAAACAGCTAAAGTTTAGGTCAAAAGCTGCTTTCTTTTTTTTCTTCAATAGTAGTCTCAACCACAGATTCAGGGAATGAAACAACCCAGTCAATCAAACTAACAAAATATAGTTGACCCTCTATAATAGAAAATAAAGGGTTGTTTTTCATTTTGTTGTGCTTTTTCATTATGAATCGTAGTTCAAATTTTACCTTTCCAAAAAAAGATAGAAAAATGTTTATTCACTTGTTGTGTTTAAGCAATGTTTAAGCAATATAGCAGTGGAGGTATTAGGTGACACCTGCACATTTTGGGATTCACAAGTTGAAAGTATCAAAACAGTGGGACTCATTTTCAGGACTGGAGTTTCATGCCTCAGACCAGCCCATTTTATTTCACAACCTATTATTAAGGAAATGACTACACTAGTCCTGTTCTGTAAAGCCGTGTAATTCAGAGTATTTTTCTAAAATATTTCCAATTCAGTGCAAATGATGATAAATGGCTTCACAATGTAGATTAATTTCAACATGCGTTCACATCTACATTATTCTTCACAGCACATCCAATTTCAACAGTATCAGAATCTATATTCTACACTGCTGCCTCTGTAATCAGCCCCTCTGTCTGCTCTCCCTTTCACACCTTCTCCAATTTCCTGAGACTGCACTGCATCTGTATCACAATAAAAAATAATAATGTGTAAAGCTTTAGTGCATTTGATATGGAAATCACACTTGACTTAACCAATTAAGATATGTTTAATAGCAAAATAAGCCGGCTTATTTCATATTACTTTCATCCTATTTCCTTTCAAATCTGGGCTTTGTATGTTTACTGTCTTGCTTTTAATGATCAATAGTATAACGGGTCACTCTGTCATTTGGACATAGAAAGTGGTTATATTGGAACCAATGCTTGCTTGTTCACAAACCTGTTCCTTCCTTACTGACAGGAGAAATCCCCTCATAGCTACTGGCTCCAGCCTGGGCTCCTGAATTAAAATACATTTCAAATGGTTGTAATTCTCAGCATAAATCCCCCCATTTTACAAAGCCTCTAATTAATTCATGTCAGTTTTATTAATGCAGTGCTGAATCAGCTAGCATTACAGAACACTTTTCATATAGAGCAGGTCTACACCATTCTCTTATACTAATCTGAATTATATTCACTCAAAGAGTAATCCTACCTGCCCACTCTGGACTTGCGGGCTCATGGCTGATGAGCTGGTGGTTCTGGATGTTGCTTCTAACTCTGAGAGACTATAGGACAAAGTTTCCAGATTATGTGGCATTGCATCACACTATTATTTAAATTATATAACGTTATGACTTCCACAGTGCCACACAATTCATTGATTTGATAATTTATTAACGTGAACTGTGGTTTTGCATGCAACGTTCAACATGTTGTCTGAGCCGTTTTATCATCCTCGATCGATGTCATAAACTGTGAGCTTGCTTTAGGGAAAGAGTTGTCTGTTTCCAGAGGTTTCTAATTTTTTATTGCAATTCGCCACTCTTGCGCTTTCTACTTTCAAACACTACTGACTGTGTGCTCTGGTGTGTTTCGTCACGGTGCACAGCAGAAAAAGAAAAAAAACGAGCTGTGGAAACAACCCAGAAGGAACTGCAATGGCAGCGTAACGTGAGCCATGATGAACACCAGCCCTTGTGGCCCAAACATCATACCGTCCAGACTCTACCGATTAGCCGATTTAGATTCTGGAGATGATCATTATCCTCGTCACCACTTGGTTCAGCCGATAGTATTTTTCCAAAGCCAACAAATCAACTTAAAACTGACGTACACTATGAAGAAACACTAAGCTTTGTTTTACAGCATCTACTTAAAGCCACATATTTTGGTGCTTTTAAAATTTGTGAACTTAACATCTTGCTGATTTTTGACAATAATTGTACAGTTGTTGAAAATAAAATAAATCTTTGGCAATCTACTTTAACACTCACTTTTATAGCAAGGGCTCAAAATGACAGCTTAGCCCATTGGAGTCAAAATGCTTCACCAGACGGGCCAAATCCATCCAATTGAAAGTGTTTATAGGCCACAAAAATGTTGCATTTTACAGCACTGTTTTGTCTCAACAATAAACTAAACCTGAAATATTGAAATAAAAAGAACAAAGAAGTTGGATCTTTTTAGGTAAGGGATCTATAAATGTGTGTACATTTAAACATTAAAGGGGTCTTGAACAGTATTAATCGGATGGCATATAATGTCCTACTTTTTTTTGGGGGGGGGGGGGGGGGGGTTGATTGTTTTTATTTTATTTGTCTAAAAAGACATATTTTGTCTACTTTCAGCTTGAAGAATGTGGCACTGGTCTCTCTAGCCTTTAAAAACAGTTGGTGTTTTTAGCCAGGTTTAATAAATGGGTGTGCCTGAATCTGCTTCAGAGTTTGTTTGTTGCTGGATGTTTGTGGTCTTATTTATTCTAAAATTATGATTAAAGCAAAAAAACATAAAAAAACATGTTTAGTAAAAAAAAAAAAGTTTTGTGGTACCTAACAGTTTCCATTAAAAAAATTGTTTCAGTGAAAATGTTGTCTTTATGTATTTTTAAAAATTGTCTGTCACCATGTCTGTGCTGGTGGGCCAAATTTATACCATTCTTGAACTGCAATCCTAGGCTGCAGAGAAATCATCCAAGAGCCACACTTTGGAGACCCTGGCTTAGACTTACTTCAATAATATTAACAAAAATTCTTCGAAATTTTCCGATCTATAAAACTGAGTATGCACAGCTTCACGCAATTTCTGCTTCATAGATCAAACGCTCCTAAGAAATGTGCTCAGGTGATTTTGGATCATTCAATTCAATTCAATTCAATTCAAAAATACTTTATTGATCCCAGAGGGAAATTAAGTGTTGGTATAGCTCATATAATCAATTCTTTAAGGAGTTGTTGTAGATAATGATGGCTGTGGGCAGGAAGGATTTCCTGTAGCGGTCTCTATTGCAGCGAAACTGAAGAAGCCTCCGACTGAAGACGCTCTGTTGTTGTGTGACTGTCTCATGAAGAGGATGCTCAGGGTTGTCCATAATTTTTTTGATTTTATGAAGAATCCTTCTTTGCATTATCATCTCCAGATTTTCCACAGTTGTCCCAAGAACAGAACCAGCCTTCTTTATCAGGTTGTTGAGCCTTTTTAAATCCCTGGCTCTGATGCTGCTACCCCAACAGATGACGGCTGAAGAGATTACACTCTCCACAACAGACTTGTAGAAGATCTGCAGCATCTTGCTGCAAACCTTGAAGGACCTAAGCTTCCTCAAGAAGTACAGTCGGCTCTGTCCCTTCTTGTAGACGGCTTCACTGTTGCGCCTCCAGTCCAGTCTGTTGTCAAGGTGAACTCCGAGGTATTTATACTCCTCAACCACCTCCACTTCTTCTCCCATGATGGAAACAGTGTTTGACTTGTCCCTCATATACCACCTCCTACTTTCTGCCATAAACTGTCAATGCAAATTGCCTAGTGAATATTCTCCATTGACTTAAGCCGGCTTACATGGGGTGTTTCATGGGTAACCATGGCAACCGAGAGGTTGCAGCGGCGTGCCTGTCAAAAACAAAAAGAGAAAGTGGAGGCGAATAGGTGGATGGCATGCCACCAACAGTGTGTGCTGCCGGGGTTCCAGGGGGATGTATGGTTCCAGTGGCTCGGTAGATCTAACACCGGCCCAGTTCAGCACATAGATCTAATAGGACTGCTTTAGGGAATCTAAATCAGTTGATCAACCAGTCATCATCATGGGCCAGAAAATCTCTAAAAAGCTCCCCCGATCCAGATGCTGCCGGTGGTGTGATCTTCAATGAGCGCCAGCCCATCCATTGTACATCCATTATGCAGGAGTATCAATGCAGTATTTATATTTCTACTCCTCACATTTAATGCACCAATAAGTGCAATTGCTATATAATCTGAAGACGTACATAATGTATATAATAGCTATATATTATAGCTGTAATATAACTCTTAAATGCAACATGTTTTCATTTATTTTCTCATTTTTATTCTCAGTTCAGAGATAGGGGTGGGGGCTGACTGTTCGTTGGGTGTTCCTGTGTGTGCGAGGGTCTACATGTCTGAAAATATGGGTTACAGGTGAAACTCAAAAAATGTAAAACTTAAAAGGTGAAACTAATATATGATATAGACTCATTACATGCAAAGCCAGATATTTCAAGCATTTATTTGTTAAAATTTTGAGGATTATGGTTTACAGGTTATGAAAACCCCAAATTCAAAATCTCAGAAAATTAGAATATTACATGAAATCAATAAAACAAGGATTTTAAATAGAGAAATATCAGACCTCTGAAAAGTATAATCATGCATATTTACTCAGTACTTGGTATGGGCCCTTTTTGCATCAATGACTGCCTCAATGCAGCATCGCATGGATGCTATCAGCCTGTGGCACTACTGAGGTGTTATGGAAGACCAGGATGCTTCAATAGCGACCATCAGCTCTTCTTCATTGTTCGGTCTCATGTCTCTCATCTTTCTCTTGGCAATGCCCAATAGATTCTCTATGAGGTTCAGGTCTGGTGAGTTTGATGGCCAATCAAGCACAGTAATCCCACGGTCATTTAACCAGGTTTTGGTACTTTTGGCAGTGTGGAAAGGTGCCATGTCCTGCTGCAAAATGAAGTCAGCATCTCCATGAAGCTCGTCTACTGAAGGAAGCATGAAATGCTCCAAAATGTCCTGGTAGATGGCTGCGTTGACTCTGGACTTAATAAAGCACAGTGGACCAACACCAGCAGATGACATGGCTCCCCAAATCAACACAGACTGGGGAAATTTCACACTGAACTTCAAGCATCTTGGATTGTGTGCCTCTCCATTCTTCCTCCAGACTCTGGGACCTTGGTTTTCAAATGAGAAATGAGATGCAAAATTTCCAGTTATTTTTTTCTTTAGCCCAGGTAAGACTCTTCTGACGTTTGTTTTTCAGGAGCGGCTTGATAAGAGGAATACAACATCTGAAGCCAATGTCCAGGATCCGTCTGTGTGTGGTGGCTCTTGATGCACTAACTCCAGCCTCAGTCCACTCCTTGTGAAGGTCTCCAACACTTTTCAATGGCCTTTTCCTGACAATCATCTCCAGGCTGCGGTCATCTCTGCTGCTTGTGCACCTTTTTTCCTTCCACACCTTTCCCTTCCACATAACTTTCTATGAATGGGCTTTGATACATCACTTTGGGAACATCCAACTTCTTTTGCAATTAATTGCAAAGCTTGTCAATGATGATTTCCTGCACAACTGTCAGGTCAGCAGTCTTCCCCATGATTGTGATTCCTTCTGAACCAGACTGAGAGACCATTTTAAAGGCCAAGGTACTGTTTGTATGTGTTTTGGCACTTTGAGCCAAAAATATTGTACCTTTTCACAATATTCTAATTTTCTGAGATTTTGAATTCAGGATTTTCATAAGCTGTAAACCATAATCATCAGAATTATAACAAATAAAGGCTTGAAATATCTCATTCTGCATGAAATGAGTCTATATCATATATTAGTTTCACATTTTAAATTTAATTACTGAAATAAATTAACTTGTGCACAATATTCTCAGTGACAACGCACAATAATACAATAAAACTACTTTACCTACAAACTGGTCAAATCAGAATCCATTGAAATTGTATTGTCTGAATAGTTTCATTTGATCCATTGGAACACACAATTTGATCCAAATTAGTGGGCTAGAAAATTTACTAATGATCCAGTATATTGGATAAAATTCTGAGTACTGGAGGAAGAACCAAACACCACAGTGCTTTGACCTCATATTCACAAAGCCTTCTAGTCATACCCAATGCTGCTGCATTTCTGCTTCTGTTTCCATGTAATCCAGTGGTCCCCACAGGGGATCCACATGGGTTTGATAGCTAGAGATGTCTGTCTGTCTGTTTGTGAGCCTGTCCTTTCCTTCTGTCCTCTTTCATCACAGCTGTCCACTTTGCAGCCTCTCATTCTCCCTCCTGCTTGTCTCTATCATTTTAACCTTCACTCCCTGTCTGTCTGTGCCTGTCATTCTTGCCCTCCGTTCCACTTTTTTTGCTTTCATCATGGCTTTGTTGTTTTTTTTCTCGCAGAGGTGAGCGTTGATAGCTCCCATATTTTCGCCCAGCATTTTTGCCCTTCCATTTGCTCCTCTTCTCATCCTCCCTAGCACACATCTTTTCATGCTATATTTCCTTACCTGTGCCTAATCAGACAACACATCATAACCAAAAAGTGGTTTGGAAAATGTCAAAACACAAAGTTGTTTTTGTCATTAGAGAAACATTTTCAGGTCAGTCTGGGTGATACCTATAACTCTCACTATAGCACTACAGGCTTAGAAGTAAGGTTCAATAATAAGGTGAATCAACCTGAAATGATAGAGCTCACTATTGCTGTGTGTGAATGTGATTGCAAGCAATGATGTGCAAAATTACGCAGGGAGGTTTATTGCAAGGTGCTCTGAATAAAAGATTAGTAAGAAGCTTGTTATCACCCAACTCATACAGTGCAGAGAAATATTGAAAAAATTGAATCTGCAGTCTGCAATTTAAATATGAGTTGTTGAGCTGCAACCTTAATAAAACCAACAAAGAATATTGCTAGGCAAGGCTTGTACGGCTACACAGTTTTAACCTTGTGTAGGCTGCTGTGTAAGTCACCTCAAACTGATCCTGGTCTTGATGCTGTCAAAATGGTAATTTTTTCCCACTAAGGTTGTTTGATGCATGTTCCACACAAAGGTAAGGTTATATGGAAGACTGTATGCCTCTACCTAGCGCAGGGGTGTCAAACTCATTTCCATCTTGGTCCAAATCAAGATCATGAATGTCCTTAAAGTGCCGGTTGTGCCTAAAACTATCTTTAACAAACTGTAAAAAATATGAATAAATATCTGTCCTTGCATTTGATGAGTACTTCTCAAAATTAAATAATACTGAACATCTTTTCACAATGATGTGATTTAGGACTATTCATATAAACCTGGATTTGATTTGACTGATAAAATAGTATTTAGGTGCACATAGAACTTAGACGTTCTGTTTATGTGGTCCTCTAGAATTTAGAGGGCCACATAAATGGCTATTACTGACTGGATTTGGCCCACGGGCCTTGAGTTTGAAACATGTGATCTAGCAGGTGGAAGTTTGACGTATTATGCCTAATTCTTTAGAATGACCCAAAATGCCAACTTTCAGTTTATACACCACAAAATCCATCATATAACACTCTACATAGGTCAAAGGATGTTCCAAAATGTGTAGGATATTTTACCTGATGACTGTCTACGTACTCTCTGGCACTGACTGGCTGTCAATGGTTTTTGGCTATAGGTATGTGAAGATCTATCAATATGCCTGGAGTACATAGTCCCAGTCTGCCCCTCACTTTGCCCTCTTGGTGACATCACAAATGTGGATTTGGAAGCAAATACTTCTATGTACAGTGGCTTGCAAAAGTATTCGCCCCCCTTGAACTTTTCCACATTTTGTCACATTACAGCCAGAAACATGAATCAATTTTATTGGAATTCCACGTGAAAGGCCAATACAAAGTGGTGTACACGTGAGAAGTGGAACGAAAATCATACATGATTCCAAACGTTTTTTTACAAATAAATAAGTGAAAGGGGCCAAATACTTTTGCAAGCCACTGTAGTTCTTAACATCGGGGTGGCGGTTGGTCTAGCATGGTGGTGTGGGGGTATTGCTGCTGCCAGCGCTAATGGCGGGTTGACCTGTTTACGCCTGTGCCATACCCCCAGGTAGCATGGCCCCTGGTGGGGTGGCCGTCTGTGTGCCTGTGTCTGGGTGGGGTTATTGAGAAGTTTTAAGACTTTTCAAACTACTTTTTCTTGAATCTCAGTTAAACAGGTGTAATGTGTATCTAAATGTGATGAAAGGAAGGGATTTAAAAAAAAATATTGAACGTATGTGTGATGATTACAATGTGGTCATTGTGTGTCTTGAGAATCCATATTAATCTGCATCAGAACCAACTATATTAGTTTTGCTTTGACGTCACCTTTTCATTGTATTTTTTTATATTTTAAGAGCAACTGATGCCTACGTGTTTGGTCACTATTTTTGGTATTTTAATACATTTTAGTAAAAATATTACTTTTCTAGCAAAAACTGTCACTGCGGTGCCCTCTTCAGGTTAAAACTCCACACTGCATTTGAATATGAATTGGGCTTTGCTATTACCTATATGGTGATGACTGACTTCAGCTATCGTGAGCTGTGAAGTATAAAAGAAGCAGAGTCTCGGCTACGCCTCCTCCACAGAACCTCCCTCCCTTTCCCCTCTTTTCCTTTTTTCTTGAGACGAACGTGGAGAGAAATCCATCCATCTCAGAAAGATCGCTCTAAAACAAAGGAACTCACATTGCTCTCCATCTTTCTCGCCGTCTGTGTCTGTGCCACTGCAACAGTGCAGCTGTCAACATGTCAATCACAGCCCCAGACCACGCCCATCACTTCCCCCATCCCCCTGCCCGAGCGTTCGCTGGTCCTCCAGGCAACACCTCCTTTTGGCGCATTTTTCAAACAGGAAATGTGGGCGGAGTTAGACTCTGTTAGGGGGTGAGTTGCTCTTTAATGATTGAAGGATCCTCTTGGAATAAAATTTCAGTGCTCTACAAAATGAAAAAGGTCATGCTGTCAGTTTTACTCTCAGTTTCAAGTATCCAACATGTTGAGGTGACTAAAGCATCTCCAAAAGCAGGTAGACATAAAGTTATGCTATGCTGTTTGCTACAATGTTTAAATTGCAGTTACATTGAATCTGTAGCGGGCATTCAAACATGCACCATACATGACAAGTAAGGAGCTGCAGCTGAAATTATAGAAGCTACAGCAATAGTTGCGAAAAAAAGAGATGAGAAGGCAATGTATTCATATGGGCTTTGAAATGAAATGCAACTAGTGTAACAAGGGGCAGTGACAAATACCAGGAATAAGAAAAAAATCAAAAGTGCAAAAAACCTTGATTGGTCTTAAAGAAAATTGTACAATTGTACAGGGACTGTGGTTTGCTAGGTAGAGTAGTTGGCTGGCAATCAGAGGGTTGTAGGTTCAATTACAGCTTCTGCCTGTCACATGTCAATGTGCCCCTGGGAAAGGCACTTAACCCCAAGTTGCTTACCGATGTGTATAAATGTGTGTTTTTGGGTGAATGTGGCTTCAGTGTAAAGCGCCTTGAGTGGCCAGCATGACTAGAGAAGTGCTATATAATAAGTTCAGTCCATTTACAAAAAATGTGCTTGACCTAAAATGCGGCATTTCCATCTTATGTTAATTTGAATAGCAAAAACTGTAGAATTGTTGGATAATGTTATGTCATATTCTTTAGTCAGTGTGTTATTTCAAAGGGTCACCTTCCATTAGCTTTTATAGAGTTTGACTGTCTCTTACTGTTTGGTTGCAAAGGTTACACTTCCTCCCCATCTCACGGCTTGATCAAAAAGGAGTGACAGTGACAACCCATTTTCTTTTATAGCAAGAAACTTTGCGGGGAAATTGGGAGATATTTTAACTTTCCATAAAAATCTACAAGCATTCAGTTTGATTTATAGTGTATCTTTTGGCATTCAAATTTGAAAATCATTCCATGTAAACTTTGTGCATACTTATGTCCAAGAAAAGTAAAACAAAATGTAAATTCAAACTTGTCCTTTTCAACCATCTGTGTTAAACACTGAGCAAAGTGATCAATGGAGAACCTCTATGTTTGGTTCTGTACAAAACTGTGAGCCATCATCATGCTTGTTCCTGCTTGGACGACCATGTTTTCCAAGTTCCCAGAGGTTCTGTCAAATAGATGTCCGAGCCAGAGAGAGCATTTATTCCCTGTGTCTTTTTGCTACAGCTTAGGATGTTTTTCTCTCTCTTCAAAATGCAGCCAGGAAAAATAAATGAAATCCTTTTTAAAGTTTGGAATCCTGAGCCCAAAAATATGTTTTTCCTCCCATTCTCCAGTTCGGACCATAATAGATCCATCAATGTCAGCCTGATAGTTTGAGCCAACTGTTCTGCCTGGCAATGATTAGATGGCTTCCTTGTGAGTAGATATCCTCTTATGTTATAATGGGAACTGCAATCAGGATCAGTGTGTGAACGGTGGCAGACATCTTGCCATAAAGCAGACTGAAGCAGGCACAAAAAAAAACCCTGTCAATCCAGGAATCCTTGAGCACTTGAGAAAAAAATATTCATACGGAGACGGCACCCTTTCTGCTCTCAGTGTCAGTCTTTATATGATTTATTGAGGCATCACAACCTTTAGGCTAGAGATACGTATGGAGAGACGATTTATGTTGAGGTAAAATTCCCTGGTCATTCCCAATCCCAACTCAAATTTATCCGGCTCCATCGCTCCCGTCTCCAAAAGAAGCTCAGCAGAATGAACGGCCGTTCTCTTGGCAGGGACCACAAATAACTTGGAAAAAATCACAGGGAACACCATCCAGGAATAGAATCTTTCACAGCGTAACACTGCAGAGGGAAACACATAAGTAGAGTGCTGGTGGAGGCATGATGAAAAATAATACACTGTGGGAATGGAAAGCTTGAATCCAAGAGGATTATTAACAGTTGCCAAGCAGACTGTACTAGGAAAGGTCAACTGCATATTGTAAATTGGTGTGGGCCAGCATTAGGATCTCGGATACAATTAAAAAAAATAAACATTGTTTTACAATATCATGGCATCAACACAAAGATTTGAAGCAAAATATTGCAACATGGTCTAATTACTTTATAGTAAACAATGTTATTTAAATATGAGTGATGGGTAGGACTGCTTTAGTTTCTACATTTGCACTGTCTGTATTTCCAATTGGTGTTTTTCATGTGAATGAGAAAACATTTACCACCCTTCTTTCAGCCACCTGCCTGTAGGGAATCAATCCAGTTCAGCATTACTCTATGTTCCATGCAGCTGGAGAGAACGCTGGTCAAGCTAGAACCTCATTTGGCATTTCACTAAAATAATCTTTGGGGTAGAGGTAGGGCTTTGTCCTTTGACTTAATTTCCCTCTGGGATCAATAAAGTATTTTTGAATTGAATTGAATTTGAATTGTAACTGGTGGATTGCAGGTTTGCCATTGTGTCCTTGGGCAAGACATTTCAATCCCCTTGCATGCTGGTGGTGATCAGAGGGCCCAGTGGCACTGATTGAATGTCTGTCATTCTACCACAGCGCAGCTGTGGCTACAATGTAACTTACCACCATCAGTGTTTTTTGAGTTTTAAATAAGCTTTTGTCAGTAAAAGGAATAAAAAAGCTGTTCATGATATTTGAAACAAACTCAGTGTTCATGCTGCAAATGTTAGTACAGTATCTACAATCCAGTATACAAGAACTATGGTAGTACAATGTGTATGTTTGGTTATGTATGTATGTATCGGGTGTATCAGAGATGGACAAGAAGCTGAATACAGAGAGCTGGTGGACCTCTTTGTGACATGGTGTGGAAACAATCGTCTTACTTTGAATGTGAACAAAACAAAGGAGATGATTGTAGATTTCAGAAGAAACAGGAATAAGTCCAACACTGTTTCCATCATGGGAGAAGAAGTGGAGGTGGTTGAGGAGTATAAATAACTCGAAGTTCACCTGGACAACAGACTGGGCTGGAGGCGCAACAGTGAAACCGTCTATAAGAAGGGACAGAGCAGAGTGGACTTCTTGAGGAAGCTTAGGTCCTTCAAGGTTTGCAGCAAAATGCTGCAAATCTTCTGCAAGTCTGTTGTGGGGAGTGTAACTCTCTGTTGGGGTAGCAGCATCAGAGCCAGGGATTTAAAAAGGCTAAACAACCTGATAAAGAAGGCTGGTTCTGTTCTGGGGACGACTGCGGAACATCTGGAGATGATGATGCAATGAAGGATTCTTCATAAAATCAATCAAAATTATGAACAACCCTGAGCATCCTCTTCATGAGAGTATCCTGCAACAACAGAGTGTCTTCAGTCGGAGGCTTCTTCAGTTTCGGTGCAACAGAGACCATTACAGGAAATCTTTCCTGCCCATTGCCATCATGATCTACAACAACTCCTTAAAGAATAAATTGTATGAGCTACAACAACACTTAATTTCCCTCTGAGATCAATGTAGTATTTTTGAATTGAATTGAATGTGGACATGACACCCAAGAGTTTTTAGGTTAATACATTCCTTTTTTGTTAAAGTGGACATATCGGGCTTTTAAATTCTTCCTATTTTAACCTAAATCATTTAGTTGTGGTCTATATATAGTGGAACTGCAGTTATTAGGTTGGAATTTTTTACTATAGTAGTTCTATAGGCTCCTCTTCTACCCCTGAGGTGTCTGAACAGGGTTTGCAGAATGACTCGTTTTGGTGCGGTCCCTTTAAATAAGTAGGACGTGCTGCATACCACACCTCCCTCCAGGTCACTGAACCTTCCACTCCACCCCATTAAGCCAGTTTTGTAGTTTAATAGAGAACCGGCAACCTAGCACTGCAGAAACTTTTTATTTGTCTTTTTTTATATATGAAGAGACACTAGAAAAAATAAGACGACTGTTTAATGACCCCAAACCTTGTTTAAAAAAATAATAATGTGCTATGCTTTACATCGATCTGAAATACCACAGCTAAAACAATATAGACTTCAAAGCTATAAAAAGTAGGTTTTCTTATGATATAAAGAGAAAACATTTTACTAAATTATGACAACTTTGTTTTCTAAGCAGGTATACTACATGAAGAAATTGAAAAACATTAGCAATTTCAAAGTAGCATTTGAACCTGTCCAATTTTACAGTCAACAAACTCTTTCAAAACACAGACATAGGTACATATAGGCATACATAATAAATTATATTCAGCCTTTACCTGTGATGGTAGTATTAAAAAGACATATGAAATCTAGGAACTAAAACATCTAGTACATAGCGCTAACATAAGCAGAATGTCCGATGCTAATAATATCAAAACAATGCTCCAATTAAATGAAGGTTCAAAAATAGAATTTGCTGTCATTTTAGCGTTAATTGGAGCTTACCACTGTGCTGTGTCCACCATTTTCATATTCAGAAGGGATTGAGCCCTTGATAGACATGCTTTTATCACCAGCAGAATTGATCACTATAGTGCCCTGCTTTCTGGTCTTCCCAAAAAGAGTATATTAGGTTTACAACTTCTACAAAATTCATTAGCACGTGTCCTGACGAAGACCAGGAGGCGGGAGCACATTACACCAGTCTTAAAATCACTGCATTAGCTCCCCGTATGTTTTAGGATCGATTTTAAAGTTATTTTAATGGTTTTTAAGTGTCTTAATGGTCTTGGGACTTCTTATCTTTCAGAACTGCTTTTACCATATAAATCTTCGCGGTCTCTGCGCTCCTCTGGCAGCCGTCTCCTTGTCATCCCACAAGTCAGGACACACACTTATGGTGAGACGTCTTTCCATTATTATGGCCCTCACCTCTGGAACAGGCTGGCGGAGGACCTCAGGCCTGCAGAGAACGTTCATGTTTTTAAGAGCAGGCTCAAGACTCACCTTTTTAGTCTAGCTTTTAACTGATTATTTATTAATTTCTGCTTAATTACTCTGCATGTCTTACTAGATTAAATTTGATCAATGTTTTACATTACATAATTCAAAATTTCATCAGTGTTAAAATTTTATCTGTGATTTATCTGTGATTTACAATCACATCTCTCATATTTATCTACTGTTTATTTTGATATTTTAACCTGTTTTTTTTTGTTGTTGTTTTTTTTATCTTCCTTCCAGTGTTTCCTCTGTGGGAGCCCTCTGCCTCGGGAGCGGTGGTTCGGCTGCGGCTGCCTGGGTGCTCTCCAGGTAGTGCTTGAGTGGAGGTGGGGGCCTCAGCCTTTCCTCCCCTGGGCACCCTGGGCCGGTGCCTTGGCTGTAGCTGCCGATCTGCTGATGCCGATGCAGATGGCTTCCCTGATGGCGATTTCTTACCTGGCTCATCTGTGCTCGGCCCAATGTCCTTGTTTACTGTTGCTTTTAAGTGTGTGTGTGCATGGGAGATGGGTTGGGAGGAAGGGGGGGTGGGTATAATTGTCATCATGTTTTTGTTGTTCCGGAGGGGGGTGTTGTGTGGGGTCATTTTAATCTGTAAAGCACTTCGACATGCTATTTTGTTTGAAAAGCGCTTTATAAATAAAGTTTTGTTTGATTTGAAGTCTTTCAGAAAACCCTTGTTTATACTCACGGGGATTACTGAAGCACTTGTCTTTTAAGTGTTTGGCGCAAACAAAAACCACTTTAGCCACAGAGATTGTCTACTCGCGACGCGGCAGACATCTGACTATATAACTAAATTCAATGTAGTTTTCTAAAGTAAGCTCATCAGTGGATGGAACACTGGACGGAGTAGTAGTACTGGAAGCCATGTTAACCTTGGCATGAAACGGCCACCGTAGGAGTTAAAACGGGTTGGAATGGGGGGTGGGAGAAGGGGCTAGAACATAATATTCAGTTGGTTGTTTCACCGCTAGATGGGAGAAGTTCTTACACAATGTAGCTTTAACAATGCACTTATTCGGTTAGATGTGGATTCATTTATTTTCAAAAAACGAGGTGGGGAAGATTCAAGATTTTTTTCTAGATGGAAGCCGGAGGATATGAAGTTTAACAAAAACCTTGCTATGTGTGTACATTGCCTAGTTTATCGAAATTAAAGAACTTACACAAATTTCCATAAAATCTTCTTATTTTAATGTCTCATTTAAAAAAACTATCTTGTAGTTATAAGAGGAAGTTCTCTAGCAATAAGCATTACTTCAAAGAAGCTAATATTCAATAGTGGGTTTTTATTGGACTTATTTATGCAACATACTGAATCTTATATCTGTCCGACCATACAGACCTGAGACACTCGTGTGGAGATCTACCACATTCTCCTCACATGCCACAAAATCTGGGCAATAATCACAGCCTAATTCGCACACTCATAAATCTTCTCCCGAAGGCTCCTATGTCAGCTGTATCCTCTGGAAAAAAAGAGCATATGCACGTACAGTTACTCTATGGGAAGATTTTTAGAGCAATACTTTTCAATCCCTGTTGAGTGCCAAGGTTTGGGGCCTTTGAAGTTGAGAAAGAAGCACTGCTGTAATTTTGCTGTACTTTAAAGGCTGCCAGGTCTATGATAGTTCTGAAAAAAAAAGATGGCTAAAAACGATTAATCCCAGCAAAACACAATTACAGCAAAAACAAGGGTTTCTACCTGTGAGGGTGAAAGGAAATATTTCAGGAAGAGATAGAATTCCAAAACCTTCATCAGATTGGCGGCAGGGCATGTTTTCATTCTGTTTACGGTGCCTCCAGGGATACAAAATGTAAAATGAACAACAGACTCTCTGGAGAGCGAGCATAATGTAAAACAAACTGACAAGCAGAGGTGTCAAAGGTATTCACATGCATTACTCAAGTAGAAGTATAGATACTAAGGTTTAAAAAGACATCTGTAGAAGTTGAAGTATCAAGTCAAGTTTTTTACTCAAGTAAAAGTAGAAAAGTAGCCAACTGGTTTCAAAACTACTTAAAGTTTAAAAAGTAAAAGTAATGTAAGTAAAACTAATTAATCAAGGACTAAAGCTTAAGCTGCACCAGAGATCTATCACACCTCCCGCAATAAACATTTTACTAAAGGCTATAATGTTATATAAAAATGTTAATATTGAAAATGTTGGGATACACTAGGCTACCTGTTTCAACCGCATCCATGCCCATTCAAAATTATAGCATTTTAGTGCAATGAAAATACATAAAATAACCATTTGTGGACTGCTGAGCATAAATACGCATTTCATGGAGCGGGAAATACGATGACTAGTTGCCAACTTGATAAGTATTTTGATGGTACATTTGCTTGAGTCTGTCCCACGGCCATCTTTGAACTCTGCAACATATGTCTGCCTTGTGCTGGCTGGACCATGAAGTGGTTCGTGTCATGTGCAGTCAGAGGACAGCTTCACAAAAAAATATATATTTTTTTTAAGTCATCAGGTGTGTCTTACACACAGTTATGTTTTTATGTTTTTATTTTTAATTAATTCACCTCATTACAACAGAAGGATGATGTCTCAAGGTAAATCAATCTATACAGTTGTCTTTCCTTCTGTGGTTCACCAGGTGTATAAAATATGTAGTATTTATATTTAATATATTATAGTTGTATAATTTAATAACATATAATAACATTATACATTACAATATATGACTATTTAAAATAGTATCATCAAAATAGATTACTCAAGTGGTTGAGCCATTTGACTGCAGCAGGCACAACTGTCAATTTGGCCTCATTACAACTGAAATCAGCAAGCAAATTTAATTAAAAACACATAGAGCTGCCAAATGGATGATCTAAAGTAACGTCATTCCTTAAAAAAGTGTCTACTCACAGTCCCATCCATTACAGCTGAGTAATTGAGGTGTCACCTAAAAGCAGGAAAGGAAAGAGCATCATCTCTGCATCACAGCAAAGAAGAAAGTAGGAGAAAATGAAACCAAAGAAGACAGGGGTCTTCCTCCTCCTCCTCCCATCCTTCTCAAACACATTAATTGTGTTTGGATGGATTGGAGATCGATGGTGGGGAGGTTCCGCCATCGCTCAGCCATAAGAGGGATTAAAATTTGAAATCAATTAGTTTTGTTTCTGCAAACCCTTACCTCTTTGGGAATAGAAAATCAATTAAGGAAATTAAAAGTTGAAGTAGCGACAAGAAAATCTATTTCAACAAGCGGCACTGCTTTCATCTCCCCTGGAGCCCAGGCGCCAAGTGGCACTGAGGATCAGATGGTGTCTTTGTCTCCGCTCCTTAGAAGATGTTTGGCCCCGTGGAGACGTTGAAGGAAACTATCTGACCTCTGAACGTTTGGCCTCTGAAGTGTGGGACTCACAGGGCCCACCTGGGTCTGCAGGCTGCCATGGAAGACACACATAAACCAATATGTAATAAAGTCACAGTTCAAAAGTCTTCGCACAAAGAAGACAAAGATCCATAAGATAAGAGGTGTTTGTTTAGTGTCCTGCAGCCAAAGCCATCCGCCTCTCAGCTTTTGCATTGCAAAATGTTGCCTTAATTTAATCCTGAAAAAGTATTTTAAAGTCTCTTACATTGAACTTACTCTTCAAGCTGAAGGTTTTAGAGTCTAAGCCTTCACATGTGGTAAATAAATGTTGATGCTTTCCACTTTCCAAAGAACTCATACTGGCAGAAATCAGGGCTGTAGCTTTTCCAAAGGTTTCATTAGCTAAGGCTAAGGTATGATGATGAAAGCGCAAATAAATGGTGGTAGAGAGGTTAGAGGAAAGGAGACAGACTGTCTCTTTGAAGATGACAGTCCGCTAAAAACGGACCACACAGCTCAGTCAGTCGATAGCCGTCTTTTTCCTCTCAGTAGGACATCAGCATGCGGGGTTAAAGGTCAATCTACAACAAAAAGGAAGAGTGTGTGCATGACCTGAAAAACACTTGGACAAGCTGGCTCTAACACATTTTATTAAAAATTAGCGCCATTACTTAAACATCAGTCCCTATGAATTCCTTAATTAACATAAACCAACCATAAAAGGCTGCCAACATTTTAAATCAAATAGTTTCATAAGAGACAGTGGCTGAAAGCTCAAAAAGATAAATGAGTAACTTTGCTGTATTCCACTCAGCCTTCTTGTTATACGCAAATAATCTTGTTCTTTCTCCCTCTCTTGCAACCTGAATGAACCACAGATATACTCCCTATAAAAAAAATCTTCTTCTGTCAGTATCAGCCCACACACCAAAGACATTTGTTGAAAGTGCAACTGGATGGTGCTTTGTAGCATGCACTCGCTGATTGGAAAAACAAAATCTGAGTTTTGAGTTTCAGACTGGTCAGTCACTGGTCAGAACTAATCAAGCTGAAAGTCAGCCAATTCTGGTCACCAGTTGATATTTCTGTACATCTCTAATTGTAACCATTAGTAGGAATCCTGAAATGTTGGGCTTATTCAGAGTTGCAAATAAAAGCAGTCTTAAGGCCCTCATACCAAAAGGCAGTGTTCTTTATGAGATAACCTTCCCAAAAGAACTTGCATTTGTTTTATAACTGTCCTCTAGTCTAATCATCATCAAGTTCCCCATTTTTGTCTTAAAAATTTATTTGCCCTGAGGATTTGCAGGCTGATGTCATATAAGGCAACCAATAACAAAGTTTCCGATCACTAACCACTTTAATCAATAGTGATTACTCTCTTTTCAAAAACGTATTTGCATTATGTGAATTAACCAAAGTGCTTGTTGTATTTTTTTTATTCAACCAAGTACATTATGCAACATAATTTACTTTTCACGATTATATTAGGTTAAAAACATGTTTTTAAGTGACAAAATAGTTTTGCTTAGATGCTTATGCAACTAAAAGTGAATAGGAGTTTGAATCCATATAGCATGTATTTGCATGTAATTGCATGTATAATAGACTTTGATATTAAGCCAAAACTGGAGTAATCCTCAATCAAACGATATCAAGACTGGGGATCTAACTTGCTCCGTCTCAGTTGTTACTAACAAGGTCACCATCCAAGCTTCACTGCATTAAGGCAGTGCTATAATTTACTGTATCTCCATAAACAGTCATGTGTGTCAGTTGGAGTTTAAAAATTGACATTTGCTGACATATCACTGGTTTTCTCTTGCAGTTTCACTGAATTTAGCTCCATCATTCATAATATCCTGGAGGCAACTTATTAGTGCAGTGTCCACTCAGTTTCACGAGCACTACTCACAAGTTGGTGAGTTAATCAGCCACATAGGGAACATGGGGTGTTAGCTATAAGCTGAAGAAAAGTTAGCATATCTTGCTGGAAAAATATGATTTATGCTGAACAATTCACATTTTTCATCCCAAATTTAAATTCATTTGCATCACTGATAGAGCACCTTGATTGTCAGTGCTGCTTGTGCAGTTGAATGTGATACTTTAGCTGAAGCCCCATCTTATTTCTATCTGCCATCCCAATAGGTGTATTTCGAAGATTTACATATTAACTTCTATTTTCTCTCTTTTAAGGCGTTAGTCACATTAAACTGATATTTGTTTTGACATGAGGTTCTAAAATTTCAGGACACAAATTTAATTTGTCTGGGTGTGCTTTGCAAGAAGTGCAATGTCTACCTCTGCATTTCAGAGCTAAAGAACTGCTTTTGGGACTACAATAATGGAATTAATTAACATATAAAACACGTACATTTACCGGTAGTTGTTTTTTTTTTTTTTGATCAATTGGTTTTAAAAATACTACTTGTTTTTCTTTTTTTATTAAAAAACTTTTTTGTTCTAAAAATGACTTGTGTTACTATTATACTATCATTATTGTGTACATACATAGTCATTTGTGGGCCTTTATGAACAGTAAAGCACTCTGCAGTAAGGTACAAATAAACCCTTAATTGTATCTTACATGTGTTCAGAGAATGAGTGTTACCACTGAAATTCTGCTACCCTACATGTCCAACGTTGCAATTTTACAGCATTCCCCTAAAAGTTACTAAATGTTATAATAAAAACAACAGATTCCTGCATCAGACTCCTGGAACAACTTCTAAAAGGTTGAAAAACCTTTGCAGCTTCTTTTCTATATTTGGGTTTCTGGGGGTTAAAATACTCTCATATCTCATCAATACAATTCAGTAAACAATTGTGACATTACAGGAAAGCGATGAGTCGTTTTCAACAGTACTTACAACTAGAAATGTGAAAAGTGTGCCGTTCATATCTTTTCAGCCCCATTTATTCTGAAACCTCCCAAAAATTCAGTGCAACCAATATATGACTTAAGAAGTTGGGAAATTAGAAAATAGAATCCATTTATGAATAATTCAATCTCAGTATACATGCAGCTGTTCTGTTTCTGTCTCAGAATGTTTGCTGTAGCACATTAGAGAACAAACAGCATCATGAGGACCAAATAACACAGTAGACAGGTCAAGGTGAAAGTTTTGGAGAAGTTTAAAGCAAGAACATCTCAAAGCTTTCAGGAATACTTTTGTAAGGCAGAGCACAGGCACAATGTGCCAACGCTCAACCTAGCTTTGCCTACAGGTCAGGGGATTGCTTATAGCATTGGGGTGATGTGCATAAGATACAAATATATGAGTTTATATATGTCTTAGTCTGGGATATGTATAGACTTAACACTGAGTCATAGTTAAATGAAGGTTAACGTAGCCTAGATGTAGCGACTGTTTTCTCAACCTCCTCACTTTTATGAGGCCACTACAGCAGTCTGAGATGCCTGTCTCTATTTATTTATTTATTTCTACTTTTTACCCATGTGATTTGAAATTTTGGGCTGAATGTAAATGTGCTTTCTGTTTCTGTTTATTACAGGACAGGATTGTTCTGTTGTACTACTTCTAATTTCGATTGAGCTAAAAAAAAACAGCTAAACACATTTTAATTGAAAAAAAACAACGTACATTTGTTTCCATTATCTGTCATTACATCCTTCAGTCTTATTAATTATGTTGATGTACTTTCATGCTTTTTTTGTGAAACACTTGGTGATTTTTATCTGTGAAAGGTGCCAGTGTTAAGTTACTAAATATTGTATTTGTTAATAAAGGATGAAAGGCTTGGAGAACTGGGTCTTCACATGAATACTATATCTTTAAATGTCATTAAATGTTACAGTTAAGAAAGAGGAAAAGAAGGAGGTAAAAAGCTCATCCGTCTCCCATCGCTCTCTCTTTGCCTGTTCACATTTAAATGATTGACTGATTAAAACTTAACTGCTTAAACAGAACAAAGCATATTTTTAAGCGTTATGCTTATTATATCACACACTGATCTTAATTACCACGCAGTTACAATGTGCTTTCATTGTCTTCTGAGGACCACTTCAAGAACCACTAAACCTTGTTGAAGAACGCACATATATTCACATGCTGAGTAGATAATGACGCTTTTATGTCAGCGAGACAGAAAGCGGAAGGAGAAAAAGTCTCCCGACAAAAGAAGCAAAAAGGCTTTGATAGCTGTGAAGAGATATCCCCTCCAAACCCAGTTGGAAGTAATCTATGCCAAACATATAAAGACATGTACAGTGGAGGGTCTCTGAGAAAAGTGTGAGGTGGGCAGAGTGCGTGATGGAATGAAAAGAAGGGCACAGGGTGAGGATTTAAAAGAACATGTGGAGAGGAAAAGATCTGAAAAAAACAAAAAGATATTGGGGGTGGGAGGGTTAAGAACAGAATTTCTGACAGAGGACATGTTAGGCAAAATGAAGATGGAAGAGGAAAAAAAATCTTGTCCAGTTCAATTCAATGTTAATTCAGTTTTTTTATATAGCGCCAATTCACAACAAGTAATCTCAAGGCACTTTACAAGAAAAGCCATTTCACTTGTATCCTACATACATTCTAATTAATCCTTCAGGGCATTATTCCAATCAGATTAAAACTTTATATCCAAGGAAACCCAGCAGATTGCATCAAGTCACTGACTTGCAGCATTCCCTCCTTCTGAACAAACATGTAGCGACAGTAGACAGTCGCCTGCATTGTGTCGTTGACTTCACAGCAATCCTTCACACTGAGCAAGCATGTAGTGGCAGTGGAGAGGAAAAACTCCCCACTTTAACAGGAAGAAACCTCCAGCAGAACCTGGGTCAGAACAAGCGGACATCTGCAACGACCGACTGGGGGTTCGACAAGACAGAGCAGAAACACAAAAAGAACAAAAGAAATGATTTAAGAGTACTTTCTATGTTAAAGAAAGTAAAAGGAGAACACTGAGAACATTCAGTTATTGGGGGCATCATCCCAGCTGATGCTTTAATCCAACAAGCCGAACAGAGCGCCAAATCCCAAAGTATCTGCACCTGAGAGCAATTTGTCCCCAATTTTGGGCGTCTAATCACACTGTTGATGTGTGTGCACACAAATACTGACAGAGGCAGACAGAACTGCAACGCCTGGAGGATCTGGAGGAAGTTAGACACGCAGATGATGTCTTCTGGGAAAACTGCAGGGGTCTTTGAAGAGATACCCAGCTTTCCTCCACTATGCATGCTAGACAGGGGCCCTCTCATATCAAGCACACAGAGTTTGTCCATGAGTGCGTGCGTGTGTGTGCATGTGCTCGTGTGTGTGTGTGTATGTGTGGTACTGGATTTCCCCTTAATGCTTTACAGGCTTCCTTTTATGTTGTGGGCATGAAGCATCACTGTTTTTTTCTTACTTTTCTTCATTTTGTGAGGGTGCAGGGTTGAGCACTTTACGTGGTTGAAGGTGGCATGGAAATACAACGCACTAAAAGGGGAAGAAATAATTAGACTTCTTTTTTCAAAACACACAGTATCGACCTTTAATTTGTGGCCAACACCAGTTAAGAAAAAAAGATTGCCCTTAATTTAGATGAGATGATGGAATAAAGACTTGAGATGGAGGAGGAGGAGGAGGAGGAGGAGGAGGAGGAGGAGGAGGGGGAAGTGTACAGGCTTTAGGGCTGGAGAGCAGGAGAAGGAGGGAGCCTTGCGGTTGGGAGAGTTTGCTTAAAGTGCCTGGCTGTTATTGCAACGAGCGGCTCAGGAATGCAACCGCCAACTGCTCACACCAATGACAAAGACAGAGGAGGGTAAAGACAGAAAGAGATTGGTAAGCCAGAGTACGACCATAAACCACATTATGTCACCAGAACGCTACGATCTGCTAAGTAATATTCATATTGAAAAAAAAATCACTCTGTTTTTAATCATAGCTTAACTTTTAGGTATATGTTTCAAGCCAAGTAACAGTACTAATCCTCCAAGTACTAGCAAAAAAGATGAGATAAGCTAGCTCTAAATCAAAAGATGTAACCACTTGTCTTGACTAAGGTAGTGCAAATTTTTACTGCTGCATTGTTTGGATTTTATGTTTTTTATATTGACTATGTATACCTGGTGAGCAACATTAAGCAAATTCAATGCTTCAAAGACCTACCAGCCAAGCAGGATGTCTATAAAAAGACAACTTTTTCTCCACCTGAACATCTGTGTGCTGTTGAAAGAGCTGTTAGAGCACAACTGGAACATTATCCAATGGGATCCAAGATTTATGGGTTAAACATTGTCCTATTTTCATTGTATATTTCTGGAAAACTTTATGATAAAGACTGACCGACCTAATAAAAGCCATAAAAAACTACATATCCTGTGTTCCAGGAAGTTGCATGCATGCAGTTTTCTTCAAGTTTCAAGTCTGGTTTTCCATTAAGTCCACCATAGGCATGTTCCAGTTACATCTATCATTACGGTTTTAAAAGGTTAGGATTTCAAAACTGTAAGAAATAACCCTTCCTACAGTATGTTTAATGAGATTTCAGAGAAAGTGACTGCCGTTTTCTTCAGCTGTAACATACAGGAAACACAACGCTGCCCCTATTCCATCTGTTTCTGCACACTGGTCAGCTGACTGGAAAAGCCGACTGAGCTGGCTACCCAGGTCTTATCATTTAAAAAATGCATGTTACATTTCAAAGTGAAACAAACTTATTGATAGCATACTCTTCAACCAAACAGTAGATGCCTATGTAATAGGTTGTTTGTCTGATGTTTCTCTGCATGTCCCTGAACTGTTAAATATAATAAAGTCTTGATATGAAAGCTCTTCTTGATGTTGGAACATACTTAATCATTTTCATATTTTATATTTTTGATCCAGCATTTTTGCCCGGTGGAATTTTGGATGTCCAAATATTTCACATTTCTTTGTTAATTTGCAACCTAGGTTATACTGGTAGGGTATATAAATCACTATTTGCATACATTTCAATGTTACACAAAGGTTGTGGATGTAATGCGCAAACAATAGCCCAATTACAGATCCTTGTGGAACACCTGTAGTACCTGTTGCACTCTGCCAGCTTCTGTTTAAATACCTGCACAATGCACTGTTCATGGTTTTGTTCTGTTCTTCGCACTACTGTGGAATCAATGGAGATTATGATGCAAAGGAGTCTTCATAAAATCAAAAAGATTATGGACAACCCTGAGCATCCTCTTCACAAGACTATCCTACAACAACAGAGTGTCATCATTAGGAGGCTTCTTCAGTTTCGCTGCAAAACAAACCGCTACAGGAAATCCTTCTTGCCGACAGTCATGATCTACAACCACACCTTTAAGAATTAATTAGTATGAGCTACAACAACACTTAATTTCCCACTGGGATTGTACCAAAAGAGATACTTTATGTATTGCAGGTAAGAAATTGATTGTTTATAACTTTTTAACAGAACCTCCCCTACATATCCTGTACTATCCATTAACCATTTCACATCATGGCTGGATGTTGGTATTTTTATACAGCTGACAGGAAGGATTGCAAAATACACTTTGGGGGCTTTTTCCACCCATACATGTCAGTGTTGATTATTTGATTGGCTCCTTTTAAATAGTGATAAGCAGTGAGCAACCTG
The DNA here is from genome assembly GCA_963556495.2 of Valencia hispanica. Classification (NCBI taxonomy): domain Eukaryota; kingdom Metazoa; phylum Chordata; class Actinopteri; order Cyprinodontiformes; family Valenciidae; genus Valencia; species Valencia hispanica. Next base: position 52,760,988 of record OY747700.1, on the reverse strand, counting down.
AAGCAAACCACTCAGTGAAGTTCAAAACCAAAGCGGAAGGGAGAGAACTGGGCGGTGCTAACCTATCCATCACCCTGTCTCTGAAGGTCTGTAATTAGCCGGGCCCAATCAACTGGGGCTATCCATCAGCCCTCAGAGTGACTTGGACCAATCACAGAGTTCCATTAATCACTGTCTAAGGCTGCCCAAGCCAATGGTGTAACTGTTTGATGGAGAGATGTAAGGGCTGGGTGCCAGGCATGCAGGGATTTTAGAGGACGAGGGGTGGAATGGGCCATGACAGCTTTATTCATCTGATGCTTAAACGGCCTCTGCGGAGAGGCAGAGAAATGTCAACGTTGGGAGGATGATTACGAGAGGTATCGATCCCTTTTCCTTCCCCTAAAAGAAAACACTCCTCCTCCGCCCCTTCCTCCTCCCTACCTTCTACAGACCCTGAGGCCAGCTCCTCTTCAAGCTGTGAGACAAGGAGAGACAAGAGCAAGTGAAGCAGGGAGGGTATAGAGAGAGAATGCTCTTTCCATCTATCTCATTCATTCTCTTACTTCGTGCATGCTGGCTCTTGACTTTTTGCTGGCAGCGCATCTGCTTAACAGCAAAACAGATAATGCTTAGCCAAGCCTCTTCTCCCCCTTTGGAGCATCAGAAGAACCTTGGCTATGAGACACGGGTGAAAAAAAACAGCATTGAATTTTGGAGTTATAAAGAAAAACATTACTTGTAAGGAATAAGAAGAATAAAATATTTAGGACACTGTTATCTGCAAACTTTAATGATGCAAAAAGTCATTAGGATTTTATTTTGCTAATGGTAATTGCTCGCTCATATTGCTTTTTAAGTATTTCTTTCCGTTCATTAAAAAGCCAAGCAGGCCTAGAGAAACAAAGTGGTAAGGAGGAAATGACAGTTCCAGACATGCCAAGTCATTCATGGCCCACATTTGATACACACTGGTGTCAGAGTAAAGCGTATTAACAATCCTAACTGCTCTTGGTTCATGTGTTGCAACCTGACTATAATGCCAAACATCACGGAACGTTTTCACATTTTATAGCATTAGAACCACAAGCTTCAAATTATTTCAAAAATAATGAAATACTGAAAATTTGTCCAGTTTTGTAAGGCAGTCTGACGAGTAGAATAAAGAAAAAAACTCAAATAGAACCTGTTGTACAACATGATGTAGGCTAAAAGATTTAAAAAAGCAACACATCACACCCTAATCTAAAGAAATACAAGAAAAGAAAGAAAAACAAAGTAATTGGCATCTATCAGTCTGGAAAGAGATACAAAGTCACAAAAGTTCTCATTGCAACATCTGAAGTACTCTAGACCTCACTTGCCTTAGTTATGTTCAGAGTTCATTGTTCAACAATAAGAAAGATATTGGGGGAAGATGACATCTATGTTCCAAGATGAAAACCACTGCTGACCCAGGCCTGGAGTGGCTAATCGGGAGAACCGGGACGATTCCCAGTGGGCCGGTCTAATGTTTGGGTCGCAAGGGCCAGTGTACTATGGCAAGCTGAGTCGTACTAGTGTGCCAAAGGTACAACTAGCAAAAACGAGTTAGTCAAAAGTTCAAACTAGTAGAACAAAATGTTTAACTAGTTCTGTATAGTCGCATACTAATTTTCAGACACAACAGTTGAGATCAAGGATATAGAGTTTTCACCGTAAGGGCTGGCCATACTCTTCCTCCACTGGCAGTTAGATTTTATTTTATTTTATTTCTTTATTTGCAGCGCACCTCGACGTAACACGTCAGAGTACTCAGTCTTTGATGTATTTGAAAGATAATAGAATGAAAGTAATATAAAATAAGCCTGCATGTTTTGCTATTGAAAATGTCGTAATTGGTTAAGTTCAATGTTTTTCCCATGTCAAATGCAATTCAATTCAGTTTATTTATATAGCGCCAATTCACAACAGATGTCATCTCAAGGCACTTAACAAGAAGTCATTTCAATACAATTATACAAACATTCCAATCAGTTAAAAAGTTTCCTATTTAAGGAATCCCAGCAGATTGCGTCAGTCATTGGCGTGAGGTTGGGCAGATTTCCAACCACAGCAATCCTTCAGCAATCCCTCATACTGAGCAAGCATGTAGCGACAGTGGAGAGGAAAAACTCCCCTTTAACAGGAAGAAACCTCCAACAGAACCAGGCTCAGTAGGAGCGGCCATCTGCCACGACCGTCTGGGGGTTTGAGAAGACAGAGCAGAACACAGAAGGAACAGAAGATCCGATATAAGAGAACTTTCTATGTTACAGAAAGTAAAAAGTTGATAACAGGACACAGTGGATGTTCAGTTACTGAGAGGATCATCCCAGTCGATGACCCCCGTCCAACAGGGCATTGCAGCCAAGCAGGATACCAGACCAGGTGTATCTTCGATGGGGAGAAAAACACTGAGAGAAAACAAAGTTAACAGTCGAAATAACAGAATGTACTGTAATACAACTGGAGAGTCGTAGGAGAAAAGGAAGTAGCAGAGTGAAGAAAATTGGTAAGTCTGTCCTCCAGCAGTCTAAGCCTATAGCAGCATAACTACAGAGATAGCTCAGGATGACCTAAGCCACTCTAACTATAAGCTTTATCAAAAAGGAAAGTTTTAAGCCTGGCCTTAAAAGTAAACAGAGTGTCTGCCTCACGGACTAAAGCTGGGAGCTGGTTCCACAGGAGAGGAGCCTGATAACTAAAAGATCTGCCTCCCATTCTACTTTTAGAGATCCTAGGAACTACAAGTAAACCTGCAGTCTGAGAGCGAAGTGCTCTTTTAGGAACATATGGAACAATTAGATCTCTGATGTATGATGGAGCTTGATTATTAAGGGCTTTGTATGTAAGAAGAAGGATCTTAAATTCTATTCTGGATTTAACAGGGAGCCAATGAAGGGAAGCTAAAACAGGAGAAATGTGATCTCTCTTTTTAATATTCATCAGAACTCTTGCTGCCGCATTTTGGATCAACTGAAGGCTTTTAATGGCATTTTGTGGACTTCCTGATAGAAAAGAATTACAGTAGTCCAGCCTTGAGGTAACAAATGCATGGACTAGTTTCTCAGCATCACTCCTGGACAGGATGTTTCTAATTTTAGCAATATTCCGGAGGTGAAAGAAAGAAATCCTAGAAACCTGTTTAATATGGGATTTAAATGTCAAGTCTTGGTCAAAAATAACGCCGAGGTTCTTTACGTTATTACTGGGGGACAATTTAATGCCATCCAGATGAAGTGATTGACTAATCAGTTTCTGTTTAAGAACTTCTGGTCCAAAGACAGCAACTTCTGTCTTGTCAGAATTTAAAAGCAAAAAGTTTAGGGTCATCCATGCTTTTATGTCTTCCAGACATGCCTGTAATCTACCTAACTGACTGGGTTCATCAGGATTTATGGATAAATATAGTTGTGTATCATCGGCATAGCTGTGGAAATTTATCCCATGCTGTCTAATGATTCTACCAATTGGAAGCATATATATGGTGAAAAGAATTGGTCCAAGGACAGAACCCTGTGGAACTCCACAAGTAACCCTTGAGAGTGAAGATGATTTATCATTTAGATGAACAAACTGGAATCTATCAGACAAATATGATTTAAACCAGCCTAGTGCTGTTCCTTTGATCCCTGCAACATGTTCAAGCCTTTCTAAGAGAATATTATGATCGACTGTGTCAAAAGCAGCACTGAGATCTAACAAAACCAGAACAGACACCAGTCCATTATCTGAGGCCATGAGAATATCATTAGTAACCTTCACCAGTGCTGTTTCAGTGCTATGATGAGCTCTAAAACCTGACTGAAACTCTTCAAACAGCTCGTTACTGTTTAGATGTTCACAGACTTGATTAGCAACTATTTTCTCAAGGACTTTGGATAAGAAAGGAAGGTTAGATATAGGTCTGTAATTCACTAAGTCATCTTGATCAAGGGAAGGTTTCTTGAGTAAAGGTTTAATTACAGCTATTTTAAATTCCTGTGGTACGTATCCGTTTACTAAGGATAGATTCATCATATCCAAAATGGGGCCAGGAACCAAATGGAACACTTCTTTAAATAATTTGGTTGAGATTGGGTCCAAAATACAAGTTGAAGATTTAGATGAGGCTAATATTTTTGATAATTCTGAAAGCTCGACTGAATCAAAACAGCCTAAGCAATACTGAGGTTCTACAGTTCTTTCCGATACTGACTCATTTACTGAGGAAGAAGTACTCATGTTTGGGAGGGTGCCAATGATTTTATTTTTAATAAAATTTATTTTATTTATGAAGAATCTCATAAAATCATCACTGCTAAGAGCCGGGGGAATAGTTTGCTCAACAGAGCTATGACTCTGTGTAAGTTTGGCAACTGTACTAAAAAGAAACCTAGGATTGTTTTTATTCGCCTCTATTAATGATGAAAAATATGCTGTTCTAGCTTGTCGAAGGGTCTTTTTATACAGCAGTAGACTGTTATTCCAGGTTAAATAGGAATCCTCTAGATGTGTAAAGCGCCATTTTCTCTCCAACTTCCTAGTATTCTGCTTTAAAGTACGCAACTCTGCGTTAAACCAAGGAGTCAGCCTCCTATGGCTAGCCACTTTCTTTTTTAAGGGGGCTACACTATCTAATGCCAAACGCAATGAGGACGTAACGCTGTGAACCAGACCATCAATTTCTGAAGGGTTAGAGATAGAATTGCTGCCATCCACTGTGTTACTCTGAGACACTGAGGAAAGTAAGAATGGTACAGATTCTTTAAAAATTGTTACAGCATTGTCTGATAAAGTTCTACTATAATGAAATTTTCTTTCAGATTTAAGATGGTCAGTTAAAGTAAATTCAAAAGTTATCAAGAAGTGGTCAGACAGGACCGGGTTATGTGGGTGGACTGTTATTTCCTCACACTCAATACCGTATGTCAGTACAAGGTCCAAAGTGTGTTTACCTGAGTGGGTCGATCCCTGTACTTTTTGAGTAAAGCCAATTGAGTCTAAAATAGCATTAAAGGCTGCATTTAGGCTATCACTTTCAGTATCCACATGAATATTGAAGTCCCCCACTATAATAACCCTATCAGTATTTAATACTATATCAGATAAAAAATGTGAGATCTGATCCAAGAATTGAGAGTAAGGGCCTGGTGGACGATACAAAACCACAAACAAAAATGGTCTTAATGTTTTGCAACTTGGATGAGGAAAATTAAGGGTTAGATGCTCAAAAGAACTGTAGCTATCAATTGGTCTGGGACTAATTAGTAAATCAGAACGGAAAATGGCTGCAACTCCTCCTCCTCGCCCAGTATTTCTAGGAATGTGAAAATTTAAATGACTGGAAGGAGTTGACTCATTTATACTGACATAATCCTCCTGCTGCAACCAGGTTTCTGTGAGACAAAGCAAATCAATGTGATTATCACAAATCAAGTCATTTACTAACAAAGTCTTTGAGGAGAGAGATCTTATGTTTAATAAACCACATTTAATAGATTTATTTTCAGTCAAAGTTGTATTTATTTTTATGAGATTTCCATAATTTGCTTTTGTTGGCTTAACTTTTAATCCATTTAATTTTGGCCGTGGGCAAGACACTGTTTCTATAGGGTAATGGGGGGGTAACAGTACAGAAGCAGCAGAGAGGTGGGTTAAACTACGACTCTGCTTCCTGGTCTGGACCCTGGGTTGTCAGTGTTTTGGAGGATTAATAAATTCGGCCATATTCCTAGAAAGAAGAGCTGCTCCATCCAAAGTGGGATGGATGCCGTCTCTCCGGATCAGACCAGGTTTTCCCCAAAATGTTCTCCAGTTATCAATGTAGCCCACATCGTTTGCAGGACACCACCTAGACAACCATTGATGGAATGACAGCATGCGGCTAAACATGTCGTCACTGGTCCGATCAGGCAGGGGACCAGAAAAGATTACCGAGTCTGACATTGTTTTGGCAAACTTACACACCGAAGCAACACTAATTTTAGTGACCTCCGATTGGCGTAACCGGGTGTCATTACCGCCAGCGTGAATAACAATCTTACTGTATTTACGCTTATCTTTAGCCAGCAGTTTCAGGTTGGATTTGATGTCGCCCGTTCTGGCCCCTGGCAAGCATTTGACTATGGTCAATGGTGTCTCTAATGCCACGTTTCTGACTATGGAGCTGCCAATTACCAGGGCCGGCTTCTCAGCGGGTGTGTCGCTGAGCGGGGAAAATCTGTTAGAAACGCGGACCGGTTGGTGGTGGCCCGGGGGCTGGGTCCTAGAACTATGCTTCCTACGTACAGTCACCCAGCCGCCTAGAGGTCCCGGCTGCGCGGGCTCTACCGGAGGACAGCTAGGGGGTTCTATCCTTGTTGGCTCCGCGCTGGCTAATGGGCTTCGGCTATCTGCTGGTTTTTCAACAGCGCGGAGCCGTGCTTCTAATTCTGATACCCTCGCCTCCAAAGCTACAAAAATATTACATTTATTACAGTTACCATTATCACTAAAGGAGGCAGGGAAGTAACTAAACATCTGACAGAGAGAGCAAGAGAGAAGAGAAGAGTTAGAGACAGGAGAAAGAAGAGTAGCCATAGCCGCAATGAAGCTAAGCTAACTGAGCTAGCGAGACCTTCCACCCAAAGAAAAACTGTGTGAAACACGAGGAGTTCCCAAAACGTAAAGTACACCACCACAAAATGTGTGTTTTAGTGTGATTGTGTGTTAAAATAACTTAACTTAGAAAAGCCTCAGCACAGAGAAAATAAGATCAATTCAAGAGCGTTTGAACACCAAAACAGCTCCACGGACCACAGCAGTGACAACAGGAAATGACGCAAATGCACTAAAGCTTTACAGAATATTATTTTTATTGTGACAAAGATGCAGCAGGTGAGTTTAGGGAAACTGGAGGAAGAGTGAGAGGGAGAACAGAGTCTACTCAGGGAGTGATTACAGGGGCAGCAGCTCAGAATATAGATTCTGCTATTGTTGATGGATGTGTTTATAAGAATAATGTAGATGTGAACACATCTAAATCTACCTTGTGAAACAATTAAACCTTATTTGAACTGAATTGGTATTTTTTTTTTAGAAAAAAGGCTTTACAGAACAGTGTGCTGTTGTAGTTTTAACATGTAAGGTTAAAATTACATAATAATATGTTGTGATATAAAGTGTGCCGGTCTTAGGTATGAAACTCCAGGGCTGAAAATGAGTCCCACTCGGCCCTGTGCTGACCAAAAGCAAAATAAAGGCCTGTCTCACATTTGCCCAAAAAAACTATTCTGATGGAAGGTGAACATCTGCTCCAGGCTCAAGGCTCCTGAAGCCTCAAACAAGTTTCCTTTCAGTATTCTCTAGCTCTATCAATTTCCCCATCACTGCTGAAGAAAAGAATGTCCAAATTATGATGCTGCCGTCACTATGTTGGTTTGTTTAAGGTTACTGTTTCCTTCAGTTTAAGGGGTATAAATCATTTCACAAGGCATTATAAAAATCTAACATCTATGTTGATTTCATGTTTTGTTTCATGCAACTGTAAATCAAAGACATTTTCTTCCCATGAAGGAATGGCATTTGTAGTCTTAGAAGACAAAATGTTTAGGAGCAACAGCAAAATGTGTTATGAAATTGTCTACTTTTCTTCCATTTACACTAAAAATAAGCATGACACTGTTTCCTCCCTGCACCCTATTTGCAGCTGTCTTGATCTTGCACCCCCTCATACATTATATATTAAAGCTTCTACTGCTGGGGTCATTAAGTGTGGCCTCTCAAGGGCCACTTTGCCATATTTCATTCATCTACAGCTGCTTCTCTAGCCAAGACCAGTAATCACTACTTACCATAAACTCCGGGCTACAAAGCAAGCCAACAGAGAAAGGCCCCAGGACCTGTCCAGAAGGCCAGCTATCTCATCCTGTGTCATTCATCGGGCTGAGACATGAACGTGATACAGGAAGTTCCCTTTGAGCTCTAGGAGGTCACATTCAAGAACAGTCTATGGGACTTCACATGGCTTGGTGGATGAAAATAAAAAAGGTCATTCAACTAAAATAGTGCACATCTGACAACAAAGCAGAGTACCAGCCTGTGGGGCTTCATTTGTTTGTTCCCATTTGAGCTGTTATAGGAACTGACCCTTAACCTCACACTTTCGGCTGGCTCAAAGCACTTTCTCACTGATTGATTGAATATCTGAGCCAACAAGATCAGGAAGACAGGAGTTAGCATTAGAGGCTGTTCAGTAAAAAAGCAAAGGAATTTTTGAATGCTTTTTTTTATCGATACGCATTTGTTGTGAATTTGCACTATATAAATAAACTGAATGAAGCTAAATAGAATTTAAGAAATTGTCTCAGTGCTGATTGCCTTAATATGTACAGAAAGTGTATTTGGTGCAAAAGTACATCAAAATTTACTTTGGGTTTAACTTACTGTATAGCCTATAGGATTTGATGACAGTAATGTACAAACATTTAGTTTATTTCCAGTTCTAGTTTATTTGGCTAGTGTATTTAAAGGTGTAATCTCAGTTTAACAAATATAAGGTATGGGATTGGTCACTGATGTTAAGATATACCGCAGGGTTAAAAAGCAGTGGTTTAAAAACCGTTGGAACTGTAAAAAATAAAGAGAGCAGAGCAACTTGCCCCTTCTTACCTGTTGAGTTGCAATATGGCATTTTTAACTAATGTTTTTGCCAGGGTTTGTCTGTTTTTCTGCCTTGGCGGAGGTCTGCGCTCTCCAAGTGTCCAAGTCTCGTAGTTTATTTTGTTACCAAGAAATACAACAAACCTGAAGCAAACTTAAGTTATAGGCAGGAAACTAAAAGACGACACCCATTACTGTTTTTGAGGTGGTGATCCTACCCTATTTACTTTAAAACTATGCACAAAACTCTCCTTGTTGATAGTTATGCTGTTATAAGCTAAGAATCCCAGAGGACATATAGATCACTTTTCCAGATTCTGCTACATTCTCCTACTACTCTCCAGTTTTGTATTATTTGCTGTTCTATATACTTTTATCTTAATGTTCTTTGTCTGTTTTCCTGTTCTTCATATAACCTACACCTGCTCTGATGTTCTATTTTAGCAATGACGGGGTAAGGCCATGTTGCCATGGTATCATGTCTTCCTATCAATAATACTCCTGTTTCTGTTTTTCTGTGTTAAACTCCCTTCTCTGCCAGACAAAGCAACCAAATGAGCTAAAGACCCAAGTAAGTGTGTAGGCTAACTTTCATCCTGTTGCTAGGGTGTCCAAAGTGCTGCCTGGGGGCCCTTTACAGCCCTTCGAACAATTTTATATGGCCCCTGACCACAGTTCAAGAAGGGAAAAAATTTGGCTCTCCAGCAAATGGACCTAAAGCATATGGATACTTTTTATACTTTTTTTAGGATGAGAATTTTAGAGACAAACTAATATCTTCTGAAATTGAAAATGTTGGGTACAGACTATTTTTCTTTTAATAACCAGGGTCTGAAACATCCAGCAAGTTCTCACTCAAAAAGATACTTTCAATTCAATTCAGTTCAGTTTGTTTATACAGCTCCAATTCACAACAGATGTCATCTCAAAGCACTTCACAAGAAAAGTAATTTCATTACAATCGTACATACATTCCAATCAGTTTAAAATGTTCTATTTAAAGAATCCCAGCATATTGCATAGAGTAATTGACTTGAGGTTGTGCCCTATTTATGCAGACTCCAACCACAGCAATCCCTCATACTGAGCATGCATGTAGCAACAATGGAGTGGAAAAACCCCTCTTTAATGGGAAGAAACCTCCAGCAAGACCAGCCTCAGTACAAGCGGCCATCTGCCACGACCGTCTGGGGGTTCAAGAAGACAGAGCAGAGAAACAGAAAGAACAAAAATAACTGATGTACGAGTGCTTTCTATTATAAAGAAAGTAAAAAAGTTGAGAACAGGACACAGAAGATGTTCACTTACTGGGAGCATCATGCCCCACATCCAACAGGGCACTGCAGCTAAGTAACCAGACCAAATGTAGCTTCTATGGAGAGAAAAATCGCTCGTGCAAAAATAGACCAGACCGAAAAACGATCGCTTTATGGCGCAAGCCGGCTGGGGAGGATCGCGGCGCTTCCCGTCTGGTGTGAACTACACCATAGGTTAACAAGTGCACCGAATGGAAGCAGTCTCCGTTCTGCGCCGCTTCGCGCCTGGTGTGAACCAGGCCTTATTATAAGCCTTGTCAAAAAGGACATTTTAAGCCTGGCCTTAATAGTAGAAAGGGTGTTGTGACACAGAGTGAGCGAGTTTTTGTCTGATTTACATAACCATCCATAATTATGATAAAAAATTTAATATTTATATAATTATTGATGAGGTTCAAGTTTAATCTATTAATATTCGGGGCACCACTTCTGTATTAGAAGACCAGACATCCAGTCTCTTCTTGAAGGTGTAAATTAACGCGCTGTGGACATTAATTGTATGCATTACGCCAAGTAATCACAGACCACTTCTCTTTAGGCTAAGGGGAATTTATTAAGGAAATAGGTCAACTTTACAGCCAAAACATTTCATCAATAATTCCCATCAATTCTAAAGCATGCAACTAACTACTACAGATCTTGGAACACAATGATATGTGAAAAAAAACACAATTAACATAAAGTGGATGAGGGACAAACAGACAGCTGAGGTTTTGTTCAGAAATGGAGGTGTCCCTCACTCCAGGGGGGCTCAAGTCAGAGATAGCCTGTGGGACAAAGGGTCATTAACTTAGTTCTGGGCCAAGATGGAGAACAGTACATGGAGACTAAGGAGACAAAGGGCCATAAAATCAGCTTAGGCTAAAATGGAGGCCACAGCTTTAACTAACAGACAAAGGAACAATGGAGTTAACCTTTCAGCTAACAGACCAGCTATAGCAGGTCGGACCGAGCCCGACTGCCGACCAGGTGATCAGAGAGCAAGAAAAGTGGAAAGAGAGGAAAAGAAAGAAAGAAAGAAAGAAAGAAAGAAAGAAAGAAAGAAAGAAAGAAAGAAAGAAAGAAAGAAAGAAAGAAAGAAAGAAAGAAAGAAAGAAAGAAAGAAAGAAAGAAAGAAAGAAAGAAAGAAAGAAAGAGTGGGATCCGCTCAGGATAAAAAAACAGTTTTTAAACACAGCAAATTATACAGCTCAAACTTATGTGTGCGGCGACGCTAAATGAGCCACCAGGTTCAGTGCTTATAAACATCCAACAATGAACAAGATCTAAATCGTTAAGAACTCTATTTTCCCTATTTATCTGCCCAGACACAAGATTAGCATAAATGAACCGGTTCAGTCCTACTTTGCTTTGAAGGAAGTCGGGTCCACAAAGAGGGGAGCAAAATGTGTCCGTAGTGGAGCAAGAAAAGGAGAGTTAGGACCTGCGCAGGATTTTTAGGACCGTGTGTCCCAATGGCAGGCCAGTCGACGTCGAAACGAACTGTCTTGAAACAGTCCTGATATAACCCAAGCTAGATACAGAAACAGCAATGGGCACTTCAAAGCTTTGAAAAGAGAGTTCTCCCCGGTCCAGCGGGTCAGAACAAAAGACAATTTTTACCGGTGAGACATCCTCTCTGTAGCAGAAGTTTCTGCTGAGAACAGTTTGAAATGGCCGCCACCACCTTCTTATAACCCTTTGGCCATGATGCCATTGTTGATGTCACCATTGGTGGCCACGGACCAATGTGAGTGTGTTGGGGACACCATTATGAATGCTGGGAAATGTGGTCTGCTCAGTCCATCTGGGAAAAATGGCTTCCAGCTGTCAAACAGTCTGTTCAGTTCATTTGTGGAAAATGGAGCCCAAACAAGGGTGTCTGCCTCACGGGAAAGTGTGATCCCGCTTTTAAATATTCATCAGAACTCTTGCTGCAGCAATTTGGATGTTTTGGACTTCCAAATAGTAAAGAATAAATGTAGTCCAGCCTTAAAGTAACAAATGCATGGACAAATTTGTCAGCATCACTCCTGGATAGAATGTTTCTAATTTTAGCAATATTCCAGAGGTAAGAGAAGGAAAACCCATTTAATATGGGATTTGGTCTTGGTAAAAAAAAAAACCTGCAGAGGTTCCTTACATTATTACTGAAGGCCTATTTAATGTCATCCATATGACTTGGGCACACCCATCCATTAAACCTGGCCAAGTACAGGAAGGGTTTTAAAAAAAATGCTGTCTTTGTTCCAGTCCACAGAACAACATTTTTTTAGACCAACAAAACACATACATCTTTAAAGGCAAACATCTGAGATTATTTTTTCAGACCTATAATATATATACATACATATATATATATATATATATATATATATATATATATATATATATATATATATATATATATATATATATATAAAAATATTCTACTTTTTCTATTTTCTACTATTGCATGTTTACTTTTATTGCTGAGCAGGGATAAAATAATTCACTCTAAAATTAATTAGCTTTTTAAGTAAACTTTCAACATGCCAATGTTTTTTAAAACTGCCTCTCCGTTCATCTGTCTAACTGTTGTTCTTTCCTAGATACAGTCAATGAAAGGGCTACTGCCGCTATTAACTTTTTACTTTTTCTTTAATATAGAAAGTACTCCTCGATCAGTGCTTCTGTGTTTTTGCCATGTCTTCTCACACCCCCAGTCAGTGGCAAAAGGCCGCTCACACTGAAACCGGAGGGAACCCACGCATTCAGAGGGCAAACATGCAAACTCTATACAGATAGGCCCCAGGCATGGATTCGACCTTCTTGCTGCAAGGCAACAGTGCTACCAGCTGTGCCACTGTGCAGCCCATTACCATCCCTTCAAATCAAACTTTATTTATTTATAAAGCGCTTTTAAACTACAACACAGCTTCTCAAAGTGCTTTACAGGTTAAAAATGACCCACAACCCCCCCTTCCCGAAACCCAAAAGTAAAAACATCACCACAACTATTCCATCCCTTAAAAATATGAATAGCTTTGTGTAAAATAAAAGTTTCCTCGTCATTATATACTGTGTTTGGAACTGTTTCTGTGTACTTCCAGTTAATGTTTTATCTGAAATCATTTCGAGACCTTATACTTGCCTGTCCACTCATGGTTGTTTGTGATATTCATTAGCCCTAACATACAGTAGCAATGTCACCAGAAACTCTTACAGAAACAAACACCCACAACATGATGCTGTCATCTCCATACATCACAGCTGGGTTTTTGTTCTCAGGGTTGCATGTTTCCCCTTTTCTCTTTCAGAAGTAGCAATTTTCATTTTGGCACTTCAATTTCATAAGACCACAGGACACAAATTAAACTCTTTGTATCGGAGTATTTGGAATCTGTATTTTTACTTTTTTGTAGCATAATCCCCAGGAAAATTAGGCTATATATGTTCTCGCCAGGTTCTGTTTGTGACATCTAAAGTGAAACACAAGAAAATAAAAGTTTTGAAGATTTCTTTAGGGGATACTCTTATTTCATACCCGATCTTAATGATCCATGAGAAAATCTAGATAAAAAGAAGAGCGAAACCTATTTAGCATGTAGACATTGTGCATGGCAAACTCAACTACACACAAGTAATGACAAGTTTTAAGCATCATTTTTTTGACAGACCTGGGAAACAAAAGCTGTTGCAAGCAACATCAAACAACATGAAAACTTCCAGAGTAGGCTCAAAGGTACCAGCAGCTGAAACTGCATTGAGAAAGGATAAAAAAAATTTACTGCTTTGGAGTCACACTGAAATAGAAAAAACAAGCCAAGATAGTCTGATCATGTTGAAAGTTTAAATAATGTCTATATGAGCAGTCTTATAGATATAAGAGACAGAGTGGAGACAAAGTAAATCGGCAGGGGAGTCATTTAAGTTCATCAGCAATAAATGACAAATTGTTGCCAGAAGTCAGTGGTTCTCCTCACTGCCTCCCAACTCCTATACGTCTTTGAAGCAGATGCATGTTTTCCTCATGAGTAATGTGAAAGATAGAGATTTTCCAGCTCCATAAAGCTTCTTCACTTGTTTGTTCCTCCCCTCCTATTTATATCTTAATCCTTCAAATTCCTTCCTTACCAAAGGCTTTATTCCAAGTGTAGATAGAGGTCTCAGGAGTGCTGTGGGGGTTTCATTTTAAAAGAAAACTCAAGGCTGAGATCCTAATGTAGGTGTTTGATGCAGTTCATTGGGCCATAGTAGAGTTCCAGGAAGTGTAAAGGGATCAGTGAAGTTAAATGGCCAACAGGGTCAACTATCAGATTCCCTTAAGAACAGCCCAGGCAATTAAGAGTGAAACAAGACACATACATTCAAAAGCATTAGCTTGAACGCACATGAATTATCAGCTGGGTGTCTGTTACATTTAAACCTTTTTTTTTTAACCAAGGAATAAATTATTTATGCACACTTTCTCCACAACCTTTGGCAACACATGCATGCATTCACCACCACACATGGACGGTATAGCAATTCAGCCACACATACACACTTCTCACTTCATCACCCTGCGGGCTTGTTAAAAGGCAGTTTGCAACGTGCAGAATACGAGCTGCCATGGCGAGTCAGGTAACAAATTGGCAGCGCTGTTTTACTTTGCTGCTGATTGTGGGAGCGGGAGTTTTCACCACCGCCGCCGCCGAGTCGTCTAGTCAGAGGCCTGGGTCTGTGCTGGAGCAAGAACGAGGGAAAAATGATGGAAACTCTTTTCACATGTGCTCTTTCTCGCTTCCCTACCCTTTTCTGAATTCTGCCGTTACCTTTTGTCATTAGCTCGCTCGCTGCTTCTCTGTTCATCTGCTTCTCTTTACTATCTCTTAGCCTGAGGGGTATGAAGTGCATTATTAATCTATTACACTCCCCTTCGCCTTTCAGCTCATTTGCACTTTCATTCTGCCTCAACTGCAAGGAGTTTTTTTGGAATATAATTTTACTCTAACTAAAATTGTTGCTTTTTAATTTTGAACTTCAGAGAGGTATTTCTTTTTCTTTTTTTTTCAAGGTAAAAAAACCAGCAAATACAAACCTAAACTTTGACACTAAAATCAACTCATCCAAGCAGCAGCCGCGTGGACACGCTGATGCCAGCTGTGCTGATGCCAGCTGCGCCGATGCGCGTGACTTACTGCGGGGCAGCTTGGCGCCCACTTAATGCGTAGATACCATAGACCTGCATATAATCTAGCTGCCCTGCTGCCTGGACGCGCTGACCGGTGTGAACATGCCATAATACACTGACATGTCATATATTAAAATAGAGTCTGGGACAGAATAAGGAGTCAAAACCGAACAAAGGTCCTGGGTTCTCATTTATAAAGCTTGCTTATGCACAGAATGGGGTCTGAAAATTATGTAAGTCCCTTTCTACTTAAAAGTTTGCGATTTATAGAAAGAAACGTAACGGAAAAATTTACGCAACTTTAAGCACTCTAAGGACCTTGCTTATGCACATTTTGGAGAGGGAGGACACTGGCAGCGCAGCTGGTGAGTTGGCAAAATTATGAATTTAAGCCACATTTTCAGACCCTCCCACAAACACAAACACACAACTAACAGTGAGCCCCCACCCACATCTGAACATCTGAATGTGAACCTGTGACGGGGTAAGCCGTATTGCGTCATTTCCTGCTGTCGCTGTTGCACTCCCTCTAAGCTGTTTGGTGTTCAGACTCTCTTGAATTGATCTTATTTTCTCTTTGCTGAGGCCTTTCTAATTTATTTTAACACACAAGCACACTAAAACACACGTTTTGTGGTGGTGTACTTTACATTTTGGGAACTCCTTGTGCTTCACACAGTTTTTTTGGGGGGTGGCAAGGTCTTGCTAGCTCAGTTAGCTTAGCTTCATTGCGGCTATGGCTAATCTTCTTTCTCCTGTCTCTAACCCTTCTCTTCTCTCTTGCTCTTTCTGTCAGATGTTTAATTACTTCCCTGCCTCCTTTAGTGATAGTGGTAACTGTAATAAATGTAACATTTTTGTAGCTTTGGAGGTGAGGCTATCAGAATTAGAAGCACGGCTCCGCGCTGTTGAAAAACCAAATAGGCCCATTAGCCAGCGTGGAGCCAACCATGATAGAACCCCCTAGCTGTCCTCCGGTAGAGCCCGCACAGCCGGGACCTCAGGCCGGCTGGGTGACTGTACGTAGGAAGCATGGTTCTAGGACCCAGCCCACGGGCCACCACCAACCGGTCCACGTTTCTAACAGAATTTTCCCGCTCAGCGACACACTCGCTGAGGAGCCAACCCTGGTAATTGCCACCTCCATAGTCAGAAACGTGGCATTAGAGACACCATTGACCATAGTCAAATTCTTGCCAGGAGCCAGAACGGGCGACATCAAATCCTAGCTGAAACTGCTGGCTAAAGATAAGTGTAAATACAGTAAGATTGTTATTCACGCTGGCGGTAATGACACCCAGTTACGCCAATCGGAGGTTACAAAAATTAGTGTTGCTTCGGTGTTTAAGTTTGCTAAAACAATGTCAGACTCGGTAATCTTTTCTGGTCCCCTGATCGGACCAGTGACGACATGTTTAGCCGCATGCTGTCATTCCATCAATAGTTGTCTAGGTGGTGTCCTGCAAACGATGTGGGCTACATTGATAACTGGCGAATTGATAACCTGGTCTGATCCGGAGAGACGGCATCCATCCCACTTTGGATGGAGCAGCTCTTCTTTCTAGGAATATGGCCGAATTTATTAATCCTCCAAAACACTGACAACCCAGGGTCCAGACCAGGAAGCAGAGTCGTAGCACCTCTCTGCTGCTTCTGTACTGTTACCCACCCATTACCCTGTAGAAACCCTGTCTTGCCCACGGTCAAAATTAAATGGATTAAAAGTTAAGCCAACAAAAGCAAATTATGGAAATCTCATAAAGATAAATACGACTTTGAACAGAAAAATAAATCTATTAAATGTGGTTTATTAAACATAAGATCCATCTCCTCAAAGACTTTGTTAGTAAATGATTTGATTTGTGATAATAACATTGATTTCCTTTGTCTCACAGAAACTTGCTTGCAGCAGGAGGATTATGTCAGTATAAATGAGTCAACTCCTTCCAGTCATTAAAATGTTCACATTCCTAGAAATACTGGGCGAGGAGGAGGAGTTACAACCATTTTTTGTTCTGATTTACTAACTGGTCCAACACCAATTGATAGCTACAGTTCTTTTGAACATCTAAACCTTAATTTTCCTCGTACAAGTTGTAAAACATTAAAACCATTTTTGATTGTGGTTTTGTATCATCCACCTGGCCCTTACTCTCAATTCTTGGATCAGATCTCACATTTTTTATCTGATTTAGTATTAAATACTGATTGGGTCATTATAGTGGGGGACTTCAATATTCATGTGGATACTGAAAGTGATAGCCTAAATGCAGCCTTTAATGCTATTTTAGACTCAATTGGCTTTACTCAAAAAATACAGGAATCGACCCATTCGGGGAAAAAAACTTTGGACCTTGTACTGACATACGGTATTGAGTGTGAGGAAATAACAATCCACCCACATAACCCGGTCCTGTCTGACCACTTCTTGATAACTTTTGAATTTACTTTAACTGACCATCTTAAATCTGAAAGAAAATTTCATTATAGTAGAGCTTTATCAGACAATGCTGTAACAATTTTTAAAGAATCTGTTCCATTCTTACTTTCCTCAGTGTCTCAGAGTAACACAGTGGATGGCAGCAATTCTATCTCTAACCCTTCAGAAATTGATGATCTGGTTCACAGCGTTACTTCCTCATCGCATTTGGCATTAGATAGTGTAGCCCCCTTAAAAAAGAAAGTGGCTAGCCATAGGAGGCTGACTCCTTGGTTTAACGCAGAGTTGCGTACTTTAAAGCAGAATACTAGGAAGTTGGAGAGAAAATGGCGCTCTACACGCCTAGAGGATTCCTATTTAACCTGGAATAACAGTCTACTGCTGTATAAAAAGACCCTTCGACAAGCTAGAACTGCATATTTTTCATCATTAATAGAGGCGAATAAGAACAATCCTAGGTTTCTTTTTAGTACAGTTGCCAAACTTACACAGAGTCATAGCTCTGTTGAGCCAACTATTCCCCCAGCTCCAAGCAGTGATGATTTTATGGGATTCTTCATAAATAAAATTAATTCTATTAAAAATAAAATCATTGGCATCCTCCCAAACATGATTACTTCTTCCTCAGTAAATGAGGCAGCATCAAAAAGAACTGTAGAACCTCATTTGTGCTTAGGCTGTTTTGATTCAGTAGAGCTTTCGGAATTATCAAAAATATTAGCCTCATCTAAACCTTCAACTTGAATGTTGGACCCAATCCCAAACAAATTATTTAAGGAAGTGTTCCATTTGGTTCCTGGCCCCATTTTGGATATGATGAATCTATCCTTAGTAAACGGATACATACCACAGGAATTTAAAATAGCTGTAATTAAACCTTTTCTCAAGAAACCTTCCCTTGATCAAGATGACTTAGTGAATTACAGACCTATATCTAACCTTCCTTTCTTATCCAAAGTCCTTGAGAAAATTGTTGCTAATCAAGTCTGTGAGCATCTAAACAGGAACGAGCTGTTTGAAGAGTTTCAGTCAGGTTTTAGAGCTCATCATAGCACTGAAACAGCACTGGTGAAGGTTACTAATGATATTCTAATGGCCTTAGATAATGGACTGGTGTCTGTTCTGGTTTTGTTAGATCTCAGTGCTGCTTTTGACACAGTCGATCATAATATTCTCTTAGAAAGGCTTGAACATGTTGCAGGGATCAAAGGAACAGCACTAGGCTGGTTTAAATCATATTTGTCTGACAGATTTCAGTTTGTTCATCTAAATGATAAATCTTCACTCTCAAGGGTTACTTGTGGAGTTCCATAGGGTTCTGTGCTTGGACCAATTCTTTTCACCATATATATATATATATATATATATATATATATATATATATATATATATATATATATATGCTCCCAATTGGTAGAATCATTAGACAGCATGCGATAAATTTCCACAGCTATGCAGATGATACACAACTATGTTTATCCATAAATCCTGATGAACCCAGTCAGTTTGGTAGATTACAGGCATGTCTGGAAGACATAAAAACAAGGATGACCCTAAACTTTTTGCTTTTAAATTCTGACAAGACAGAAGTTGCTGTCTTTGGACCAGAAGTTCTAAAACAGAAACTGATTAGTCAAACACTTCATCTGGATGGCATTAAATTGGCCCCCAATAATAACGTAAAGAACCTAGGCGTTATTTTTGACAAAGACTTGACATTTAAATCCCATATTAAACAGGTTTCTAGGATTTCCTTCTTTCACCTCCGGAATATTGCTAATATTAGAAACATCCTGTCCAGGAGTGATGCTGAGAAACTAGTCCATGCATTTGTTACCTCAAGGCTGGACTACTGTAATTCTTTACTATCAGGTAGTCCACAAAATGCCATTAAAAGCCTTCAGTTGATCCAAAATGCGGCAGCAAGAGTTCTGATGAATATTAAAAAGAGAGATCACATTTCTCCTGTTTTAGCTTCCCTTCATTGGCTCCCTGTTAAATCCAGAATAGAATTTAAGATCATTCTTCTTACATATAAAGCCCTTAATAATCAAGCTCCATCACACATCAGAGATCTAATTGTTCCATATGTTCCTAAAAGAGCACTTCGCTCTCAGACTGCAGGTTTACTTGTAGTTCCTAGGATTTCTAAAAGTAGAATGAGAGGCAGATCTTTTAGTTATCAGGCTCCTCTCCTGTGGAACCAGCTCCCAGCTTTAGTCCGTGAGGCAGACACTCTGTTTACTTTTAAGGCCAGGCTTAAAACTTTCCTTTTTGATAAAGCCTATAGTTAGAGTGGCTAAGGTCATCCTGAGCTAGCTCTGTAGTTATGCTGCTATAGGCTTAGACTGCTGGAGGACAGACTTACCAATTTTCTTCACTCTGCTACTTCCTTTTCTCCTATGACTCTCCAGTTGTATTACAGTACATTCTGTTATTTCGACTGTTAACTTTGTTTTCTCTCAGTGTTTTTCTCTCAATAGAAGCTACACCTGGTCTGGTATCCTGCTTGGCTTCAATGCCCTGTTGGACGGGGGGCATCGACTGGGATGATGCTCCCAGTAACTGAACATCCACTGTGTCCTGTTATTAACTTTTTACTTCCTGTAACAAAGAAAGTTCTCTTATATCAGATCTTCTGTTCCTTCTGTGTTTCTGCTCTGTCTTCTCAAACCCCCAGACGATCATGGCAGATGGCCGCTCCTACTGAGCCTGGTTCTATTGGAGGTTCCTTCCTGTTAAAGGGGAGTTTTTCCTCTCCACCGTCGCTACATGCTTGCTCAGTATGAAGGATTGCTGTGATTGGAAAGTCTGCATCAACCGGGCCCAACCTCACGCCAATGACTGACGCAATCTGCTGGGATTCCTTAAATAGGAAACTTTTTAACTGATTGGAATGTTTGTATAAATGTATTGAAGTGACTTCTTGTTAAGTGCCTTGAGATGACATCTGTTGTGAATTGGCGCTATATAAATAAACTGAATTGAATTGAATCTCTGACCTGAAAATAAAAATGAGGATATGACTGAAAATATCAAATCAAATCAAACTTTATTTTTAAAGCGCTTTTTACACAAGAAGTTGCATCACAAAGTGCTTTACAGATTAAAATGACCCCACATAAAACCGCATTCCCATCCCTCCCCCACAGATTTAAAAGCATGGTCAGTTATACCCCCCTCCCCCCAACCCAACTCCCATGCACACACAGAGTTAAAAGCAACAGTAAAAAAAGGCATTGGGCCGAGTGCAGATGAACCATGCAGAGAAACGTCATCAGAAGAGCCATCTGCCCCGGCAGCGGTAGATCAACAGCAGCAGCCGAGGCACCAACACCGGGCACCCATTGGAGGCAAGGCCAAGACCCCCACCTCCACCTGGAGAGCACCCAGGCAGCTTCAGCCAACCAGCCAACCACCGCTCCCAGGGCACAGGGGCTCCCACAGAGGAAACACTGGAATTGGGATTAAGATAAATTAAAGTATAAAAATAAACAGTAAATTAATGTGATAAGATTAAATAGTAAAACGCTGATAAAATATAATCATACAAAATATGCAGAGCAATTAGACGAACAATAATAAATAATAATAATCAGTTAAAAGCTAGGCTAAAAAGGTGAGTCTTGAGCCTGCTCTTAAAAACATGAACATTCTCTGGAGCCCTGAGGTATGTTGCATTTTAGAATTATGTCACAGTATGTTATATCACAGTACGTTCATATGTACTTTAGATTGTATAGTTATTGCACTTACTGCAGTTGTGCATTAATTGTGATGAGTACGCGTATAAATACTCCAATAAGACTCCTCTATAATACTGCACAATGGATCTGATGGTCCTCAGTGAAGATCACACCACTGGCAGCATCTGATGGGGGGCCCATGATGACTGGCTGATCAGCCGATTTACATTCCCTAAAGCAGTCCTATTAGATCCATGTGCTGAAATGGGCCCAGTGTTACATCTACCGACCTGCTGGAACCGTGCATCCCAGAATCCCCACAGCACACTCTGTCGGTGGCATATCATCTTGCTCTTTGCCTCCAACTTCTTTTTTATGTCAGGCACACCGCTGCAACAGCCGCTGACTCACAGCTCCTCCCTTTATTTGTGACCCTGAAATGTTTTGCACAGATAATACTGTTTAAACCTAGACTTAAAACGCACCTTTTCTTTCAGGTTTTAAATACCTTGGAGTGCTGAATGTGGGTGTGTGGGAAGTGGGATATGATCCAAAATCACATGAGCACATGTATTAGGAGAGTGGGATTTATAAAGCTGAAATTGCGTGCAGCTATTTATAGAAGGGAACATTTCTTTGCGTAGGTAATTTTATTTTGCTGAGCGGTTTTAGTAAATTCTACGCAAAGTTTTAAAAAGAGAGGAAGTGAGCATGGGGATTTACTGTTTCCAGGTCTCTTTATGAGACATGTTTTGGAGCTTAGTTCAACTAAGGCATTTTTAAAGAGAGATTTTCTAAAAAGAAGTTTTATTAAATGTGAAAAATATAAGATTATTAATTCTGCATTTGTTTTAGTTCGATAAAAATGACAAGGAAGTGCTTAAACCACAGCACTGTTACATTTGTGAATAACAGTAAATGTCGATCTCTTTGGCTATTGACTTGTTAAATTGTTTTAATTCACACCATAATTCCACACTTTTGGGTTGATAAATATGGTCAAAATGGAAAATGTGGAATTCAGAAAAATAGAAATTGAAAAAGTGGGATTTTGGAATTTGGAAAATAATAAAATGGATTTAATAGGGCACCAGAGAAGTTTGTGACAGTGAAAAGAAAAAAGATGGAGGTGATCGAGGAGAAGCTAAATACTTTGTTTTCAAAGAAATAAGCTGACAAGTAGCCAATGTTTACAGTAAAAAAAAATCTAGTGTTACTGTTTAGTCTAAAAATTCACATCCCAGTGAATAATTTGCACCTTTGGGGTGATTGTGGCTCGGTGCATATAGTAGTTGGCTTGTACATGGAGGGTTGTAGGTTCAATTCCAGCTTCCAGCTCATTTTGTCGTACTTAGAATGACCAGCTTTAAAAAAAATCAGAATAAGGAACACCCCCGTTTCCGGTTTGCTTGTGTTTCATTACTGTAGGAGGATGTATTGTCATAGGCAGAGATTGGTAGTAGCTAGTTACATCTACTTGAGTAAATTTTAAAAATATGTACTTCTTGGAAAAATTTTAATGCACCATACTTTTTCCTTCTACTTGCGTGGTATTATTTTGAAGTTATGCTACTCTTGCTTGAGTACAATATCTGGCTACTCTATGTCTCCTCTAGTTACTTCATGTGTTTTTTTAATCTAGTGGCAAAAATGTTTTTACAGTAATGTAGTCTACTGATCAACAGTATCAGAAATATCTTAATAGGCTAAAACTTATGGGGCAAAAAAGTATTTGGCATCCATCGTTTGTGCAAATTGTGGGACAACTTGCACAACCAGTGCACAACTTCAGAGAGGTCCGGAATCTTCGTCAAAGGTACACTTCAACTGTGAAAGAAAATTCCAGGAAAACACATTGTATAATTTTATTAGGGTTGGGCATCATTTGAATTTGGACGATTCCGATTCCAATTCCGATTCCTTGTTTCGATTCCGGTTCCAAACGATTCTCGTTTCCAATTGTTTGGAGGGACAGGGTCATTGTTGTTTTTTTTGCATATTTTAAATGACCTAGTTTAAAATACACTGCTTGTTTACACTGCTATTTCTTCTTAATCATTGTGTGTTGGTCCTACTTGCACAGTTTCTTTTTTTGTTATGTGTGTGTCTTGTTTTCATTTGTGTTTTTGAGTGCTGCTGCTGCAACAAGGAAATTTTCCTTATGGGATTAATAAAGTATTTCTACCTACCTACCCACCCACCCATAGGTAGTCTTACTTGATAAAATAGTCTAAACTTTACTTTACTTAATTTAATTACTTATTTTCCCTTAATTTAATTCACTAAATTTACTTCTGGGATCAATTAAGTATTTTTGAATTGAATTTGAATTGAACTATGGAATTGGAACATGGATTTTAATTCGATTAACTTTTTAATTTCAATGAATTTCTAACAGGGTTGTTATTATGGACTTGGGGATAAATACTTAAAAAAAATTTCACAGTGGCAAATTTCTACAGGAGAGCTTTAATTTTGAAAATGTAATGAAAACCGATTTCCAAACATCCTGCATGTCTGTCTGCAGAATATTGAACTAAAAATAAGAAACAATTTCAACAATCCCATTCATATTAGCTGCAGGAACATTATAAAATCTAGTTGTTGCGTTTCCTCGGTTGCGATGGTGAACAGAGGAGGGGGAGCACCGCGGGGTATTGTCAGCTGCCTGGCTAACGTTAGCTTAGCAATCTCAGACGTTTGTCTATGAAAACAAAGACATGAGCTAACGTTAGCTGGATATTTGCACTTGAGTTGAACAACGGTTCGAGTATAACTTGTTTGCTGCCGTAATGTTGACATCAGACGTATTTTACAGCCCGGATTTGGACTGCAGTGGGACGCTGGGCTGGGCTGGATCTGGGAGGAAGAGCTAATGAGGTAAGCCAGAGCAGCGTGTCAAACACAGAGCGGTCGGTTATTTCTTACAGGTATAGCACTGAGCTCTGTTGTTTTGTTTGCTAAAGTGAAGACTAATCTTAGAGTGTCTCCACACACCTTCCATGATTGCGCAGTAACACTAACACTTCTGGCAGATTCTTCTTCGTTGGTATTCGGCGGGTTCTTCTTCTGGTCGGCGGACTGGGAATCGAAACTAGGAATCGTAATTTTAAAAGTTGAACGATTCCGGGAGAATCGTCATATGAGTCCACTCGATGCTCGATTCTCGATGCCCAACCCTAGATTTTATGGTATGAGATATTTGTATAATGTTGCAGAAAATAACTATTTTGAACCAACAAACAAGCAAGAATTATGCCTCTCACTGACCTGTTACTACTTCTTTAAGAAGCTCTTCTATCCTCACTTGTTATCTGTATTAATGGCACCTGTTTGAACTCATTATCTGTATAAAAGCCACCTTCAAACAGTCAGACTCCAACCTCCACCATGGCCAAGAGCAGAGAGCTCTCTAAGGATACCAGGGACAAGATTGTACATCTGCACAAGACTGGGATGAGCCAATCTACAATAGGAAAGCAGCTAGGTGAGAATAGAATAACCAAGCAATTATTAGAAAATGGAATAAATGGGAATCTCCCTGACATGGGGTTCCATGCAAGATCTCACCCCGTGGGCTACACATGATCTTGAGAATGGTGAGGAAATATCCCAGAACCACACGGGGGGTCAATGGCCTGAAGAAAGCTGGGACTCCAATAACAAAGGTTACTATTCGTAACACACTACGTTGTCATGGATTCAAATCCTGCAGCGTTCGAAAGGTCCCCCTGCTTAAGCCAGCACATTTCTAGGCCTAGGTCTAAAGCTTGCTCAAGACCATCTGGATGATCCAGAGGAGGACTGGGAGAAAGTCATGTTGTCAGATCAGCACGAAAAGAACTCTTTGGTATAAATGCCACTCACCGTGTTTGGAGGGGGAAGAACGCTAAGCTGCATCCCAAGAACACCATACCTACCATGAAGAATGGGGGCGGAAACATTATGCTTTGGGGCTGCATTTCTGCAAAGGGACCAGGATGACTTATCTGTAAGGAAAGGATGAATGGGGCCATGTATTGTGAGATTTTGGGAAGAAACCTCCTTCCCTCAGTGAGAGCACTGAAGATGAAACGTGGCTGAATCTTTCAGTATGACAATGATCATTAACACACCACCCAGGAAACGAAGTCTAGGTATAAAGCATTTCAAGGTTCTGGAGTGGCCTAGCCAGTCTTCAGACCTCAATCCAATAGAGAATCTGTGGAGGGAGTTGAAAGTATGTGTTGCCAAGTGTTGAGGCTATGGCCTTTGACTGAACGAACTGCATCTCCCAGCATCTTTTCACTGAACGAACTGCATCTCCCAGCATCCGTTGCACTGCCCTCAACCCATTCTCATTGGTCTGTGGCCAGTGATGACATCACAGAGTTGATAAAGGGCAGCGCAAAGATTGAAATCTTCGTCTTTTGGTTCCCCAGCGGTGCCGCAAGGAGACGCTTTAATCCATTGCTAGCATTTTTCCCTTTTTCGTTCAAACCTGCTGGACCAGGAAGAACTTCCCTTTTAAGCTTCGAAGTGAATGGGCCGAGCAAACAGAGTCTCCTGTACGTGCAACCAGGGAGCTGCCCATCTGAGCTCTATTTAAACCGGCCTGAGTCCCTCAGTGCCTAAAGTCGGACGTCCGCTTTTCCGACCTCAGTTTTGCGTAAACCACTCCCTTTAAACTGGACACTTTCTACGTTCTTCATCGTGGACTGTGGAGAGCTGCCCCCACCAAGTAGGATTAAACTGGTTCATATCTTTTGGTCTGGGTAGAGGAGAAGGTCTTGATGGTTAATATCTGTTTTCTGTTGGTTAAAATAAGTCTGTCAACTTGTTAACCACTGTTAATCCCCTTTCTCCGTCGCCCCGTTTCCTTTGTCCAAGCCACCATTGCTAATGAAACTAGCCTTTGTTGAATCGCTACGCGGTCTTCCTTTGTCTCCCTTTGTGAACCGATCGCGCCAATTGATAAGGCTTGAGTTATTTATCGCATTGAGGGGGTGAGCTGAACCCCCCCCCCATTCGCTCGCTGTCTCCCACACACACACACACACACACACAACCGCACACACACGCCCCCTTCCCTCAACGTTAACTTTGTTGTATATTTTTGCATGGATTAGAATAGATGGAAATTATGAATGAAATGTAATCTGTAAGGTTGACCTATTTCCTTAATAAATTCCCTTAAGTAACGAGAAGTTTCCTGTGCTATTTCAGTGTGTGCTGTGAAGTTTGTTTTAACCCCGCCGACGAACTGTGTCTTTTCAGAGACACTGAGTGAGTGTCTGGTTTAATTAAAATTATCTCATTTATGAGATTGGTTCCCCTATATATTTAATAAACAGGTTAAACTTGAACGTCATCAATAATTATATTAATATTAAATTATTGATTATAATTATTGATGCTCAGAAAACCAGACAACTTTTTATTATTAATAGTGACAACACCAAGCGACAGCCCCAAAACAACACAGCTCTAGAGAAGATCTGCATGGAAGAATGGGCCAAAATACCAGCTACAGTGTGTGAAAACCTGATGAAGACCTACAGGAAATGTTTGACCTCTGTCATTGCCAACCAAGGTTACATTACAAAGTATTGAGAATAGCTTTAAAATCAGACAATGTAATTTACGGTATTTTTGTTTTACTATCTGTCTCTCACAGTTGAAGTGTACCTATGATGAAAATTACATACCTCTCTCATCTTTTTAAGTGGGACAACTTACACAATTGGTGATGGCCAAATACTTGTGTACCCCACTGTATATTTAAGATCTGTTCTTGATGTCACAATACATTATGTCAAAGAAACAGCTGTTAATGCATGTCTGTTATAGATTTTGTAAGTCAACCGTTTCTTAACAAAATTTTCTTCTCTTTCTTTTTAAAAAGTACATGTCTATTAAAGCGGCCAATCCATGCTAATGGACAACAGAGGGAGTATGCAACCAGTGGGTGACCAGCCAAGGCATGCTAACCACTAGCCTCTCCAATGCAAATGCAAGTGAGTGGTCTCCTTTTTTAGTTACCTTCTCAGCCTAGCATTAGTCAGTTCAGTAGCTGGCTTTGGGATGGATATAGCCTCCTGCAGGTTCTCATAAATATCTGTGATAAAGGGAAAATCTGTGGAATACACAACTGATTGTTGCCCTTCAATAGATTCTGCCATCTGGGCAATTGCTCTATCTATCCTCCAGTGTTACTATGACTCATAGCTACTTCTATAATTAATTTTGAAGTCCATTTATAGTGGACCCAGCCTATTTGTGGTTTGGTACTCTTGGATTACTCTATTTGCAGATTTCTCTGTGGAATGCATTTCAAAAGTATTTGAGGAAAATTTGCCTATTTTCCTTTTTTCCGTTAGCTGTACCCCCAAAAGCAGAGATAAGAAAGATATCAGCTTCTGCAGTGGTATCAAGACAGTTTCCACTGTGCATATTAAGGTATATTTGGTGTTTGAACTTCTTTGTAGTTACAAGCATTTTTAGAGGGGATCTCAAGTATTTCAGCTATTTGCTGGCGGTTGTAGTCTCCAATCCAATGTTTCAGCTGTATCCTTTTCCACCAATTCTCGGTTTTGGACTATTTGGTGTTGGTCTATTACATAAAATCTTAACAAAAGAAATTGCTATTTCTCTTTTTTAATGAGTAAAATATCAAAGATCAAACAGCAACAATACTTTTTCAAAGCACTGAATGTATGTGGACTGCAATAACATTTGCCCCTGTGATAAACTTCTTTCAGTGATGGATTCGTGAGATGGAGAAAGGGAAAGGGTGACTGAATCCAACAAGAAAGAGGAAGGAGACCACAAGCGAGTCCTGCAATATTGGGCTCAGGAACGTCTCCTGTCTGCACGTCTGTCTGTTCGTCCATCTGTCAGCACCAAATCCAATCAGCCGTGTCTCGTGTCCATCCAAATGGCTTCTTATCAACCATGTCTGGCTGTCCAGTCATTACCCTGGGTGTTAAAAAAAAACATCTAAAAAGGCAGCCACTAGCCATATGCACTATGTGTCTCGAAGTATGCGTGTGTGTGTGTGTGTGTGTGTAGGTGTGTGTGCGTGTGTGCGTGTGTGCGTGCGTGTGTGTGTGCGCGTGCGGAGCAGCAAGCACATGCTGCTACACCCCCACTTAAAAGTGGGGGAGTGAGTGAAGCCTCTGATTGCTCATCAGGAAATGGTCCTGTGGTGGAGTCCTAACATTTCAGACTGAGCTCTTTCTTCTCTAGTTTCCTCCCTCCACATCCCATTTAGGGTTTATGGCTAAATTAGCCAATGTTATTGGGAAGCTTTTGTTGTGGGACCCCTATTATACAGAGTCGTAGCGAGCAAGCAGAATAGAACTTGTTTAATCTTTACAGCTGTCTTCAAATTGTTCTGTTGATCAAACAGTACAGTAAATATTTTATATTTGTGCCATAATTCATACAAGTTCTTTTGAATATTTTCTTTTTAACTTTGACAGCCATGGTTAGTGGACCAAAACATAGACCTCCTGCTGGTAGGTGTGCTGAGTACACTCTCAGCTTTAATAGGAAAAAGAAGGACTTCATGGGACATCATCACCCCTATTTAAAGAAGGTGCTCGTCTCCCTTCTTCCTCTTTGTCCGTGGTCAACCACAAAGGAGAGGCGCGAGCTTTAAACCTCTTTCACTGGCGAGGAGGGAGACAAGTTTCTGGAAGAAGCTCATTGGATTCGAAAGACTTCTGAGCTGCTGAGAGGATTGCTGCTGAAACGGTGGGGGAACGACGTTCTGAGCTAGAAGTGGCTAGCAGCCTCATCTGAAGCCCCACGCAGGTGCTGCTAACTGACCAGCTATAACAGGTGGTTTCTGCTTCAATCCTGGTCTTTTCAGACAACAGAGCCTTCCTTCCCATGATGTCTAAAAAACATTCACGTAAGGTTGTCTGGGCAGAGATAAATTAGCTTATGATAAAAGAAATTAAGGTTTGATTGATTGTGTATTTCAGTATGTTTTACTGCATTTTTAAGAATTAATTCTTCAATTGTTTTGGTATGAACAGTGTTTATAAAGGTTTATGACCGACTGACCGTCATTTAAATCTTACAACATGAGTTACTCCGTCCGACCAGAGTTTTCCTTTATTCTCTGGTGCTAAGCTAAAACAAGAGTGGCTATTAGATACATTTGCTTCGCACGCTTGATCTGATTAGGGTGACCTGCTTTTGCAGACCGCCAGTACTTCATAAACAATAAAGATGGCTAAAGTACAGATCGGCTTCAAAAATTGATAGTTGAAACACTGAAAACTAATCGTTTAAATCGTTTTTGAAATCGCTTTCTTAGTATGTTGAAATACTAAATTAGATCAATCACTGCGGTGAGGATCCATAAAATAGAATCAATTCTCCAAAAGGTTATTGACTTCTAATTCAGCAAATGGTTTAATGAAACATTACGACCTCCAAAGAATGTTTTTGTCTTCCCTTCTGCTTTGCATTGTGAATTGGTGGTTTGAAAACAAACCAAAGGTACTAATAAGTCTTAAACTAATTACAATTAGTTTAATCTAACTTAGCTTCACTCCCAAATCTCTTCTATACAAGCCTTGGTCTTTACGCATACATATTCATACTGAACCGTGACATCACAATCAATTTATTGGGTATTGTTTCTGCTTCTTTGTATATTTGTCCATTTTAGAGTTTTACTTTTGGTATTTTGTTTTATTATTCATTCTTCCTTTTTCCTTCGTAGTTAAGTTGGGTGTTACTAGCTTAGTGAGTTTGTTGATTAAAGTATTTTGACTGAAGGTTTAATTATTTTGTAATAAACTCTTGCATTTTGGAAAGTCGTTTGTCATTATTCCACACACATATGTAGTAACTTGCTGTTCAAAGAACGGCAATAACTTATTCCTTCATCTATTGTTTAATTATCTCAGACTTATCTGGGAGGTAATCATAAACATAAACTGAGACTGAACTATTTGGCTATTATTAGTATTATTATTATTAATTTCCTGGATTCCAGGATGGTGCCCTAAACTTGGTAATTTTAACATTCAATTATTAATTTTATTAAGAATTGCCCGAAGTAATTATTCATAATTATTCATGGCCAAAACCTACCTATCTGTGTCACAACAACTAGATACAAACATGATTTTTTATTAGTCTACAACACTGAATTCCAGTAGAATCTATTAAGTTTTTGGTTATCACTTTGACAACATGTAAACAAGGGCGTGAGTTTATTTATGAGGCACCTCACACAAACATATGTAAATCTTTTCAAAGTTGTGCTATTGTCACTGAAGAAATTCTCGTTCCAAAGTCCTCAGGGAGACACAGATATTCACACAGTTACTTTTTAGAATCAGCATGTGGATTTTGTTACTGCGTGTGGGCAAGAATCCCTGCTTAGTGAAGCAGATGGTGATGGAGTGAGCAACAGTGGAGGAAGAAGAATTTGGGAGTCTTGTATGGAGGAGTTAATACTTTATGTCCCTCCAAATTGGAGCGCTTGGCGGTCTCCCGGCGTACTCACACATACATGGCAGCAGATCAATCTCAGCTCCTTTCACCCACTCTCCGTCACTGTCATTAGCTATTGAAATCTGCAACTCGAGAATCTCCTGTTTGCATGTGTCACTGTACATTGAACTTGCTCACGAGTGCACGTACATGTCAACTTCAGAGCGAGGAAGAAGAAAGCGTAAAAGGAAGCGATGGCTGCTGCTCTGAAGGACTCACTTTGCGTCTCTCTAAACTGGAACACTTTACTCCAAAGCATTGGCTTATTCCTTATGCCACCCAACTGCCAATTCATGTTACTATGCCACTGGTTAAAAAGTGAGCACTTGTGGTTTTTATCTGCCTGTTGGCTCTTGCTGGGATATGACTGAGTGCTTCAGGATGCCTGCTGCTGGTTGTGGTGACTTGCAGGGTGTCTGAGCCTGATTGTCCTTCCTCCTTTCAATCAAGAAGACTTGATTTGAAGAGAAGATATAATACCTGCACCAGTCCTTCAAAACGGAACTCACTCTCATGACCAACTGCATTATTTGGGGTTTTACATCCTCTTTTGCTTCACCCTAATGGTGCTGAGTTTTTGTTCTTTTCATTCCTGCTCATTATTTTGTTTATGTCCGTTATTAAACACATACTAAGCTTCCTGCAGTACCATTGTCTGGCCTGATCTTGACATTTCCTACTTAGCTTTTCCAAGTCATTCTTGTCTTGCATTAATGTGGCCTGGTGTCCTGTAGGAAGGCACAAAGCAGCGTGTAGTGTGGGGGCTGAGGCCTGTCCAAACAACTGGTGCAAAGATTAACTACCTCTGAGATTTGTTCCTCAGGGCTGTAGGCGGAAATCTTGACATGAAGAATAAAGCACACAGGATGGCTGTGTGTGCTAAGAGCATTTAGAGTTTTTATAGTTTTACTTTGTGGCAGCTCTCAGAGGCATTTAACATCAGAGTAAAGTATATATTTTTGTTCAGCTATTGTAACCACTTTGCCTGGAACAAGTGAACACCAGTATTAAACATCTATATTTTGGGGCAGTGAACCAACAGTAGAGTTGAAAACCTATAGACTACTATAGTCCTCGAGGCAGCCTTTTGGGGTTTGTCTTTGCCTTTTCCTGTCAGACTGCTGTCAATTGATGCCACAAAAATTTGTTTAAAATATTTTAAAAATCCAGAACAAAAAAGTTTTTTATTATATATTACCTAAATGGTCAGAACAGGCAAGGAAAGGGTTGATATGTTGGTATTACAACCTATTTGCATCTGTGTATTTAACATTGTGTACTTTGCTTTCATGTTTACGTATGCTGACATAGAGTAAAATTCCATTGTTCTGCCATGTCCCTGTTATAGTGAACATGTATGAATTTTTCAGGAGCTTTTTGGGGAACTTTGGAAAAGCTTGTCCAGGATGGAATTTGAACTCCTCTCGGACTGGAGCCAATGTCCTTAACCAGTGCACTGTACATTCTGCTCAGGGATGTTATTATATCTGTAAAGGTGTGTAGTTTTTGCTGTATCTCAATGGACGTACATTACATGTACCCACAAATTCAAAAACTTACAAAAATCCAGTTTATGTCAAATAAATCATATATATAAATATAAATTTGTCATTCTCCTAATCTGGCAGCAGTCCCTTTGCTTTAGATTAGCACAAACAATGTAGCTGAATGGGAACAGATAGCATTTCGTGTGTAAAATTGAGAAAAATGACTCTATAATGATCCCTAATTTTTCCTGGTGACCTCAGTAATCCTATTGATTACAAATGACAATAATAAGTAATGAAGGAATTACAGGAGCCAATTTAGACTTGGGACTGCATTACGACAAAGCACCGCTGTAAACCGCCTCTGCAAGGCGCAAGGACATGACGCAGCTCCCGCAAATGGCATCTACTTTGGTAAACACAAATGCGTGAGCTGCACTGAGTTTTTACTACCATAGTTTGAATATGTTATGAGTCTAATGCGAGAAAATGGTTCTTGCTTGTGTAACACCGAGTTCGACAACACCTCCGACAACACCTTTGGAGAAAATTAATCAATATGGGTTTGCGAGGGTCATTTCACACCAGAAGACTACAAAGAAAAAATGCAACATTCTACCAGAAAGACAATACTGCATCTGAGGAATATGGCAGTCCCATCCATTTTTTGTTCAGATACTGAATGAAGTAGTTCATCAATGGCTGTAAGTAATGTTCTATTTACTTATGGATGTTTCTGGGCTATTATGAATTACTATAATTGTGACGTCTGGCTGACATTGTCACCTCCAGGTTTACTGTATAGTATTTACAACATTTCACCCTAAACACTGGAAATGGCGATTTTGTAGAGTTAATCACTTTTTCCATTTACTGTGGCATGACTTAATTTAGGGGCTTGGATACACTTAGCATATAATGGTTGTGTTGATTCGATAATAGTAGGTAACCACTGAGTGGACCTCATAACTTTGATCAAAAGAGACAGTCCATTAGTTACTGTTAGAAGTGCGTCATGTATTTCCGCCTTGTAGTGGCAGCTTACAGAGGCTCCTGTAATTCGTTCATGGTACTTGCATTTGATATCATTATTGAGGTCACTAGGAATAATTAAGATCATTATTGAGTAATTTTCATCACTTTTGCACATAAAATGCTGGGTGTTCCCATTCAATTACATTGCTTATGCTAAGCTAAAGGGAACAGCTGCCAGATTAGGAGAATGACTGGTCTGGAGGTTGATTATTAAGGACTTTATATAGAAAGAAGATCTTAAATTATATTCTGGATTTAACAGAGAGCCAATGAAGGGAAGCTAAATCAGGATTCATGGGATCTCTCTTTTTAATATTAATCAGAACTCTTGCTGCAGCATTTTGGATCAACTGATTTTAATTACATTTTGTGGACTTCCTGATAGTAAAGAGTTACAGTAGACCAGTCTTGAAGTAACAAAAGCCAAACTAGTTTTTCAGCATCACTCCTGCACAGGATGTTTCTAATTACCTCCGCCAAGAGGGTTAAGTTTTTGCCAGGGTTTTTTTGTTTATTTGCTTGTCTCCTAGCAACATAACTCCAAAAGTTATAGATGGATTTTGATGAAGTTTTCAGGAAATGTCCTTGACGGAGGTCTGCGCTCTCTGAGTGCTTTTCTACCTTTAGCAATTTTCCAGAGGTAAAAGATGGAAATCCTAGAAACCTGTTTAATATGTGATTTGAACGTAATGTCTTGGTCAAAAATAACACAGAGGTTCCTTACTTTATTCCCGGAAGCCAATTTGATGCTATCCAGATGTTTTGTCAGAATTTAAAAGCAGAAAGTTCAGAGTCATCCAGATTGTTATGTCTTCAAGACATGCCTGTAATCTACCTCTACCTAATTGTTTGGAATCTTCTGGATTAATGGATAAATATAGTTGCTTGTTATAACTGCATAACTGTGGAAATGTATCCCATGCTGTCAGATGATTTGCCCAATTAGAAGCATATATTTAGTAAAAGAATTGGCCCAAGCTTAGGATGCTGTGGTAATCCACAAGTAACTCTTGACTGTGAAGAAGATTTATCATTTACATGAGCAAACTGGAATCTGTTTTTCAAATGAGATTTAAACCAGCCCAGTGCTGTTCTTTTGATCCCTGCAACATGTATAAGCCTTTCTATGAGAAAATTGTGATCAATTGTGACAAAAGCAGCACTAAGATCTAACAAAACCAGAACAGACAAGTCCATTATCTGAGGCCATGAGAATATCATTAGTAGCTTTCACGTGTCTGTTTCAGTGCTATGATGACCTCTAAAACCTGACTGAAACTCTTCAAACAGATCATTACTGTTTAGATGCTCACATACTTGATTAGCAACTATTTTCATTTTAGATAATATAGGGAGATTAGATATAGGTCCATAATTGATTAAGTCATCTTGATCAAGAGAAGGTTTCTAAAGTAAAGGTTTAATCACAGCAACCTTATAATCCTGCGGTATGTAGCCATGTACTAAGGACAGATTCATCATATCTAAAATGGGGACAATAATCAAAGGGAACTCTTCTTTTAATAATTTGGTTGGGATTGAGTCCAGCATACAATGTGAAGGTTCAGATGAAGTTTTGATAATTCTGAAAGCTTGACTGAACAAAAACAGTCCAAACACAGATGAGGTTCTACAGGTCCTCTGATGCCACCTCAGTTGCTGAGGAAGAAGTAATCATGTTTGGGGGGATGCCAATGATTTTATTGTTCATAGAATTAATTTTATTTAGGAAGAATTCCATAAATACATTACTACTGAGTTAGGAGAATAGTTTGCTCAACACAGGTATGACTGAGTAAATTTGACAACTGTAGTAAAAAGAAAACTAGGATTATTCTTATTCTCCTCTATTAGTGATGAAATTATGCTGTTCTATCTTGTCAAAGGGTCTTTTTATACAGCAGTAGACTACTTTTCCAGGTAAAATAGGAATCCTCTTGGTGTGTAGAGCACCACTTTCTCTCAAATTTCCCAACATTTTGCTTTAAAGTACACAGCTCTGAATAAAACCAGTGTGCCAACCTCCTATGGTTAATTACCTTCATTTTTAGAGGGGCTACATTGTCTAATGCCAGACGCAATGATGAAGTAACGCAATAATCCAGACCATATATTTCTGAAGGGCTAGAGATTAAAATTCTTCCCTCTACTGTGTTACTCTAGCATACTGAGGAAATTAAGAATGGAACAGAGTCTTTAAAACTTGTTACAGCATTGTCTGATAAAGCTATACTATAATGAAATTTTCTTTCAGGCTTGTGGTACTCAGTTAAAACAAATTCAGAAGTTATCAAAAAATGACCAGACAGCACAGGGTTACTTGACAGTACTGTAATTTCTTCACACTCAACGCTGAATGCCAGTACAAGGTCCAACGTATGTTGACCAGAATGGGTGGGTCCCTGTACTTTTGGAGTAAAGCTAATTGAGTCTAAGATAGCATTAAAGGCTGCATTTAGGCTATCCCTTTCAGTGCCAGCATGAATGTTAAAATCCCCCACTATAATGACCTTATTTAATACTTCGATCCTGTTCATAACTTTTATGGAGGGGATTTCTAGGCGCAGCCAAGGTGTTGAGGGGATCCGTTTTGGTGGCCTCAGGATCGGGTCTCTGCTGTTTGCAGATGACGTCATCCTGTTGGCTTCATCGGAAGGTGATCTACAGCTTTCGCTGGAGCGGTTTGCAGCCGAGTGTCAAGCGTCTGGGATGAGAATCAGCACTTCCAAATCCGAGGCCATGGTCTTGAGCCGGAAAAGGGTGGGGTACCTTCTCCGGGTCGGGGATGAGGTCCTTCCCCAAGTCTATGAGTTTAAGTATCTGGGGGTCTTGTTCACGAATGAGGGAAAAATGGAGCGGGAGAGCGATAGACGGATTGGTAGGGCGTCTGCAGTGATGAGGGCGCTGTACGGGTCTGTCGTGGTGAAGAGAGAGCTGAGCCGAAAGGCAAAGCTCTCGATTTACCGGTCGATCTACGTTCCTACCCTCATCTATGGTCACGAACTCTGGGTGGTGACTGAAAGAACGAGATCATGGATACAAGCGGCTGAAATGAGTTTCCTCCGTAGAGTGTCTGGGCTCTCCCTTAAAGATAGGGTGAGAAGCTTGATCATCCGGAGGGGGCTCAGAGTAGAGCCGCTGCTCCTCCACATCGAGAGGAGTCAGTTGAGGGCAACTGGTCAGGATGCCTTCTGGACACCTCCCTGGTGAGGTGTTTCAGGCACGTCCCACCGGGAGGAGGCCCAGGGGAAGACCCAGGACACGCTGGAGGGACTATGTTTCTCGGCTGGCCTGGGAACGCCTTGGGATTCCTCCCGAGGAGCTGGAACAAGTGGCTGGGGAGAGGGAAGTCTGGATCTCTTTGCTCAAGCTGCTGCCCCCGCGACCCGACCCCGGATAAGCGACAGAAAATGGATGGATGGATGGATTTAATACTAAATCAGATTTTTTAAATCTGATAAAATTAAGAGTAAAGACTGTTGGATGATACAAAACCACATAAGTGGTTTTAGTGCTTTGCAATTTGGATATGGAAAACTAAGGGTTTGATGTTCAAAAAATTTGTAACTAATAATTTGTCTGGAATCAATTAATAAATCTGAATGAAAAATGGTTGCTACTCCTCCTCCTCACCCAGTACTTCGAGGAGTGTAAAAATGTAAATAGTTGGAAGGAGTTGACTCATTTATACAGACATAACTCTCTTGCTGCAGTCAGGTTTCTGTGAGACAAAAAAAATCCATTTAATTATTACAAATTAAGTAATTAGCTTACAAAGGGTTTTGAAGAGAGAGATCTTATGTTCAATAAACCACAATTGTTTTATTTTTCTGTTCAGTCAAAGTCATACTCATCTTTATGAGATTTTCATGATCTGTTCTTGTTAAATTAACCCTTAAAAAATTTGATTTCGGCCGTGGGCAAGACACTGTCTCAATGGCGTAATGGGTGGGTAACAGTACATAAGCTGCAGAAAGGTGGGTTAAACTACGACTCTGGTTCCTGGTCTGGACCCTGGGTTGGGTGTGTTTTAGAGGACTAATAAATCCAACCAGATTCCTAGAGAGAAGAGCTGTTCCATCCAAAATGGGATGCATGCTGTATCTCTGCATCAGACCAGGTTTTCCCCAAAATGTTTGCCAATTATCAATGTAGCCCAAATCATTTTCCGGACACCACCTAGATAACCAGCAGTTGAATGTAAGCATGCGGCTAAACATGTCATTTCCGGTCAGATTGGGCAGAGGACCAGAAAATATTTTAAAGTCCGACATTGTTTTGGCAAATTTACACACCCAAGCAACACTCATTTTAGTGACCTCCGACTGGCATAACCAGGTGGCAATAGGGTCAAATTGCACTGTTGCCAATGTTGCAATGATTCATGCATGCTCAAGCTGAAACAGTGCACAGTAGAGGGCTTCTTTTCTGACCCTAGTAAATCAGGTAGACAGAAACCTGAAATACAGGACACAACGGGAAAGGAGCAACATGACCAGCCCCCTTTGAATATATTTTTGTCTTTGTTGCAGTTTTGCAGTGTTGCTTTTGGAAATGTTTATAATATTGGTAATTGTTTCATCATGTGTGATGATGGATTATGTATAAATATGCAGTGCAGTCCCACACAAAGAGG
Source organism: Valencia hispanica (assembly GCA_963556495.2). Taxonomy (NCBI): domain Eukaryota; kingdom Metazoa; phylum Chordata; class Actinopteri; order Cyprinodontiformes; family Valenciidae; genus Valencia; species Valencia hispanica. The sequence goes on along the minus strand of OY747700.1, from coordinate 52,723,134 downwards.
CCTTCACTCAGCAATACCATTACAACCAAGCATCAATGGTGTACTTGTAATTGCAGGATCAAAATATCCTTTCTACATACATGATGACACATTAGAACTGTAAAAAGACCTGGCTGTTTAGTTACTAATGTTATGTGTTAGTTACTAATGTAATGTATGCAGTTCAAACAAGGCACCTTTGGTATTTTATCAGTAGTTGCTGTAAACCTTCACTTCAGCTATTTGCAAAAAGCAGAAAGGCAGGTTGTACAAAAAGAACTCTGAAAGCCAATTAGCCCCTGTTTTTATAGGTCCTCTCAAATGAGCAAATGGGATTCATCAATCATAACCTTAATCCAGTTAAACACTCTTCTTACAGGTATCCAGATGGAGCATTTTACCATTGATGATAATCCATTAATTCATGTATTTATCCCTCTTCCAAAGTCTTCATACCAACTTTATTTGAGATGGGATTATGTCATTGAAACTCATTTTTGTGCATGACTAAATACACTGAACTGAACACATACACAGTAGCTACAAAAGAAATGGATGTGATAAATGTTTGCTTTGGATAGTGGGCTGTAGTCACAATGGTGTACTCTAAACCACAATAAAGCACTTTATTACCTTGGTCCTTGAGATGAGTAAGTCAACCCATCGCATAAAGCTCTTTGGAAATATCTGAATGAGTGATAAATCTTTTTTAAAAGAGTTTAAAAAAAGATATATTTAGCCCTCATCTATCTGTTTATGTTTTAAATAAGATTCAGTATTTTTCCCCAAAAACCTATACATTTACAGTGTTGACAAGAAATCAGTTTCAAAGATTGAACTGCTGGATCATTGATCCTGTTGTGAGTTGACAGTATGTGTTCCAATGGAGAACAGAAAGTGGGATTAAAAGAAAATGGGTACATGTTCCAAACTTAAGATCATGCTTGAATTATGTTTGGCCTGAACTCAATGTAGATCTATCTCAGGTTACACAATTCTTCCTGTCCAAGATGAAGGGTGGTGTAGGTGGGTATCATGCTACCGATGCTTTCTATAACAAAGCATTTAAATGTTACATGCATCAAAGTTGCTGCTTCGCAACAGTAGAAAATAACCAGATACACCAGATGGTTTGTTACAAAGAGCCATCTGGCAATCTGGAATATACTGCACCCTGTTTAAAGAAGGGCACGATCGGATGAACCATCTGTCTATCGCAACCAAATTTAAACCTTTCTGTATTGTCCACAAACATCTTCCAGCATAACTTGCTGTTAAATAAGAATCTGTACTTATTCACTTGGTAAAAAGTATATTTGGCAAAAAAAGCCTGCAGATTTGAGCCTTGGTTTTCTTGGATCCTTAAGATATTTTATGACTGATGCTGTGATAAAATCTACATTAGGTATTTAAGAAGAACAGGATAGATGTCAAAGTATATGTGGAAAACGATTTGAAAATATTTATTATGGACTCCTTTTGTCACTATAAATCAGCATATTAACAGGAATATGTAGACTTTTGAAAAACACTGGACAGTCACTCTACCCTGTTGATGCAACAACTTTCGACATTAGCAGTCCAAGGCTGAGATCTGACGTTCAGCTGTTCCTTTTACGCCAGATAAAAAGACACTTCTAACCTTTATGAATAGGAGTGTGATGATCTATCCAGCTCACATAATGAAACAAAGTGATACATGATATTGGGTTCAGGAGAATGAGTCTAATTTCTCAATGTAAAGGTCTGGGAGCTGCTTCCCCTTGCTTTTCAGTTGAATTGTGGGTTTAGTGATACATCCAGCTCATGGTATACACAATATTGGGTTAGTGACAATGAGACAAGATATTAGTAAAGCTTTGGGGAAAAAAACATGGATCCACATTTAGTATTTTAGCTGGGTAAAGGTTAAAGATTATGTAATCTACACAAAATAGGTTTGTCAGGCTCTTAAATTAAACGTTTTTTGCTGGTTTGTTTAAAAGCGGTTGTAATGCCAGAAAGTATTGAAATTGCTCCCTTTTGTTCATTAATCTCAATCCGATTTTAAAATAATCTCCATGTATTGCATAATCATCCAGTTAAGGTTGATTAGCCTTTTATATATTAGTATTTTAGAATGTAAACCAAAGAGAGCAAAATAATCACATGTCCTTCAATATAGCACCTATAGTACAAATGAGTACTGTCAGCCAGCTGGCCTAGCAGTTTATAAGGAGACTTGAACAAAAAAGGTCAAAATAGGAACTTTAAATAGACTAAAGTTTCTTTCTTCAAATTAAGAGTATCAAACTTAGATACAACAAGTTGTCAGGCTTTTAGCACTTACCTTTATGGGTTTATAATAATGGCTTAGACTTACGTCACCAGACGAAGTCACAGCCTGACAGCACCTAATTACTGCCTCACAAAAACGACTTTAATTTGACATTTTGAGCTCTCGTGCTGCCCCTTAGCCCAAAATAACAGAACCTTTGTGAATTGAATAAGATAGGTCTACTGAAACAAGAACTCGTCATTGATTTACTGATGCCTAAAAACTTTTCACAATAATGCCAGATGTCTGATTGGCTCAAATTAACTACGGTAGTTGGCCGCACAAGAACAAAGAGGAATCAAAAGCAAAGCTGACTGGGTATTGTGAAGAGCCTTTGACATGATGTAACCATTCCGCTACTTTCCTTTGTCTGCTTTACAGGCACACCTGTGGATGCCTCTTCAATTGAAAAGTGTCTCTTGTTCATTCCTGATGAAGCCTTGGTGCTGATGGAGTGAGCTAAAAGAGAAAAAAAAACATTTATATATTCAGTTATAACATTATGGACTATTTTGTTTAAGTTAGATTATTAACATCTGTGATTTAAAATAAACTAAATGACCTAATTTATATGCAGCAACAACATTTAAAATATATGATAAAGCCTTAAAATTTCACAGTCATACCATATACCTTAGGGTTATATTCGAAAGGTTTGACCATAATATTGAAGATGGAGGCTGCCCACCCTAGTGTGAAGTAGCCCATTCAGCTTATGTTTTAGGGTGGACCACCTATGGTGAAGCAGCTTATGTGGACTTGATCATATAAATAACACTCAGACTAGCAGAAAGCCTTCAGGTAGAGCAAAAGAAAGAAAAATTCAGAGTTTGAGGATTCATCGTTGATTTCTGTTAAAGAAAAAATAAAGACCTTGTTGTACAGTTGATAAGCAGTCCTTCTGAATTAGAGGTTAGCAACCTTAGGGGTGAAGTCACAGTTTAAGCCTCTGCATTACACATGTCGGCACTGGAAGAGATGCAGCATAGCAAGTAAGGGGAACGAGTTTGCTTTTCTTGCACTTTAGCAATGTGCTCCTTTGCTCTTGCTGTGCCTCTTGAGGTTACAGAAGAGTAAGAAAGAGCTTTTCATTGTCAAACAACTCAACAAACCCAGTTTGTTTAACCTGGACCTTTGCACTGTCTAAATGAAGACCAAAATAAGAAAGGTTTCTTTTGCTTTGCTACAGTTCATAGTATTACTTTGACCATTTCTAATGATCCCCTGACTACACAATGACAGGAAAAGGCTGTGAACATAATTTTAAAAACGTACAAGCCTGCATTTCCTCGAGCACTAACTGATGGAGATGACAGCAGGGTCTGGGTTCTGTCAGCAACAAAATAGAGGAAGGTCAAAGTTCAGTCAGGAAGTTATAGAGTGATGCTGTCGCTGAGATGGAAGGACAAACACAGACTGAGAGGGAAGCAGATGAAAGGAGACAAGAGAGATTGATGGGGGGGGGGGGGGTCTTTGACAGAAACAGTTCCTTCAAAACATAAAAGGAAGACAATTCCAGGAACTTTAACTGCACATACACAAAGAAAAGTACTGCTTATAATGAGGGGTTACTATCGAAGGAAGTAGTCATGGTGCATATGAGCATATATACACTGGTTTACTTAGCACAAATTATGGTCCCTATGGCAATTAGTATCAGATAAAAGTTTTAATAAAGATGTTGAAAGCAGCATCTTGAGAGACATGGAATGGAGAGGAACTTTGGGAGACAGCACCACTGGAAGATGAAGATATGTGTGAGAACAGGTGGATTCAAACAGAAATTTAAATGAGTGTATTGTAACTGAATCTGGGTCAGAACTCTTACTGGGCACTGGAGATGATCAGAGGAGGGTAGGTGGATCTTGAGAGTGGGTGACTGGCAGACTGTGCAATGGGTGGTGGCAGAGGGATGCCAGGCTTCGAGGGTGGACAGACAGGTGAGTGGCGGAGAGTCCGGGCAGCTTATTACTCGGAGGGCAGTCGAAGGAGCAGCGCGGAGCCGCGGAGGAGTGCCCCAGGTAAGCAGACGCTGATCAGAGGAAAGTTTAGCAACGAGGACAGCTCGGGGGGACCAGTAGCTGGAAACGTTGGAGTGACTGTGAGCTACAGGGACGGCTCAGAAGGACCAGGAACTGGAAATGTGGGACGAACTGCGAGGAGAAAACACAGATAAAGTAAGTTACTGTTCTACAGAACGGAGAGCACTAGAGATAGCCTGATTACCCCTTTATAGAGTACAACCATCTGGCGTTTGCTTTTGGTGACTTCTCCACTTTTAAACTGCCTCCTTGATTGCTCCTGATGAGCTGCAGCTGATGTAGCACCTGCCGTCACACCCTGCAGGAAAAAGGTGAGGAAACACACAAATCTGCGCACACACACTCACCGGACTGGATTCATTTGAGAAAATAACGAAATATTACAGTATGACAGTGAAATCTTGTTTTAGCTTAAAAAAACTAAAACTTTAAAACATGCCCCTCTCATATTACATAGTAGCTGAATGAATACAATAACAAAATATTCATAGTTGATAGTTATTTTTTTTCTTTAAAGGATTTTGTAAGCGAAATTACAGTGAAACACTTTTATCTCAATCTTACAGTCTTACTTCCTAAACTGAAATATACATTTGCTTTATAGTAGTTTGTGGAAGTGTATGTTGAAAGTCTTTTTCCTTCTATGATCATAGATCTTAATAGATAAAGTTTTAACAAATTAATGAACAATAGTTTCATTCTTTCTTAGGTTTTTGCATACTTTTTATTTTATGTACTTTATTTTCAATTAAGTTAAATTTTTGGTTATTAAAATTTTGATAATTTATGAGTAAATATCTTGAGTTTAACGATTTTAGCCATCTTTATCATATTTAATGCAATGGTGGTATCTGTAAACAAAAGACGTTCTAGTTTCTGTGCTTAAGTTTAGTTCACAAATGTGATTAACATATATTTTGAAAACTTTAGAGCCCATCATTGGACTTTGTAGAACTCCACATTTGAGGTCTTTGAGGCTGATTTGATGTCATATCGGAGCTCAAAGGCATTAAAGCAACTCACCCCCAAAGCAACTTTTTTTGCAGATAAACTGTATAAATGAGTGTCAAATTGTGCTGTCTATATGCGGCGCCCTCTTAAGGTTAAAATTCTATATTGCACTGGAATTTGAATTGGGCATCGCTATTAACTCTGCAGTGAGGGCTGACTGGTTGACGTCAGCCACCATGCCGCTGTGGGGTATAAAATAAACCCCCACCTCTGCCACAGAACCTCCCTGCCTTTCCTCTGGTTAAGGAGGTGGAGAGAGATCCTCCACCTCAGAAGATTGCTCTGAGGCAAAGGAGCTCGGGTCGGTATTGCTCTCTATCTTTCTCGCTGTCTGTGTCTTTGCCACTACTGTGCCAGTTTTATTTTTCTTGGAAATAAAAATGACAAATATTACATTTTTGTCATATCAGCAATAAAAAAAGCATAATTGACTAAAGGAAATTCTGGCAAAACACAAACAAAATGGTTTAACAGGATATGTATCTATTTCTTATTCAATAAAGTGAACTGAAACACATTTAACTACACTCATTCAAGTAATCATGTGTCCTTTCTGGAGTAATTTTATTGACAAAGAGATTAAAACTAATTATGCAGACAAAGATCAAAGCTTTTTAAACATGCTTGGGGAAAATCTTCCACTATGTTCAGTTACTAGGTTATTTCTCAGAGTATGCCTTGGTATAAAAAGCTGCATCACTGAAGTGGGAATATCACAATTTTGCTTTTTCATCTGATCAAACCCCAACCCCACACCTCCAGCTCTTGCCCACACAAATCCACAAATTAGGTTACAGTATCAATGGTAAACCTTTTGAGCTCCACCTAAAGCAACGCTCGATTGTAAAGTAAACCAGATTTCAAATCAGTCTATGTGAGGAAAACTCACACCGTTTATCAGCTACTAGTAAAAAATATTAATGCAACCTGTCTATGTAAGAACCTGGTTCAATGAGAGGTGCTTCTGTCGTGACCTGAGGTTGGTTAATTTCTGCTTGTCTTATCTGGTTCTCCTCTCTTGTCTTTATTTTTCCTTTAATAATCTCCTCAAGGGCAGAGCTGCTCCTTCTGCACAAACAGCTTTCGCATGCTGCCAGATTGTTGTCCATGGTTGCTGATCACTTACCTGGAGCTCACTTCATGGTTTCAGTTTAATTTTTTTATTGGCCAGCTCTTCCATTGTATAACTTATCTGGAATGCCATCAGCCTATCACTAACCTCCACCTACATGCGTCTGTCAAACCCACTAGATATCAGCAGTGCTCCCTGACACTGTAACAATCAACCAGGTTACACTAAGGTTTCTCTAAAATCAACCACAACTAACCTCCTCCAGAAAATTCACTCCATCCATCCATGCATCCACCTGTTTATCCTAGAACAACAATGTAGAGAGAATGTCTGAATTCCACGAATTAAACCAGAACGGCCTTGAAAAAAATCATTATCCAATTAAGCTCCTCCTCCTGCTGTCTTGATATCCTACCCACAGCTTTTCTAAAGAAAGGGTCTGATCTTGTTCAAATAGTGAACTCATCCCTCCTGTCAGGTGTCTTCCCTCAGGCTTTAAAAACAGCAGTTATTAAACCACTGCTAAAGAAGAACAATCTGGACAACACGTTAATGCAGAACTACAGGCCAATCTCTAATCTTCCATTCATCAGTAAGATTATTGAAAAAAGCTGTTTTTCAGCAGTTAAATAGCTTCCTAACAATGACAAACCGTTTTGATGTTTTTCAGTCTGGTTTTCGGGCTCACCACAGCACCGAGACTGCCCTCGTCAAAGTATTCAATGACATCCGCAAATATACAGACTGTGGTAGAACCACAGTGCTGGTTCTGTTGGACCTCAGTGCAGCATTTGTCACTGTTGATCATGATATTTTATTGGAACGACTGAAGAGCTGGGTCGGACTCTCTGGTACACTACTTGGCTGGTTCGAGTCTTACCTAAAGAACAGGGACTTCTATGTTTCAATAGGAAACTTTTCATCAGAACGAACATAAATCACATGTGGGGTGCCCCAGGGCTCTATCCTGGGGCCCCTCTTATTTAATATTTACATGCTCCCACTTGGCAAGATTATAGCAACCAATAACATTAGCTACCATAACTACGCGGATGATACTCAGCTCTACATTACAATGTCACCAGGTGACTCTGAACCCATTCAAACCCTAAATCAATGCATTGACTAAATAAATGGATGGATGTGCCATAACTTTCTCCAGCTGAATAGAAACAAAACTGAAGTATTTATTTTTGGACCCAAGGAGGAACGATCAAGAATCAGCACACAGCTTCAGTTAATACAGCTAGATACTACTGATCAGGGTCAAAACCTAGGTCTAGTAATGGACTCAGACCTGAACCTCCAGGGTCACATAAACGCAAAAATAAGGTCAGCCTTCTGTCACCTGAAGAACATTTCTAGGATTAAACGACTGATGTCTCAACAAGACCTAGAAAACTCATCAATGCGTTTATCTTTAGTCGGATTGATTACTGCAACAGCATCTTCACAGGTCTGCCTAAAAAGTCAATCAGACAGCTGCAGCTGATCCAGAACGCTGCCGCTCGCGTCCTCACTAGAACCAGGAAAGTAGAGCACATCACCCCAGTTCTAAAGTCCTTACACTGGCTCCCTGTAGCTCAGAGAATAGACTTCAAAATACTCCTACTAGTTTATAAATCATTACATGGCTTAGCACCAAAATATGTTGAAGAATTGTTGTCACAGTACCAACCAATAAGACCACTCAGGTCCTCCAACTCTAGCCTAGTAAACATCCCTAGACTCAGAACTAAACATGGAGAAGCAGCTTTTAGTTTCTATGCTCCACTTATCTGGAACAAACTTCCTGACGAGTGTGGAGCTGCTGAAACTCTGAACTGCTTTAAATCGAGACTAAAAACCCATCTGTTTAGAATTGCCTTTGAGTAAATGCTTGATGTCATATGTATGAAATGTGTTCATGCTCTCTTGCTTTTTTGATTTGTGTATCATGTGTAATGTGTGTTTCTTTTACTTTTAATTTCCAATGTTATATTCCATGTGGGGGGTTTTTTCTCGTTTTTTTTAAATCACCAAATCATGTAAAGCACCTTGAATTACCCTGCTGTTGAAAGTGCTATACAAATAAAATTGCGAAAGGTCTGGTGCCTATCTTTGGGTGAGAGGCAGGGTGTATCCTGGACAGGTTGCCAGTTAACCAAATAGGACAACACAAGACACAAGAGTATTCATTTGACCAGTCATGTTTTCGGACAGTGGGAGGAAGTACCAGAGAGTACCCACACATGCACAGGAAGAACATGCAAACGTGATGGAGAAAGACACTAGGTCAGGTTTCAAACTCAGGACCTTCTTCCAGGACTGTTTTATTGTATCCTTGTTTGGCATAGGCATATGCCTATGTTCTGGCATAATGATAGCACTATGCATTTTTTAAACAACAGTAGCTACACAAAGAATCCACACTTTAGATACAACTTTATTTCATCCATTACAGCTGCTTGACAACCAAAAAGCCTATTGAAAAGCAGATGTAGCTGGTCTGTGTGACGGACACGAAGCTAAAGCAAAGCTGAATTCTCAAACACCTTGCTCCACGTGTTCATACTGAGGAGACAACTGTAAATATACAATTTGTATTTGTGATTTTTTTTTCAGATGTAACTTTTGAAACTGTATTCTCACAGGGTAAATATACACTTCTGTTCTACGTGTGATTTGGTTCATTCAATAGATAAAAAATGTGTAGTAATGCACAACTATTGACTAATATGCATACATTTTAACCTGTGAATATGCTTTTATTTTGACAGTGTCCTTACCCCATATGAATGAACTAACAACCAACAGATAATGCTCACACACTTTATTATCTTCCGTGCTTAGAATATTTAATTAAAGCCCAGCAGTGTATATGTCTAAAATTATTTTTATTTTTTTTACATTCACTTGCAAAAAATGTGCAAGCTGACATCAAAGCATTACCAGTGTTTTTGCTTCTGGTAATCTTACCTGATGAGCCTTTGAACAAGATTAACACCATAATCTGAACTGCTCCTCAGGCTGTGCACCTGCCTTCTGCCCTCGATGTGTTTGGAGGGCGCGGATTTAGGGTTATAAATGTTCACAATTTATGGATTGGTTAAATGCAGGGGTCAAATTTCGTATTTGTTAAAAAAGCATGCTTTTTGAATTACGGTTTTCTTTTTAACATGTCACTTCATAAAAGACAATGGCAATAATGGCACATTAGGCCATATTTTTTCTTTTTTGTTGTGTTTGAAATTTATTCAAGTCAAAAATCTTATTATTAAAGACAGGCACACTTAGGGGGGTGTTTTAGCTATAAGGGAGAATTTTAAAAAACAACTTTCTGTACTTGTCAGTCACTTATAGCCAACAGCTACAAAAAACTGGGTTCACAAGAATGAGCTGAGATCAAAACAGAATTTTCTTTCTTTTTCCTATGTTTTAACATGGCATTTCAGACATACCACATGGAGAAGCTGGTTGCTTACGTGTGTCATGGCAGCTTTGCTCGACAAAATGGATATCTGAAGATGGTATACTAATAGTTTGATTGACATTATTTTTTCAGAGCTGTATTGGGCTTTGGAATATTTGTATGGGTGTGTGAGTGTGATTGTGTGTGTAAGTAGAGCATGTTTATTTGTGTGTATTAGCTTTTTACCTAGAATTGTGAAGATGTTGATGGGAAGTGTAGCAACCTTGCAGCAGTCAAATCCCTTATTTTACTATTTTCCATGTAGACAAAAGCATCTCTTGCAGAGCAAATAGCGATATCTGTATTACACAGTCAATGCAGATAAAAACATGTGGGAATATAAACGTTATTTTAAATGGTATTATATATGGAATGCTGCACCTTAATTTTTCAAGAATGGGACGACGATTACCTTAATTGGTGTGTAACGCTGGTTCATCAACTCTACTACAAAGGACAGAGGTAAAAATACTATTTAATTTAATATTAGCCTGGCATTTCATATGCTTTTAATCTCAGAGAGCATATTAATTCTGTGCTTGACTATTTTTAAATGTGTTTTCTGCTACAAATTTAGAATGCAGTTAGGGTTGAAAACACTGGGATTTCTCTTATTGATGAATTATTGGATTTCGTCTCTGTTGATAACCGGTGGAAACAAAATCCACTGAATGCTGGGATAATCCTGCTTCACTTTTGGAGTCTGGGCTAAAGCAATAAATGAAGCTTTTTTTACTTAAAGGTGCAGCAACTAACAAGTACCGTAATTGCTGGACAATTGTGCGCATCTAAATTTAAGCTGTACCAAATTGGAAAAGAAAATAAATGTTGTACATACATAGGCCTTCCTTGGATATAAGCCACATGTTTTCAAGTTGTAACATGAGATATTTACACAGAAAGGTGGGCTTTTTTTGTTGTTTTTTTTAATTATCTCCAACAGGAGGTAATGTTTTCGTGCCTGTCTGTCTGTTTATTTGTCTGTCTGTTAGCAACCTAACTCAAAATGTTATCGATGGATTTCGATTACATTTTCATGAAATGTCCGCAATGGGACCAGGAACAACTGATACAATTTGGGGGTTGATTCTACATTACATTACATTAGGGGTGGCCTTGCCATAGGGAGGTTCGGGAGTTTTTCCAAATGGCCGGTATGTTCTATGGCCGGTGGCTGGAACATTTTTTTGTTTGTTTGTTTTTGAACTCCAAAAGCAGCCGCGGCTGTGCCACTGTTGTGATCCTGCTGTGTGTCTGTGTGAGTGAAGCATCTTTCTTTAGAGAAGATCTTTGTGAGCGGTACTGCCGCTGCGCACCTTCGCTTCTCTACCATCCATCAGCCTGGCAGCAAATAGTGAACTCATGTTGTAAATCTTTCATTAGTGTTTGGACTTGCTGTTTGATTCTACATGTGGATTAAAAGATTTCCAGGCAAGGCAATAATTTTTTGAAAGTGATTAATTTTTTACCTGAACACTCTCTAACATGTTGCATATAACATTAGAATGAATTATTTACAATTCATTTCCAACTCCTGTTATTTATTTGAGCCGGAGATTGCTGTACAAAACTATAATACTGTCCACAGTACCTTGGCTAAGATGCTTTCTCCATTCTTGAATCTCCAAATCAGCTGCAGAAAAGTCTCCCTGTCTCTCTGGCTGCAGTCGAGTTCGAAATATTCTGGCATGTTTTTATGTTGCGACCAGAGGTGGGTAGAGTACCCAAAATTGTATTCAAGTAAGAGTAGCACTAAAGTAAAAGTATAACGTAGCCATCCAAGAATTTACTTGTGAGTAAAAATGCATAAAAAGGCTACTGAAGTACTGAGTAACTGATCAGAACACCAGATCAGCTCTATTGACACTGATTAATTAAAATGATTTCATCAGACAGACAAAAATATAAAGTTATCTGCAAATTCTGGTATTTTAAAGAGTACAAAGAAAGAATTGAAACATAAATATAATTAGAAAATAAATTTAAATCAGAAAAAAAACTTTTCAAATCAAATTTTCCAACATTAAATTTATTAAATTAATACTTACAATAGGTAATGTATCCATGTTAGAACAAGGATCCAGTGACAGTATAAAATGTTTATCAAATATTTAATTTATCTCCAGGTGGCTCATCAGCTAGAAAATAACATTAGAACAACAAACTAAAGGCCTCACTTTAGCATAAAGTGTAGGTTTGTTTCCTTATCTGACGCATTTTTGGTTAAAACATGTTTGTTTTGATTCAGTAAAATTACTTGGAGTAGGTAGAGGATCCAGAAATTTTACTCAAGAAAGAGTAGCGATACTTCAGAGTAATTTTACTCAAGTAAAAATAAAAAAAATGTGGTGCAGTAAAACTACTCCTAAAAGTATTTTTCTTCCAAAAAAAACACTCGGGTAAATGTAACTAGATACCCACCTCTGGTTGTTACGACATAAAGCATATTATTACCCAATTCTTACCTTAAATGTAATATTATTAGTAGTATAACAACAACATTATTATGTTGTTATACTATCAATAGAAGTATTCTTGTTAAATTATTGTTCCACTTGCATCTCCAAACCAAGCTCCTGGGTTGAATTTCAACACCAGCCCCCCCACCCTGCATATCAGCCAGCCGAACATCGGCGCTAACCTCCACTTCTCTCATGTGTCAGAGAGCTCACAAGCGGCTCACAAGCGGCTCACAAGCGGCTCACCTCGCGCGGGGGCCACAAATCTCCGCTTTCTGCTGGAAGAGCTCAGCGACAGCACGAACACAGCCGTGCATCTTATTTAGAGACATTTAATTAGAAGAGTACCGAAAGTAAGAATTAGATAACAATATGGGGATGGGGGGAATGAGTGGCCCTGGAGGAGGTCTGCACTCTGAGTGCTTTTCTAGTTTAAGACTTTAAGGCTTTTTTTTTTCAAACTCTGCACTATTAGAAATTACCAGCATTTCACAATAATAAACTGTATTATTTTACAGTAAATTGTTGTAATTAAGTTTCCCGGTAATATCACAATGAATACCTGTAAAAACTACAGCGTCCTTGGATTTTACAGTAATTTACTGTTATTTTACAGTAAAATCCTGCAATCTAAAACCTGCTGTTATATCACAACATGGTCTGTAATATCACAGCAACACAGTTAAAAAACGCAAGACTTTCACAGCATTAAACAGTATTATTACAGTAAAATACTGTATTGAAATATGCCCTGGGAAGTCACATGACATAACCAACTACTGTTTTGTACTGAAGGCGCCATTTCCCTCTTCTCTTCTGGGCTGAATGGAGAAGGTGAGTAGCGTGCATTTTTGCAGCACTTACATCCATGTTATTTTAATATGATAGTAACATTTACTTTCAAATGAACGTTTATCGCATGACACAGTTCATATTTTGTTAGCAAGTGCCGGAAATTGTTGGAAGTTCTCTTACAGCATTTGCTAATAGTAGTAATGATAGTAATGACGTGAGTTTCGCTATAATTTATTCATGTCACTATTGCCGTTTAGACAAATCTAGGCTTTTTAAAGTTTATAAAACAAATCATGGGACAAACATTACTATTTATGTGAGAAAATTTTTGTGATTAGTCGATGTTTTCATAGATTAGCTGGGCTAACCGTAAGCTGTTTAACTTCAATACCTTTGTGATTCTGCAACTGGAAGGGAAGGGGGGGGTCTCTGTGCCAACGGTTCCGCCCACAACGCAGAGGCGAATTGCTAATGAGCTACTGCAGCTCTGCTGAAGCGAAGTCCCAGAAAACGGCACAGCATTTGGGATTTTGGCTAAAAACAGCATAATCATAATTTAAAGACCACTGAGAATGTTTAAAAAATAGCTCAAAATATGATCGGAGTGGGACTTTAATATCACTCGTGGCAGTATTTTTGTTATTGACTTTAAACTACTGCGTTTAATCAGCTCTGCTGGTTAGATGTGGACTGGTCAAACTTTGAATGGGTCATTCATTCATTCATTACGCTGGTAAGATGTTCTCTAATACTACAGTTTGTAAGCTGTGAAACATTAACTTTACAAACAAAAAAGAAAACAGAGATTATTTTTATTTCACTAAACATTGTTCAGTGATGTATGCATCATCACACCCCTTACACTGGCATTTATATTTCACTTATGTGCAGCAAAGGCACATTCAGCCAACATTAAACCCACATATGTGAATCCGAAAAAGCCCAGCCAAGGAAGGCAAATAAGATATCAGCTGCTCTCAGCACCACTGAGGTGTGGTATTTCCTGCCCTGCTGACAAATGTCCACGACACACTCACACATGCCCCCCACCCCACCCCACCCTGACTCGCCTCAACAAATAGGCAGAGCAATGTATACAGTAGTGTCGGACATTGGGGCTTGTTATCTTGACTCTTTAGGAAAAAAGGTGAAGTGTTCGCTTTCTAAAACAGACTGGTAGCTACAGAGATTTAAAGTAGGAGAAACAGGTTTTATTCTTGTAAGTTTGGTCAATTCTGTAGGTTTTGGTGCAATTTACTTCCAGCACACCGGTTTTCAGTTCTGTTGATCCAACTCTATTCCCATTCCAGGTCATTATTTATCTCATTCCCTCTGTATACACAGTACCTCGGTTTCTTTCTCTCTTGTCAAATTGTCATTGTTAAGCTGATCCTCGACTGTTATTTCTGTTCTTGGTGTCTATATAAATTTTTTTTCTTCTTGATTTTAACCAGATGGTTTTAACTTTATGGTTACTTCTCAACTGATGACAAGACAATACCTGCTTGCTTTGAGTCTACATTCAGTTTTTTTTTCCACTTGTTCAAAATCGGTTTGGCTTCATTTATGTTTTCTTTCTTTGCATTAAAAGACCTATCTAAACAGATTAGCTAAAAATAATTTCAAATCATTCTTGTGAGGGAAACATTCATCAGAAAAGTAAACAAAAGAAAAAGTTTTATTATGCTTTACCGAAAGCCCCAAAATCCAGTCCTGATATGGACAGAACTGGATTGCCAACAATTAGAAGAAGCAACGAGATATAAAAAGCTGTTTAAAAGGAAACTTCATTTTGTTGTGACAGTTCATTATGGGAGTGAGAGAGAGGGAGACAGTGAACAGAAAACAGGAAGGCTGAATGGAGTACAGCAAAGGTCTTGTTAGCAGCCTCTTGGAAATCTCAGATTTAAGGTAAAGAACCATATTCTCTAGGGCCGGGCTATTCAACTTCAATTGCAGGTGGGCCAAATATAAAAATTACAGAAGACTCGGGGGCCAAAGTCAATCATTTTATTTAAAAAGCAATTTTAAGAAACACTTCTAACCATAAGGTCGAAGAACAAATCCTTCCATTTGAACCACTTTGCTGTCACATTAATGGCAACATTGCACAAATACCCAACAGTTTTTAAGGTGGGCAACACAAATAAATAACTGTAGGTCCATTCGCCCTGAAATTGGCAATTTTGACCGTCTATTTTGCGTCTTTATAGTTTGGAAAGAGACATTATTAAGCTTATCATCAGCTTTTCTTATCCAAGGTTTTCCGCTGTGTTCTTAAGTCAGAAAAGCAGTTTTACCGCTATTGCACACAGGTGAAACCACTTGTTCAGCCAATCAGCGTTTTATGTGCATGCAGAGTTACCCACTCCCTTCTGCAGTGCCATAGTTACCTATAGATCGTTTATAAATCAGCGGACTACTACTCCAGGCTTTTGAAGTTCAGTCTCAAACCAATTCTGATATAGGTTTGATACTTACACATTGTATTCATACAAGTCAATTGAGTTTCTGGCAGCTTTTAGCGGGCCACAAAAAAATTCAAAAGGGCCGTATCTGGCCCGGGGGCCGCTAGTTGAATAGAGCAGACTTCTCCTTTAGTAATGCTAGGAGTCCGAACCATTGTTGGGGTAGTTACTCAAACAAAGTAATACATTACATATTACTCATTACTTCTCAAAAAAAGTAATCCCTTACATTACTTAGTTACTTTTTTGGGAAAGTAACTTGGTTACATTACTAGTTACAATACTCATTGCATTGTTCTAAAACATCATACCTGAAATGAATGCCGAGGTGACTAGAAGACTAAAAGGTGACTAAAAGAATATTATGACAGAGAAAGAATTAGAAAAAATATATACTTGTAGAAACTACAAATACAACCCACAAATATATTTTAGACACATCTATGTACACATATCCACACAAATATCCACACATATACACATATACACACACGCACAAAAAGATGTGAACAAAAGAGTTTAAAAAAATTTATATATACAAACATATAAGAACACAATTAGAAAGAAAAAATCTATATAAAATGGCTGACAGAGAAAAAAAGCAAAGTGCTCCAGCTCCAGCTAGTTGGGACATACCTCTCTTCCTCCAGTAAAATCAGGTTTTCCTCTTCTGATGACGAGTCCGCAACACAAACCTCTGATGAACTATCATTCCAAATAATCGCCAGTTCTTTGTCAGTTCTTGTCTCTTCTCTTGAAGCGCCATTTTTCAAATCCAAACAAAAAAATCGAAACGGAATCGTCATCTTCTCACCTGATGACTGCGTCAGCGCTCGCCCCCGAGCTAAACAAAAAATCTGTTTACGCAGACCTGTAACTCCAGTTTCTATTGGCCTATTTGGATGATTGACATATGGTTAGAATCGTAAGATCCTATAGAATCACGCTGACATCAGAACTTTGAAGCAGATTGGACAAAGCAAATGTTTACATACGAAAAGTTCACAGTGAGCATGACAGACAAGGTTGAGCCCCTTTCAAGCAAATGTAAGAAATAATGCAAAGGATTAAGTTTTTTTCACTTTTTCTTTTCTAAATGCACACTGGGTATTTGAGTTATTCTGGAAATACAGGCATATCACGGTGAATTATTCTTTTCAGCAAGGAAAAAAACAAAGGTAAGAAAGAATTTATGCTCTTGTTTTTCAAATGCTGTACATATTTTTGGGCTTATTTTGCTGCTCATTTGCTGAAATTGGCACGTAGCGTGGTGAAACGTGTAGCTTTAGAATCTGTGAGATGCTGGCTTTCAGGGAAGTCAAAGTTTGCTCGGTTTTGTTCGGCAGGGTGACCGACAGGTTCGGTTGAATGTGTTGATGTAAAAATCGCAAAATAGCAGAACTGCTCTTTTAATTGCTTGTCATTTTTTCTGGTTTTGGAGGTCACAAAAATATTCATGTGAGTCTTTAGCTGAGATTCTGAGGTTTATAATGAAAGGACATGCTTAGCAATCAGTGACCACAGGTCAACTAAATTCGGATATTCTCTCCGCCCTTCCCCCACAGTGACCCCTCGCTGGGGCTGTGGGGTGGAACAGGTTATGTAACAACATCATATTTTCAAAAGTAATTGTAATGTTATTACATTGTTTGCCGCAGTAACGCGTTACACTACTACGTAACAAAAATAGTAATGTCATTACAGTAACTAGTTACTTTGTAACGCGTTACACCAAACACTGGTCCTAACTGTTAATGTAGGATAAGACAGTTTAGGGTCATGGCCAAAAACACTTCGCTTTTCTGTGTCTTTGTACTATGCGAAAGAAGCTTGGTCAGCAGAGACAAGCCAACGGCTAGTATAAAGAAAATTGATTTCTGCCAAGTCAATATAACTCCACTCCCAAAACTTTCATAGAGCTTTAGGAGAACATTCTGTTACATGGCTGTATCTTTAGCGTCAGATGGGTATTTACACAAAAGACATTTAATATTGAAATAGAAAATACAAATAAAATGTACCATTGCAAACATGCCCAGGCAAACTACCTGATACAAAAGTAATCTGTTGCATGAAAAGCAAACATTATATCATTTTTTGGTGGGATGTTTTGCTTCCTGGTCATGCTTAACACGTCCTGTATTCCAATGTTTTTCATACATTACATTATTACTTATACACTTAAATACTTACAAGGCACAAAAGGAACAGCAGCAGACCACATCTCTTTCAAAGTAAGAGAGTTCAAGTTGAACTACTCATACTCACCCATGGGACCCCTCTTAAAAAGTCTGAATTATGCTATAAGATCAAACATGCAGTAAAAGCAGTGAGACTTTGGCCAAACTATTTTATTCACAACTATTTCAGAAAAACTGAAGACATAGTGGCTCAGTAGAACCCGGATAAAGTAGAATTTATATATTAAGCATCAATACTGATCATCAGTTTGCATCAAATACAAACAACTTTACAAAATGCAGTAATATCATGTTTAGAACACATAACACAATTAATGCTGTCTGTTTTAAAGTGCAAAATTAGACTTTTCAATAGGTTTACCAGGAAATTTGTGGTATTCAGCCATACATTCAGGTTTACAGTGTGGATGTACCGATACTGCCTATTATTATTTCCAGATTTGATGTCATAAGGCCTTCCTTTTACTGTGCAAAGCTGCATTTTAGGCGGTTCTTGCAGCTTTTCCTGAGGATTTCCCACCACTGCGTTAGGCTTTCTGCCATCAGAGGGGTCATTTACAGTTTAGGCACTTCCATTTTTCGGCAGCCCATAACGACAATAAGCATAGAGGTTATTATGCAATTTCTACTTAATGATGCCAAACAAATTACTGCCAAACCCAAACCGAGATTACCTCTGATGTTAGCGGCGGGAAAATATATTAAACATTTAATTCAAATTGACTAAATAAACGTACATGATAGATTAAAACAAAGTACAAAGTCTTTATATGGTTTGTTTGAAACAAGACACACCAAGATAAGCAAACACGAGCTAACTACTCCCTTCAAAGCCAGATCATTTCTATGATTTAGTGCTTTTCAGTAGAGACATGAAGTCTTGATCAACAAGCATCTCAGATGACCTCCAAAAGGCTGCTCATCAAATGTCACATCTCATGTCAGGCATAAGTAAATATAGAGTGAATCAATAGGCATCATTAACAGTAACCTTATCTAGTGAGACTGGACATTCAGACTGTAAATCTCCTTCATGTGACACACGGAGACGTGAACCAAAACACAGGCTCATCTCTTAGCAGCTGCCGGACGATAACGATGGGGGATGCATCCGTGTAAAGGTTGTTCACTGCCAGCCTCTTATTACTTCTATTAAATAGAACATGAAACCAGGTGATTACCTGCCATGCTGCAGCAATAAACTGAGCTCCAGTGTATCACAAAATTATTCGCCTTTAATGGAGGGCAACAGAAATGCAAATGGAGGGCAGCTGCGCTAATTGTGCCTGTCACGGAAGAAGCTAGTACCTCTAAAATGTCCAACTTTTGACCTGACAGACGTTGGTGTAATGGAATTTAAAGCTTTCCTGAGGTTGTTAGGTTGGGGTTGGATGTGTCAACCTTTTGCTAATTCCTTTAACAGAAATCATTTGTTCAAAATAAAATGGAAGGTTTACTCTGCAAGGCCTAACTGGCTATTTCTTTTCTGTTTTTCCTTTTATGTCCCACCTAAATGTTTCAGATCTTCAAACAAATTTCATAAGAAGACTAAAAGAACCTGAGTAAACACAAAATGCATTTTAGAGACTATGATTTCATTTATTAATGGATTTTACACCTGTGTTTAACCCATGTGCTTTGGAGCTTAAGGTCACAAACTGATGACCTGACATTCTATTTCTACATTTTCTCTTAGCGAATGAATGGCTTCCTTTTTTTTTTGTTGAGAAAAAAAACTTTAGTAGCTTCCTTAATTACAGCAAGTTGTCCAGATCCTGAATCAGCAAGACAGTCCCGTGCCATCACACCAACATTTGTGACTGTCGGCCAGAAATTTCTGAAATGCTGTGTTAGATTAGACAAGATGAAACGGGATGCTCCACTTTTATCTCATCAGTTCATAGAATATTTTTCCACCAAGTTTTGGGGATCATCAAGAAGGTTTATTGGCAAACGTGAGAAGGTCTCAGCTGTACCTTCTGGGCAGCAGTGGTTTTTACCTAGGAAGTCTGCCATTGATGTCATTGTTGCCCAGTCTCTTTTACTTATTGTTGAATTACAAACTCTGGCCAATGGCTTTTGTTTGCTTGCTTTAAATGCCTTAAGATTACAGTTTTCATTCTTTCTAAACTTTCTCCAGATCAAAGGAAGATTTGAAGTTACTGACTAAATGTTTAGAATATTATATTTACAGTAGTATTAGCTCTCTGTCACAGTTCCAAGGCAGAGTTTCACTCAATTATAAAACAATCAGTAGCTTATCAAAAAAAACACTCTCAAATCCCTTTATTAAGGATTTTTTTTGCGGTTACACTGATTTCTCTCTCTGTTGCTTCAGAAGTGGGATCCAGTTTTCACTTTAGGTGCAACAAAATCTCCATAGCATAACCAGGCCAAAGTACAACCTTTTATGTAAATGTTTTAATGTTGGTTGGTTCCATGTCGAGTCCAAGCTAATTACTGCCGGGTACTGAGCCTGTTTAACATTATGGATAATACACAAATAATCTAAAAAGACATGCGGCTGTGTGAAGAGTCTGAGAGCAGCTGGTCTGATCTAACAAAGCTTTGATAGCAAATTGTTAAGCTGCAAGTTGTATGACAACCGGCAATTTTTGTTATTTGAAAAAAAACTGAAAAACTGCTAGAAACTGCAATTGTTATTATATCTATATTTAAAAAGATCAGTTGGTTCTTTATTGTTTTCAACCAAAGTTAATAAGAGTCATTGTAGAAGGTGGTCCAAAAAGCCAGTTGCAGCACTGGATGTTGCAGACACCTAAACTAATCTGATGTGTCTTTATTAGCTCTATACAACCGGGCAGCTCAATGACTACTTCCTTTTTTTACTTCAAAATAAGAGTCTCAAACACAGATACAGGGTTAACAAGCTTAAAGAGTTCACTTCAATATCCACATTAACAGCCTAAACGTATAACTAGAGAATACTTTGCGAGACCAACTTCCCCTAATTAGAAATATTGACTATCGTGATCTGTGAGATCTCATGACATCAGAATCCACCCCTGTTGGAAGCTGTTCTCATTTTATTTGTTAACGCTTACATTTTACAAAGGAAAGTGTAAATATTAATCTTGCAGGTGCATGCACAAACAGTAAAAGTGATCTGGAGGCATGTGCAATACAGGCTAATACTTAGCATTGTGAAATATGAAAGAAGTCAGACATCATTTCAGACGGCTAAACTTGGATGTGAAGTCCAGTTACGAGAACCTTACTGAATTTATGGGTTCTGTAAAAATGACCAAACAAGTTTACAATGTGCAAGGACGTATTGTTTTTTGCCATGAGTATTAATTTAGTGCACGCAGTAATACACTAGTCAGAATACATGATTTGTGATGCAGAGACACTATCATGGCGGCAGCTTGGCACTGCAGGCAGATACGTACACGGTCGGCTCGGATGATTTCCCCCCAGACTTGTTGTCCTCCACGGTCGAACATGTGTCATTTGTATGCCGCCCCTCCGTATCGCTGACAGAAAGGCATTTGGAAACATTCATCTACTGATCACATCCCTGCTCCGTGTTATTCCCAAACAGGTGTTCCCGCCACACATCCACACGCATGTAAAACGGACCCACACCCACCATTCAATACTATGTTTTCATGCAACAACACGGATGCATGAGCTAACAGTCTCACATATTTTTATTCACTTTCACCACTTGCTCACAGACACATCATCTCTGTTTCTGTTGTAGCTGCCGGCGCTATCATTGACACTCATTCTGTGTAACAACTGGGCTTTCATTCCCAGGCTTAAATCTTCCCCTAGCCTTGGTTAGCTCTGAAATCGAGCTGTGTTCCAGAAAAATACATTTCTCTAACCTTTGAGTCATTCTTGGTCTCTGTGCCTGTGTGAGCTTATATCTGCTGAGAATTGGGTTAATATGCGTGACTGCTTCTAACCCAGGTCACAGGAGAGGGTTGCGGAGGTGATACGGTGACATGCGAGGGGTCACGCACAATCTACGTTCCAGCATGGATGTTAACCTGCAAAAGTCTACACGCAGCAAACAGGAACAGGGTAATTAATAGCCACTCTACGTGTCACTGATACCCCCAGGAGACATTACCATTCACAAAGGGTGTCAGACACTTTATCACAGCAGGTGTGCTAGATTTTCCCTGCTTACTTGTTTTATAATAAGAAGAATTCTTGTCTGATGTATCAAAATTCTTTATTACCTGAAACTACTAAGAAAACGAAAAGCAGCTCTAAAAAAAAAAACTGTTGGAGCTCTCTAATGGAACATGCAATTTCCCTCAACACTGCTGCAGTTTTGCACAAAAGTCAAAGGAAAGCATCTACAGGGTTTTCCTAAAAGTGCACTTCCCCAGCAGCCCTTTTTCTTTGCCAAGTCTCCAGTCCACAAATACAAAAATGTAGCCAGAATTCTCAGCCCTGTTGTTATTCTGACAATCATCAGAGAGAGAAAATACAATTAAAATTTTTCACAAGTTAACTTGAAACAGTATAATTCTGTCAGAAAACGTTGGTCTGTGGCACTAAGAGCAGTAAAACATGTTTTTGGTTTTCTCTGTTTTTGTGTGTGTGTGTGTGTGTGTGTGTGTGTGTTTTACACAAACTAAGCTATTTTTGAATCTAAATTTCCTTAGGATCCATATTCTGTCTTTAAAAATTGGTTTGCTTAGAGTATCATATGTGGTTATTTAGGCTTTAACAAGTCTTTCCACGGTTTTTGCAGTATTCTTTCAGAATCTTTCAGAATGACATGTAGAAAATATCCACAACACAAGAGATAATTTTTAGTCAAATCAGTTAGTTTTATTAAAACAATACGTTTGTTTCCCAAAGGAAATGAGACAGGCATCTGTCAAAAGATAAAGTATTTAAAATGAATATTAATTTTGGAAAAAATTAAAATGATCAGATTTTATTTTAAAAAATGGCTTCTCAAAAATCTATGTCCACAATTAGTTAGAAAATCTTTATTGATATTACTATAATCAAACCCTTCTTATAATGGCTGACTAGGTTTTGCATGTTTCCATTTGTATTTTGATTATTTATTTCTTTTTTATCTCCTCACCCTAATATTTAGCTCCCTCCAAGATTCTGTCAGATTCAAGCTGGGACTCTGGCTGTATGACTCCAAAACATTAAGTTTACTTCCAGCTTTTTTCGCTTTCTTTCTTTTTTTTTTTTTTTTTTAACCAGCTTTTTATTTTCAAATGTGTGAAACAGTAAATACAAGCACAGAAAAATGATTAGTAGAATAACAATTCCAACTAAAATACTCAAAATATACCAAATAAAAAACCCAATTACTACTGACTACTCCAAACATACACAATTTAAAGCCTGGATTCACCTCCACGTCTGTAATGTGTTTAATTATATCCTGAACTTATCCTGAAAAATATTAATTTCTGGAAATTTTGGTTAACAATATATAAATATGCAGAAACTTGTCAGAAGAGTTGAAAGATGATCTTATCCCTTAATCTGTAAGGGGTGTGGACACATTTGGGCTTAACCCCATGCCGGAGAATTACACTGATGCTGTCCCTCAGAAACTCAATTGCTTTAAAGAAGTACTCCTGATACTAGTGGGTGCTTTGTCCGGAACTTCACAATATAGACCCTCTAATACTGATGAAGCCTAGTGGCTCACTTCACTGCTTATTAGTTGCATTGATTTCAATAAACTTTCAGACAAGGTCTACGTTTATGCTTATTTTTAAGGTATTCACATTAGTTTTGGGGATAGTCTTAATCTTGACATACCTAATTTCTAGGCTTTGTATGTTTTTGCAAATTTAAACAATTGCAATTGAAAACAAAAGTAAACAACCTCAAAAACTGAGACGCAATTGTGTTCGTAAAGTTTACAATGCTGTACATTTATGAACAAGTTGGATCAAAATATGGAAGAATCGAAATGAGGTATTCTGGGTTTATTAAAGCCAGAAAGAGACGTGCTGTCTCTTTAGTGCATGAAATTAGTTGTTTTTCTTTTCATAAACCATTAAATTTCCCTGGTTCTGTATTCCAGCTGTCCCTACTCGCTCTCCCTCTCTCTCTCTCTCTCTCTGCAGTTTGGTCTGGCAGCTGCTGAGCAGTTAGGTCAGGAAATGTGTGCGGGCGGAGAGGCGGGTGGGCGAGAGACAAAACTGAAAATGAGATTGGCCAGATTAGATCGGCTGATTGAGCAATTAGCTGTTGTCTCCGTCATTTGGCGGTGGCTGGGCAGCATCTGCCACTGAGGGACACACACCGGCACAGCACACGCACACTAGGATGTAGTGAGAGTGTGTGTGTGTGTGAATGTGTGTCACCAAATCTGCATACCAAATCTAGCGGGCACATGTGTGTTCGTGTGTGCGTCAGATATCAGAAGGGTTAATATATAACCTGTCAACTGCATTCTTACTTTCACTTCCTCCGTGTCGTTAGATCTCCTCCTTTTCATGCCAGTGGTGGGCTGTTCTCGCTCCAACTGAAACCTTCTGTCATCACCACCAACTTCCACTTTTTTTCTATTAAATGCCACTTTAGAATCTCAGTTTTCTCAATTAGGTTCTTGCAAGAGAGCGCAGTAAAAAAAAAGAAACAATTAGGCTTTCTAAAAGCATGTGCAGTTCGCTTTATTTAACTCGCTCAGGAGGCTGATAAAATTTCAAACAATGCCATGCAGAGAGCCATCACTCAAGTTTAGTACTGTGGGTTTGGTCTTTATTTCCAAACTAAAAGAAGGGTTTCCCTTCTTTTAGTCCATGGAGAGGCACTAAAACGTGTTTGATGAATTGGTCTCCATAGGCGCTAACTTATTCTCACATAAAGGGGCTTCATTGCTTGGGAAAGAGGAGGAGGAATAGGAGGCTGGTATTGCACATGGTGAAACAAAACTCCATCAGGTGGTCGACTTAAAAAAAAAAAGAGAGAAGGAGGAAACCTCAGGGGAGATAGATGAGCGCAACTGTTTGCTGATATGTCTGGAAATGTAGAATCGGGTGCGTTTGTGTGCAGTTTTACACTCTTAGATGAAAGCAACTTTGCCTGCGGCTGTTGTTTGTTGAACGCTTCTCTGTAAGTGTGAGTACGATTGTGTGTGTGTGTGTGTGTGGTCAGAGCTAATTGTCAGGCAGGCAGTGAAGATGAAAAATGGCGGCCATCTCTGGCAGACAGTGGAGAGTTCACCTGTCAATGTGGGCTACCTTAAGATAGATGGACATCTGGAAGCCATTGGTCTGCAGCTGTGGGAGCTGGCCACGCACCCTACACACACACACACACACACACACACACCCACACACACACACAAACACACCCTGATACATACGGCTGCAGATATACATTTTAAGTGCACTCATAAATGTTGAGAGTTGACAAGAGCCCACATAGATCTGAGACCAGGAGACACTGAGCACAGGCGTAAATCACAAAGCTCTTGTTCTCCATCTCTCCCTCTCTGTCTCATCGGGACACATGATCACACCGCTAGCTAAGAAGAGAAGCATGAGTCATTCTCTGCTTGGATTCCCCGCTCCTTAAGTGGGTCACTGAATAGCTGGCAGGTGCTTCCATTGCAGCAACATAAACTAAGCTGGAGGAAAAACTTAAAGAGCACTGATGATGATGATGATGATGATGATGATGATTACAATAATGATGGAACGGTAAAAGGAATTTAGATTATGTCCAAATAGGCACCGGACTGTCTAAACATTAGATTGACTATGACAAATGTTGCTAATGATTCCAAACAAAGGCCGCATTGAGCAGCAGGAACATTAAAAAACCAGTTAATGTGCACATTATTCGTCAACGTCGAGCTGTATTTTCTCATAAAATTACACAAGCAGCCTCTCCAAAACACACAGAAAAGGAAAGCAACGGTTGCGTGCCTGTTTGCACGTGTATTTATCCACTTCTGGCTGATTCCCACGTACACACATGCATGCTCAGCTGTATGAGAGAAACCTGCTGAATTTTGACACTGTCACTTTTATTCCCCAGGCGCATAGAGGCCTGCTAACACTGAAATCAAACACCTTTTAGGTCTGACCAATCCCACCCAAATTATCAGCCCCCCACATACAGACTGGGAAGCAGTAAAAGCATGTGGGAGGGCCAGAGTTTTTTTGTTTTTTTTTACTTTATCCTGACACTTTAAATCTTTAATTTTTACTATAACTGAAACATTTTCCAAATCAATCAAATTGCTGTTTTTGTAAGATAGTACCTTGAAAAGAAATGGTGTGTACTGTAGTTGCTAGTGATTCCAGCTCAATTCAATACTTTGTGAATTTCTGTCCCCTATTTTGTACTCTTGGTTTCCCATTATGTTGCTCCAAACTTCTAATCCATACCTGCAAACAAAACCATTTTGTACCTATGTCTCTAAACCATTATATGTGAAATTTTCTTGTTAGTTATGTATTTTGATAAATCTTTCAGATGTACATTTATTAAAACATTTGTTTAAATCTCATGTACAGTTTACACTGAATAAGAGGACACATACACCTTTTTTCTCAATGTCTGAAGTTAAATCAGACCATACTTCTCTTGTTTTAGATCAGGTATTATGACCACAATTATTTTCTATTTGCTAAATGCCACAGTGATGAGAGAAAGAGTATGTCAGATTTATATTTATAAATGTCATAGAAATCAGAGGTTTACATATAGAATGATCTCTTTAAACAACGAGGGAAAGCCCAGATGATGATGCTTTGTAAACTCCTGATAAGTTAACTGAAACACTTGAGTTAAAGGAGTTAGGCTCTTTGTCCCAGAGATGAACGTGTCTTAGTGTGAAATGTGCAAATCGACCCCAAAACAAAAGCCAAAGACATTGTAAAGTTGCTGGCTGAAGCTGATAAGACAGTGTCATTATCCACAGAGAAACGTGTCTTGTACAGGCATTGGCTAAAGGACCACTAGAGGGGAGGAAGCCATTGCACCAAAATAAACATAAAAAAGCCAGAGTGCAGCTTGCAAATGCACACAGGGACAAAGACCTTCATGTTTGGACAAATGTCCTGTGGTCTGATGAAACCAAAGTGGAACTGTTTGGCTATAATGACCATTGTTACATTTGGAGGAAAAAAGGGGGGCGGTTGTAATCCTGGGAACACCATCCTAACTGTAAATTATAAAGGTAGTAACATCCTGTTTTGGGGCTGTTTTATGGAAATATTGAAGCAACATCTAAAGACATCAGCAAGGAAGTTAAAGTTCGGGTCTAAATGGGTCTTCCACATGGACAATGGCCCTCAGTATACAGCCAAAGTGGTTACCAAGTGGCTTAAGGACAATAAAGTCAATGTTTTATTGTGCCCATCACAAAGCCCTGATCTAAATTTTAGAGAGAATTTGTGGGTAGATCTAAAAAGGAATGAGTGAGGCGGCCTACAAATCTGACTCAGTCTAAACAGTTCTTTTTTTCTATTTTCTTTTTCTAACGTGTCCTTTCTGGCAGTGTGGCACTCAGAATTGGTGTCTGAGTACCAAGTAGAAGCCCAATGTGGCGGCTGTAGTTAAGTGGTAGAGTTGTCAGCCTACAACCCAGAAATTGTGGGTTCGATTCGCTTCCATCTGCTACATGTCATTGTGTCCTTGGGCAAGACACTTCACCTACCCGCCCACTGGTGTTGGCTAGAGGGGCCGATGGCGCGATATGTTATGCTCGCTTCTGTCAGTCTGCCCCAGGGCAGCTGTGACTACAATTGTAGCTTGCTTCCAGTGTGTGAGAGTCAATAAATAATGGAGTAGTAAAGTGCGTTGAGGGTCTCAAAAAGCACTATATAAATGCCAGACTTTATTATTATTACTTTCACAAGTGGAGCATTACAACTTTTGCTATAGTACTTCACTTGATATATGTGTAAGAGATGTTTACACAAAATTGCTTTGGTTTTTTTTCTGATATTATGGGCATGGAGACGGAAACTAAAGGGGAAAAAGAAAGTAGATGAAGACAGGTAGGGAAAAAAAGTAAAGAGGGAGAGGGTGAGTTGAAGATACAAGAGAGGAAGGGGAACAAAGAAAATATCCCCGTCCACCTCCTCACCTGCAAGACGGCAGAGAGAGGGGGAAAATAACAATGATAAAACAAACAAAACAATGCGAACTGAAAACTACACAACCCACAAATAGATATATAAATACAACAACAGCATCACTGAAAAGCTCATGGCCCCGATTATTACAAGATCTAGTTGTGATAACCTAAGCCAAGAATGCATCTGTAAGCACCGGGATCCCCACACCTGTGTGTATGTATGTGTGTGTGTGTGTGTGTGTGTGTGTGTATGAGCATGCTGGTGCATATAAGGATTCTCCATACAAGTGTTCAATAGCTGGTGTGAGGATCCATCGATTCGCCTCCCAAGAATCGACGCAAACACAAAGGAGATCGGCGCCATAGACATCCAAGAAACGCCCAGAGCACAGGAGCCACAGGCGGACCAACGCAGGGCTGACTGCACCCCCGAGAGGAGCAGAGGAGAGCCCTTGGGGAACATCCAGCAGTTACAAGGCAGGGGCCCCGGAGGTCGCAGCGACGAGCCCATCGACTCCTTTTGAGTGTCTTAAATCTGTAAACCCAGAGGTTATTCTAACTCCCCAAAAAGCCGTAGAAATATAACAACTATTGAACTTATCTACATTGTAATGTTAGGAGACCGGAATCGAATTGAAATCTGTCTCTATGATTGGATTTATGATTTGATTATATATTTCCGTATCCAATACAATCTGGATTACTTTATATTTGAAATTGCCTTGAGATGTGAATTTGAGCCATTTAATAAACTGAACTGAACTGACAGCAGTGTTAAAATAGAGAACTGAGCACAGATCCAGCTTATAGTTTAAGTATGAGACACTGCGTTTTAAAACACAATCCCTTGGTTCTAAGATCACCTATTCATAATATATGTTCCTTAAGAGCCATTTCATAGAGCGCCTCATAAAGCTCTTTTATGTCTTGAATGACACAAGTGCGGAGAAAATAGAGTCCTCTCCTCTGACTTGTCTTTAACATGGTGAAAACCTTTATGGTAGAGATGACTTTCCTGACAGTAACAAGGACTTTGACTATATTAAAATATGTGCCAGTGCTGAGAATATGCCATGAGGGAAATTAGGCAAAAAGAAAAAAAACAAAAAACGCAAATACACACAAAGACAAATGTAGAGTATAATTTATTTGATTTGGTTTGTAATTATGCTGACAATAGAAAGGGCCTCTGTTAGAATTTATCTGTCTCCTCCCTTCTGCCTCCGTTCTTCCCCCCCCCGGTCCCCCTGCACTCCTGCTCCCTGCCCTTCCAGAGAGTCGGCCGACAATGGGCCCAGACTCCCCTCTCAGTTTGCTGCAAAGCCAGGATAAGAGAAACTTTAGCCGCAAAGAGAACATATGGCCTCCAATGCACAACCAAACGTTAAACATCATGGTGGCTTGGCAAGTGTGTGCATGCTGAAAATAAGGGGGGTAAGGTGAGGGTGGGGGGTATATTAATGGGTAATGTGTAGGGAGAAAGAGGAGCAAGAGCAGCTGGAGAGGTGAAAGTGTTGTATGTATGAAAAATATCATTAGCCTGTCAGAAAGAACTAATTCTCTTTGTCATAGTTTGTAAAATAGGAGGCCTTATTGCAATAAGGCCTACTTTGCAAAGTAGTGATCCAAAGAGAAAGCGAGAGGGCCTAATCCTGACAGGTCACACTGTGCAAGCAGGACACAAAACCCAACAAGGATTAATAGAGCAAAAATCCGATCCCCCTGCCTTTCAGATGGAATAGACATTCAAATTAGTCCATATGATCGCTATTCAATTCTTTCCTGACCTCAATTAATACAAAGTGATCTGATAGTACAGGAGTCAAAGCTTATGCAGAGGTAAAGTATATGACAGGAAGTCAAACAGGAGGAACCTGATAGCTGGTTCGACTTGTTGCCCCAGGGGGTTGTTGCTCTTCCCACCCCCTGAAGAGAAAATCATAACCCTTATTACAACGACTGGATGATGCTGTCCATTTGGAAAGCTCACAATGTTCTGGGAGCATTTAAGACGGTAGCACTACAGCCTTTTTCATTTCCACCTTCCAACTATTTTCCTCTCCTTCGCTCCCCTCCTTCCCTTGGCAAATGTGATATTACTGACATTTTTCCCTGCATGTGCGATACTATCAGCTGTGGTCCTTAAAGCCTGATAAACTGCAGAAGATAGGGGGTGTGAATGTGTGTCCTCTTGAGGATTCACTCTTGAGGTTTTCACAAGTGATTCCCTGTCATTTGTCTGTGAAAAAAACTAATCAAATATGAACCATCAGATATGCAGGAGTTAAAGTTCAGTGTTGTGTTTAGTCGGGAATTGTTTTTGCCTTGAAACGCTCGCAAATAGAGGCAATTTTCTCTTTCTTAATTTTGAATCGTAAACACTGAGGCAAGTGAGGCTAGCAGTGCTTTACATGTTGTTCTGGGTTGTTTTTGGTCATTTTGGAAGGCCAGCCAAGCCTATGAAGGTTCACTACAGTACCAAGGTTCCCCTATTTGTAGACAGAACTGGCCCTAGGTGAGATTGTTGTTTGGAGCCAGCCCTTCACCCATCCCCCGCACACAAGATATTGTATTGTTTTCCTGTGTCAATGCTATTTGCAACCTGGTCTGAGAAATGCACCACTAATTAATCTCCATAGAACACGATGCTTCAGGATCAAGCAAGTTAAGTGGGAAGTTACGAAAATGACACACATATATATATATATATATATATATATATATATATATATATATATATATATATATATATATATATATATATATATGTGTGTCATATATGTATATATATATATATATATATATATATATATATATATATAGATATATAATTATTTGACCCCTCGCTGATTTTGTAAGTTTGTCCAATGACAAAGAAATGAAATATTTGCATCTTTGATATTAAAATGTATTTGATCATCTGAGAAATGTGAAAATTGTATATGACAAAAAAAGCTGGTGAATGTTTTTTTATGGCCCAGTACTTTCATAGAATCTCTGTCTGTGAAGATGTAGTACTTAAATACATACAATGCTGAAAAACACCATATGGTTGATTTGCTTAAAATGTTTATGCTAATAATGTTTAGCAATTAATTAATCTTGAAGGTTTACCAACATGCAGCTACCACAGTTTATCTTCAACTTTGTGTCATTCCCAGACCTGAGGATGAACTTTAAAGATAACTCCCAGTGAAAAGTGAAAATATGTGAATAGTGCTACCACTTGAGAGGTGAAAAAACCCTAATATGTGCTTTCTGACTAGCTGTATTCAAAAACATGTTTATATCAACTTTTGTACGGAGGACCCAGGCGCAGAGAGGTGTTTAAAGTGCAGAGCATTCGTATTTAATGGTAAATAATAATAAACAATACCAAAATCCAAACCTCAAAGAGGAACAAGACGGGAGAGCACCAGGACGAGAAGCAAAGAGGGAAGGCACAGAAAAGACAAGGACCTGACAAAGGGCAGGATCAGACACAGGGGCTTAAGAGGACTAGAACAACAATGGGAAGGCAATCAGGGAGACAAGAAACAGCTGACGATAATTAGCAGGGAAACAGGGAGCAATGCACACAGGGAGCAGTCACACCATGTCAATTTAATGCCATTCTTTTTGGGCTTAAACTCCTGTTGAAAGAATCAAAGTAGATTTCAATCTTTCACTTTATGTCCACGAATTGGACCACTGGTAAAACAAATTCCATTACCAGAAAGCAAATGCATTGAGAAGATAGTCACGGTGGCAGAATAACTTCAACTTGCATTGATGTTACTTCTGTAAAGTCGTTTTAATGTTATTTAAACTCTCCAGTAAGGTTTGTCTTTTTAGGAAAGCGTTCATTCAATCAATTCTCTTTGACAGAGGATTTCTTTGGTAGTTTCTGGTATTTGTCAGGCCTAGCTCAAATTAAAAAGTAATGCAGTCCAGTCAAAACATGATCCTCAAAAAATGTGAACTGCAGTTTGAAAGCGTATTAAAATTGAGTTTTATTAGTCGAAGACACTAAGGCATCTTTGTATTGTTGCTGGCAAGGAAAATCCCTTTTTATTAGAGAGTGCATGAGAAGAACAGTGGTGCCCACAAATGGTGACAGAAAAATATGAAGGGTGTCGGTTATTTTGACAAATTAGTATTCAAATTAGTATTGCAAACATTTTCAACTTTATGGATGGAGTACAGGCAACTAAATCAATCAAAAAATATTCCCATGAGAGCATCTGAGCATCATCTCAGACCTGGACACTGTACCCAATGCATCTCAGTATACGCAAGCTGACGGCACATTGAAGAGTTACTGAGGCTTTGGAGTACATCTGTTGCTGCACATGTGGCACAACAATGGACACAGACTGGCTGTGACAGATCACTGCAGTTTAACTACTGATGCAAAAAGTCTTACCTAAAGAACAGGGACATCTTTGTTTCAATAGGAAAGTTCTCATCAGAACTAACAGAAATCACATGTAGGGTGCCCAAGGGCTCCATCCTGTTGGCCCTCTTATTTAATATCTACAGGCTCCCACCAGCCCAGATTACAATAACCAATAACATTAGCTACCATAACTATGCAGATAATACTCAGCTCTACATTACGATGTCACCAGGTGACTTTGAACCCTAAGTAAATGCATCGAGCAAATAGATGGATGGATGTACCATAACGTTCTCCTGCTGAACAGAAACAAAACAGAAGTAATTACTGTTGAACCTAAACAGGAACGATCAACAGTCAGCACAAAGCTTCAGTTAATCCAGCTGGAAACTTCTGATCAGGCCTGAAACCTAGGTGTAGTAATGGACTCAGACCTGAACCTCCAGTGTCAAATAAAGGCAATAAGAAGGTCAGCCTTCTATCACCTGAAGAACATTTCTAGGATTAAAGGACTGGTGTTGCAACATGATCTCGAAAAACTAATCCATTCATTTATCTTTTGTCCCATTGATTACTGCTACAGTGTTCTCACAGGTCTGCCTAAAAAGTCAATCAGACAGCTGCAGCTGATCCAGAACGCTGCTGCTTGTGTTCCTCACTAGAACCAGAAAAGTAGAGCACATCACCCCAGTTCTAAAGTCCTTACACTGGCTTCCTGTAGCTCAGAGAATAGACTTCAAAAAACTTTTACTAGTTTATAAATCACTGAATGGCTTAGCACCAAAGTATATTGAAGATCTACTGTTACTATACCAACCTCCCAGACCACTCAGGTCCTCTAATTCCAGTCTACTCATCATCCCTAGAATTAGAACCAAACATGGAAAAGCAGTTTTCAGTTTCTATGCTCATCCAATCTGGAACAAACTTCCAGACAAACTCAAAGCTGCTGAAACACTGAGTTCTGTTAAATCACAACTAAAAACGTATCTGTTTAGCTGCCTTTGAATAATGCTTTGATGTATCATATGTTTTGTGTATGCTTTTTGCTTTATTGCTGTTTTTACTTTATATGCTTTGTCTGTGTTTTACTGCTATTTTTTATTTTACCTCTTAATCATGTAAAGCACCTTGAATTACGTTGTTAAATGGTAATGGTAAAGGGCCTGTACTTGTATAGCGCTTTATTTAGTCCTTGAGGACCCCAAAGCACTTCACACTACATTCAGTCATTCACCCATTCACGCACACATTCACACATTGTTGTTGAAAGTGTGTTATACTAATAAAATTGCCTTGCCTTGCCTTGATTCAACATGAGGTGTACAATAGGATGCAGATAGATGGATTGTGTAGAGTTAACAAAACATTATAAATATGAATAGAACATAAATATACTGCACTGATGTCACAGTAGGGGTATTCACATGTTAAGGCAGCTCATGCATTTAAAACAAAAAAAACCCAATTACTTCTCATAATGCGCCACAAAGATGGGGTGCCCGTCGAGACTGAGAAGGTAGGTTGTTTTGTTTATTGGGTGGGATAACGTTTGGTCACTTTTACACCTTATTTGCTCTGCACAAGGGTTCATTTGGAACCACTCGGAGACAACCTCTTCAGCTGGGCCTTGGTTTACTTATTTGGTGCGCACCAGAGTTTGCTAGGTTGTATTCACACCGGCCCAAAAGTTGCGGACCAAGGGAGGAAACGAGTTTCAGTTTGTTTTAAGTGAACTAAACAAGGCTGGTGTGAATAAACTCTTAGATAAAAAAATATTCCAGATAGGAAGTGTGACAAGCATTCCACAAGATACTAACACAGTGTGAAGCAAGTTTCATTTTACAACAACAAAACAAACCTCTTATTTACAGACTTTTTATCAGATTCTATTCAGGACTCCGGCTGGGTCAGTCCCAAAAAATCTTTTCATTCCTTTAAAAAAGTGTCAAATCAAAAGACTATTTTAAAACGTATATCTGCAAAGGGCATAAGTAATTATGGGCTTAATGTTAGCTAGGAATTTGACAGCATCTTGGTATTGCCAATCATAGTTTGCCATGCTAATTTATTTGCATATCTATATTGACATTGCAGTGCTTTATTTTGTTAGAGACGCATGCTAATTTGCTATAATACCATGAGCATTTCGTAACAGCCATGCCAAACCAGAATACTTTGTGTAGTTTACTGCATTCATGTCTAAACCATCACTGCAATAGTTTTAAAAGAAAAATTGTACATCAAGCGATGTCAATAGATCGTATTCCTTTTTCTGATATACGCTTACAAATTGTGCACTTTGTCAGTATAGTTTAAATGTTCCATAATATACTTTCAATTCTAATGCCCCACTTAGTTCAGTCGTACTTTAGACCTTTATTTCTGCTTAAATTAAATAACTCTTTCATAGAGATCATTTTCTATTTTGAGGATCAAAACTGGAAACAGAATGAAAAACCACCTCACCCTTTACCCCTTATTCCCTCCTTTCCCCAGCTCTCCATGCTTTCCACTCATCTCAACCCTCATTCTTCCCATCTTTTTAATCAATCTGGCAACACTTGTAATTTTTTTAATAACTTCAAACCCTCCTATAACTTTCCACTTGCACACACTTTCAAGGGTCTGTTCAACTCATCGTACTCGCTTCGTCTTCTTCAGCTTCCACTCTTCTCTTTCACCTTATCATCCTTCTCATCCCTCCCGTCTCTGGTCGGTACAAGTGGTGCTATTCATTTGCAACCGTAGACAAGCCACTTCAGCCCAATTCCTCCACCCTCTCTATTAAGGAGAGAGGCAAAGAGGGAGAGAAGGACCATGGGAACTGTTTGGCACTAAACTTTTACAAGAGTGCATGAGTCCTATCCACAACATGCAGGTAAATGAAGTTAGAAAAGCTTGTTGCTTGAGTAAAGTCAGATCTGTATTGCACTGTGAAATATTTCCATTCTAGTTTTTAAAATGGTTGCTGTCAACTTTTCATTTTTATTTCCCTGTTTCCTCGACCTTCCTCTATATATCTCTGTGTCTTTCCAGTCCAGCCTCCCTTTTTTACTCCACCACAGTCAGACACATAGCCCCTTTATCCCTTTGGTCATATCTCATTGTCTCCCATGGGTGCAGTGTAATACTATCTGCCTCAGCCACTCTCCAGTCTTGAGCAGACAGCCTGGTCCTCTGAGATTCATTCATGTCTCCTTCCCCTGCTGCCATTTTTCTCTCCATGGGGACCGGAAACTAAATATGACACCTACACTAGAGAGATGGAGAGAAATGTAAGTCTCCTCCAGTCAAAATGTTAAAGCCTTGTTCCATATTTTACTGTATGGTTTGGTTTTAGTGAGATTTTTTGTTGCTTCTGTTTAAACAGGATTGCTTAAAAGTAGTGGCGATAAAGGATATTCTCTAGATTCATGTACAATGCTCAGTATATTAATGGTGTCAGACTGTCTGGATTTGAGATTCTGCCTGAAGAGCAGTAAAGATATGCAACAGTAATGTTGGACATTAAAGCCTGTCTGGCATCCCAAATGTGTTTGGCCAGGGTAAATGTCAGCAGAATGTGCAGACCACTCAAGCTTTTCAACATCGAGCAGGGCGAGCCATTGGCTCTGTGACAGTTAAACCCTCTGCCAATTTGTACTCCCATTTGGTACAGACTCGTTGGCATTTTGTCCCTTTTGAGTGTCATGTCATAAAAAAACGTTTTCATTCTTGTACTTAAACCATTGGGTATCGGTTATTTTTTTATATTTAGGTGTTTAATGAATTATTGAGAGAATTGGTCATATAGTTTCTCAGAATCCATCCATTATCTAAATGTACTTATTTTTCCAGACCATGGGGGGGCTGGTGCATCTCTAAAGGCATAGACATTGGATTAAAAGCAGCGTACACCCTGGACAGGTTGCCAGGCTAAAATAAAGAAGTACACAGGCATCTAGGAAGAATGCATGCGCAATGTTATATTTGGATTGTGGGATTGTGGGACATGAACGGGCCAACGTCCACGAAGAAAGACACCACATTGGGATTTGCACTTAAGGCCTGAAAACCTTCTATTACATTCTATTCTCATATATTTTAGTTCTGATACCCATTTGGACCAGTCGACTGTTATGAAATTTAAATGCTTAGGACCTCTTTACAAATCAAAAGAGCTACATGACTACTACATCTAGATATTTACTGAAGTCATAAAACCACATTTCTATCCAGCAGAGTATGAATAATTATAGAAAACCACTCTGAATCATCAGTTGCCAATGTGGGTGTAAAACACTTAACATGTTTCATTTTGCATTTCATTTGTCAGACAGAACGTCTGTTAAGAACTTAATTTTTCAATTCCTCTGGGGCAGAGGCCTATATGTGGGTTGGCCACCTTAATGACCTTTTAATGTTTGGCTCCTTGTTGCTGAGGTCAGGAAGTCAAGAAACTGCTTTTATGCAACTCGGTGAATGGTACAGCCCACAAATTAGGTTGGTGATCAATACACAAAGCTGCAAATAGCCTTTCAGAAGCTAGCCAGTTGCTTATTAGGATTAATTGATAAGAACATAAAACATAACTTGGAGTTTAAAGATTTGGTTTGGATTTTTTTGAAGCGAGGTTCTTATCTGGATGTCATATCACTGGTGAGATAATCGGAATGCAGATAAAGGGTAACAGAGAGTCCGATGTTCTATATCTATTTTGTATCATAAATACACTGAGAGCAGTAAAGACAAGATGCTGCAGGTTTGATTGAAACTCAAACTTGAAGTAAATGCATTTGAAAGATCACTATGAAATTAAAACCTGAACAGGGTTCACCTGAAAATTTAAGGTACTGATAACAAATGCAAACTTACAAAAGATTTATAATACCATGAGAAAACAACAGATGAAAGAGGAGGGAGTGGGACAAGAGACCAAGTGGATATGCAAAAGTCATAAAGGCTTGAATTAAACTGTGTTTTGGTTCTTTTTCTGCTAATAGATTATTTTTAATCCTTTTTGATATTCACAAAAAACAATATTTTGTCAAACTCGTGCATGTATTTTTACTTTCTTTAATATAGAAAGAACTCTTACATCATTTCTTTCTGCCTTCTCGAACCCCCATACAGTCGTGGCAGATGGCCGCTCGTACTGAGGCTGGTTTTGCTGGAGGTTTCTTCCTGTTAAAGGGGAGTTTTTCCTCTCCACTATCACTACATGCTTGCTCAGTATGAGGGATTGCTGAAGGACTGCTGTGGTTGGAGCCTGCATGAACGGGTCACAACCAGTCAATGACACAATGCAATCTACTGGGATTCCTTAAATAAAAAACTTAAAATGATTGGAATGTTTGAATGATTGTATTGAAACGACTTTTCTTGTAAAGTGACTTGAGATCACATCTGTTGTGAATCGGCACTATATGAAAAAACTGAATTGAATATAATTACAATGTTTATGCTGTTACTAATCATTAAAAAAATGTGATTTTATTAAAATAAATAAACGGGGGCAACAAAGTATTTCTTTGAATTAAAAAAAAATTAACACATGTCCTGTCTGGCAGTGTAGACCTCAGAATTGGTGTCTGAGTACCAAGTAGAAGCCCGACAGATTTACTAGCACAAGTGGAGCACTACAGCTTTTGCTATAGTACTCCGCTTGATATATATGTGTAAGAAATCTTTATTAGAAATGACTGTGGGTTTTTTTTTCCGATGCGCCAGGGACACAGAGAGGGAGAATAAAGGGGAAGAAAGAAAGTAGACGAAGAGAGGTAGGGAAAAAAGTTTAGGAGAGAGAGGGTAAGCTGAAGGTACAAGAAAGGAAGGGGAACAAAGAAAACACAACAAAAAATATCACAGTCTCCTTTCACACCAGCAGGACAGCAGGGAGAGGGAAAAAAAGCAACGACAAAACAAATCAAACAATGCAAACTGAGAACTACACAACCACAACCCACAAATAGATATATGAATACAATTACAGCATAACTGAAAAGCTCGTGGTCCTGATTATTACAAGATCTAGTTGAGATAACCTAAGCCCAAGAATGCATCTGTAAGCACTGGAATCCCCACACCAGTGTGTGTGTGTGTGTGTGTATGAGCATGCTGGTGCATATTAGGTTTCTCCATGCGTTCAATAGCTGGTGTGAGAAACCATCGATCCACCTTACAGGAATCGATGCAGGACATGAAGGAGATCTGAGCCATAGAAAGCCAAAGGACCCCCAGAGCACAGGAGCCCCAGGCGGACCAACGAAGGGCTGACTGCACCCCAAGAGAGTAGCAGAGGAGAGCCCTGGGGGAACATCCAGGAGTCACAATGCAGGATCCCGGGGGGCCACGGCGACGGGCCCACAGGCTTCAAGTGCGCCCCACCCCCCAGCAGGGACTTGACCAGGGACGGGCCGATGAGGGCCGTCAAGCCACAGGGCAATGGGTAGACAATGGCCAGACAATGGCCGACGTGGGCCGCCGCCACCACCCCAGGCCAATACCCAGAGCCGAATTCCAATGGTCCCCCGTGCCATGCCAATAGCCCCAGCGGACGGATGGCATCTCCAGGCCAAGACCAGCACCTGGACACCTGGTACAACCAGCTCCCGAATCTCACTCCCGCACACCGCAGAGCACCAAGCATGCAACCAGGGTCAAACAAACCCACCAATGAACTGACCAAGCATGAAACATACAAAACAGGAAAACCAAGTGGAGACGCTGGACCAGACCCCCGCCGAGGCACACGACAGCTACCACCAAACAATGCCCAAACCGGACCGTGTTGTAGTGTCGCCAGTTTGGCGAGGCAGCCGACCAACACCCTGGTCAACCCAGCCCCGGCCAGGCAGGGACAAGGGATGAACCGGCATGCCACCTGAGCACCAAGCCCCGGACACAGAGAGCCCCCAACGCATTGGCGGGTAGAGGCATCAGTCACCGGCAGGGAGTGACAGAGCGGAAATAGCCCCCTTATTTGGTGGGGGGCCTGAAATGCACCAGGCCAGAAGGCAGCCCAAATCCCAACCTGACAGATACACAGTAACACACAGAAACCGTCATACTTTCCCTCTCTCTTACACACATGCATTCTCATCTGCACACCAAAACACACAAAAAAGGACGCTGTACACTTACTCATCCTCCCCATACACACTCTATACTCCCAGGTTCAATTACTGATATCCCAGCAAAGGAAGATTATGCAAGTTGTCCCACTTAAAAAGATGAGAGATGTCTGTAGTTTTCCTCATACATTTCAACTGTGAAAGAGAGAATGTAAAATTGTTTTCCAGGTAATCACGTTGTATTATTTTTAAAGAGTTGATTTGTATAATTGTGCAAAAAATAAGTACTGTATTTGGCCCCAAAAAAAAGTTCACTTCCATCCTTTGTAATGTAAAGTTGGTAGGCAATGATGGAGGTCAAACATTTCCTGTAGTCTTAACCAGGTTTGCACACACTGTAGCTGATATTTTGGCCCATTCTTCCATGCAGATCTTCTCTAGAGCAGTGATGTTTTGGGGTTCATTACAGACTTTCAACTTCCTCCACAGATTCTCTATTGGACTGAGGTCTGGAGACTGGCTAGGCCACTGCAGAACCGTGAAATGTTTTTTATGCTGTCCAATCCTTCATGGTCCAGGTGGTGTGCTTGGGATCATTGTCTTGGTGGAAAATCCAGCCAGGTTTGATCTTCAGTGCTCTCACTGATGGAAGGAGGTTTTTGCCCAAAATCTTGTGATACATGGCCCCATTCATCCGTTCCTTAATACAGATCAGTCGTCCTGTCCCCTTTGCAGAAAAGCAGCCCCAAAGCATAATGTTTCTACCCCCATGTATCACAGTGGGTATGGTGTTCTAGGGATGCAAATCAGAATTCTTCCCCCTCCGAACACGGCGAGTGGCATTAATACCAAAGAGTTCTATTTTGGTCTTATCTGACCACATGACATTCTCCTCTGGATCATCCAGATTACTCTGGCAAACATTAGACAGGCCTGGACATGTGCTGGGATTCCTTAAATAGGAAACTTTTTTACTGATTGGAATGTTTGTATAAATGTATTGAAATGACTTCTTGTTAAGTGCCTTGAGATGACATCTGTTGTGAATTGGCGCTATATAAATAAACTGAATTGATTTAAATTGAATACAGTGTGATTTCCGATGTACCGATGATGAAAATTCCAGACCTGTCTCATCTTTTTAGGTGGGACAACTTGCACAAACGGCGGCTGCCGAATACTTTTTTGCCCCACTGTATGGACTGGTTATTTAAGCTGTATCTGCAGTCCTATTATATGTTCACATCTGTATTACCCTTAGAAATGCCATGGTAAATGTGAGTAGGATATAAGGGATAGCAGCATTTCATTCCCTTTAATGCCTTAAAATGTCAGACTAAGCCTCCAATAATTCACTGTTACCCAACGGAACCAGTTTTGGTTTAAAGCAGGATGACAAGCTTTAGCTTCTGCTATGCATCCAACCTCTACATTTCCATTTTATCTTTTCTCTTCCTCCTCTTTGTCTCACTCTTTCATTCTTCCTGTCCTTTGTTTTTGGTCTGCCTTCCTCCCTCTCTCTTCCTCTGATCATTTATCATTTAGTTTTCTTCTGTCGCAATTTCTTAACAAAGCATTCCCATTCTTTCGAGAGTTAAAAATGATTTCCTTCATTGGAAAGAAGGAAAAAAACTCAAAAGGGAAGAGTGGAGGCTGATAGTGGTGGGAGATCACAACAGATCAATGTGTATACTTTGGTTCTTCTACTAATGTGTTTTGATGCTTTTCTATTTCAGTCATGGTGCCAGGCAGAAAATTCAACTGAGTGGAAAAGGGAGCACAAGATGGGGAGGAATGAAAGACT
The DNA here is from genome assembly GCA_963556495.2 of Valencia hispanica. Lineage (NCBI taxonomy): Eukaryota > Metazoa > Chordata > Actinopteri > Cyprinodontiformes > Valenciidae > Valencia > Valencia hispanica. The sequence goes on along the minus strand of OY747700.1, from coordinate 52,682,042 downwards.
ACAGGTGGTATAAGATGACCTTGTGCCTGCTGGAGTGAGTGTGGGAACAAGTGCAGCTACATTTTGGCCCACAATTATTCATACCTCTGGCAGATTTACATTTAAAAATGTTTTCAGTCAAACAAAGGTATTTGCTTCTGTTTGGAAATTAAAAATGCATCTCTCAAAAGATCATAAAACAATTACCTATTTGGGGAGAAAAATGTAATTCAATATACATTTTACTAAAAAAATAGCATATCCTCTTACCTACTCTTCTTGCTTTCAATATAAATCTGGCAGGGCCATTAATAATTTTTGGCCTAACTGTATACCACCATATTAGTTTTTATTAAAAGTGTTGTAACTACCTCCCCGTGCCCTCTCATAATGAGGCAAAATGTAATTCTTGAGTTTTAGGTTAAGAACCTAAGAAGTGAACACACGTTAGGTTAAGGGACTTATCTCACCGCTATGCACCTAATTTCAATATTTGGATTGTATTTGACCAAAGAACACAATTTTAACACGAGTTAATAGGGGTGTAACGGTATCCTAAAAATCTCGGTTCAGTACATACATTTAGTCAATTTCACGGTTCGGTTTATTTTCGGTAAAATCAGGGAACAAACTGAAAAAACTTTTTTGTGTAATGGTATTCAAAATCGAACTGTACTTGTAGTAAATATTCCAAATAACATAAAAATGTATATAATTAAATATAATTGTATAATAAATAAATAGCATATAACAGCTTTAATATTTTTCTTTTTAGGAAATTGCAACATCAATACTTTGAAATTAATATTTTAGACTGCTTTAATCTCTGTGTCAGCTGTGGCAACAAGTTCATCGGGCATTAAGCTGTTACCTGAGCCAGCTGACAGGATGCTGTATGAGTTATATAGGTAAGGTGGGAGGCATTACAGCGCACTGCTAGTCTAACGGTTTAATCACCTCTGCAGAGATCCTCTTTACCGAGTAGCCGCAGTTTCAAATCCCAGAGTTTCTCTATTTTTATTTGGCCTTTTATACCCTTTTGTATGTGAGAAAACAAAAGATGATATTAGATAAACAACTTTATTTTAGTATTCATGTGGACACTGTGGTGGGGGCAGTGCTCCTTCCGTTCAGCTTCCAGCTGCTGCTGCTGCAAAACACTACAAACGTCACTGACTAATTCCTGGAAGAAACATTTTTAACACACATTATTACAGTCAGATGCCCACTCTGCTTTTACTGTATTGCCACATTAACAGAATGGCACCAATGAGGGCAGCGAAGTGGTGTCCTTCGGCTCAGTAACATCTCAAATCAAATCAAATCAAACTTTATTTATAAAGCGCTTTTCATACAAGAAGTTGCATCACAAAGTGCTTTACAGATTAAAATGACCCCACATAAAACCACCTTCCCTTCCATCCCCCACAGATTTAAAAGCATGGTCACAGTTATACCCCCCTCCCCCCAACCCAACTCCCATGCACACACACAGTTAAAAGAAAAAGTAAAAAAGGACATTGGGCCAAGTGTATATGAACCATGCAAGGAAATCTGTGATAGCTAACAGCAATCGATGCTAATGGAATGTGGGTAACCAGTTAAGATGAAAACGCGTTGGCTTCCTACGTGTTCCCAAACAGGGGGCTTTGACAATTTCACCGGGCATTCAAGCTCCTGCTCTAAATTAAGAGTCGCTGGTCATAACTTCTGCTAGCAGAAGGCAGAACGACACTGTAGTTGTTTACATAGTCGTATGTGTTGCTGGCTAAAGTTCAATGCAGTTATGCTTCCGTGTAGAAACTTGGTGGTAGTTTTCAGGTTCATTGTTAATGTACTGCATCAATTTGGACATTACTGCAAGATACGCTCAAATCCCAAGCCAAGTCTGTGATCTTGTATTCAAGTTTATGTCAGCGTGGACAGAGGAAATCAAGCTTTCTTTGAGAATTGTTAGTCTATTGTTAGACTGTTAGAGAATTGTTAGACATTGCAACTAACAGTAGAAGATTTCAGGTATGTTCTTTGTCGGTTGTATTTGATGGCAGAAGATGCAAAGCTGTACCATTGTAGTTACTTAGCTTTTACTAAGAAGGTTTAAACATTCCATACAGAGGATGCCTCATGTGTGCAATGGAAGCATAGGTTTCAAACTGACGTTTTAGCAGAGGGATCAGTGGCATTTCAATTGATTTAATCTTCCAATGGCATTTATCATTATGTCACATAAAGTCATTATGCGATTTTACCAAAATCTAGAACCGTATTTAAGTAAGGGAAACCCAGCACTCCATACCATAATAATAGAAGTGCTCTCCACACTGGGATTTTTGGACTGGAATGTTTTTGTGGAAGATTGGGGAGTCAGTCAGAGAGCAACTCTGTAGTACATGACTGACCAAGTGTGTGACATCATTTTAACCTGTGAAGTTGTGCCCTCCCTGGGCTGGCACCTTATCGTGGTGGAGGGGTTTGAGTGTCCCAATGATCCTAGGAGCTATGTTGTCGGGGGCTTTTGCTCCTGGTAGGGTCACCCATGGCAATTTGGTTCTAGGTGAGGGATCAGACAAAGTGCAGCCCAAAAGACCCCTATGATGAAAACGACAGATGGACTTCGTGTTCCCTCGCCCGGACGCGGGTCACCGGGGCCCCCCTCTGGAGCCAGGCCTGGAGGTGGGGCACGTTGGCGGTCGCCTGGTGGCCGGGCCTTTACCCATGGGGCCCGGTCGGGCTTAGCCCGAAGAGGTAACATGGGCCCCCCTTCCCATGAGCTCACCACCTGTGGGAGGGGCCATAGGGGTCGAGTGCTGTGCAGGATGGGCGGCGGCCAAAGGCGGGGACCTTGGCGTTCCGATCCTCGGCTGCAGAAGCTGGCTCTCGGGACGTGGAACGTCACCTCTCTGGTGGGGAAGGAGCCGGAGCTGGTGTGCGAGGTTGAGAGGTTCCGACTGGACATCATCGGACTCACCTCGGCGCACGGCTCTGGCTCTGGAACCCGTCTCCTCAAGAGGGGTTGGACTCTCTTCCACTCTGGGGTTGCCCCTCTGAGAGGCGCCGAGCTGGGGTGGGCATACTTGTTGCCCCCCATCTCGGCGCCTGTACGTTGGGGTAAACCCCGGTGAACGAGAGGGCAGCCTCCCTCCGCCTTCGGGTGGGGGGACGGGTCCTGACTGTTGTTTGTGCTTACGCGCCAAACAGCAGATTAGATTACCCACCCTTTTTGGAGTCTTTGGAGGGGGTGCTGGAGAGTGCTCCTCCTGGGGACTCCCTTGTTCTGCTGGGGGACTTCAACGCTCACGTGGGCAATGACAGTGAGACCTGGAGGGGTGTGGTTGGGCGGAATGGCCCCCCCGATCTAAACCCGAGTGGTGTCTTGTTATTGGACTTCTGTGCTCGTCATGGATTGTCCATAACAAACACCATGTTCAAGCACAAAGGTGTCCATATGTGCACTTGGCACCAGGACACCTTAGGCCACAGCTCAATGATCGACTTGGTTGTCGTCTCATCTGATCTGCGGCCACATGTTTTGGACACTCAGGTGAAGAGAGGGGCAGAGCTGTCCACTGACCACTACCTGGTGGTGAGTCGGCTCCGATGGTGGGGGAGGACGCCGGACAGACCTGGAAGGCCCAAACGTGTTGTGAGGGTCTGCTGGGAACGTCTGGCAGAGTCTCCTGTCAGAAGGAGCTTTAACTCACACCTCCGGCAGAACTTTGAACACGTCCCGGGGGAGGCGGGGGACATCGAGTCCGAGTGGACCATGTTCCGCGCCTCCATTGCCAAGGCGGCTGACCGAAGCTGTGGCCGCAAGGTGGTCGGTGCCTGTCGCGGCGGCAACCCCCGAACCCGCTGGTGGACACCGGCGGTAAGGGATGCTGTCAGGCTGAAGGAGTCCTACCGGGTCTTTTTGGCTTGTGAGACCCCTGAAGCAGTTGATAGGTACTGACAGGCCAAGCGGGATGCGGCTCGGATGTTTGCTGAGGCAAAAACTCGGGCGTGGGAGGAGTTTGGAGAGACCATGGAAAACGACTTCCGTACGGCTTCGAAGCGATTCTGGTCCACCATCCGGCGTCTCAGGGGGGGAAAGCGGTCTGCCACCAACACTGTTTACAGTGGGGATGGTGTGCTGCTGACCTCGACGCGGGACGTTTTGGGTCGGTGGATGGAATACTTTGAAGACCTCCTCAATCCCACCAGCACGCCTTCCAATCTGGAAGCAGGGTTTGGGGACTTGGGGTCGGGCTCTCCAATCTCTGGTGCTGAGGTCACCGAGGTCGTTAAAAAGCTCCTCGGTGGCAAGGCTCCGGGGGTGGATGAGATTCGACCGGAGTTCCTCAAGGCTCTGGATGTTGTGGGGCTGTGTTGGTTAACGCGGCTCTGCAATATTGCGTGGACATCGGGGGCAGTTCCCTTGGATTGGCAGACCGGGGTGGTGGTCCCCCTGTTTAAAAAGGGGGACCACAGGGTGTGTTCCAACTACAGGGGGATCACACTTCTGAGCCTCCCTGGTAAGGTCTATTCAGGGGTTCTGGAGAGGAGGGTCCAACGGATGGTCGAACCTTGGATCCAGGAGGAACAATGCGGTTTTCGTCCTGGCCGTGGAACACTGGACCAGCTCTACACCCTCAGCAGGGTCCTGGAGGGTGCGTGGGAGTTCGCCCAACCGGTCTACATGTGTTTTGTGGACTTGGAGAAGGTGTTCGACCGTGTCCCTCGGGGGGCCCTGTGGGGGGTGCTCCGGGAGTATGGGGTACCGGGCCCCTTGATACAGGCTGTTAGGTCCCTGTACGACCGGTGCCAGAGCTTGGTTTGCATTGCCGGCAGTAAGTCGGGCTTGTTTCCAGTGAGAGTTGGACTCCGCCAAGGTTGCCCTTTGTCACCGATCCTGTTCCTAACTTTTATGGACAGGATCTCTAGGCGCAGCCAAGGCGTCGAGGGGATCCGTTTTGGTGGCCTCAGGATCGGGTCTCTGCTTTTTCCAGATGATGTGGTCCTGTTGGCTTCATCGGAGCGTGATCTACAGCTTTCCCTGGAGCTATTCGCAGCCGAGTGTGAAGCGGCTGGGATGAGAATCAGCACCTCCAAATCCGAGGCCATGGTCTTGAGCCGGAAAAGGGTGGGGTGCCTCCTCCGGGTCGGGGATGGGGTCCTTCCCCAAGTGGAGGAGTTTAAGTATCTGGGGGTCTTGTTCACGAATGAGGGAAAAATGGAGCGGGAGATCGATAGACGGATTGGTGGGGCATCTGCAGTTATGCGGGTGCTCTACCGGTCTGTCGTGGTGAAGAGAGAGCTGAGCCAAAAGGCGAAGCTCTCGATTTTCCGGTCGATCTACCTTCCTACCCTCATCTATGGTCACAAACTCTGGGTGGTGACCGAAAGAACGAGATCACGGATACAAGCGGCTGAAATGAGTTTCCCCCGCAGAGTGTCTGGGCTCTCCCTTAGAGATAGGGTGAGAAGCTCAGTCATCCGGAGGGGGCTCAGAGTAGAGCCGCTGATTCTCCACATCGAGAGGAGTCAGTTGAGGTGGCTCGGGCATCTGGTCAGGATGCCTCCTGGACGCCTCCCTGGTGAGGTGTTTCAGGCATGTCTCACCGGGAGGAGGCCCAGGGGAAGGCCCAGGACACGCTGGAGGGACTATGTTTCTCGGCTGGCCTGGGAGCGCCTTGGGGTTCCTCCCGAGGAGCTGGAACAAGTGGCTGGGGAGAGGGAAGTCTGGGTCTCTTTGCTGAGGCTGCTGCCCCCGCGACCCGACCCCGGATAAGCAGAAGAAAATGGATGGATGGATGGAAGTTGTGCACAATATTGTGCTGAAGAGTTTGATCTGTTGTCATGTTCTGCAACGTAATGAACTGATATTATCCAGCACTTCTCAGCTATTGTAACTGTTAAATACCTATCTTTAGCAAGTAGGCAATTTAAAAAGCAAGAACATACACAACACTGACAGAGACTTTGTGTGTGAGACATGCTGTCACTTTAAAATGAGAGAGAAATGTTTCTCTTTATCCATCTTTCCTTCATCCATGTTGCAGATTATGTGGGCAAGGCCACCAAAACTATGAATAAATTGTAACGTGTTATGTAAATGATGAATGTCTTTAGCCACAAGGCTTATCAACTCCCAATTGTCTGTTCTTTGGGACTGATCAGCATATTCACACTTTCATAAATCAAACGTGAAACTTGTCTTACTGTGTTTTTGCACAAATTAGGCTAAATGAATGGAAAAAAATGCAATGTCCCAACAACTATAGCTGCACAAGGTTGTGTATGTGGGAGATTAGATCACACACGGCCAACGTCAGGATGTCCTTCAGGTAATTTGTCTTGTCACGTGGCAGAGTGCAGCCATCAGGTGGCAAAAGATCGAGTTAACGTGGGGTCACCGGGACGATATCCCGGCTACTTCCTGGAGAAGACAAGAAGCTGGGGCTGCAGTTGGAGAAAAGGCAGCGACACTCACAGCAAGACACATAACACGAAGGCACCATGGGGGTCACTGTACAGTATGTTATTAATGTGTTGCACGGTAGGCCAGCCAGATTAAGCAGGACTACTGAAACTATTAGAGCGGCATCGGGTGTGAATGTGATGCATTTCCCATGAGTTTAAAAGTAAAAAAAATAAATAGGAAGCAGAATGAAGAGCAGTGCAGCTGGGGGATGATGGTGTGATATATGTGACCAAACTGAAAGAGACTCTGATGAATACTTGCTGAATGAGAGAGGAATGAAGAATGAGAAGCACTGTGTCACCCCTGTCTCTATCAAATATTCAGCTGATTTTCACTGGGTCACTATGAGGGGGGAAAATAGTCTCCTTTTAATCCTCTGATTGAGCACTCAAGTCTTTCTCCCTCACAAGATCCTGATTACAAGAAACTCTTTGCTCCATGGAGGATTTCTCCTCATCCTTCACTGACATTAATCCGTTCCAAGGGATGGATATTAAGAGCTAAATCAGGTTTTTTTGGGGGGTGGGCGTAAACATAAAATCCAATCGGGATTCAGCCTCAAACTCAACACTTTCCAATCGATAATGAAACATGACAAGTTGAGAACTCCCTGTGGAAAATCGGGCCTGTTTTTGCTGGGACTTTGTGCCAAAGTTGAGAGCTGTACCACATTACCATAATGCAGCAGGAATATAACAAATGAAGCTGCAATGAATTCCAGGCAGCATAAGCACAGGATTGAGCGTTCTTCCCGGCTCTACAGTCCCGTCCACACTTACAGACTCCCTCTCTCATCATCGTTTTCCCTTTTTCAAGAGCCAAGAGCGAGCAGAAAGAAGGCAGTTGATGGAAGGAAAAGGGAGAAAAATGACAGCACTAGACAAAGGTTGATTAAATTGGTTTTCAATTCTGGGTGTCTCTGTCTGAAACCACTGCATTAATTTGCTCCATTACATATTTGAGAGCCAGTGAGTGTATTAAGAGCTGCTGTATATCATATCTGTGACTGCTATGAGAGTTCACTGCCAAAAAGAAGAAGCCTGTGTCCATCTATCCCAGCATTAACCAAAGTGACTCAGCACACATAGGCCTGAATTTCTCCCAGGCTTCATGTAAAAGCTTCTTTGTTCAGTGCTGCTTGTTGCCACAGGAAGGTCGACATCATATTGTTCTGCATTTCAAGAATACCTTGTGTTATTTTCTGTCGGCACTTTTTATGAAGACAGAACTGTAAGGGATGGTTCTTAAAAGATTGGTCTTATTTTAGTATGGCTCAGTGTAGTCTTAGATTAGTTTTACCTTTGGAAATGGGTACAGTCAGAATATAGAACGACAAAGAGACAACTGCTTTTAGAGTAGTTGCTTTGGCAAATTTCCAAGTAAAGATTTAAAAATAGTTTGACATGCCTTGTCTGTTATCTGCAGTGTCTTTGGTTGAACAAAAAGGTTTTTTTGCAAAACGCCTACTTTAAAAAAATATTCCATATGTATATATATGTATGTGTGTGTGTGTATAGGCTATTTCCATTCCAAAGCTAGCATCTGACTATTGATAGGCCGGCATCGGTAACTGAGAGACCGGTGCTGACAACTGAGAGGCCGCCACTGGCAACTGAGAGGGAGACAGCTCACTAATGATCGCATTAGATAGGCTGGCAATAGCATTGGATAGGCTAGCGACTAGCATTTCAAGGCTAGCCACCCACTGGTTTGACTAGACTGACATTCCTTGGCTCGTCTTCTTACGACTTTATGGCGGTTTGCAAACAACTTGAGGTGCATTACCGAAATCTTCTAAACTGCCGTGTGGACCGGAATAGTTTTAAATACCTGACTCTTAACAATCTAAATATTGTCTTTTAAGTTATTTCCCCCTATAGTTTTTTACAATTTTATTAATCCTTAACTGAACAATAATTCTGTTTCTCAGATTTGAGTACGTTCCTCTCCTGCCTGTATTTATCACAATCTAGGAAATCAGTGTTCAAAGTACTCAAGTACTCAAAGCAGTCAAATCTGAGAAAAAATCTAATCTATCCATGCTAATGGCCAGCAGAGAGTAGTCCATCCAGTTGGTGGCTAGCCTATCCAATGCTATTGCCAGCCTATCTAATGCTATCACTAGTGAGCTGTCTCCCTCTCAGTTGCCAGCACCAGTCTCTCAGCTACCGATGTCGACCTATCAATAGTCAGATCAGTTGCTGGCTTCAGAATGGATATAGCCTCCTGGGGCAGGGAAGTAGTCTTTATTTTGGCCCCAATACTGCGCCATAGTACGAGAAGGATAGAATTTACATGGTGGTAACCACACAGCTGGTGTCCATCAATCAAGCTAATTAGATGTCTGCTGAAGAATGGGACCCTTATTAAAGAACATGTTCATTTTCTTTTGAGAAGACAACAGCAATTTAGGGGCTTCTCATAATCACACCATCCACAATAACTTTCCTTAACTTTTAAAGTCTTGCAATATGTGTGGAGTTACAAAATAAATCTACATTTAAAGTTTGAATTACTTTATTAATTAGAATAATTATTTGTTATATTGTTTGCTATTTCCTCAATATTAAAGCATTTCTTCAAGATATTGTAATAGCATTTTGAGATAAGGGATAATCAGTACGTTTACATGCACAGCTAAATCGAGCTTTTTGGCGTAATCGGACTGAAGACTTCCCTCCTGCAGCGAGCAGAGTCCCAGTTTACATGTTACTCAGAAAATCGAATTATTGAAAGAAGTGTGCCGACCACTGCATTATCTAGCTGCAGTAGTCGAGCTTCTGAAACTCCAGTTCGGTTCCACTCCAGTCGGACTAAGGTGTATACATGCATTTTAAAAGTCTGATTTCAGTCGGACTGAGGCAATAATTCGAATTTCTCTTGCTGCATGTAAACATACTGAATGAAAACAACAAAAAACTCAAGTACATTATAGACAGGTTACATTGAGCCAGGCTGCACTGTATCAGGGATGGAACCCGGAGGCTTCTAAACTAAATCCTGCTATTTTTGTTTTTGAGCTTCTCAGAAACGCCTTTAGTGAAATATGTCCATTATGAGAGATTATTACGCTTTATGCACCAACAGTGATCAAGGTATTACCTGTCCTGCCCTAACAGGTGTGACTAAAGAGACAGAAGAACCATGGAGATGTCAGTCAACTCCAGTCAGCACATGCCTGCTGTTCTCAAGAAGAGCTTTCATCCTGCTAAGAGAGAACACCTGTGTACCTCTAATCATTTGGTGTTTATGGGTTTTTATGTGCAGTTAAAATGAAACTGGACTTTAACACATTAACATGCACAGCGGTGTTGCCCAGGGCATGTCATGTTCATCCGATGATTTCTCGCTTGCATTGCCTGCAGAAAATTACTGCATTTTAGGGAGACCCCTTTCATCATCTCTTTTTTTTATCATAAACCTGATTAAATGTTTTTGAGTCTTCATGCTGAGTTCAGTAGTAACAGACTGATGGAGGTCTGTAATTTTCATCATAGGTACACTTCAACTGTGAGAGACAGAACGTAAAAAATTCCAGGAAATCACAAACAGTCAGACTCCAACCTCGAACATGGCCAATGTCCGTGAACTGTATGACCCGTCTTCGTCTTTTTACAAAGACAGGAAGAGATCGGATCTGATTTGGAGGAAGATATCGGAGGATATTGGAGTGCCAGGTAAGCAGTTAAACATAGAAAAAAAAAATTTTTCTTTTAACTTTCTTGTTATGTTAGCTAACACTATGCTAGCCAAAAGCGGTTAGGGCAACTACGGTACTAAATACGCATTACCAGTTTCCCATTGTGTATTTAGACGAGATCTGCAAAAAACGGTGGAAGACATTGAGGGACACATATGTCAGGCAGAGCAGAAAAGAGAAAGAGAGAAGGAAGAGCGGAGCAGAAGGAGGGAAAGTGCAGAAATGGAAGTACTTCTCTGTCCTGTCCTTCCTCGAACCCTTCATCGCCCCCCGCGAAACATCGAGCAACATGGGGGTCGAGGAGGAGCAGGCGGAGGGGTATGACCACCCAGAGGAGCCAGAAAAAGAAGCAGCAGGGCGGTTAGAGGCAGAAGGTTGGTGATTTTGAGAAGAAAACCCAGACATAGTGGCACACAAACACACACAAAAACGTGCTCAGAAACATGAAAATAATTATTGTAAAGCTGAAACCTACATCATTTTGCTACTACAAAGTTTTGCTATTTATTATTAGTGCTAGCAGTAGAAGTATTTGTGATCTTGGTATAAAGCATAATAAACAGGAGGGTCAGTAATATTCCTTTCTGTCTTGACAGATCCAGCTAACATGGAGGCAGGTGACATGGCTGAACCAGAGTCCCCTGGCCCTTCCTTTTCTGCTTCTGACCAGCCTGGCCCTTCCTCTGCTGCTGCTGCTTCTTCTTCTGACCAGCCTGGCCCTTCCTCTGCTCCAGCACCTGCAGGTGTGTAGTGCTGTTTGGAAAGGTTGGGAATGTAGGTTTTATTCAAAGATGTCAATCTGTTTCTTTGGGTTCCCAGACACTTGGCGAATTACTTTTTGTACTTTCTGAAATGTCTGTGTATACCCTGGAATTCACACTGAGCCTTTCATACAGACTTAAACTGTTGCTTATAATTTTATCTAATTTGTATATTTGTTCAACATAATTGTAAGCATTTTTAACACATTTTTCTACTGTGTTTTTTCACAGGCCCTCCAAGAAAACGAAGGCGGAGGCAGCAGGACTTGTCAGTGCCAACAGAGTTCCAGCAAAACCTGCTTGTGGCGCTCAAGGCCCGGCCTGAACCAGCTCCTGCTCCTCCTGCAGATGATTACATGCACTTCCTTCTCTCTCTTCATCCTCTCCTAAAAAGGGTGTCACCTCTAGAAAGAGACATCCTAAAATTTGACAGTCATAGACTGATTTTTGAAAGAATTAATGTAACACTCAATTTGACCCATTTGGACAATACTCAGTAGTTTTACTGATTGGGCTGACACCTTTTTCAGGGGAGGAAGGAGACTCCTTTCTGTGTCCCTCCTGTCTTCCACCGCACTTCCTCCAAATAAGGTCCTTTCTCTTCCTGTTCTTTATTTTATTGTTTTATTATATGTATATATGTTGTATGTATTTTTTTTATATTAAATATTTTTATATGTAACATTTTGGTCAGCTACTTTCCTTAATTTAATTCTACTGTCCTATGTAAGGCCATTTGGGTGAAAATATTATTTTTAATAACAGATAATAATTACCTTAATGAAATATACCTTTTTATTGACTATATAAAATATCACAGAAGTACAAAAGCAAGAACTATTTGAGTATATTTGATTGATTTCACCATATCCATAGACGAGTTTGTGGGAGAAAGCAGAGCAGTCTGTCAGTCATTACCTGGAAACGAGAGGTACAGGTGAACAGGTCAAAAGTATATAGGTACAGAACAAACAATAATCCATAAATGAAAGGGATTTGTGAATGTATATATGAATGTATAGAGAAAAACAAATTACTAAAATATAATATAGTAAATATAGATATGGAAATTTTCAGAAAGTTTTGCTCTTAATTTTTTTACTGGGTGGCTCTTAAAAGAGCCGTTTTGGGTCAGTCCTGTATGGACATGACTATTCTGCCGGCTGCCATGGCACTGCCCCCTCCTCACTGAAGTGGGCCATGAAAACTTCTCTGGTCTCCACTGCCTCTGGTTGCGTTGTTGGCTCCGATTCGCCCCACAGCTGGAAGTGGTCTTTCTCCATGAGCAGCGGCAGCTCCCCTCACCACTTCGGGGTTGACTTCCAGTCTGCGGTGAAACATTCTCCACTGTGCAGACCAGATCCCGAATGCATCTTCCACCACCAGCCGGGCCCGGGAGAGCCGGTAGTTGAAGACGCGCTGCTGATCCGACAAGATCCGCCATGTTGTAAACAACTAGCAACAGACAAATCCACGCCCGCACGCTGACGTAATGACGTGACGCGCTGATGCCCCGACGCGCCGACGCAGACCACAAGTGTGCAAGCAGCTGGGTTTTAATTTTAAAGCGTCGACTTTCGTCCGTTTGAGCGATTTGACGCCTGGACGCGCTGACCGGTGTGAACGCGGCTTAAGGACACGAGGGACAAGATTGTACACCTGCACAAGACTGAGATGAGCCAATCTACAATTGGCAAGCAGCTTGGTGAGAGGAGATCAACTGTTGGAGCAATTATTTGAAAATTGTATAAATACAAGATCACTGACAGTCTCCCTCGACTTGGGGCTCTATGCAAGATCTCACTCATGGGGTTTGCATGATCTTGAGGAAACAGCCCAGAACTACACGGGGGGAACTGGGTTAATGACCTGAAGAGAGCTGGGACCACAGTAACAAAGGTTACTATTAGTAACACACTACGTCGTCATGGATTAAAACCCTGCAGTCCCCTGCTTAAGCCAGCACTTGTCAAGTCCGGTCTAAAGTTAGCCAGAGGCCATCTAGATGATCCAAAAGAGGATTGGGAGAATATCATGTGGTCAGATGAGACCAAAATAGAACTCTTTGGAATAAACGCCACCTGCCATGTTTGGAGGAAAAAGAATGCTTAATTGCATCCCAAGAACACCATACCCAATGTAAAGCATGGGGGTGGAAACATTATGCTTTGGGGTTGCTTTTCTGCAAAGGGGACAGAATGACTGATCCATATTAAGAAAAGGATGGATGTGGCCATGTATTGTGAGATTTTGGGTTTAAAAAACTCCTTCCATCAGTGAGAGCATTAAAGATGAAATGTTGCTGGATCTTCTAGCATGACAATGATTCCAAAAACATCACCCGGGCAACGAAGGAGTGGCTACCTAAAAAGCATTTCAAGGTTCTGGAGTGTCCTAGACAGTCTCCAGGCCTCAATCCAATAGAGTATCTGTGGAGGGAGTTGAAAGTCCATGTTGCCAGTAACAGCCCCAAAACATCCCAGCTCTACAGAACATCTGCATGGAAGCGTGGGCCAAAATACCAGCTACAGTGTGTGAAAACCTGGTGAAGACCTATAGGAAACGTTTCACCTCTGTCATTGTCAACCAAGGTTACATTATAAAGTATTGAGGTGAGCTTTTGTCATTGACTAGATACTTAATTTCTGCACCATAATACAAATACATTCTTTAAAAATCATACAAGGTGATTTCCTGGATTTTTTTAACATTCTGTCTCTCACAGTTGAAGTGTACCTATAATGAAAATTACAGACCCTTCTCATCTTTGTAAGTGGGACAACTTGCACAATCGGTGGCTGCCAAATACTTTTTTGCCCCACTGTAAGTGGTTAATATTCTGGTGGTTACTTGTGATCTAAAAGTCTTCAGTTAAATTTATAGGGCTTACGTTCCAGAGAGACGAGGATTCTCAGCAGAAGGCAGGTGGGAAAACAATTACTGTGGGTGTCTGGAAGTGAATGGTCTGACAGATGAGTGCTCCGGTGTCTGTTTGTTGCAGGTGGAATAGCGTTGGAGGGTGGACAGGCGGGATATCGGGTGGATCGTTACCAGGTGAATTCCTTACTAGGGAGGAGCAGCGAGTAGGCCGACCAGGAGGAATCCAGCAGAACTGAGCACTGAGGAGTAGACGGGTGACAGGGAGCAAGGACACAGAAGGAGCATCTAGGAATCTGCAAGGACAAGAAAGGTAAGTAAGTCTTTCACAAAAGTATTTCTCAGTACACTGGGAAGTAACCAAGTGGCCTGTTACCACACCAGGTGAGTTAACCATCTAGTGTCAGCCTCAGGGAACTGCTCCTCTTTTAAGCTTCAGCGCTGATGAGGATCACCTGGTGCAGCTCCCAATCGTCGCACCCTGCACAGAGGTAGAGACACAGAAACAGACACACCCACATTCCCACCACACACCAAATGAATCCTAACATGAGTTGAGATGCCTCTAGTGACTTTTTTTTAAAAGTGACTAGTGACAATCTAGTGGACCTTTTGTTGTTTTCAGGGCACAGGAAAAAAACTTTTATCGCTCCACTGACTTCCATTCATTTTATTTTTCGGCCAGGGGGCCCATGGGACAACAGGAAGGGGAGGAGACTTAGGCTCCCCATTACGAGTCCAACTCATTAATATTCATGATATGCATACCTCTCGACTCTGATTGGCTAACATCAATGCGACTCTTACGTTACCGTCAAACAAATAACTAACTTAACTTTCTTCGCTGGTGGTGTTGCAAAGACAAATTCCAACAGTTTCTTCCACAGCTCTACTTTCTTGGATAAAAATTTAACGCTGTTGTGTTACAGTATATCCACAAATAACGCAAGTCCGAATGTGTTCCACCATGTTGTAGAGTTGCCAATGATTAGCTTCTACTAGCAGGATGCGGTCTGCTCTCTCATGGCAGCAAAATCATTACAGCCTTTCTGCGGGTGGTCACAAGCCAAGGTAGGCAGGACCATGGATACTCATTTTTCCTGTGATGTAGAAGGGTTTGCCTTTTCTGACTTGCTCAATTTTGCCGCCCATTTCCTTTCTGTGGCTAAGGCAGCCAATGAGGGTTGGAGTTAAATTTCACATCCAGCAGGCATATGCAACTCAGAGTGACCAATAGTATTTTAGAATGACCAAGTATTACACTGTTTCTCAGTAAACAAGACATGCAACAAATTTTAGACACTTTACCAATACATAATATTTAAAATGTATACACCTGGTATTAAGTGGCTGTTCCTACACTTCCACCTAATATTAGACCGGCGTGTTGCATTCCCCTGTCTGTACTGATTCTTTCTCTCTTCTCTTCTTTTTCTCCATCCTCATAGCTCAATGACATGAATTTTGTGTTGAGTAATTTAAAAAAATACAGGAGTTAAAGTACATTCATAAGTCATGTTAACCAATTTTTTTTCAGCATTTGACCATTTTTTTTTCAATGGTGATGGAAAACTCTGAAGGCCATTGGCCATTTTGACAGGTTGCAATTGCCAGCCCTGACCCCTTAGTGCAAATGCGCAGAAGTGTTCAACTTTATGCACAGAGTTCATGTAACTAATCCATCAAAAAAAGATTTCCATGATTTCCATCTCAAATCTGGTCACCGTACCCGTATCCTGAGTCCTATGTTGGTACCACATTGGTAGTCCATGATAGTTCCAGGACCAAGTTGCTATTCCAGTAGCTCCTGAATTCAAACCAGCAATGAAAATGTGAATATAAAAACCAAAACCGTAGCAGTCTAGCTGAAATAACTGAGGTATTCTTTATTAGGCACAAAATGCTTTGGTTTTGTTTTATTTGGCCTTTAGTGTAAAAAGATTCCTGACAATCTTGGGAAAAGAAGGGAAATTTATCACACCATCATTTTGTAATTACTGTACATGATCACAAAGAGTGATCAAAGAGTCTTTGTTTTTCCTTTACTTGCCTCACTTTACAATCAACCTGCTGCCCTTCAAGAGCCACATCAGTCTCTGTCTTCCTATGTGACTCTGACTCAAGTACAAAAGTAAAATACCTTTGCCAAAGAGGAAAGAGCAAAATATTTTTCAGATGTATAGATATGTGCAGGAGGTTTAAGTTTTTCCATGTTAGTTTTCTGGTGAGACCGAATGTTCTTGCTGCCTGCCGGGTGGAAAATTAAATTTAAATCTTATTGTTTCCCTTGGAAAACAGTCAGTAGGAAGCCCAAAACACAAATGATTTGTACTTAATTAGCAGAAACATGTAAAAACAATGAAATGTAGAAATTATGTTTATTAAAAGGCAATAATAAATCACCAACATTTTAGCTGACGATGTCGCACAAGGTATCCCTAATTAAAACGTTTAAAAGTTATTGACTGGATTTGGAAAAACATGACATTAACAATAAAGTTTTATTTTTAAGAACTTTTGATTGATGACAAAAATTGAAATGTTACCACAAAAACCTTAATGACTGATAATGATGGAAACTCATTTCCATCCCAGCTTCCTATGCACACAAACACACAGATATAGGCATGTTAACAGATGCCTGAACCCCCTGTGGACCTTCTCAGCATTTGTGCGTGTGAAAAGGATAGCTTTGAAACTGTCCGCATTCTTTCACCAGAACTATTAATCGTATTTTCTTTTCCATTCGAAGAGCATGCAGGTGTTTACTGTAAGAAGGAAAAGAAAGGAAAAGAACGTTAGTGGCCTCCTCACAACCTGGACAGCAGATGGAGAAGAGCGTGAAGGCTGAAACTCAGAGCAGAAAGGCAAAATAAAATAAAGCACAGAGATAGAGCAAATGGGTTCAGTTATGGTCAGAGCCAAACATTGTCTTCCGATCAACAGACATGTGAATAGAAAAGAATCTGATCCATGTGGGGAGGAAGACCACCCATAATGAGGAGAGAAGCTCAAGTGCAGGTAAACCTTTAAGACAAGAACAAGAACCAAGTCTTCATAGTGATTTGGCTTAGTCAAACTATTGGGAAACCTGAAAAAAAATATTACATCAGTGATGAGCATAGAATTTCTAATTTCTCCTTCTCATTTCAGTAAAATGCTTACAATCAGTGGCATACTTTGACTATTATTATTTTGTTTTTTTTCTATTTTACAACCACTCATGTTGCAGTCTTCCACCCATGATGCATGTACATAGACAGTATAACATAATAGTCTGCGAAGGAGGCATTTGTTAACTCTAACTACTGTCCCTTGAAAAAGTATTCTTGCCCCTTATTTTGTACCTTAGAACGAAGAACTTTAATCTATTTTATTGGGATTTTACGTAATAGATCAACACAAATTAGTGCATAGTTGTGAGTTAGAAGGAAAATGATATGTAATTTTCAAATACTATTACAAAAACATATACAAATTCTGAAAAGTGTGGTGTGCATTTGCATTCACCCCCATAAGTCAGAGGTGTGGACTCAAGTCACATGACATGGACTCGAGTCAGACTCGATTCATTAATTTTATGACTTTAGTCTTGACTTGAAAAAATGTTCAAAAGACTTTGACTTGACTTGACTTGACTTGACTTGACTTGACTTGACTTGACTTGGACTTTTACATGAATGGCTTGGGACTTGACCCTGTTTACTCAAAAAGACTTGATATTTTACGCATTATCTAAAGTTTAAAATAGTGCTGGGCAATATGGCCTCAAATCAATATCACGATATAATGAGCAGTTCACCTCGATAACGATCAATGGATCAATGGTCTGGCAGAGGCCTGCGCTGGATGGTAATATGGGGGTCTGTTTCAGAAAGCAAATTCTTCATCTGAACTCAGGGAAGAGAGATTTTCTCTGTCTCCTCCACATCATAATGCTGAAACGGATAAAGCTCCATCAGAGGATGGATTACATGTCTGGAGACATCTGCGTCGGGAAAGTATATTAAGAAGAATTAATTTAGAATTTAGTCTTGTCAGTGCATTAAGTCTTGTTTTTTTTTTTATTATTCATTTTGCTTAGGGAAATTATTAATAAGATTAATAATTTTCTGTCAAAATTACCAAGTTTGGAGAACCATCCTGAGATCCAGGAAAACAACAATAGCCTAATAGTTCAGTCTCAGTTAATGTTTATGATTAGCTGCCTGATAAGGCTGAGATAATTAAACAATAGACGAAGGAATAAGTTCTTGCCGTTCTTTGAACAGCAAGTTACTACACATGTTTGTGGAATAATGACAAACAATGCCTTTCCAAAAGGAAAGAGTTTATTAAAACTACATTGTGTAAGATCTGCTCCCATCTAGCGGTGAAATTCTATATGACCAACCAACTGAATATTACGTTCTAGCCCCACCTCCAACCCCCCATTCCGAGCGTGTTTCAACTCCTACGGTTGCCGTTTCATGCCAAGGTTAACATGGCTTACAGTGCAACGACTTTGTCCAGTGTTCCTTCCAGTGATGAGCTTACTTTAGAAAACTACATTGCATTTAGTTATATAGTCAGACGTCTGCCGTGTCGCAAGTAGACAATCTCCCTCTGGCATTCGTCACGGTGCAACTGAGTGTAGCCAAAGCGCGAAAAGCAGAGCTAGAATTTCCAGGAATGTCCCTTGTTGGCGAATGTATTTCAAAGATGGAGGCTCAACATGGATTCACCCATTCGAGCGACTCGCTCGTATGTATTCTGAATAGCAGATTCTACACTTACAAGAATACTTTCATAAGTAGGTGGAAGTAATTACACATTTATGAGCACATATTTTTGAAAGAACAAAGGGTTTTTTGCTAAGAATCAACTCAGAAAAATACACAATGTAGCTTTTTAAAAAAATTCAACTTTCAGTCAAAATACTTTAATAAACAAACTCACTGAACTGGTAACAAACAACTAAACTACTAAGTAAAAGAAGAGTGAATAATAAACTAACTACCAAGAGTAAAACAGTAAAATGGACATATATGCAAAGAAGTAGAAACAGTAACCAATAAATTGATAATGATGTCACAGTTCAGTATGAATATGTATGCCTAAAAACCAAGGCTTGTATGAAGAGTTTTGGGACTGAAGTGTTATGGCAAAAAATAGTATCTCAGGGTTTCCATAATAAAGAAGACTTGAGTCCCAGAAGGCGTTTAAGTATTTAATTCAAACATGTCTGGCCAGACCATGGAGGAGACAGAGTTACTCGTGCATCACCCTAACCAACCTTTCTAACTAACCGCTTAAATAGTATTCAGCAATCATTGTTTATCTCTGTAGATGTCTTCTCCAACCTTCACGCCCCGCCTCCAGAGTAACCGCTTCACGCGAGTCATAGCAACCCATAAAGCAGCTCATCCGAAGGCCAGACTGTTATCTTACTGCCCCGGCGTCTGTCTCTCTGGTGACCTGACACATATATCTTTCTCATAACATTAAGCTGGAACAATAAGCTTGTTATTTCCTTAGATGCATTCATTAAACAGAGAATATACACTTAATTCCTAATTGCATAACAATTTTTCACCACAATTCCCTGCTTTTATTAACTTAAATAATACCATAAATATAAAGGGAAAATTCTAAAGTGCCATCACAAACTAAAAGTCTAAAAGCCTAAAAGGTTGGTAGGTTGATCAAAAAAAAAGACAATGTTCAAAACACAAATTACAATCAGACATGAGACATGCTTGGCCATGGAATTAGTTCACAGTGACAAATATTAGATCCTTCCCGATGACTTTGCTGAGACTCCTGTGCATTGAGACCGAAAACCCACGGGGTCTTCTTACGCCATTTTCTTGTGGGCAAAATGTCATCTCAACAGCCCCTCGCACCAGAGGCGCCCATCCACAGGTCTCGTCATCAGTCAGGATGCTCTAGATAAAACACAGAACACAGGAGAAATTATGTAGCATCTTCCAGTACACTTCAGAGGGTATTACATCAACACTAGATGTTGAAATGTATACTCCTCCCTTGCGCTGTTTGTTGTCTGTTGCCATGAAGTCAGCCTCCGCCAGCATCCAGTGACCCGTAGCCACCGATCAGTCCTTCCTCAGACAGGAGAGAGTGGTCACTCCTCAGAAGGCCCTCCAGTGAGAACCTCCCAATTCGACCCTTGGGAGCTGAGCTAATTAGGTATTAGAGCATTGATGTTCAAACATAGGTGAGCCAATTCACAAAAGATGAATAGGTTGATTATGACAAGTATAACCCACACCCTCGGAGTATGGTTTCAGATCAACCTGATGCAACTGTGTGCAAAAGCAATTCTAAACAACTCACAACCTGGTTAATGAGCCAAATCTCATCAACTGAAGCTAAATTATAATTAAGATAAATGTCTCCAAATCACTCTGTACTAAATCCATGCCAAGAAAAAGACAACCAACCATTCCAACTTGTGAGAGTAAAAAAATCCTAAGAATCAACTACTCCCAGCAAGAAGTAAAGAAGGTTTTCAGATCAAATTAAAACTTTGTAAAGTTCCCAGACACAATATGTACTACAAGTCTGAACCCAAACCGAAATGGAATATGAAGTCAGACGTCAAGTCCAGGTAGTAAAAACCCTCATTAATTTATGACAGAGTTATGAATCACAAGAAACCCAATTACACCTGTGTTACAATTCTCTTCATAATCCCTGAAAAATCTGTTCCAATTACTATCAAATCCAATTCCCCCCCTTTTTTAAGGCATCGTCTTGCACATGCCTTAAAAATTCAAGAACCAAGGAAACAATAACTTCAACTGCTTCTCCAGTGTTGAGAAAAGAAAAACAGTAGGTTAAAGGTCATGCATAAGGCATAACCTCAGAACCTGTGTATCCTGCTGCTGTCGCCGCTGCTGAGGCAGCTTCAACCCCCAGATAACCATATCCCAATCATTTAGGTTTGCAATTAGGTTCTTATATTTGAATTACCTTGTTGTTGAAAATTGCCTGGCCTTGCCTTGGAAAAACAAAATAATAATTTCACCACATAGTTACCTTATGTATTTTACGTAGCATTAGCTACAACAACACACTTCATTTCCCTCTGGGATCAATAAAGTATTTTGAATTGAATTGGACAACTTCTTCAGACCCTGCTTTTCCAGAATCTAATTGATGTTACAGTAAGGATTATCTTTGCAACCACCTTAGTTAAAATTGTTTTACTCAGGACACAGTTTATTTACCTAATTAATATCTCTGCTGCTGTTATTTGCTCATCTGTTTCTTACAGTTTATTCTCTGTTAACTCCTTGAAAAAAAAAATACATTTATTTAAAATTCTAAGTTAGTTTTAATCTAATTGTTATTAGTTTAAGACTAATTAGCACCTTATTTGTGTTCAAACAACCAATTCACCATGCAAAGCAGACGTGAAGACCAAAAACATTCTTTGGAGGGGGTAATGTTTCAATTAGAAATAAATAAGCTTTAGAGAGTTGATTGTATTTTATGGCTCTGTCACTGCAGCGATTGATCTAATTTAGTATTTTGACATACTTATACTTTAAAAATGACCTATATGATTTCTTTTTGTGTTTAAACTATCGATTTTAAAGCCAATCTGTATTTTGAATACCGTAGTTAAGAATCTTTATTGTTTATGAGCTCTGGCGCTTTGCCCAGACACAACCTTATCTGAACGATTCTTAGATCTCTATTGAAGGTTGGCTCCATTGTCTGAAAAGGCCGTTGATAAAGCAGAGAAACCAGCACTTAGCTAGTAAGTTAGCAGTAGCTGCCAGCAGTCAGTCCTCGTGGGTGTGTGACAAGGGAGCCACCGTTAGCTCAGAACATAGTCTTCCTCTCAGCTTGGGTCTGTTCAGCTCTGTAATCTTCTCCCATGGACCGGTCCCTTTCCACAAGCAGCCTTCAGCTCAGCTGCGTCGGGGGAGCAGACCTCAGTTCAGCAGCAGAGCGGCAGCAAAGAGGGTCTCTCTCTCTTGGTGTAATCTGTAATTCAAGAGATTCCTTCTGCAGAGTGTTGAATGATCGGCAAGCTGTAAAAGTATTTTGGATCCAATGAGTTTCTGTCAGAAACCCGCCTCCCGCCCCCACTAATGAATGCTGGAGGTTTTGAAACGTTTGCCTCTTCTTTGTGGTTGCCCAAGGACGAAGAGGATGAATGTAGCAGATCTTTCTGCTTACATAGGGCTGGTGATATCCCTTGAAGCCTTCCTTTTCCTGTAGAAGCTGAAATGCATTGTGGGATTAGTTCTTATGGCTGTGTTTTGGACCAGTAATCACAGCTATATTCCAACACTTGTATTGAGACTTGACTCGGGACTTGAGGATAGCGACTTGAGACTTTACTTGAGACTTGCAAAACAATGACTTGGTCCCGCGTCTGGTAGTTACGCTCGATGGTCTTTTGGGACATGTTTATACAAGCGTTATACATCTGAAACATTTGCCCTCTCTTCTTTGCAGTTCAGTCCGATTGGATGGAGAGCTTCCGTCAACACCAATTATCAAGCACTGATTCCCAGTTTGATTTAGGTCAGGACTTTAACTCGGCCATTATAATACCTAAATATGATTGGCTCATAACGCACAGCATTATGCCTACAGCTGCAGCTGATCCAGAACGCTGCTGCTCGTGTCCTCACTAGAACCGGGAAAGTAGAGCACATCACCCCAGTTCTAAAGTCCTTACACTGGCTCCCTGTAGCTCAGAGAATAGACTTCAAAATACTTTTACTAGTTTATAAATCATTGAATGGCTTAGCACCAAAGTATATTGCTGTTACTATACTAACCCACCAGACCACTCAGGTCCTCTAATTCCAGTCTACTCAACATCCCTAGAGTAAGAACCAGTTTCTATGCTCCTCTAATCTGGAAAAAACTTCCAGACAACTGCAAAGCTGCTGAAACACTGAGTTCTTTTAAATTACAACTAAAAACGGATCTGTTTAGAGTTGCCTTTGAGTAATGCTTTGATGTGTCATGTTTTGTGTGTGCTTCTTGCTTTATTGCTGTTTTTACTTTATATGCTTTGTCTGTGTTTTACTGCTATTTTTATTTTACCCCTTAATCATGTAAAACACCTTGAATTACCTTGTTGTTAAAAGTGTGCTACACAAATAAAATAGCCTTGACTTGCCTTACAGCTCTTAAAGCTCAGTGTTTTGTCTGATCATGATTCCCAGGTTTACCGTGTAACTCTTCATAGCTTGTTTCAAATACAAGCAGGACCTCTTGTGAGCTTTGTTCAACAATGGCTTTCATCTCATCCATAAGGCCCAAATTTCTAGAGTGCACGGCTACTAGCTCTCTTGTCAACAGATTCTCCCACCTGAGCTGTGACTCTCTGTAACAGCTCCCGAGTTACAATTAACCTTTTGCTGCTTCTCTGATTAATCCTTTCCTTGCCTGATCCCCATCTCTTGGCAAGTTTTGGAGTTGTTCCATACTTTTCTCATTTGGATAGATGAGCTCACAGTAGCTACTTCAGGAAAAGTTCAATGTTTGGGACATTATGTTATAACTTACCCATGCTTTTTTTCTGTGTTCTTTGGTGTTTATGATACTTTTTACTCCCTGCCATTGTACATCAAACTTCTGAGGCCTCTAGTGAACAGCTGGCTGTGTACAATGATTGAATTTAACATGAGTGGACTCTATTTGTTAATTGTGTGACTGTTTGTTATACTGCTTTTTGGAAGTGATAGCAGAGTAAAGGGTATAAACAGATGCCTGCCACACCTTTCAGAATTTTATATTTAGGAAATTAGGCAAACCATCCACGATGTTGCTTTCACCTCAAAATTCTGCTCTACTTTTGTGTCAAAACAGTTTGCTTTTGTAGCTTAACGTAATATGAAAATGTCCAATTGGAACAGACTTTAATTTACATGCAACAAGTTTACACATATATATTATGAACCCCATTTTATAAGAATCTGTCCAATAGTGTTGTAAAAAAATTTTTAATGGTGACACTATAAATGGATCTGTCTGAATTTGTGTTAAAATGTTTTTGTCATCATTGCTATATATAAACATTTTTTAAAGGTTTTTGTGGCACCTGTGGCCTTTATTTGCAGTATTCAGACAGGAAACAGGCAGGGAGAGAAGGGGGAAGACATGCAGCAAAGGCCTCGGAGTCTGGAATCAAAACCCCAGATGGCTGCATCGAGTACTACTAGCCTATATACCACTACACCATGCATGTTTATATTTTCTGAACAGAATCAAATATAAAAACTGAAAATGATTTTATCTGTACTGTTATTGTAAAGTTACTCATCTCAACATTAATTAAACATTCAAACAAGTTTCAAGCTGTGCTACATCATATAACATAACCCAATAGTGCAGTGTGATTTTAGTAATACAGTACAACCACTCAGTCAAGGATCATACCAACAGCCCTGTTTAGTGCTGTAAATCCTCCTCCTGTTCCTCTGGTGTAATATGTAAACATCCTGATCAATACATCAGGTGGGTTATTTATGCAGTCCTAGCTGTGGGTGGACAGTTTGGATGTTCTGTCTTATCAGGGAGGTTAACTCTAAAATGGACTACAAATTCCCACTCAAACCTATATGAGGACTGCAGTAAAGTGTCAGTGTGTGTACGTGTGTGCATGCGTGTGTGTGTTTGAGCACGCCTCTCCCCCATCCATCACATTAGCCTAATGAAAAGTAATAAGAGCGCTCCAAATGATCTCCTCCCTGAGGTTGTCTCTGAGCTGTGTGAAATAAGATAACATTAACCTGAGTTATATGGCCTGCCAACTGGAAGTGCCAAAACAAAACACACACGCACACACGCACACACACACACACACACACACACACACATGCACACAGGACCACACATCCATCTTACACAGCATTTACCCTCCAACTGGGAGTCATGGTGTCACCATAAACTAGCATTGATATGAAACAATAACAAACAGAGTGCATATACATGTGGTCTCTTCCAGCTGCGGGGATCTGCATGTGTGTGGCCAAGGCTCCTAATTTACATTGTTAGCACTGTCGATCTTTGAAATTCTGATGGGTACTTTAACATGGAAAGCTTACAAGAGTGTTTTTGTACTTTAGCCTGTTTACAAAGTGAGAAGAAGCTGAAGGGAACTGATGGGAAGGAGAAAGATAAGTCCCGTTCCAATCCAAAGAGGATAGAGAAGACAGAGGAGGTAAGAGCTAGAGGGACAACACTGTTGCAGATGACGCCCCAATCCATCTATCCATCCATCTCCCACTCCCACATACTTGATTTCCGCCATTTGAGGCAGAGACTGTGTTAGAATATTTTTACGAAACCATCTGAGGTACTGTTTTCTCAAACTAACCAATAAACACTTTGCTCATGTGATTAAATGTCCAATCTTACAGAAGACACTTTATAGACTACTAGGTCACAATCTCGCCTGACCGAAAACGCCAACCTGCTATGTCTTCTTCCTGTGACTCACTTGTGGCTTTTTACCTATTTTTATAAAGAAGCTAGGGTGCTGTAAAGTTTCAAAGGAGATTTTGCTGCCCGATCAGTTAGTTTTCAGGATGATAAATATTGCTCATGAAACATATTAATCTTCATCTTAAGTAACTTGACTCGGTTAAATACAAAAACTTTAACATAACTGACTTCCTGTTTCCTATTTATTTGCAGGTCATGATATAGCCACCTGTTTATTCATTTTTCTAACTTTTCTTGTTGTCTAATCTAATTCAGACAGATGTGTGGTGCATTGGTCTCATCAACTAATGTAATCTTCACAAGATAGCTGCTAATCTGACTGATTATTGTTGATCTGTTCCAATCAGAGTTATTGAGAGACATGTTGTGCCTCGCAAAACTATTCATACCTATTTTAGTTGATAGACCATCACAAAATTGTACATAGCACTGAAAGGAAAATAAAACTTGTATTGTTTAATTCTTTATACAGTATATAAATGTCAGGAGTCTGATGTGTTTGTATGTGTCCTTCCTCCTTTTTTCTCCACCTTTCCACCAGGGGGCCTCGCTGGAGAGCGGAGCAGCGCTGGTGTTCTCCTGGACTCCTGCAGTTTGTTGAGCCTCATCTCTGGCTGTCAGACCTTCGATGTCTGAGTGTTTTGTCTCTGTGGTAACCTCTAGCCCTCTGCATCCTCCTCTCCTGTCTCTTCAAGGATTCAATTATTCATTTATTGTCATTCAACACAGGTCAGACATAAAGTGGAATTAAATAGTTTCCCTGGTCCCGATTCAGTTTAAAAACGTAATAAAATAGTTGTAAAAAAATAGACAAGAATAAAAAAGTAATGATAAATTTGTAATAAACAAGTGTATACATTATTTTCCTGTTTGTCATGACCAAAACCATGTGAATATAGCTTTTGTCTAGGAATGCACAATATATTGGCAAAAAACATCGGTATCGGCCAATGTTAGTCATTTTTAAACATGTTGGTATCGGTGCAATAAATAAATAAAAAAAGAATATTTAAAACCGCTGCTTAATTCCATCTCTGTAAAAGACTTGTGTAATGTAAATAATATTGTAAATATTGGTTACTGACCATAACAGCAATAATAATACAAATGATCAATATTGCCTCAAATTTTTAGATCGGTGTATCCCTACTTTAGACTCAGTCATCCTACGATGTGCTGCCCAAGTTTTTCTGTCCACCTTTTCATGTGTTCACTAAGAAAATGACCAAACTGATTGATACGTTCCAAAATCCAAGAAAGAGCCAAGAACGTTACCACTTAGTGGTGATCCAAGTATTTCATCACCACGACGGAAAAGCAGGCTTCTGTCACCTAAAAACACAGCCACAACCAACCTGAGCACTTCCCGCCAGTGTGTGCCTCCACCTCCAGCTGTTGCTACTACCAGTGGCTGGTGATCGCTGAGGTCTTGATCTGAGATTTCCAAGTCAGAGAACCCCCTAATGAACTGGTTTTATTTGTTCCAAATAAGATGCAGGCAAAACAGGTATTAGCCTACCTGTGGTCGGTGAACAAGTGATCCAGTCTAGAGTGACTTTTTCTCCTCTTAGGAAGTGATAGCGCAGCTGATCATTAGGTTTAGGCGCACTTTACCGCTGAAACGCCGATCACGGGATGAAGCTGGATATCTGGCCATTCGATTATGAAAAGCAGAAGCTCCTTGATCGGTCAGAGCAGCGCTAGAATTTTCGTTAACTGTTCCAAAACATTGCTGCATCCCACACTGGATAAAGCCAGTCTGAACTGCTTTAGCTACAGCCTCAGGTTGTGTTGTGCAGCTAACATCAGCCTCCTCCAAACAGGTTAATCTGCTCACCATCATCCACAATGTCTTCTTCCTCCTGATTTTCCTCCATACAGTTTACAAGGAACGTGTCAATAGATGGCAGACTTCTTAAAGAGGCTACATGCAACTTTTTCCCCAAAATAAACGTAACAATAGCCTTTTTATTTGTCCATTTATGACTCAAACATCTCCTGTTAGGGAAAAATAATAATGGTGTATTATTATTTTCTTAGGGTGTTTTTATCACATAGTTCTAATGTACTTTTTAAATGTCATTTTGGTTTCAGTCACATGCTCTTGTGCATGACATCCTGTTCTTTTAATATGTTAATGAAGTGTGACTAAATAAAGAGAGTCTGCAGAGGTGAGACCCTTTGAGACCAGTGATGAGATCAGTGGGAGACGAGTGACAGGAGCTGATAACAGACAGACGGTTGGCTCATTCCTTACCGTATTTTGCTGGTCTCCCTCTGCAGAACTGATTGAACCACATCTACCTCTGCAGAGCTTATTGTCTAAATTATCTCCGACTTTTGTGTGTGACTTGTTTTTAGGTAAACCACAACAATTACCTAACATCTTGGTGCCGAGACCCGACGTACGGAGCACTCCCGCAGGTGGTTTTCGTCGAAGGGCTGTTTTTGACATCCAGATCGCTGAATTGCTGCACTGGCCGGCTGCATAACTTCCACGAGGACCCCCTGCGCGTGCTCCCGTGCGATCGATTCGGTTTGAGTCACTCGCATAGGGCAAAGATTGTGAGTACGTCTTTTTTGTGCACCTTTACATTTAACAAAACAAATTCTAAGATAGTCAGGGTATATTCTGCTGTTTGGGCCTAAAGAACGCTTTAGCCTCTCTGATAAAATATCAGGTGTTGATCCGTAACTGTTTAGTGACAAAAGAAGGGTGTAACGGACCTGGTTTGCGAACCGGTCCACCTTGAAAAAGGGGTGTAACGGGACAGGTCTGCGAACCTGACCACCTTCAAAAATAAAATTTGAACAAAAGAAAAAAAAAAGGGTGTAACGGACCTGGTTTGCGAACCGGTCCACCTTGAAAAAGGGCGTAACCGTACAGGTCTGCGAACCTGACCACCTTGAAAAATATACGGTTGTAACGGGTTAGGTTTGCGAACCAATCCACCTCGCTGGGAAATAAAGCACGCCAGTGTATGGAAGTAAAAACACAAACAGCAGAATCAAAACGAAATACCGCACCCTAAGTGGGTATAAGAAAAATTAGACACAGGACATAATCTTTATGTATGCCAGTCCAACCTGAAACCTAACGGTGTTAACGTACGGTTTGAACGGGCACTACAAGAGACGTTGTGTGTGGATTTATAGGTTACACAACACATCCTTAGATTAGGAAAGCCATAAGACGGCTCAATGTAGTTGCACAAGACAGACACTTAGAGTAAAAACTATACGATCCAGTTTTAGCAGAAATTGAGTACAAGAAAAAAAATCTCAAATAAATGACCAAAAACAAAAAAGATTACTTTAATTAATTAAAGAATAAATCACTAACTTTAACTCATCAACAGACTAATTTCATAGTTCTTGCTTTTTCATTCACCTTAACCTTAATATTAATTACTGTTGTTATTCCCATAGAACTATTTGGTATTCTAACAACAGACTTTACCAGACCAATTAATAGAACCCATTAAGGCTTATATAAAAACAACGCAAAGATGGGAAACGATGTTTCCACCGACAAATTAGAAGGCGATTCAAAATATATGTATAAAAAGAACCCCGAAAATCTTCAGTTTCTAACAAAATGGCGCAAAAAGTATAAAGTAGATGGGAAGCTTAAAGGAAGCCAATGGAGAGAACTTGTATGTGTTCTTGAAGCAAAAACACTTATCGCTAAAGGTAAAAAGAAAAAACTTAAACAGACACAGTTAAAAATAGCACGTGTGTGGGCTGATGAAACAGAGAAAAGGAAACAAAATATAAAAAACAGAAAAGAGAGCAAAGGTGCTAAAGATGAGGCTCTTCTTATGAAAAAGCTAGGTGACGAGCTCACACTGTGCCCTCCCCCTTATTCACCACCACCTACAGCTCAGACAGACCCCCCTGGGGCTGTTGGAGGAGAACCTTATGCACCTCCACCAGCACCCCCAGCAGACCAGCCGGGGGCTTTAGGGGAAGGTCTATATCCTCCTGTTCCAAGAGATCAATTTGCAATTGAACAAAAAACAAATGGTACCACAATAAAACAAAGACTTAGAATTACAAAGTCAGGTCCAAAAAAATCTGAGGATAAATCTTATGAGAGTGAACCAGAGGACTCAATAAATATCAACCCTATGATTCAAGTACCATCTGCCGATGGTACTCCGAGATATGTTTTTAGACCATGGTCACTTAAAGACGTTAAAGAGGTTGTAGAACAAATCACTAGCCATAAGGAGGATCCAGAAAAATGGACAGAGGATATGGTTGATGTGGTCAAATCCTACCGGTTAAACGGTCATGAATTAGGACAGGCTATGGCTGCATCGCTGGGGAAAGACTGGCACCATGTAGCTGGAAATTACACAGGAAGAGATGATGCCGGAGTTGTGTTACAATTTCAGAATGATTTCCAGGGGGCACTAAAGCAACAATTCGATGCAGTAGCGGATAAAGTTCGTACACAGTTTAAAAAGAAACCAGATTATGGGCATATGGCCTCCATAAAACAGAAGCCTGGGGAAACTGTAGATGATTTTAAATACAGATACCAAAAGGAACATGATACCCATAGTGGCCTAACTAAAGAGAATGGTGATGAAACTCCATATATGCGGCATTTCTGTAATGGTCTGCTACATAGTTTCCACCCCACTATCACTAATTGGATTAAAAATCACCTTCTGACATGGGAAACATGCAACCTTACTACCCTTATGGCCAATGCACGTTTTGCAGAAGGTGTCATTGAAAGAAAGGGGAAGAAACCAAAACCTCCAGACTCCGACACACAGGTATTTCACACTCAGGTTGAAGACGATGAGGGGGAAGTTTATTATCAAAGTGATAACCACAACAAAGGAAGGGGGTTTAGACCACAAAGGAATACACATCATAAGACACCACATGGGTCTTGGAGATATCAAGGTGGTCACACTGCCCCCACGTGTTGGATCTGCGGGAAAGTAGGCCACATTTCACATCAATGTAGCAGAGGCAGAGGCCGAGGAGGGGGCATAGGGCGAGATCAGATCCATACACAGGGTTCAACTGCCCCAGATCACTCGCGGTTCACACAACAATGACTAGATACTTTTACCGCCTCTAATGAGGTGGTGGACTGCTGTGGCGCCTGGGAATTTCTTAATGTTCTGAAAGAGAAGCCTTACATAACACTTAAAGTTAATGAACAAACAGTAGAGCTCCTTTGTGATACTGGAGCTTGCAGAACAGTGATCTCTTCTGGCGTTAATCTGCCAGAATCTAAAGAAAGCATTTTGGTAAAATCAGCAGATGGTGCCACTACTCGCTCATTTTTATCTAAACCAGTGTTAATAACAGATCCAAAAACTAGGTTAAGTTCTAAAAACTCAATAGTCATTTCACCACAATGTCCACTCAATTTGTTAGGCAGAGACTTAATGTCAGCCCTAAAAATCTCAATTATCCCAGTGGGAGACGGCATGAGAGCTGTGAGAACAGGAAATGATGACATTTACCTAAATACAATTCATAGACCACAGGGGCTCGGTCTGTACTACTCTTTACGAGTTGAACCTAAAGAAAACCTTAAAGATGCAACAACAATGATGGACACAGTTTTGCAGGTAGTTCCTGAACCCGACAAACAAATCATGCCTACATCACAGTTACATGTGACTATGGCTCTGAGGCCTGAACCTGATCCCAAGTTCCAAGACTATTTTATGCAACTCTCACCTGCTGTAGTGTTCACCTCATACATCATTACTGATGGAAAATCTGATTCAGCTGCCTCAGTAACACTGTCTACCAGCCTTAAACCATTCTTTGATTTGCCTACAGATCCGCATATATCCCTGACAAAAAGCAGTACATCACGTTGGAAAGATTTGGGATATATGGTGCGAAAAGCAAATAATACCACAGATTTTAAAACTTTGCAAGAAAATAAAGAAGATAGTTGGCAATACAGTGAATCCACAGGTTTATATAGACTGCCCCTTATCATGCCACTCCACCGCACAACCAAAATTGCAACATTAGAATGACCAGAAGCAGAAACCCTCTTATTGACTGAAGAGGAAGAAAAGCAACTCAAAGAAGTCCCTGACACATTATGGTCTAAAAGCCCCACTGATGTGGGCCTACTCTCATCCATTGCTCCCGTTCAAATAACTGCTAAATCACATTTTAGACCCAGAGTAAGACAATATCCCCTCTCTGTGGAAAAAGAGTTAGGAATTCAACCAGTAATTGAGGAATTATTAACAACAGGTGCCATTTTAAACAATAATGGACTTTATGAAGTTCGTAATAAACCCATCCTACCCAAATCACTGTTTAAAGCTGCTGCATTTGTGAGCCATGGGCCTTGCCATGCCTCAACAGGGGGGATGGTATCAATAATACAGCAAAACTTTACAACATACAACCTGGAAACATACTTAAAACATTTCTTCAAAACATGCCTAACATGTATAAGAAATCACATTAGCTGATTACATGAAGATAATTATCCTAGCCAAAGAAGTGCAAAGCGCACACAATCTGCCTATCTCTCCTTCTGTTTTGCAGGATCCTGAAAAGCCAATCAAACCTGGAGACTGGGTATTCATCAAAGTGATTAAAAAGAACTGGACGAGTCCCCGCTGGGAAAGACCTTTTGAAGTCCTGCTGACCACACCCACGGCTGTGAAAATCGCTGAGAGACCCTCGTGGATACACATCTCACACTGCAAATTGCAAAGGCAATTAGGGGACTAGACACGGGACAGTGGGGAAGTCTGTGCTACAAAGGACAGAGTGACCAATAGGGCCTCTGGTCTCAAACCCAGCAGAACAGCATCCCTGTCCCCTTAGTGGTCAAACCTCTGTTTTGGAGGGCTAGTCCTCTTATTTGCCTCTAGCTAACATGAACTAGTTTGGCTCCCCTCCTGTCTGGCAGTTTGCCTGCCTCTATTCCACTGCTTTTTCCTCACACCTGATGACGCCCAGACATCAAAGGAAAGAAGAGCTAAAATTCTAACCCACCATGCGTTCAAGAACACCTGGTACCAAATAGTTAATTTGACTGCAAAACGTTTAGGTTTCAATACCAGCTGTTATGTCTGTTCATGGATCCCACACCATTCTGAAGAAGTCTCATCGATGACTGCTGTCCCAACCACCTTAAATAATCCCAATTTGGCCTGGGAACGCCTGACGGATACATCTGGAAGTGTGGTCACACTTTCTACCTCTACCTACCTAAGGATTGGTGTGGCACATGTAGTTTGGCTCGACTGCAACCCTACTCATACATCATAACAGAAAACGGAGCACCTTCTAAACCTACAGAGCTGAATAAACGGGAATTCAACCCTCCACAAGTGTTCAACCCGTTCTCTGACAATGGTGGACGAAAACCTCTCTACAGTGATGCAAAAGGAATCTTCCACACCATGTTCCCACCTGTTGGAGTTGCAAGTCTGACAAAACGGATGAACGAGGTTTGGTGGACTTTGGAAAACATCACAGACATCCTTGCTGAAATGTCCAACCTGCTGGCCAACGATCCTGAAAAACTGGCGATGAAGACCATGCTGATGCAACATCGGGTAGCTCTGGACACTCTTTTTGCTTCTGAAGGTGGACTTTGTACTGTAATTGGTGACCGGGTGCAGGGATTAGCTGACTTTTTAGAATCACAGGAAAGCAGTAATGGACAATGGGATCTCATTGCCTGGCTGACAACTGGCAGATGGTATCAGGTTCTTTTAAAAATAGCTATGCCATTCATTGTAATTTTGATACTTTTCTGCATTTTTGTTAGTTGTGTTCTTCCATGTATAAAACAAATGATGAATAAGATGATAACTAACACAATGGTCCAATACTCTCTTCTTAATCAGAGGCTTGAAGATGAAGATAGAAATAAAGAAGAAGATGAAGTGTAATTAACATGTGTAAAAACCTTTTATGATTCCATTAATCTAAACTACTGTTCAGGTAGCGATTAATTGGATGATGTCTAGGTGAAGCTCGCATAAATACCTTTTTGAAATTGCTACTTACTTTTGCAATTTCTTTGTTATATTTCTTATTACCTTTTTTGAATTTGAGATGCTACTTATTTTGCAACCTTTTGTTGTCTGGTTTTTATGATTCTTATATTTTTATATTATTAGAGTTGTTACCTATTTTACAACTTTTTGTTGTTCGTGATCACATTTAAAAACCACATTTCAGGGGGGAAATGTTAGGGAAAAATAATAATGGTGTATTATTATTTTCTTAGGGTGTTTTTATCACATAGTTCTAATGTACTTTTTAAATGTCATTTTGGTTTCAGTCACATGCTCTTGTGCATGACATCCTGTTCTTTTAATATGTTAATGAAGTGTGACTAAATAAAGAGAGTCTGCAGAGGTGAGACCCTTTGAGACCAGTGATGAGATCATTGGGAGACGAGTGACAGGAGCTGATAACAGACAGACGGTTGGCTCATTCCTTACCGTATTTTGCTGGTCTCCCTCTGCAGAACTGATTGAACCACATCTACCTCTGCAGAGCTTATTGTCTAAATTATGTCCGACTTCTGTGTGTGACTTGTTTTTAGGTAAACCACAACAATTACCTAACATCTCCTGATGAGCATACTGACACCTTGTCAGCTCACAGTGGGCGCACCTATAAGCCCGTATCCAATTTTTCCTATTTTCTGTAGGGTCGGATTCTTCACACGCTGTCTGCGGATGTGACGTCAAGCGCGTTCATGTTAAACGTTTCAGATCACTCTGCCACCATCGGTGGTCAGCAATTAGCCTACACTTGCAAGCAGTGCAATGGATTGTGCGAATACATAGAAGAGACCCAGGACAACTCTGACACCAACAGTAACTCCACATAAGACTAAAAAAGTTAAACCCCTGACAAGTGCCCGAAAAAGATCGAAGATTGAGAGCTCTTCATTTTATGTTACAATTTATAAAACACTCACACTATTCTAAACAAACACTGAAATATACAAACACTATTACTATATAACTCCGAAGCACTACTGTGCATTTTGTTGTGTCATATATATTGCAAACAAACTTAGTTTATCAAACAATATATGTATTTGACTGTTCTTACCTCTGTAAACATAATGTTGACTTCTTTGCAGTGGATGACTTGTTGAGTGTTCACGTACAAGCGCGCTGCGAGAGCGAGCAGAAAGGAAGAGCAGTTCCGTTTTTTGGACACAGGTGTCAGTCGCGAGTTTAAATTTCAGAAAATTGCATGTAGTCTCTTTAATAACCACCTCTTGTACTCATCTTTCTCTCTTTCGTTTATAGAAACCGCCTTTTTTAAATCATCGGATGCAGTTTAGCTTCTCTGTTTATCCAAATGGAAATGGCAATAAGAGCTTACATTTAGTTCTGTTTTCGATTCGGACTTGCCTATAATAGGGTGACCAACCGTCCTCGTTCCCCAGACATGTCTACTTTTCATGTGCTGTCCGGAGCATCCGGGGGGATTTATAGACTGATGAAAATGGCTGGGTTTTTAGTTTTTCATAGGACTACTTAAACTGACTGGTGTGATGAATGCAGTATGACAGCCTTTCTCTCACGTGACGTCCTCCCGAGCTGCTGTCTAACTGCCTGGTTATTATCCGTTTATTGACGGCACAGACACCAGGCTGTGCGCCGAGTTGCGCCACACCGCACCTCACCGTGCTTCATTGTGCAGCGCTGCTCAAAGCACAAGCTTCATGCATGAACCACAAAAGCTATACCGTCCAGTCGCAACAAATGGGTGGCGGAGTGCACCATTCACATAGCTTACATGTGTGTTTCTATGTGTGACAAAAGCAGCAAATATCCCATAGATCACATGGACACAAAAACTATAAATAGGCTGAGCAAAGTGAGAGTTCATCTATAAATTGACTGTAGAGGATGAAGATACAAACTAAACAGAGTAAGCACTTTTTTATTGTGTTTTTTTGGAAATCAAAATTTGGTCACCCTAGCCTATAAAGACATTGCAGCTTTGCTTGCCAGGTGTCACCGCCATGTTTTCTCTCAATGACATTTCAAACGGATTTTGAAATCATGGAACTTGCTCCGGTGCACATTATACACCAACTTTGATCAGTTTGTTACTTTTTTAGAGGCATAGTTACAAACAACTGCCTATCTCTATTGTTATTGGTGGATGCACACAAAGTGCATTGAGAATGGTATACGCGTCAGGAAGGAAGATATCCGTTTAATTCTACAAGTTTTCATTCGGATAAACAGTGAAGTTAAACTGCACCCGATGTTCTCTTTTACGTATAGGCGACATTATAGCTGGTGACATGTCCCCGGCTAAAATGACACAAACAAAAGGGAGTGCAGTATCAACAGGTGACTGATTAACTGGTATCTCTTTAATCGAAGGTGTTCTAAACAACACTTGCTCCATGCATGCAGGCATGCACAAATGGCACAGGCCCATGCACGCATCCCCCAAGGAATGTGACATTATTATAATTAAATGTTTCTTGCTTGAAAGTAGACGTATCAGTAAAAAGGACAGACCTTTGAAAAGGCCTATTGGACTTTATAAAGTTCAGATGCCTTCAAAGCAGCATAAAAATAAATTTTGTTTCCCCAAGAATTTCTCCTTGCATGGGTTTATTCATCTCTCTCACATATGTTGTAAATACAAAACAACTGCAGTAAAAGTAAATATGCCATTAACTGTAGTGAAGCTAGAGATTCTCTGCACAGAACGCCCAGGGTTGCCAAGGAAACACGTTTGTTTTTTTTGCGCATTCTTCTTCTCGGGCGAGCGTCTCCTCATTTCAGAGATTTTCTTTGTCTTTGTAGTTCCAAATACAAGATTAACATCTGCCGCGAAAGTACATAGCCTATAGTGTTAGCAGTCTGGTCTCCTGTGAGCATCGGCATGATTCTTCTTCGCCGACAGCCTGCTGGCTTTTAGTGCCGTTTGAAAAAATAAGAAAAAACAACTGGCTTTCAACTTTTATTGATTGAACAAAGGTGAAATGTCAAACGGATGAATACAGCATTTATATATGAACAAGTAATAACAATTGTCCTCAGCATTCTTCAAACCACACTCAAGTTTATGGTTATTGTCCCTTGCAATTATAAAAATAAACTGATGCACTTGTTTTCGCTCACGAAAGTATCTGGTGCGCACGGGTTACTAAGTGGTGCGCACGAGTTAGTAAGTGGTGCGCACGAGTTAGTAAGTGGTGCGAAAACAAGAAAGTAACTGGTGAGCACGAGTTACTAAGTGGTGCACACAGAAAAGTAACTGGTGAACACGAATTAGTAAGTGGTGCGCACGAGTTACTAAGTGGTGCGCACAAGAAACCAACTTTTTTTTTTCTGCTCATGTCCCCTTAGGGGCTCCATAGTTATCGGTTTACCCTGCCTCCCACCCAATAATTGCTGGAGATAGGCACCAGTAGTGTTGTAGTACTCAAGATCGGTCTCGAGGGCATTTTTACCTGGTCCTGTCTCAGTCAGGGCGGATTCTGTTTTTTAAACGAGACCGGTTGAGACCGGTGCTTTTGTCCATGCCTTACTGATAAGAGTGAAAAAAGACACTCTCAAAACAGTTAATAACTTAAAATCATTGGTAGTGTGATGTTTTCCCCCAGTTGTAGCAGCCATAGGCACTGATTTACAGTTCTGCCAGTGGGTGCTTCTGCACAGTTCCAATTAGAAAAACACATTGGCAACTCGCCTGTACCGTTAGCCATGGTTATTTCCATATCAACAAACCAGCCCGAGACCCGCAAACTGACACAATAAAGTAACCACTTAACTGTTGTGGCCCTTCAGCAGTTAGGGTGACCAGATATCCAGCTTTGTGCGGGACAGTCCTGCATTTTCATCACTTCTCACATGTCCCGCAAATTGAGATACTCTTCCGCATTATTAACAGGAGTGTTTACGAAAACAATTGCACATTACCGACATCAGTTAAAATTGTCTGGCATATATAATATTCCACCTGTCCCTCAGTTTGCTTGCTGGGGAAACTTAGATGGTTTCTCCATGAACACAAAGTTAGTTCAATTCAATTCAGTTTATTTATATAGCGCCAATTCACAACAGATGTCATCTCAAGGCACTTAACAAGAAGTCATTTCAATACATTTATACAAACATTCCAATCAGTTAAAAAGTTTCCTATTTAAGGAATCCCAGCAGATTGCGTCAGTCATTGGCGTGAGGTTGGGCAGACTTTCCAACCACAGCAATCCTTCAGCAATCCCTCATACTGAGCAAGCATGTAGCGACGGTGGAGAGGAAAAACTCCCCTTTAACAGGAAGAAACCTCCAACAGAACCAGGTTCAGTAGGAGCGGCCATCTGCCATGACCGTCTGGGTAGTTCAAATGGTTTACATTGCCTTATGCATTGGTAAGAAAACTATCCTTCTGAACTGGAAAAATAAAAATGCTCTTATTATTAACCAGTATTGCAATCTGTTGTTGGACCACATTGGTTTTGAGACAGCCTCTGCCTCTACATCTGATCAATCTCTTTGGGCTTATTTGATTGGCTCCATCACCTAGTAGGGGTGGGTGGCTTTTGGTTTGGTCATACGGTATATTGCTGGTGATGTGGGGTTTTTTTTGGGTTGGGGGTGCCTGGGGGAGGCCCTTGGAGATGGGATCACTAAGTGGATCGAGTGCTGGGTCTCATGGCTTTGGTAGGCATGGGTGGTGACTCCTAGTGGCTGCATGCGGCACCTCTGGGGGGTTGCACCGGCGGACATGGGCTACTGGCCTGATAGCTGTGCTGCTCTTGGGTGGGCTAGGGTGCTTGGGGCTCTGGGGCACCGCGCCCCCTGGCTGTGGTCCTGGCTGGGGGTTGGCCGGTGTTGGTGTCTCTGTTGCCGGTGCCTGTGCATGGGGGTTGGGGTCGGCCGGTGGTCGTCGTGCGCTGCCGTTTTCCCCCCTCTCTGGGCCAGTTCTTATTGTCGATGTCTGGATGGTGTTCCGGCTTGCTTGTGTGTTGGGGTGTCAGGCTGTTGGCATCGGTGGGTGGGTGGCATTTCTGGACCTGATCAGGTGTTTGGGCACTGGACTTAGCTCCTGGGTCTTACTCTTTGCGTGCTGCAGAGTTTTTTGGTCAGGTGTGTAACCGGGCTCTCCGTTTGACTGGCTGGGTACTGGGGTCGTTTGCTCGCTGGGCCATCGGACACTGGTTGCCTCTCTGCCGGGGATAGGGGGTGTTGGATTTCTGTGTGTTGGCCGGGCGGGGAATCGGTCTGTTCCTGGTTCGGGTGGGCATATCGCTAGGGCTTTGGGCAGGTGCGTAACCTGGGTTCCTGCCTGGGCAATGGGGCCTTCGATGCATGGGTGGTGCTGGGGGCCTCTTTTATTGGCGGGAAGGCTGTTACCATCTAGTTGCAAGGGCTCTCCCCCTGGGGGGCAGCCAGAGGAGGAGCTGTTTAATCAGCTTCACCTCTGGTGCTGGTGCCTACCATTAAAATGCATACAGAAACTGAGGGCTTGGGGTGGGGGTTGTGTGGCTACCTTCCCCACATCCCACCCCTGTATTTTAAATGCACATTATAACAACACGCATCAACACCATACTCGAGCAGGAGGCTAGGGGTCTTTCCACACCCCTGTTCACTATTGGCCATTAGGGGTTGGAGTTCGAGAGGAGGAACAGGCGGTCAGATTGGGGCCTGGGCTGGTGGGCTGCTTCACCACTGTGTTGGCTTTGGCAGTCTGCTTGTCTCCATCCTAGAGGGTAGGGGGACCGCCTCCTGGGTCCGGGGACTGGTTACTCTGCTGGGGTATTAGTACCTGAACCTGGGAGTATAGAGTGTGTATGGGGAGTATGAGTGGGTGTAAAGCATCCTTTTTTGTGGTGTGTAGATGAGAATGTATGTTTGTAAGAGGAAGGGAACATGTGAGTGTTTATGTGTGTTCCTGTGTATCTTTCACAGGAACGTTTGGGTCTTTGGCTGCCTTCTGCCCTGGTGCATCTCAAGCCCCCCACCAATGAGGGGCCTATTTTACCCTCTGTCACTCCCTGCTGGTACCCGATAGTGCGTGGATGGCTCTCTGTGTCCGGAGCTTGGTGCTTGAGTGGCATGCCGGTTCATCCCTGGTGCCTGCCTGGCCGGACCTGGGTGGACCAGGTCGGCCACTGTGCCGAACTGACCCCGCTTTAGGAGGGGCCGGTTTGGGCATTTTTTGGTGATAGCTGTCGGGTGGCTCAGCAGGGGTCGGGTCCGGCATCTCCACTTGGTTTTTCTGTTCCGTGCTTTGTGCTTGGTCGGTTCATTGGTGGGTTTGTTTGACCTTGGTTGCATGCTTGGTGCTCTGCGGTGTGCGGGAGTGAGAATTGGGAGCTGGCTGAGCTCGGTGTCCGGGTGTTGGCTGGTCTTGGCCTGGAGATGCTGTCCATCTGCTGGGGCTATTAGCATGGGGCAGGGGGGCGAATTGGCTGTCGGCTGTGGGGATTGGTAGCGACGCATGTTAGCCATTGGCCGGCCACGGCCCCAGCGGGCTGGCGGCCCTTGTTGGCCGGTCTGTGGTTGGGTCCCTGCTGGGGGTGGGGCGCCCACACACACACACACAGATGTGGGGATTCCGGTGTTTACAGATTATAGACATTCTTGGGCTTAGGTTACCATTACTAAATCTTGTAATTACCATGAGCTTTTCAGTGACGCTGTTATTGTATTCATATATCTATTTGTGGGTTGTGGTTGTGTAGATCTCAGTTTGCATTGTTTGATTTGTTTTGTTGGGATTTTTCCCCTCTAACTGCCGTCCTGCTGGTGTGGAGGGAGACTGAGATGTTTTATTTTGTTTTCTTCGTTCCCCTTCCTTTCTTGTATCTTCAGCTCACAGTCTCCCTCTTAAACTCTTAACTTTTTTCCCTACCTCTCCTCATCTACTTTCTTTCCATCAATCCATCCATTTTCTGTACCTGTCCATCCTATGCAGGGTTGCGGGGTGGGGGGGCGGTTGGTGCCTATCTCCAGCAGTCACGGGGCAAGAGGCCCCGTGACTGGTTTAAATCATATTTGTCTGATAGATTCCAGTTTTTTCATCTAAATGATAAATCATCTTCACTCTCAAGGGTTACTTGTGGAGTTCCACAGGGTTCTGTCCTTGGACCAATTCTTTTCACCATATATATGCTTCCAATTGGTAGAATCATTAGACAGCATGGGATAAATTTCCACAGCTATGCCGATGATACACAACTATATTTATCCATAAATCCTGATGAACCCAGTCAGTTAGGTAGATTACAGGCATGTCTGGAAGACATAAAAGCATGGATGACCCTAAACTTTTTGCTTTTAAATTCTGACAAGACAGAAGTTGCTGTCTTTGGACCAGAAGTTCTTAAACAGAAACTGATTAGTCAATCACTTCATCTGGATGGCATTAAATTGGCCCCCAGTAATAACGTAAAGAACCTCGGCGTTATTTTTGACCAAGACTTGACATTTAAATCCCATATTAAACAGGTTTCTAGGATTTCTTTCTTTCACCTCCGGAATATTGCTAAAATTAGAAACATCCTGTCCAGGAGTGATGCTGAGAAACTAGTCCATGCATTTGTTACCTCAAGGCTGGACTACTGTAATTCTTTACTATCAGGAAGTCCACAAAATGCCATTAAAAGCCTTCAGTTGATCCAAAATGCGGCAGCAAGAGTTCTGATGAATATTAAAAAGAGAGATCACATTTCTCCTGTTTTAGCTTCCCTTCATTGGCTCCCTGTTAAATCCAGAATAGAATTTAAGATCCTTCTTCTTACATACAAATCCCTTAATAATCAAGCTCCATCATACATCAGAGATCTAATTGTTCCATATGTTCCTAAAAGAGCACTTCGCTCTCAGACTGCAGGTTTACTTGTAGTTCCTAGGATCTCTAAAAGTAGAATGGGAGGCAGATCTTTTAGTTATCAGGCTCCTCTCCTGTGGAACCAGCTCCCAGCTTTAGTCCGTGAGGCAGACACTCTGTTTACTTTTAAGGCCAGGCTTAAAACTTTCCTTTTTGATAAAGCTTATAGTTAGAGTGGCTTAGGTCATCCTGAGCTATCTCTGTAGTTATGCTGCTATAGGCTTAGACTGCTGGAGGACAGACTTACCAATTTTCTTCACTCTGCTACTTCCTTTTCTCCTACGACTCTCCAGTTGTATTACAGTACATTCTGTTATTTCGACTGTTAACTTTGTTTTCTCTCAGTGTTTTTCTCCCCATCGAAGATATACCTGGTCTGGTATCCTGCTTGGCTGCAATGCCCTGTTGGACGGGGGGCATCGACTGGGATGATCCTCTCAGTAACTGAACATCCACTGTGTCCTGTTATCAACTTTTTACTTTCTGTAACATAGAAAGTTCTCTTATATCGGATCTTCTGTTCCTTCTGTGTTCTGCTCTGTCTTCTCAAACCCCCAGACAGTCGTGGCAGATGGCCGCTCCTACTGAGCCTGGTTCTGTTGGAGGTTTCTTCCTGTTAAAGGGGAGTTTTTCCTCTCCACTGTCGCTACATGCTTGCTCAGTATGAGGGATTGCTGAAGGATTGCTGTGGTTGGAAATCTGCCCAACCTCACGCCAATGACTGACGCAATCTGCTGGGATTCCTTAAATAGGAAACTTTTTAACTGATTGGAATGTTTGTATAATTGTATTGAAATTACTTCTTGTTAAGTGCCTTGAGATGACATCTGTTGTGAATTGGCGCTATATAAATAAACTAAATTGAATTGAATTGAATTGAGGCGGGGTACACCCTGGACAGGTTGCCAGTCCGTCGCAGTCCCCTTTATTTTCCATCTCCATGTCTCTGGCGCATCAAAAACACAACAAACCCACAGCAATTTCTAATAAGAATTACAACAACAACAAAAAAATAACAAAAAAAATAAATAAAATTGTCTGGCAAAACAACTTGAAACCATCAGACATGTGAACCGATATGTGGACCGGTATGTGGACCTTCTCCTTTAACCTTACTAATATATTGGCATTAAATAAAGGATAAAAAGCAGGTGTTGCGTCCGTCTGCGTCTGATCTGTTCTCTCTTTGCAAGCTTGTTTCCAGCCCATAACTGTCTCTTTGCTTTTCCCCTCAGCAGCACCAGAACTTATTCTGCAAATCTCTAAAACATGCTGGTTTGTAATCTATTATGTGCTATGTGTCCATAACTGCTTGTTCTGCCATGAAGATATACAGTAGCTTTGCTCCAACCTCTGCGTCAGACCAGCTGTGTTTAACACTACTGGATTTAATTAAGTGTATCATATTAATAATGATTATAGATAACAATATTTGAATAATAATGTTTATATAAGCTTAAAAGTAATTAATCAAGACTTTTGAGCAGGGGTGTATTCAGGAAGTTTTCAAAGATAGCCTAAATGCAGCTTTAATGCTATTTTAGACTCAATTGGCTTTACTCAAAAAGTACAAGGATCGACCCACTCGGGTAAACACACTTTGGACCTTGTACTGACATACGGTATTGAGTGTGAGGAAATAACAGTCCACCCACATAACCCGGTCCTGTCTGACCACTTCTTGATAACTTTTGAATTTACTTTAACTGACCATCTTAAATCTGAAAGAAAATTTCATTATAGTAGAGCGTTATTAGACAATGCTGTAACAATTTTTAAAGAATCTGTTCCATTCTTACCTTCCTCAGTGTCTCAGGGTAACACAGTGGATGGCAGAAATTCTATCTCTAACCCTTCAGAAATTGATGGTCTGGTTCACAGCGTTACTTCCTCATTGCGTTTGGCATTAGATAGTGTAGCCCCCTTAAAAAAGAAAGTGGCTAGCCATAAGAGGCTGACTCCTTGGTTTAACGCAGACTTGCGTACTTTAAAGCAGAATACTAGGAAGTTGGAGAG
This sequence comes from Valencia hispanica, assembly GCA_963556495.2. Lineage (NCBI taxonomy): Eukaryota > Metazoa > Chordata > Actinopteri > Cyprinodontiformes > Valenciidae > Valencia > Valencia hispanica. Next base: position 52,638,910 of record OY747700.1, on the reverse strand, counting down.
TAAATGGCGCTCTACACGACTAGAGGATTCCTATTTAACCTGGAATAACAGTCTACTGCTGTATAAAAAGATCCTTCGACAAGCTAGAACTGCATATTTTTCGTCATTAATAGAGGCGAATAAGAACAATCCTAGGTTTCTTTTTAGTACAGTTGCCAAACTTACACAGAGTCAAAGCTCTGTTGAGCCAACTATTCCCCCAGCTCTAAGCAGTGATGAGTTTATGGGATTCTTCATAAATAAAATTAATTCTATTAAAAATAAAATCATTGGCATCCTCCCAAACATGATTACTTCTTCCTCAGTAAATGAGGCAGCATCGGAAAGAACTGTAGTACCTCATTTGTGCTTAGGCTGTTTTGATTCAGTCGAGCTTTCGGAATTATCAAAAATATTAGCCTCATCTAAACCTTCAACTTGTATGTTGGACCCAATCCCTAAATCAAAGGAGCAAAAATCTGAGGAGGTGCATTTTCAGTAAAATACACATTATACATGTAAGTCAATGAACACTATATATACACTGCTCAAAAAATAAAGGGAACACTAAAATAACACATCCTAGATCTGAATGAATAAAATATTCTAATTAAATACTTTGTTCTTTACATAGTTGAATGTGCTGACAACAAAATCACACAAAAATTATCAATCAAATTTATCAAACCATGGAGGTCTGGATTTGGAGTCACACTCAAAATTAAAGTGGAAAAACACACTACAGGCTGATCCAACTTTGATGTAATGTCCTTAAAACAAGTCAAAATGAGGTTCAGTAGTGTGTGTGCCCTCTACTTGCCTGTATGACCTTCCTACAATGCCTGGGCATGCTGATGAGGTGGCGGATGGTTTCATGAGGGATCTACACCCAGACCTGGACTAATGCATCCGCCAACTCCTGGACAGTCTGTGGTGCAATGTTGCGTTGGTGGATGGACCGAGACATGATGTCCCAGATGTGCTCAATTGGATTTAGGTCTGGGAAACGGGTGGGCCAGTCCATAGCGTCGATGCCTTCCTCTTGCAGGAACTGCTGAAACACTCCAGCCACATGAGGTCTAGCATTGTCTTGCATTCGGAGGATCCCAGGGCCAACTGCACCAGCATATGGTCTCACAAGGGGTCTGAGGCAAATTTGCCAGTCTTGGTGTTCTCTGGCAAATGCCAAATATCCTGCACGGTGTAGGGCTGTAACCAGACCCCCCCGTGGACGTCGGGCCCTCAAACCCCCTTCATGGAGTCTGTTTTGAACCGTTTGAGCAGACACATGCACATGTGTGACCTGCTGGAGGTGATGTAGCAGGACTCCGGCAGTGGTCCTCCAGTTCTTTCTGACACAAAGGCGGAGGTAGTGGTCCTGCTGCTGGGTTGTTGCCCTTCTACGGCCTCCTCCATGTCTCCTGATGTACTGGTCGGTCTCCTGGTTGCGTCTCCATGCTCTGGACACTATGCTAAAAGACACGGCAAACCTTCTTGCCACAGCTTGCAGTTCATCCAGGATGGCACATCAATGCGTGTATAGTCTTAATCTTGTCTTGGTACTCTCTGGTCTCTCTAATATCTTGTCTTGGGTGATGTTGTCTTGACTACAACACTAGGCACTTGGTACCAGCCTCCCTGCGTCTCTGCAAAAATAGGTGGATTTAGATCATTGGTTTTTTTTCTCCTATTAACGGTGTGTCTATGGATTAAATTAATAAAAAAGGAATATAACTACTATTGATTGTTGTTATTCTGGATTTGAGGTTTTTTGTGATATTTCTCACACAGCTATTTACTCTTCACAATTAGTAAAATAGGTAGTAGCTGCACCCTGAATCAAACATTGTAACTATACTGGACTGGAAAAGTTATTTAAAGATATTGCACAGGTTCGTCTTTCAGCATAGGTTTGCAACATGATTTGGGTAGGAACAAAATCTTGTTTTACTGAGTTTACACAGGGTCTTTGTGGAGGCGTGTCCCTGAACACATAAAAGCTGCCTGCTGTAAAGACCTTAAAAGTTGTCAGGTTGATTCTGAGCGAGAAAGTAATTTCTAGAAATTATATTGGATACATTGGAGAATTTAGCTTGATGAAAAGGAGCAATTTCTGAAATAAAATGGTGGTGGGGTAGATGGTTTTTCAGTGCAGAAAAAAGTGGGATGTCTCAGTTAATGAAGTTGGGAATCATTTCTCTAAAGGAACTGCTCTGCACAGAAGGAATATGTGAAGCACACAATGTTTTTTAAGAATCTTTCTAAGCTCTTAGTACATGTAAAGAAGCAAAAGCCATCAATTCTGCTTTTAAAAAGGGTAAAGTAAAATTTGTTGTGCAACAGGAAGACAATAATGTGTGTCTCACATGACCATAAATAAACTTCATTAATAATTAGGTTGATGGTAAAATATTAATCATAATTGAGTTTATTTTGTCGACAATTCAGGGCACCATCTTCGTCTTTTATTGAGGAATATTGAACAAAACATTAAATCTCTTATGAAAGAATGAATTTGACGCCATGCGACGACATAACTGCACGCATACACCAGAATAAGCACAAACAACTTCTCTCCAAAGTATGAGAATTTATTAATAAATTAGATCGACCTTACAGCCAGTATTCAGGCAATAAATTCTATATCTATACCATCAACATGCAAACTAAGCCGATCGAAAAAAAATTATATTATGCTAAAAAGTTTAATCAACTAACAGGCCATGTGCTCTAACAAATGGCTGAGATTTAGCTTAGGATCTAACAATGTAGCATGGGTTCAACAGGCAATGGGCAGCGGTGTACCATGAGTCCAAATATTCCAAATAAATTTGGTTCCAAAACAGCAGTGATCAAAGTCCAGTCCGAAGAAAAAATAAAAATAAAATATCCTGTCCAAAACTGATGGTGAACATGGCGGTTCTGTTTGCTGGAAACGGGGCAAACCCAGAGTTTACTTCAGTAATTAGATTCTGCAGTCCTCTTCAATAACTGGGTTTGGCCCCACCACTGCGAAAGCACGATCCCCCCACTGTTTGTTTCTGGATCGTGGGACCACCAGCAGGTGTTGATCAGAGGAGCATAGAGTTCTGCTGGGCAGATGAGGTGTCAACATGTTACACAGATATAATGGTGCTGGGCCATGGATGGAGCAAAAACAAACTGTAAAAATTTGAACGGGATTCTGAACTGAACGGGGAGCCAGTGTAAAGAGTACCAAACATGAGTGATATTGTCACGTTTACGGGTGCCAGTGAGGAGCATGGCAGCTGCATTCTGCACAAGCTGTAGATGACGCAGAGAGGCCTGATTTAAATTGTCCAAACGTGAACTGACAAAGGCATGTATTGTTTTTTCCAAGTCACTAGAGCTTAGAAAATGTTTGACTTTAGCCAACAGGCGGAGTTGGAAGAAGCTTGCCCTAATCACAGAATCGATTTGTTTATCAAGTTTGAGATGACTTCGAATGCTTGGAAATGCAGTCTGTTCAACAATGTTTAAATTTCTTTACCATGTAAGGGAAAAAGAAATGTTCTCTGAACTTTTACATGCTGCTGTTTATGAATGCAGGCAGAATCCATGGAGTACTACATGCTAAAAGATGAGGAAGAGATTAAGGAAAAGTGGACATAAACCTGTTAAGACCTCAGTGAGTTCATCCTTTTCTTCCTCTCTTTCTGTCTCATGCAGACCTTCTTTTACACTCTGATGGATTTTATAAAAGCCATGGATCAAAACAATTCCCCAGCTCATTCCTCTCATCATCCCTTAGTTTTCCTCTCCTTCATCAACTGACAACATCTCCTCCTTCATCCTCTCTGACTCCCTCTCTTTCCTTCCCATGGCCCAAGCCTGAGTTCCTGAGGCTAGAGCTGAAGTGGGAAAAATAGGAGATGATAAAAGACATAAGGAGGAGTGGAGAACATAGACATTTCTTTGCTTTCCCATGTCAGGACTTTTATTTTCTCACTATCTTTTCAGTGTACTTTCAGCAAACCTTTGTAGAGCAATCTAAACCATATGTCACAGTTAGTGGTGAGCACGAGTTTACACAGGCAACTATGATGTTTCCATTTGTGTCAGTGATGCTCTGTGCTGCATGTAAAGCCTAAACTCTAAAAAAGAATTGGGTTGAAAACAACACAATTTTAACCCATACACTGGGTGGTTATAATAGTGGTTGCACCCAGCACTGGGTTATTATAACACAGAAAGTTGGGTTATGCAATCAACCCAGTGAGTTGGCTTGATTACCTAACCCAACTACTGGGTTATCTTAACAAAACCCTTGGGTTGATGCTACATAATTGTTGGGTATCTTTTTTAACCCAGCATTCATGTTATTTTCATTCTCATTACTTGGTTGTATTGACCCAACTTATTTGTCATTACATTTATCCTTTTTCCTCCTTGAGCCAATGACCAGTAATTGATATTAGGGATGTAAAATTATTGAATTAATTGTGATTAATTAATTACAGCCATATTTAACGTGCCATGTTTTTATCTTCAATTTTAATGTTTCTGCATGCGAGTTGCCTTTAAATAAAATACGTTTTTATGCTTTGGGCTTCTTGTGCTTGAGTTGGGGGTTAACCACACCCTGAAATGGAAATTGATTGGTTGTAATTAGGCCTGCTTATCATGAGCTGACGCTTCCATTTTAGTGGAGAGGGCAGGAGGAGATGAGGAGGAGCAGTGAGTTTCAACTTTGTCACTACATTTAGTGAGTTCTAGCCCACTCTAGCTATTCTTTTTCAAAAAAGTGACTAGCGACAAATCTAGCAACTCTTGCTGGAGTTATTGGAGACTCATGGGTGAAGCACGTATCCTTGTTACTCTCACTGAGCAGTGGTGGTCCCGTGGACTGCTCTCCATCTCATAGCACTCACAGCAGCAAGTCCGTATTTACCCCACTGAGTTCAGAATGCTAACGAATTAGGCATGCTGGAAGCCGGAGTTGCAGTCAGCACTGGGACTTGTCTCAAAAACAGAAAACAGAGACATGTAAATGGGTGGGATTGCATCTGTTCAAGTCTGTTAAATCTTTACATCTATATTCTGGCCTGTGTGTCAACATATTCTAATAAATAATCAAGATAAGTACACATATTTAAAGTGATTTAATTAATAAATCCAATTCACGCCAACGACTGACGCAATCTGCTGGGATTCCTTAAATAGGAAACTTTTTAACTGATTGGAATGTTTGTATAAATGTATTGAAATGACTTCTTGTTAAGTGCCTTGAGATGTCATCTGTTGTGAATCGGCGCTATATAAATAAACTCAATTGAATTGAAGTGAATGGTGAACATTAAAGACCAGGCCACCAGTTAACAGCAATAAAATAGAACAGCATATGCAAACAAACCATTAAAAATAACATTTTAAACATTAAAAATATAAAAAACTTAACGAGCTGAGAAGCAAGGAAATTCACAGAAGGGGAATCTGACCCAGAGTAGCTTCAACTTTAAAGCTTGCATTTTTGGAGAGTTTGATCCCACCTAATTTCAAGAAATGTTTCTGGAATACATATCTATCTAAGTCAAAGTGCTGGAGGTATGCAAGATTTAGAGCAAAAATCAGTCCCATTAGAAGTGCAGAAGCTTTAGCGGTACTGCTGCAGCATGACAGCGTCTCATGGCTTTCAAGAGGAACGGCTACATCAACTGGATATTCTTCATCAGCACTATAAACCACCAGGATCTTCAGAATATGTTGTCCACCTGCCAAATTAAAGGGGGAAAATATATAACTTTTTTTCTCCATACTTCATTTATGCTGAAGAAAAAATCTTCATGACAAACTGAGAACTGATTTACAGCCAGTTAACCTTTGTAGAATAAGGGTTTAAAAGGCTGCACTCTTAAGATTGTCAGTTCTTAAAGTGCAACTCACCCCCAAATAAACTTTTTTTTGCTGATAAACTGTATAAATGAGTGTCTAATAGTGCTGTCTACATGTCTGGTCAATATTTTTTGTATTTAAGTACATTTTAGTAAAAATATTAATTTTGTACCAATAACCGTTAGTGGAGTGCCCTCTTCAGGTTAAAACGTTACACTGCACTTGAATTTGAATCGGAGATCGCTACTGGCCCAGTTTGGGTTTCTGACGTCAGCGGTGGAAACGACAGCCATCATGCCGCTGTATATAGGCTGTGTCCAAATTCAGGCCCAGTCTCCGTAGCGAGTTGGAGTTGGAAAGCCAAGGCCCCGCCCCCCCATCATTAGCAGCACTCTGGAGAACTTGACTTCATACTGAGGAGTTTAATTCAGCCATTTGATTTGTTTGTTGGACCGAGGACACATCTAAATGTTTCGGATCATCGGCCCTTGAGGACTGGAGTTCCAGACCCTTACTGTAAGGCTTTATGACCTTACAGTAGCGGTCATAAAGCACCATTTTATTGCTGAAATTTAATTTATTTTTCCATAAACATGTAAAACATAGTTACAGCTTTTACACAAAATCCTTACCAGGCAATCCTCGATATGTTCCTCTTGTTCTCACCAAGGAATACAATGAGGCTTCAAATGATGGCTTCACAACATTTTAAAGTGCCCCTGGCATGAAATTCCCCGCGACGTTTGGGCCCTTTTTAGTCACACTCTAAGTACCTTAATACTGTATCAAAGGATTGTTAGCCGTAGCTCAGCCTTGTTGTAGAATTGTAGCCCCTACAAAAAAAAAAAAGAATTGTAGCCCCTACTAGGTGGCCCTTCTTTTAGCATTAGCAGAGAACGAACGAGTTTTGGTGGGCGGGGCCCAAGCCATGCGCCTCTATTGTCAATTGAGTCTCTAAGGTCTGCATCTGATGAAACATTGACAGACATGCATTTGCGCACCACAAATTGCCCCAATTCCAATATTACCTTATGTATGAAATGTAATTAGGTTTAGGCCTTATTATATTGTGTGTTGAACAATAATCTGTTTACAAATTAGAGGCCTAATAAAATATTTGATCATCCAGCCACACATCCATCCATCCTCATTACGTCTCTAGCTTCACCACGACAGTAATGGCTCAGTTATCGGCTACTGTTATGGCGACTGTAATGGCATTTCAATTTGATCCAGGTTCTGATCCGGACAGCGAGGCACCTGAGGAGGAACCAGAAAGGTAGAGGACGTCTTCCACAGGTGATCCAGACAGACGTGCTGTGTACGGAGGGAAGGGGCTGTGTGTGTGTGTGTGTGTGTGTGTGTGTGTGTGTGTGTGTGTGTGTGTGTGTGTGTGTGTGTGTGTGTGTGTGTGTGTGTGTGTGTGTGTGTATGTGTGTGTGTGTGTGTGTGTGTGTGTGTGTGCGTGTGCGAGAGAGACGTGAGTGACAGAGAGACGAAGAGAGAGCAGGGAATGTTCGTCATGTTTGGGAAACACTGGTATAAAACAGCTGAAGGACATTGTTGCGGTAATATAGGCTTACTTATATAGGGATATTTGCTGGTTCACAGAGAGTTGGTATTGATCCTGGTAAAAGTTTAAGATGATCTGCGAATCCACTGCTGTATTGTCCCAAGTTAATAAAACATTTGTCAGAGAAATGTTTGCCACAAACGACCAGGCGCTTCGGGAGTCAGTTGGGTACATTCCCTGCATAAATAAAGTCCATCCACAAGCTTTTCAGTGGCTTGGAAGAGGGGAGGACAGTGTCGATGTGGTCTGGACTCCATGTTGTCGGTTTGTTGTTTGCCTTTTACCCTAGCTCTCGTTGTTTAGGTTGTAATACACGCCACGGGGGGAGGGACTTGGAGAGTGTGGTTCAGAGAAGGGGGTAATTGGCTGGAACTCAGTGACGACATATGCCGAAACGTGAGGTCATATGCCGAACTGCAAAAGAGCCCGTTTCTGAGTGCTAATTTCACTATGTAGGCAGACATACCATACTATGTAGGGACAAAGGAAACACTAATCAGAAGTTTTAACCCCTTAGGGGACATAGGCAGGCTGGGGAAACGAACAAATATGACCAAAAAACTCAAAAAATGCAAATTTCATGCCAGGGGTATTTAAGTCAGCAGTTCCCAAACCTTTTTCCTTGAGGACCCCTGGCCTGTTTCCAAGAGAAGTCGAGACCCCCCAGTCCTACTTGCATTAAAAGGGATTATTACAAACTTTTATTTGCAAAAATGAAACAGCAATTTTAGGTTTTTCTTCTTATTCTTCTTGTTTTACACTGTAGGCTATAAAGACAAATTAATGATTGTCTTTTGGATTTTATTAATGTAATATATACAAATATAATTTTGGTAACATTACAACCTCATCACAGACAAAATTGTGCAGACCCCCTGTGATCTCTTAGGACCAGGTTGGGAAGCACTGATTTAAGCTCTAGACTGAGAACATCTGGGGGTGCCATGAGGACCTTCTACCAGGACATTAGCAGCAGCTCTTTAGGAGTGAGTGGTAACTAGGCGTCAAGTTAGTCTGCATGTGAGCTTCAGAATGTGTCAATACTGTCACCTAAAAATGTTAAAAAGTAGTTTTAAAAAAACAAATAAAACATACCTAACAAAATATGTCCTGGAACGGCCGTGAACTCACCACTACACCGCCCTCAGTCTTCATCTGGCTGAGAAGTTGCGGTGTGTATTGATCCAGTCTGTACATGAAGTGAAGCTCCTGGGAAACTCTAGTTCCCCTAAACTCCTCCAAAACCTGAAATTATAATGTTGATCATCAGAAAAAGGACCAACTAGTCTGCGTTCACCCATGTATATTTCAGTGCTTATAGGAAAACCTGCCAGTACATAGTAAAATAAAGATGAAAGGCTGGGGTGGAAAGTAATTTTAAAATCAACTTCAAAGCCTGCCGGAACTGTAACTTTTCCAATTTACTGGTCTGACAACAATTCCATTTGTTCTCTAATAACATTATTAACATCAGAGCCCACCAATATTTAGCTGTGCCCGCCGCGATGGGGGCAGCTCCGCCGTGTGCTGAGCGCTTATGGCGGCCTCTTTCTGCCCCAAACACCATAATGCTGACACCTTAAAGAGGCCTACCCAGCAATAATGGCGGACATTTTCTGATCAGAACAACAGTTTTACTGTTTGCTGTGGAAAACACATATTAGGCGCGTTTCCACTATCGGAACTTCAGAGTAATTTTACCTCGTAGTGTCTCCTCTACACCGGGCCGCACCTACAGGGTCATCTTCAGGGCCATTTCAGGAATCAACGGAGTACAAGTCTATGGGTATGTACTCGGAAATGTCTTGGTAGAGTCGCTGTGTGAGAGCTGTGGTTAACTCACGCTGATTGGTTGTAATTCTGATGGAAATGAGCAGACGTTGCCAAACAACTGGCTTTGTAAAATAAGTTAACATAGCAAACAGAAACACAACAGCAATCTTAGCTTCTTCCATGTCTATGGCCCTATCCCAATATCCACACTGCAGCCTACGGTCCTCTACGAAGTGCACTTGGTAGAAGTGCACGTAAGGTTTCGAGCACAAGTGTGCGACAAATTGCTGAATTGGGACAGTGGCTGAATTGGGACAGTGAGGATTGCGTCATCGACCTGTGCCACTGCGTTGAATCTCCGTGACTTCCAAAATGGCGGTGCCAGTCAGTATTTTTTTATTTTGCTTCTTGAAATGATAAAACTGCAACAAAATCATCTAAGATTGATAGATAAATCTAGAATTGTACCCACCAAATTCTATAGCATAAAGTCCAATGTTATAGAACATATTCCATTTTAATCATTAGAGGCATCAACTGTATATCACTTTGTGACATTGTTTTGTTTTATTTACAGAAAATATATACAGACAAAATACTTTTGAGGAATTATTAACAAGAATGTGTTTATGGTGTTATTTACATTTGTCAAACCTGCTGTGTGAACTGAGCAGACACAGGAATGCTGGGAGATGCTCTTTTTCAGGCGCGACAAACAAACCCAAACACAATTTCTCGATTATTTTAAATGTGGAGGAATGTTTTTTTTATTTTTTATTCTTAACTAACATTGTAAATGTTTAAGTTGGCTTTTTTATGACTTGCTGAGAACAAAAAGTGATTAAATTGTTGGCATATCATGTTCAAAAATACACACACCTGTATCAATAAACAATATTTTTCAACAGATATGTAATGCATCTTTCCAACAGCTAACCATTTGACTGCAATTACACATGTACACAATAATTAAATATTCAATATTTTGTGGCATCAATAACCGGGGATGTCGGGGACATGTCACCATCAATATTCATAAATGACAGTTTTATCCCCGCCACTTCTAAAATTTCGATGCGACTTTCTTATGTTACGTTACGAACTTATGTTCCCAGCCCACTGGCATTCCACTATCTTATACAGTCATGTTAGTTTCTGCGCAGATGCTGCAGCATCGATAAATAAATAAAGATGCGCGTTCAAAAGTGGTTCAAACATGTTCTAATTATGCATGAAGGACGGCCTTCAGATTTTTCCGTCACCGCGGTTGAAGATGGAAAATAACATTAACCGGTGATTGAATGTAAATTTTATTACAATTACAAATATTTCCCCTCTTATTTCTGTGTAATTTTGCACAGCTAACATTTGTTTGATGCAAAGATTGATGTGTAGAAACAAAATGTCGTCCACTATCCCTGGTTCCAACTGTGTTCTCTGTTCCTGAATCGCAAATCCAGCTGCAGAAAAGTCTCTCTCACGTGCAGGTTAATAAAAATTCTTGCATGCTCTCTTCACCAACTCAGTAAATCAACATGATCCTATTTGGGAGTAGCAGGGCCAAGGTCCAGATTCTCCAGAGTGGAGAATCGGGACACCCTATGCACTCGTACCCCTCGACGGGAACATGCAATTGAGGGGCATAAGAGTGAAAGTACGAGTGGGACAGGGCCTATCTCTTGACGCTGCTCACTGCTGAGAGAGTCATGATATGTGGACATCTTAGCTAATACTTTAAAGTGCCACTTTTGTATGAGGCATGATGGCTGAGAAGAGCGGGCCAACAGATTTACCCCGACAAGGAAAGTCCGGTCAAATTACCCTGAAGTTCCGATAGTGGAAACGTGCCTGCTAGAGACATGTAGAAAATACCGATCTGATCATGTAACATCAATATATTCAGTTATTTATTTGCTAACCAAATTAATCATTTTAATCCAACATGTGGCGTTGCTTCTAAGATGGTAAAAAAGAGCCTACTTTTCCACCAGCTCACACAAAGTGAGGTCCTCATTTTTAGCCAAATCTTTTTCTAATCTTTCACCAGAAATTAGCTTAGTCACTGACAGCTCGGACCTCAAGTGTTTAAAACTTCATTAGGAGTAAAGAAAGAGTCAAACAGTCAAAAAGAATTAAGTTCAACTTTACAATTATAATAATTGCATAGTCATATAATTAAATTATTGAAACAAAAATTACTTACATTGGACGATAAATATGCTGCAGCTGTCGTCTGAATCAACCGCCATCCGCTGCTTTTCCAGCTCCAGAAGCAAGCTATGCGCATGGGCAAATCCGGATTAATAACTCAGCAGCTGGGTTACGTTTAACCAGGGGTGTGTTTACTGTAGTCTGGTCTGGTCACAGCCACTGACCCAGCTATACTGAACCAATAGCTGGGTGGGATTAAACTACCTAACAATAGTTAATATAACCCAGTGACAGTAACCAACAGCTTTGACCCAGCGTTTGGGTTGAGAAAATAACCCAGTAATTCAGACTGACAGGTGGGGGTGTTTCACAAGAGTCATTCTTATGAAATCTTTTGACTGAAAAAAGAGAAACAGAATCAAAACCGAAGAAGATGCAAAGTGGAGGAATAAGGTTTCTAAATGTTATAGTTTTCTCTTAAGCTTATATGTCTTTGTTTTACTTTGGCATTATTGTTAGTGCTTGCAATAGTGCAAGCACTTAACAAATTGACATTTTATATTTATTTTAAAAAGGGAGCTCACAGTGTAGTTGTGGAGATGATGGTGTTTGATTCTTTTAGTAAGAAACCAGTTTGTCTGTCTGTCTGTCTGTCTGTCTGTCTATGGATGCTTTTCTACAGCAGCCCCTTCAAGACTTGTAAAGGTAGAATGTAAAATGAATGCAGCAAAACATAGAGAAATTCTTGACCATCAGCAAGAAAATTACGGCTTTGGAGAACATTTATTTTCCAGAAAGCAACGACCTGAAGCATCCAGCTAAAGTTGCACAGAAATGGTTTGAAGACAGCAAGGTGGATCTTCTGGAGTGGCCCAATCAAAGCCCAGACTTCAATCCCATAGCGAATTTGTGGCAGGACTTGAAAAGAGCTAAACCGATCCTCACACAATCTGTCTGAAATACAACAGTCTAGCAGGAAGAATGGAGAAAAATTGCAGCGTCAAGTTGTGTAGCCTGATTGAGACCTATTTACCAGAGGTGGGTGGTAACTAGTTACATTTACTCAGTTACTTTTACTTCTGTAACTTTTTGGAAAAAATCTACTTTGAAGAGTAGTTTTGCAATGTCGTACTTTTTACTTTTACTTGAGTATTGTGATGACATATCGCTAATCTTCCTTGAGTAAAACTTTTTGATACTCTAACTACTGTTAGTAAATTCACTGAATGAAGAGCAAACATATTTTAACCAAAAATACACCAGACACAGACACACACCTACATTTTATTAAAGGAGACCATCTGTTTATACATGAGCTTTGGTTTTCTAATGTAATTTTCTGTCTGTTGACAGATAAACACCATAGTGAGTAAACACCATAAATTGTCACTGGAAGTACTTTTTACCTTGTTCTAAGATATATTTATTAATTACCTACTGTAAGTATTGGTATAATATTGAATTGAAAAAATTGACTTAGAAAATTCTCTTATGCTTAAATTTTGTTATGTAATTATGTTATATATTTGTATCATTTATTTTTTTTGCATTTTGTCTTTAAAGTACCAGAATTTGCCCATAAACTTATATATTTTTCTGTCTGATGACATAATTTTAAAAATATTAGATCAGATGTTACTCAGTACTCAAGTAGTCTATTTATCAAATACTGTTTTACTCTTACTAGAGTAATTTTTTGGACAGCTACTTTTTAATTTTACTTCAATTCAATTCAATTCTGTTTATTTATATAGCGCCAATTCACAACAGATGTCATCTCAAGGCACTTAACAAGAAGTCATTTCAATACATTTATACAAACATTCCAATCCGTTAAAAAGTTTCCTATTTAAGGAATCCCAGCAGATTGCGTCAGTCATTGGCGTGAGGTTGGGCCCCGTTGATGCAGACTTTCCAACCACAGCAATCCTTCAGCAATCCCTCATACTGAGCAAGCATGTAGCGACGGTGGAGAGGAAAAACTCCCCTTTAACTTGAGTAAAAATATGTTGAAGTAGTGCTACTCTTACTTGAGTAAAATGTTTTGGTACTCTATCCACATCTGCTATCCACAACAACTCTGTGCTGTGATTGCAGCCAAAGGTGCACCTACGATATGCTGACTTGTATTTAGAATATTTGTGCAATAACTTTTTTGTCCATCCATCCATTTTCTGTACCAGTCCATCCTAATGCAGGGGGCTGGTGCCTATCTCCAGCAGTCAAGGGGCAAGAGGCGGGGTACACCCTGGACAGGTCGCCAGTCCATCGCAGATAACTTTTTTGTGTTCATTTTTATTTAATTGACATTGTTTTGTAGAAAGCAGGTTTCAATTTGATAATAAAGGCTTTTTTTGTAACCTTTATTGGTCAAAAATGCCAAATTCTGTTGATCATGATTAAATTGTTAAAGCAGTTTAAGGGTAAAACATCCAAGGGGCTAAATATTTTCATTGCCTCTGTAGTGATCAAATTGTAAATTGTTTGTCAAATGCACAGGCAAACCATGATGGTAAAAATCAAATGACCACGTTGACTATGACCATATGTTTGGATAAAGCAACTAAACCTGCAAAAGGAACTTTACATAATGGCAAAAAGTAAAGTCTTGTTATTGTTGTTTGATATGTTTCCTCTTCACTTTTAACCTCTGTGCTGAATAATATATGATTCAAAAGGGAAAACAGAAAAAGAAAGATGAAGACAGTAAAAGACTAGCGTCCAGGGTTCCTCCACTTCCCCCTGGCCTTCCTGTCTGCCAGTATGCAAGCAGCAGCAGAGGACAGACTAATGAATAGTCCTCTAATCCCCTCATTGAGATACAGGGAACGGACCCGCTGCTAATGCTCTTAGATGGATATGCTTTTCATTCTTTTCCCTACTCTCTCTCTCTCTCTCTCTCTCTCTCTCTCTCTCTCTCTCTCTCTCTCTCTCTCTCGCATATCACACATTGATAAAACATTGTACAAAAATTAAAACACAAAGCTAGACACACGCACACACACACACATATGCTTTATTCAAATGCAAACAGCATGTTTTTTTTGGAATATAACACAGGTGGCTCTCTTCCCTTTTCATTCACATAGACAACAGCACAATACAGCAATATTCTGCCTTTGTTTTCGACCATAAGCTGCATTAATTACTCCCAAAGCAGAGTGGGTTTCAAAGGGGAAGGACAAGTGGTCCTCGTCGTCTTGGAGCCAGTTTAACGTTGTCTGTTTAATTTTTCCAGCTTGTTTATGAGCTGGATACTTGAGCGAGGAACATTAGGTCAGTATGTTTAGATTGATAGAGGAACTCACATCTTGCCTTGTCTTTCACCTTGCTAATCAAACATGCACTTGTGTTTTGACATCCACCTTTCTTCTTTGACAGATGTGTAATTCATCAGACATGCACCCAAAAAACATGTTGGGGATATTTTTTTACTCAACCCAAATCCAGGATTTGTGCTTTGGGGACTAAAATGATAATGAGCACACTGATATTGTAACGAGTATGGTAACTCAAGATGTTGTGTAGCTCTAGAAAAAAGCAACATTAAAGTGACTTCCTCTAAGAATGAGGAAATGGTACTGGACCAAAAGAAGGTGGACTGTTTTATTGGGTTTGGGGTTCAGCCTCTACCTCAAGTTCTTGTCTGTTTCAAGAGTCATGGATAGAAAAATGAGGATCTCATCAGCTGTAATGTTAGCATTGCTACAGTCTGTTGTGGTGAAGAAAGAGCTAAACTATAAAACAAAGGCGACTTATTGTTGTGAGCAGTAGTCGAGTTGTAAAAAGAATTCAGGGAGGATGGTCATTTTTTTCGCCTATTAAAAAAATCTGGATTTTAATTTTTATAAAGGTGGTATTATAGGGTATTTTGTATCGCCGAATTGGCCGAAATGTTAGGGGACTACAACTGAATAGCCTTAATTAGAATTAAACAAGATCGGGTGAAATGGAGGCTTTATATATCTGTGAAGCAAAGCCGATACCAGCACCTTACAAAGAAGCCTTGGCAAATAATTGCAGTGCAAAAGAAGTTTTTTCATGCAAACTAGGCCTATACAAAACAAAGTATTGGATTAATTTAACATGAAAGACCAAACAAAATGAGTCATTTCTATTTCACTTAATCCACATGCTCATAGCAGTTTCCAATCACTTTCATAATCATGTTTTTTTCTACAGTTTTTCTTGCTCTTCTTCACATTCGTCCTGATTATGGCTAAATGTCGGCACTGTCAGATGAGCTCTGACAAGGTGATCATTTTTCCTAGGCCGATTATGGCTGGATGTGTAAAAAGAGTCGACATCTAGTGCAGATTCAGCAAGCCGCATGCATGTCTTGACTGAATGACAAGTCATGTATTTTAGCAAGCTAATTAACAAGAGAGATGTGGGGGGGTCGCCCGGTTCATCTTAGCTAGTTTGGAGGGTAGCATCCTGGGATCTGTGCGTACACCTGTGGCGAGACGGGTGGTCTTTAGATAACAAAAAGCAGGCTAGATTAATTATTTAAATTAAAAGCTCACCTGTAATCTTTTTCTTTTAAAAAAAATCTCGGATATCCCGCTGACAAGCCACTCGTTTGGGTGTGTTTGCACTTCTGTAATGCAGCTTTTGCCGCTCTCTAGGCCATAAGCTGAACCCCGAAAATGTCTTTAGAAATGAATCTCATTCCTACCTCTGGCATCTACAAACTGTTTACTTCATAAAATAAATACGTTCGCACTTAGTTCAAAAGTAAAAGTTCTCCTTCTGTAATTGCGCAGTTTTTTATGATCGATGTTTTAATTCGGGACTAATTTGTTTTCGCCGTAGTGAGAAAGGAGTGATACGGCTGCTACGTACCCGTTTTAGACCAATGCGGTGGCAGAGTTTAACCGACGTATGGAGACAGCTAAGGTCACGGTGAAAACTTCTTTAAAACTTTTACAAAACCGAGTAAAAGCATGTAGGCCTATGTAAAATGTGTTACATGCATTTAACTTCCATGAAACATGAACAAGACATGGATTTCATGTTAAATCCATCTCTTGGTCTAAAAAGGGTACGTAGCAGCCGTGTCACTCCTTTTTCACTACGGTGAAAACAAACTAGTCCCGAATTACAACATCGATCATAAAAAAACTGTTGCATTATAGAAGGAGAACTTTTACTTTTGAACTCAGTGCAAACGTATAGATATTAGGAAGTAAACAGTTTTTGTAGATCCCAGAAGTCGGAACGAGATGAAACGAAAACTGGGTTCACCTGGCCTACTCTCAGGCATTAACCAAAACAATGTTGCATCATTGCGTTTCGTGCCCCTGTCCCCCGGTTTTTATTAGACTGTTTATTTTCGCTCAACATGCGGAGACCTAACATTTTCTGATGATGAAATTATTTCATATAGGCTAAGCCTATTTATTATTTATATTTCCAATATAAATATATAATATAAATTACAATATTTACTGTAAAATGGAAGGGATGGAGATGGAGGATGGGACCTTTACTGGTGGGACGTTACATGTCGGATTTCTTTCTAAGGGGAGCGGCGTCCCCCTCCGCTCCCCCTCAACTCGACTACTGGTTGTGAGAGATTAATCCTGACCACGGTTACGTGGTACCAGCCCCTTTTGTAGAACCCACTGTACTGGGAATTCTATTGTGTGGAGTCAGGCTGAAAACGCGACGTCAGATGACGGTCAGTTACTGATTGGTCAGGGAGTGGAGTCACTGACTGCGTCAAAGGAGTGACTCTGTACCTTCCAGTTGGTGGCAGTAATGCGACAAACCGTTGCTTGCCAACAGAAAAAGAACTACTTAGTTTTTGGTTAAGAAATGCCTTAGAATTTGCTACAATGAGCTGAAGAGTGTAGCTTTAAAGAGGGACTTGTTATCTGCAATTCTCAAACTCAGGTTGTTTTTTTTACGTGTCCTGTCTGGCAGTGTGGCACTCAGAAATTGGTGTCTGAGTACCAAGTAGAAGCGCAACAGATTTACTCTCAAAAGTGGAGCATTACAGCTTTTGCTATAGTACTCCACTTGATGTATTTGTGTAGGAAATCTTAATCAGAAATTGCTGTGGGTTTTTTTCTGATAAATAAGTTAAGAGGGAGAGGGTGAGTTTAAGATATTATAGAGGAAGGTGAATAAAGGAAATACAAGAAAATATACTAGTCTGCTACTACACCTGTAGGGCGGCAGAGAGAGGGGGAAAAAACAATGATAAAACAAAACAAACAATGAGAACATTGCAAACTGAGAACAACACAACCACAACTCATAAATAGATATATAAATACAACAGTGTCACTGAAAGGTTGTGGTAACCTCAGCCCAAGAATGCATCTGTAAATACCTGAATCCCCACACTTGTGTGTGTGTGTAGGAGCGTGCTGGTCCATATAAGGTTTCTCCATATAAGTGTTCAACAGCTGATGTGAGAAGCCTTTGATCAGCCTCTCAGGAATCGACGCAGACACGAAGGAGATCGGAGCCATAGACATCCGAAGGACCCCTAGAGCACAGGAGCCCCAGGTGGACCAACGTAGGGCTGACCGCACCCCAAAGAGAGGAGCAGAGGAGAGCCCCGGGGGAAGATCCAGCGGCTACAATGCAGAGGGCCACAGCGACGACCACATGGGCTCAGCTAGCAGATTTAAAATAGGTATGGTCAATTCACCTTTCTCTAATCGTTGCCTTTGCTGTTACTCAAACATAGTTTCAGTTGGAAAAGGAAGAATGTTTGTTGATGGTCGGACAGAAGCTGTTTTTTGTTTCGAGCGCCTGTTCTGTTCTAGTCACCTGTTTTCACTTTGGATATGAAATGAAATAATCTCTCAGGTTGGTTGGGCAGTATACAGTGTCCGCCTGGAAATAGTTAGCTTGACTATGATGGAAATTGCTGTTGCTAGAGAGGAAAAAGAGAGAAGCACGATGATGATGATGAAGATGAAGATCAAGGGCAGAGAGACAAGAGCTGAAGAGGAAATGTTAGTTGTAAATTTTGCAAAGAGAAGAAAAATTAATGACCAATTGCAAAACAGAAAAACTTGCAGTGGTGACCCTGAGGAGATCCAAGGACCTGGATTTGTTCTGTTTCAATGGTCCTGTTTGGTTTGGCCTGACGTTGACTGGACCATCTGGTTCTTCTCAACTCAGATCTGAGAAACCAGACAGAGTCCAGGGCCGTGTTCACTCTAAAGAAAAAAACCCCAACAACAATAAAAAAAAAAAAACAGGTCCAGGAATATTTTTGTGATTCATACTTCTTGCAGCTCACAGAATGCCGGGCAGCGGAGAGAGAGCTATAAAGCTGGGACGGGTTTAACTTCACAGCTGGAGGCGGGTGATGTCAAAACAGGGCAAGGTTTGTGCTGCTGGAGACGTTTCCCTAAAAGAAGAACAGAGTTCCACCTTTCGCAGCATTGTGCCTGTGACTCACGGAGCTAATTCCAGATCTAGAAGAAAGATTTCTTCCTCTCGGATGGCCCTTATGAGTTGGAAAGGTCTACAGCTCCTGGCAAGCAAGGAAAAATAATACAGATATGAATATCTTACTGTTCTTTTTTATACTTTCTGAAATGATAACATTAAGTAGTTAGGGTGGCTGTAGCTCAGTGGTAGAGTTGTCAGCCTGCAACCCAGAAATTGTGGGTTCAATTCCAGCTTCCAACTGCTACATGTCGTTGTGTCCTTGGGCAAGACACTTCACCTACCTTGCCTACTGGTGTTGGCCAGAAGGGCCGATGGCGCAATATGGCAGCCTTGCTTCTGTCAGTCTGCCCGAGGGCAGCTGTGGCTATAATCATAGCTTGCTTCCACCAGTGTGTGAGAGTGAATGAATAATGAAGTTGTAAAGCGCTTTGAGTCTTGAAAAGCGCTATATAAATGCAAGTTATTATTTTAAAAAAAATTATTTTACCTGATGTGTAAAACATTTTAACAGCATACTGCATGTATGCATGTTGTATAAACCTGAACCTGAACTGTGTGTGAAGATCTGTGCCATCTTGGCTCACTGCCTCCTAGGCGCCCTTGGTTCAATTTAGCATATTTAATACCTTACATCCTCATCCCAGTAATCATGATCAGGTTGGTGACATAAACTGGTTCGGTCTGCTTCTTTATGTTGCTGCTTTACTATCAAATTCGCAATGGAAGGTCAATGCCCAGGGTCAGGCCTGTTAACAAGGTGATTCATGTTAATTACAGACAGAACAATCAATACAGATGACTGAAAGTGGCATTAATCAAAGCCTTTAGCAAAGTCGCAACATTTGAAATGGCTTTGGGAGATCAGGTTGTTTTTCACGTGATGGCTACTGGCTGAGGTGATGCATAGAAATCTTTTTTTTTAAAGGAAAATTGTCAATTTTTGCTAAACATTAACATCATTAAGGTACATCAAAGTTTATTTTTCCATTTTAAATCCTATCAAACTATGAGCATCTCTATTAAATTATTAAATCTGGAAAAAAAATCATAAAAAGCCTAAATCTTCTCAATAATACAGACATTGGTATATATTTGTTTTTTTCAGTACTTACTACAAGCATCAAAACCAGGAACTCCCACCATTTTCTGTCTATAAACACATTAACAAAGAGCATGTAATCTATGCTTTTTGAGCTTAATTAAATCTGCTAAAGGTAAACGATGATGTGCTTTGATCCATAAACAGGGATAATCGTGTAATTCCTTCATTTATAAAAATTATTTGCTCAAAATGGGAATCTGCAGCTCAAACATTAAAGACAGCTGGAAATCGTATTGGCCTGGAAAAGCCTGATCAGTGCATCCTTCCATTGTGCTATCTGGACCAGGGGTAGCGTTAACCGAATATTTTTTACATTTGACCGTTTTTTAAACCGTGATGGAAAAATCTGAACGCTGTCCATCATTTTGACAGTTAGTATTTACACCTATGGCCACTTGTGCTGATGCGGAGACATTTTCAATTTTACGCACTGATTACAGGTAACTACATTCATTAAAAAATGTTCCCATGAGAGCATCTGAGCATCATCTCAGACGTGGAGACCATACTCAATGCATCTCGCTAACTGGGGGCTGACAGCGCGTTGAAGAGTTTGGAACGTGTTGCTCCCAAGAGCTGGTGTCATGCCAACCCCTGGTGCATGCTGCAGGATTTTCTCCCTCAGCCAACCAGAACAACATCTAAACCCCCATGAGAAGTCATCTGTCCGAGGCAAAAATCAAAAACCTCATGACCATAACCTCTGCAGCAATCCTGCTATTTGATTACGCACAAATGGGTGCACATGTCAGTTCCATGCAGAGCAGGAGGAACTTGTGAGACTGTGTTCAGGCCACAGCAGGTGAACAACAATCATTTAACATAATTTTTTATATGTAGTTCTCTGTTCAGCTTGTTCGCATTGATTTTTTTAATGAAAAAAAACAACTATTTAATGTCATCATTTTAGGTTTGAGCATGTGTAAAAAAAACTGTAACGCCAGCCGTCCTCGTTGTTCCATAACTCACAGTGTTCCTTTGCTCTGGAAGTAGTATACACTCTCTGAAATTTGCCTTGTTATAAATCCACTGACCTAATTTATGCTACAACCGTGTGAGGAGCCTTGTGCTGCTGTATCTTCATATTTAACGGGAGGCTGGAGATTGAGAGGGAAACTCAGTATTCTTTGTCAAAGCTTCATTTTAGACAAATCCATCCATCCATCCATTTTCTTCCGCTTATCCGGGGTCGGGTCGCAGGGGCAGCAGCCTAAGCAAAGAGACCCAGACTTCCCTCTCCCCAGCCACTTGTTCCAGCTCCTCGGGAGGAACCCCAAAGTGCTCCCAGGCCAGCCGAGAAACATAGTCCCTCCAGCGTGTCCTGGGCCTTCCCCTGGGCCTCCTCCCGGTGAGACGTGCCTGAAACACTTTACCAGGGAGGCGTCCAGGAGGCATCCTGACCAGATGCCTGAGCCACCTCAACTGACTCCTCTCGCTGTGGAGAAGCAGCGGCTCTACTCTGAGCCCCCTCCGGATGACTGAGCTTCTCACCCTATCTCTAAGGGAGAGCCCAGACACTCTGCAGAGTAAACTCATTTCAGCCGCTTGTATCCATGATCTCGTTCTTTCGGTAACCACCCGGAGTTCGTGACCATAGATGAGGGTAGGAATGTAGATCGACCGGTAAATCGAGAGCTTCGCCTTTCGGCTCAGCTCTCTCTTCACCACGACAGACCGGTAAAGCGCCCGCATAAGTGCAGATGCCCCTACCAATCCGTCTATCGGTCTCCCGCTCCATTTTTCCCTCATTCATGAACAAGACCCCCAGATACTTAAACTCCTCCACTTGGGGAAGAACCCCATCCCCAACCCGGAAAAGGCACCCCACCCTTTTCCGGCTCAAGACCATGGCCTCGGATTTGGAGGTGCTGATTCTCATCCCAGCCGCTTCACACTCGGCTGCGAACCGCTCCAGCGAAAGCTGTAGATCACGCTCCGATGAAGCCATCTGGAAAAAGCAGAGACCCGATCCTGAGGCCACCAAAACAGATCCCCTCAATGCCTTGGCTGCGCCTAGAGATCCTGTCCATAAACGTTAGGAACAGGATCGGTGACAAAGGGCAACCTTGGCGGAGTCCAACTCTCACTGGAAACAAGCCCAACTTACTGCCGGCAATGCGAACCAAACTCTGGCACCGGTCGTACAGGGACCTAACAGCCCGTATCAAGGGGCCCGGCACCCCATTCTCCCGGAGCACCCCCCACAGGGCCCCCCGAGGGACACGGTCGAACGCCTTCTCCAAGTCCACAAAACACATGTAGACCGGTTGGGCGAACTCCCACGCACCCTCCAGGACCCTGCTGAGGGTGTAGAGCTGGTCCAGTGTTCCACGGCCAGGACGAAAACCGCATTGTTCCTCCTGGATCCGAGGTTCAACTATCCGTCGGACCCTCCTCTCCAGAACCCCTGAATAGACCTTACCAGGGAGGCTCAGAAGTGTGATCCCCCTGTAGTTGGAACACACCCTGTGGTCCCCCTTTTTAAACAGGGGGACCACCACCCCGGTCTGCCAATCCAAGGGAACTGCCCCCGATGTCCACGCAATATTGCAGAGCCGCGTTAACCAACACAGCCCCACAACATCCAGAGCCTTGAGGAACTCCGGTCGAATCTCATCCACCCCCGGAGCCCTGCCACCGAGGAGCTTTTTAACGACCTTGGTGACCTCAGCACCAGAGATTGGAGAGACCGACCCCAAGTCCCCAAACCCTGCTTCCAGATTGGAGGGCGTGCTGGTGGGATTGAGGAGGTCTTCGAAGTATTCCATCCACCGACACAAAACGTCCCGCGTAGAGGTCAGCAGCACACCATCCCCACTGTAAACAGTGTTGGTGGCAGACCGCTTTCCCCCCCTGAGACGCTGGAAGGATGGACCAGAATTGCTTCGAAGCCGTACGGAAGTCGTTTTCCATGGCTTCTCCAAACTTAGACAAATGAGTTTCTTTTACTGCCATAATTCCGGGCAGAGGATGAGCCTGCTCAACTCTGTGTAACAAAACCAGAGTGTGCAGTCATGGTGGGGGGAGGAATTCATGCAGTGACGCCCTGTCAGAGAGATGTCACCAACATGCTGATGAATTAAAACAACATTGGAATAATCAAACAGTGGCTGGGCTAGACTTGGTGTCACTGCGTGCATAAAGCAGAGTTTTATTGTTCTGCATGTCTACGTGTTTACCCACTTGTATGAATGTTTGCACAGTGTCTATGTTGTATTTGATTTTGAGCTTTGTGCAAATGTTCATTGTCGCGTTCCGCCGTGTTTGCTTGTCTTTTTGATAAAACAGCCAAGTGACAGCAACCGGCAGGGGCGAGAGAAGAATGAGATTCTGTTTGACGTGCCGAAATCCAGTCTCATCCCCTGCTGTCTGCCTGAGAAGAGCAGAGATATGGATGGAGAGGAGAGATAAGTGGAGCGTAAATGTTTCTTCACCACATCATATGGTCTTGAACAGTCACACTTTATCCCTCTCCATCTCCTCCCATCACGACGCACCGTCCTCCAGGCCTGGGAGGTGCTCCAAATGAAGCTCCCAGACATACTGAGTAAATTAAGCATCGTTAAAGATGAAATGTTGCTGCTGAAGATTTTATCAGAACAATAAACTGAAGCCAGTAATCACTTAGGAAACCATGAGAAGCCTGTTCCTGGTTAGGCATAGATAACAAACCATTAGATAAATCCATAAAACTTTCCTCTTTTATCAGCTGACTTTGTTTATTTTCCTAAAGCCCATTTTTGGGCTGCCATATCTCTGTTATAATGCCATAGAAGGTAACAGTACACATAAGTCACAGTTCACTATGTAGTTCCGAAGTTTTAATGTCACAAAATAAAATGTTTTATTAAAAGATAAAATTAAAATATTCGAAGACTCCCAAAAAATGTAATCTTCTGATAAACATGGGTGTTGTGACATTACTTAATAGCAGAGCTTGTCCAAGGCAAAAGCGAACTCAGCCTCGGCTTAAAGCCCCCAAACCATCAGGAGCCTCCCATAAATGTTTGAAAGGGATCATAAATCATTTTTTTATTTTTCATTTTTTCGCTGAGAATGAGAATACTATTACATTTGATTTGTCAGTTTTAAAATTGTACTTTAAGATTTAAACGAATCAGTAAATTTATAAACATGAAAAGAATAACCTTCATTGTTTGATAGTTGTTTTAACATTTTTATATATAATCTGATGCTAATATGTTTAATCTTTTGTTGCTGAAATGCTGTTAGTGATGTTTTTAACAGGAAGAGGTGGCCCAAGTAAAATTGTGCTTAAGGCCACATACAGCCTTGTTAAGTACAGTTGAAATAGCTTTGAGGCTCTTAGAACTTAAAACACCAAGAATACCGAAGAATAAATATAACAATGAGATCTTTGGTGACAATTAACAATTTGTGTAATATTTATCCAAACCTGACTGAGGGATCAGCTGTTAGCAAAAATTATTTGCATTTGATTTGACTTTATCAACACTACCTCAGTTTTCCCCTTCATGAGCTCCATTATATTCAAGATTCTTAGCCAGGCTTAAAAAATGTGGAAAACTCTGAAATTTGATTCGTATTATTTACCAGGTCTGGACAGGAAAGAAAAATGAAAACCTAGAATCGAAAGACAGTTTATTTTCTAACTTAAGTTCGTCCTCTATTACCTAAAAATAATAAAGTGGGGAAAATACGTATTTGATACACAGCCAATGTTTTAGATTTTCCCACTTATGGAAATGAAGAGGGCTGTAAGTTTCATCACCTTAACTGTAAGGTAAAGACTCTTACAAAAAAGCCCCCCCCCCCCCAAAAAAAAAAATCACATTGTATGATTGTTGAATAATCCATTTGTCCTTTATTGCATGGCATAAGTATTTGATCACCCACCAACCAGACAGAATTATGTCTCTCGGAGACTTGTTAGTTCCTCTTTAAGAAGTTCCCCTATTGTTACTGGATAACAATGAATTGTTTGAACTCATTACCTGTATAGTGACACCTGTCCACATGGTCAATCAATCAGACTCCAACATGTCCACCTTGGGAAAGACCAAAGAGCTGTCTAAGGACACCAGGGACAAAATTATCGACCTGCGTAAGATTGGGATGGGCTACAGGACAACAGACAAACAGCTTGGTGAGAAGACAAGAACTGTTGGTGCAATCATTAGAAAATGGAAAAATACAATGCTAATTAATTTTTAAAAATCCTACTATGTATCACTAAGTATATATAAGTATACACAAATACTTATTCTTCCCACTTAAGAAGTAAAAGAAACAATATTTATATTTTGGCCTCTAAATCCTTTCAGTTCTAAGTTTAAAACTGGACAAAACCTGATTCCAAACTGGATTGGGTTGAACATTCCTTCCTTCTGTCAGTGTTCCCCAGGGCAGCTGTGGCTGCAATGTAGCTCACCACCATCAGGGTGTGAATGTGTGCATGAATGGGTGACTGACTGAATGTAGTGTAAAGCGCTTTGTAGTCCTCTGACGGAAAAAGTACTACACATACACCTAAGTCATGTTTTTGGACTGAAGGAAGAAGCTGGAGTACCCAGAGAAAAAACCCACACATGCACAGGGAGAACATGCAAACTCCATGCAGAAAGACCCCAGGCTGGGTTTCAAATCCAGGACCTTCTTGCTGCAGGCCAACAGTGGTACTAACTGTGCCATTGTGCTGCCCTGAATTGGAAATATCCATTTCAAAATTTGAAATTTGAATCCTGTACATGTTTCTGGTCAAAGAAGGTCCGTCAGGTTTCGCTGCTAATTTAATTGTAGGTATTTTTGTATTCTTTGCAAGTCTCTGAGCTTTAATGCTCTTCTTGTTGTCGATGGAAAGCTAAACCATAGTTAGTCTTATGCATCTTAAGGAATGAAATGTCTGTAAGATCCGGAAGTTTGTTTTTGTGGGGCAGAGAAAAAACCTAGTGAAACAACTTGCCAGGAAGAAGACACTAAATAAACCCAGCCAAATAGTTATTCTGTAAAACAGGAATTTGAAATATCAAACAAAAACCTTGGTTTTATGCCACAAAACCAGACTTTCAAAGCAACTTAATTCATTGGGATGTTCCCGTATGTTTCCAATACAGACAGAGAGTAAGTGTGGTCTGACTTAATGAAAGCCACAGCAGCAGCTAATTAGCTTTGTTCACGTTTTCATGTTCAAAAACAGTACAGAATGAAAAAACAACATAGTAGTACATAAACTGTGAACATAAGACAGATGGGAATTCCAATCCAAGTTTGTACCTAAAACATAGGAAGCCTGTTTCTAAGTATGCAGCATAATAATAAAGACCGTTACCTCACGAAGCATAAATGATATCAGTCATCATTTTTGCCATGACCTCCAGCTGTGCCTTCTTTTAATTTGAAGCAGAGACGCCGTCGCTCTTCCTGTGCGAACCTGGGTCTTATTACCGGCAGCACATGAGATCGTACTGCGTTAGGCAGTCAACATGACGCACTGCGGCTCAGAAGCAGCTCTACCATCCAAATGTGGGTTACGTTCGGACCGAGGTGGGTGTGAAAGACAACTCTAATGAGTGAGATGTTTTATATCTCTGCGTGGAGTCGTCTGAGTGTGAATCCGTAGACGTGTGTGCGAACTTCCGAATGCTGGAAGTCACGCTCAGTGAGTGGACCCGTCGGTACTTCCGACAATGGCAATTAGAGAAGATCAACAGATCGTCATTGTGAGCAGTTTACCATCTGAGGGATTAGGTTTACAGTACAGGCCTGCAGTGTGGTGAACCAGGACATCCTCTTCAGTCATTCCTGTGGAGGACACTGCAAGTTTACTGTGGGTAGAGGATTCATGGAGGTGAATCCAGGAAGCAAAAATCCCTGGAAAAGCTCCAGCTTCTCAAAGTAGGCATCGTTGTATGCTTTTTGGACCACAGTGTGAGTGCTTGTGTTTCTCATTTGACAGTGGTTTTAAGCAGAGGGTTGAGTCAGATGGGAAGCATTGGATCCTCCCTCCCTTTGCTTTGGCGCTGGTCTCATAAATCTACCGTTTCTGTATCTTCCTTTTGTTTTTTAGCTTTTCTTTTGGCTGATATTTAATGTCGTCACCGCCCCTTTTTTTGGATACGCATTCCAAATACGCCGGATGAAAATGTTTCCCTTCACTTTGATTTACTCCTCCCCTCTGAGAAGAAACTTATCTCATCATTAACACCCTTGTCTAATTCTCAGCAGCCTCAAAGAGTTGTTACTCTTCCTCCATGTTGGAGTTTCCCTCCACCAAGCTTTGAAGAAACTGAGAAAAAAGAAAAAGGAAATACTGCAACACTTTTGCTATTTTAGGAAAATTGACACCAAATAAAGCTCCACCAATCTAGTAGGTGTTTGTTTGTGAGATTTCTTTTGGTTTAGAGCAACCACAGATTTGTTTGCATGATAATACATTTATCAGTTTCATACAAAAAGGGGAAATAATTAGAAAACATTCTTAAATTAGTTGTTTTCTGTTTTTCAAATGTGTTGAAGGCAAACAAAATTTATATTTTCTAGCAAAATTGTCTATTTGAATTTGGATTGAACTTCCAACACATCCCAACCAACATTTGTATGTGGTTTGCTCTGGTTTAATGGGTACTAAGTAGCCCTGGTCTTATGGAGCGCTTGCTGTATATAGGACCCACTTGGGGTGTCAAGACCAGTTGAACATCCTGTGCAAGTCTCAAATGAGTAGAAGAACAAGTCCCCCTTTTTTACTCAGAGTTGTCTAACATCACAAGTATATTGGCAATTAACATGTGACCATTATGTACTCACAGTCTCTTTAGACCAATTTTTCAGCCTATTTCCTATCCACTTGGGCCCAATTCAGTGCTGCGAAAATGTTGTTTCCTCCTTAAAGTTTTTTTTTTTTTTGCCACACCTAAATGTTTTAGATCATCAAACCAATTATTGTAAGTACAAAATGCACTTTTTAAAAGTACATGCAGATATTTTTATTTTCAAAAAGAATATATTTAGAAATACAAACAGAGCAGTGTAGCTATAGTCTGAATCATTTATATATTTAGCCTCTTTAAAATCATGTACTGATATGGGGCTTTTTCATCGCTGTTTTAGCTTCCAGCTTCAAATAAGACCTGAAACAAACAAAAAAAAGTCTTAAACCATTTAAGGAGGGCCATGTGCTTTTTAGAGAAGGGTGAAAAACATCTAAACACAATCTGATGTTTTTGGGTAGATAACCAATAGGCTATATTTTACAAAATTATGAGGTCAGAGCCAGACCGTGCATGTAAACCCTTTCCTCTCCTGATGATGTATTTCCTGATGCACTTGGCATATGAACCATTAAAATAGGTTGTTAATAGCGTTCTTAGAGGAGGTCTCAAGTGTTTGTGGATATTCACTATTTGCGTTTAGGCTGCACAGTAGTGCAGTTGGTATGGTCTGGGTTGCAGCAAAGAAGGTCATGGGTTTGAATCCCGGGCAGGGGTCTTTCTGCATAGAGTTTGCATGTTCTTCCTGTACATGTGTGGGTTCCCTCTGGGTACTCCAGCTTTCTCCCACAGTCCACAGTCTGTGTGTGAACGGTGGTTTGTCCTGTGCATTACCCTGCGATGGACTGGCCAGGGTGTACCCCACCTCTCACCTGATGACAGCTGGAGATAGGCACTCGTCCCGGATGGATGAAGTACTGTGTCTTTGGAGATTAAGAAACAACACAGAAAGTTGGGTCGTTTTCATGTGGGG
Source organism: Valencia hispanica (assembly GCA_963556495.2). NCBI lineage: Eukaryota > Metazoa > Chordata > Actinopteri > Cyprinodontiformes > Valenciidae > Valencia > Valencia hispanica. The sequence continues at coordinate 52,610,339 of OY747700.1, read as the reverse complement.
GAGGTCAGCAAGTGACTTTGTTGGAGCGCTACTTCCCACACACACACTTACACAAACATAAACCATATGCAAACACATATACACAGATACTATCTGGAATCAAGGTATGGACACAATTTTACCCTTATTCCTCTACACATGCACACCCTGAAAGTCAGCTCTGCCGGTTTCTCTTGTATACACATTGACTCAGATGTAAACACAGATGAAACAGGAGACACTGGTGATTCAATCAACAGAAAGAAACACACATTTCCAGAGGCCCTCAGTCGTAGGCTTGTCCTTGTTTTGTCTGCAGTGTGGCTAAGTAGAATTTGCGCTAAAATAACTTCAAAGGCTCTGAGGGAAGGGCCACAGCGAGGAGTATGGGTAATTAGGAAAGCAAGAGAGATGGGAGAGAGCGGGAGAGGGTGAGTGAAAGGGAGAAGTATCCTCTCAGCCACAATGGATGAAGAGGAGGACGGGTTTTAGATAGAAAAACGAAGAGAGGGAAAAAACTAGAAGCACTTCATGGCAACACTTGAACACACACACGCAGATTGGGTGTGTGATAGCGGGCCAGGGGACGGGAAGTTTTTGGCAGTGGGATTAAGTCCCAGTTGTAAACATGAAGCCAGATCTGTAGTCGTTGCCACACACACTTCAGTGCAAAGAGCAAATCGTAGGAGAAAATGTAGACAAGCACGGCAGTAGATAAAAAAAACAAAAAAAACATACCCTCCCCCTCACCTTAGACGCCACTACCCTCACACACACGCATAGACGGGCATAAAGTGGTCCTAATGGCAGCAGTGCAAACAGCGGTGCGTTTTTAGCCAGCTCACCGAGCCATCACAGGAGCCCTCGCCACCAGCTAATGCACTGCTATTTATAGCCAGTAAACAACACCAAACATGTGGAGATTGTCCCTTATCGCCACCTGTACAAACAGCGCCAGATTATGACAAACACATCAGGCTAAGCGGCCGTGTAAAATATAAATTTCATCTCCATAGAGTCCCACCATGGAGAACAAAAAAACTAACTGTTTAGCTGGAGAAAAAAAACTTCAGCCGGCTTCTCGGAAAACAATGACAAGAAACTGGAGAAAATGGAGAAGTGAAGCTGAAGAAGGAAAGCTCGGGATCAGAGTGTGTGACTCTGTATGTGTGTGTGAGAAGAGAGAACTTCTTAAGAGAAAGGGGTAAGAGTGCCCTCTGTTGACAGGCTCTAACATAGCACCTAGATATTACTCAAAAGAGCCGAGAAGCAAAGTGTTTATTTTCTGTTTAGTCTGCACGCTGCTACGCTCAAACAAAGCTACACTGGGACCTAAATACAGTCTTAGGACTTTGAGTCACTGCGGTGACTTACATTTGTTGTGTTTCTGAGCGTTTCATAAGCCTCTAAGGACTGTAGGACCATCAGTCGTCCTGCTGATCTTTGAATCCCTGCTGAGCCGCAGCTGCCCTATGTGACATGTGCTGGTTGAGCCCCAAAGCCTCTTCTCTTCCTCACACGAGATTTATGTCTGTAACCACGAATCCACTTTCCATCAGCAACTGTGTCGGTGTGTGTTGACTGCCGAAGCTGCATCCAGCAGTTCCCTCTCAGGATAAGAGGAGATCGGTGTTTGATTGATGACATCAGGTGCCGATGAGTCCGAAGCGCTTTGAAGCCTGTAATCGCCCACACTGACCCTTGTTCTTTTGTTTCATCCTTTCTAGTTTTATAGGAATTGTCTGGATAACTGCAATAATACGCCTGGGAAGAAAGCAGTCCGGCACCTCAAATTCCAGAATACCTATTTCAGGAGTGAAACACAAACATCTCATTGGTCAGTGCTTTGCATAAGTAGTGATATTCCCTGCCCAGAGGATATTATCATATTTACTTCAAGGAAGGATTCCTGAGGACAGTTAAAGTGAATAATTTTTGCTGCTGTATTGTTTCTACCAGGCTCAAGGCTAAAAACCCACCTGTATATAGCTGCCTTTGATTAATTGATTAATAATAGCTGGGAAGACATAACTGTAGGATGTTTTAATGTTCCTTATGTTTCTGATATTGTTTTTTCTGTTTTAAAATGTTGTTTTATTGCTGCTTTTATTTTAGCCACTATTCACCCAAAGTACCTTGAATTGCCTTGTTGCTGAAAGTGTGCTATACCAATACATTTGCCTTGCCTTCTACCAAGTTCCATGAAATCTAAGAAAGTTGCTGCAGCAGTTATTTGATTTCTTGGATATTATTCTTTATCCACACATTGAATATAATGTGTGGAGATCTTCTCTCCTTTAATATAATTATATTAAAGGAGAGAAGATCTCTTCATTAATGATCTAATTATGCTGGAAGTCCAGTGAGTCTAAGTTTAACAATCATACTGTTGCTTGGTCATGCATGCAACACTCAGGAGGGTTTTAGTGCAAAAACAGCTTCAAGTCTGAATGCTTATGTCTCTCACACAACGACAGACTAACATTTTTCGCTCGTATCTTCTCGCAAAGCAGCTCAAGCTCATGCAGATATGATCATGAGTGTCTGTGAAGAGCCATTTTCAAGTCTTGCAACAGAATCTCAGTTGGTTTTAGGTCTTTACTTTGACTAGGCCATTCTAGCAAATTAATATGCTTTCATCTAAACCATTCCAGTGCTGCTCTGGCTGTATCTTTCTTCTAGAAAGACAAGCCATACTTGCAGCCCAGTTTTAAGTCTGTTGTGCCCTTTAGCAGGTTTTCTTCCACAATTGTCTTGTATTCAGCTCCATTCATCCTTCCATCTACTCTGATCAACTGCCCTGTTTCTACTGAAGAAAAGTACCCCGACACCATCATACTGCAACCACCACATTTCACCACAGAGATGGTATTTTCAGGGCGACACATGGTGTTTGTGTGCCTCCACACAAAGCCTTTGGCCTGAAAGTTTAAGTTCAGGGGACGTCTCTATTGCAATATTTTAACAATGTGAACTGTAAGCAACCACACATGATTTTTGACATGTATCTAAATGGATAGTTCTGGGTTTTTTAAGTGAGGTTCCGTTGTAAGGTTATAAACAGTCAATATCTTACCTGGTGGAGGTAATTATCTTGGCTTCTTCATTTAGGTTAAATCCTGAGACTAACAGCTAGTCTGAAAGGAGCTGAGACCAAAGCAGACTTCTAATACGTCATAGTGTTTTAATTAAAACACCTATTATTCATCTTTAAACCTTTGTGAGGTTTTCATTGGGTGGTTATTTTACACAGGAAATTGAGGTGGAGGTGATGTTGCACCAATGTCAAACATACTCTTACAATTGAACATATTAAACATTTCCAGTCAGAGTAGAAAGCTTGAAAATATCATATAAACCACTGTGATATTACTGAGATTTGAGGGGTTTTTATTCACTGGAAGTTTGCTTTGGTCTCGGCCTCAAACTACCTGTTAGCTTCAACTTCTGTGGTCCACTAGTTTAGATTTAAAGACACTGTGAGAGTTATCTAATACAGATGAGAAGGCTGCTAATTTTAAAATATTCTCAACCCCAGAGTGATGCACATGTTCTCTTTAGGTTTTCAGTTTTTTCAGGGGGTTTTGTATAAACTCTAGCAAAATAAAGTTTATGAACAAGAAAACTGAAGTGGAGCTGAGTCTTCCGTTATAATTTACACTAATTATGGATGATGGAAACAGGACTTGGAGGATCTATTCTGGCTTTACTGTTCGTCTGTCTTCTCTTTTGCTAATTGATTCTTTTGCTGTGAATGAGGAAAATGCTCTTTTGCAGCCATCACCTGCACAAACAAACATACAGACAGGTGGCGTCATCTGGGTGACAAGCTGACTGAGAGACACGGAGTCTGGCTCCGAGGGTTCGGGGGACATCTGCTGTCATATTTAGAGGCACACACACCCGCACACACACACACACACACACACACACACACACACCCGCACTCACACACACACACACACACACACCCGCACCCACACACACACACACACGCATGCACACCTGTTACGCAAGCACCACAGCCTGTAAACCTTCTACCCTCCGATGTGACATTTCTCTCTTTGTTAACTGAGGCGTCTTTGATGACTGACTCTGATGTCTGACAGGACTAATGGAACTGCAGCGATTCATACCTCGCGTTGGGATTCTCCTGCTCTGAGCCACCTGGCTGCTCTCAGCTGTTTCTTTATTTCTGTAGACTTTAACAGAGAAACAGAAGTGCTGATAATAACTCACTCACTTTTCCAATCCATCCAAATATCCCTCTTCCACCTTCTCTATCCACCCTCCGCTCTGCCTGTGTCCCTGTCCCTCAATTTCCCTTATCCCAACTATCAAGGCTCCCAGTGTTTACTTCCCTCAGTCTTCTCCCTTCCATCTCTTTGTCAATTTCTCTGTCTTTCCCTCTCTCACTCTCTCGCTTTTACTATTCTTTCCCTCTTGCTTTGTCTCTTTGATGTTAGTGCCGCACTGACAGACGCACAGCAGACTCAACTCCCCTTGAATGTAAATGAGTTTCCCAGATTCTCCTCGTGCTGGCTGGAATTTCAGAAATGAGCTGCAGACATGGAAATGCTCCCACGATGAGCGGAGGTACACATTTGTGTTTACAACTCGACATGCTCGATTTCAAGCAATGCTTCAGTATTTCTAATTAATTGAGAAATGCTGATGAAAGTTTTGTCCTGTCACAATGATTCAATATATACACCCACTCCTTCATTTTAGGCAAGCAAAAAATTACTGAAAAGTTGCAAAATTGCAGTTTTAACCACTTGGCAGACAGAAAAACAGGAAATACAGTGTCAAAGGCATTTTTCTATCCAATTTTTCCTCCACAAAATCTCAAAAGGTATGCAACCTTCTAAGGTTGTCTTTATGCTACTTTTAGCGTTTTGTTTGTCTTTGGGGTGCATACTTCGCATGGAAAGTAAGGACATTTGTGCTTGGTTGACAATTTCTTCGCTGTAGTAACTCTTATTTGGAATAGGTGTTATACATAAAAAAAAACGCAGTTTCCTCTTAAATGGTTCCCGATTTGTAGAGAAAAATCAGTGTTGAGTTGGGCAGCAGACCTGGGAAAGTAGGTCAGAGGGTGTGTGAGGCATTTTTGTTGTCCGTCATTTTGACTGGCGGGGTAAAAAAATTCTGGTCACAATCTATCTTTAACAAGTCCCTCCTGCTCTGCATGGAAGTGAAATGCGCACCCATTTGTGCGTAATCAAATATTGGGATTGCTGCAAACATTATTGTCATGGGGTTTTGGATTTTTTGGATCCAACAGATGACTTTTCATGGGGGTTTTGATGTGGTTTTGGAAGCTGAGTACACACTCCGCTGCTACACTGGAGACTGGAATTAAGCGGCACTTCAGTCAAAGTTTTGAAATGAGGGAACATTTCTCCAATTGAAGTGATCAGAAGTCGGAAAGACTCTCTAAACAAGCCGTTTTCTGACCCACAAGCCATCGCTACAGTGGGAGGATATCCTGCAGCAGGCACCGGTGGTTGGCACTGTTGGCGCAGCTGCCGGTTAGCCGATCGCGAGATGTATTGACTTCAGGGTCCAGGTCTGAGATGATGCTTAGATGGGAATCTTTGAATCATTTAGTCACCTGTAATCCCTGCATAATGTTGAAAATGTCTGTGTATTTGCGCAAAGAGGTGTAAATAGTCATCTGTAAAAATGACGGACGGGTTCAGATTCTTCCGTCACTATCTAAAAAAAACTGTCAAATATGGATAATATATTCGGTTAACGCAACCCCTGATGTAGGTTGACTCCATGACCAACTTGCCAGCTCCCCTCTGTCAATGCCAAACAGCCTTTGCTGGTCGAAGTGGGGGATGTTTCTCATTATTAGAGGTAACCTCAATGCAGTGAATTATGAAGCTGAGACTCTACATCTGCTGGCAATCCCATATCAGAGACTAACTTCAGAGTTTGGGGGTGGAGATGATGAAATGGTCAGCCTACAGTTCTGACCTCAACCCCAATGAACACATGTGGGATCATTTTGGACATGCTGTTGGTGGCAAAATCGCCTAAAGAAGCACATTGGTTGACTGGTGACAAGTGCTGGTTAAGGAATGGAATGCCATCTGCAACAGTCTGCAACCAAGCTGGTGACCAGCATGAAGATGAGAATCAAAGCTATAGTGGTTGTGCATGTTTCCCCACACACTACCAAGGCCCATTTTCCTTATGAATGCGGCACCATTTAAAGGGAAATAAACAGTATGAGGCTTATTGTTAAATAAGGTTTGTCATAACAAAGAAATATTCAACCAAACACAGTTTGATTGTCTCACTTGCTTTACAGTTATAAATAATCTGGTCTTTATTAAATTCTACAATCATTTAACTCTAACACTAAGATATGAACAAAAATTCACATCACAGATTCTACCACGTTAATATTTATTAAAAAAATTTTTTTTTAAATATGTTACATTTCTTAAAAATCGACTTCCCAAAAAAACCCAGACACACAAAATATATGAAACTTTTAAAAACTGATCTGTTTTGAATGAGTAAACATACCATACCCAAGTACTACCATAACAATAACATTCGTCAGTGTGGATGCTGTAGCTGGATGGAAAAGAGTCAAAGTTAGGCGGAACCACTATTTTTGAAGTGTTTAAGAAAGTCAAAAGAAATGTAAAAAGCTAAAAAAAAGTGCATTTTTTTATATTACAGGCCTTAATGTCTCTAGACATGTCTGTGCTTCATTCAGGTTGGGAGAGAGCAAAAAGAGAGCTGGTAACAGGAAGGCTGAATGTATTATAGCAAAGGTTGTCTGTTTTGTCCTTTTAAGTTGTAACTCTCAAACATGCTGTATTTAGAAATGTGGAAATGTTGGTAAACCTTCTCTGAGTTAAAGTAGAGATCTACACTCAGTATTGACACATGGAGACTGGCATTTTACTAACGCAAGCTTCGCTAATTACTAAAGCAAGAAGCGAATCTTTTTAAAGATGTTTTCTTTGATTTAAAATGTCAATAAAAATTGTTATAAAGCAGCTTCATTTTCATACACACTTTGTGGCATTTACCTGTCCCGTTAATCTAAATGACTGACTGCATGGCTCGGATACTGGAACACAAAAATGAATACCGTTCTTAAGCCTTCCTAAACAGTCATATTCAATATATTAGAATATGCGTTTCAGTGAGGCTTTTTTCAGATTAAAAGTAGCTTATGAAAATAATAACCTTTAAGCAGGTATTAAACTTACATTTGATTAAGTCCACATTTCTATAATAAAATGTAATTAATTAACTTCTCCCTGTTGTTTTCCTTACATTGCTGTGATGTTACTGTGGTGTCATAAGACACAAGTCTGAATATGTCAGACACTAGAAATGTGTAATAAAGCAGACAAAAAGCATGTTAAAGTTTTTTGTCAAAGCAAAGCATCATTCCTTATGGGGGTATTTTATGAGCCAACAAAGGTTTTTTTTCTCCATCTTAATACCATCGAATACATTTCCACTCATGAAACACTTTCTGAAGCTTTTGTTTATTACAGTATGAGTCTAAATACATGTCCTTGCCCACATTGGTGTCATCCCAACTGTCAATATTTTATTTTACCTGTAGAAATGAGCTAGCGTTTTGTTGAGTGGAGTTTTGTTGTCCCTTTGGAAGGTTTTCAAATTTCAAATAAAGGTTTAATTAATGTGCTACCAAAAATGGCCTTAATCAAAGTTTCTTGCCTACATGTGACGCATATCTGACAGTCGGAACAGCACAAATCAGACCCAGGTCACTTTGATATGTGAGCCTAAATCAGATAGTGTGATGGTTTTTGAAGGGACCTCAGTCTAAAGGCTCATGTCACATTTAACCCAGCTTTTGTCTTACCACTCTGACTGACACACTGGACTTTAATCGGCTGGAAGAGGCAGGAAGTAGCCACTTCCATGCACATCAGGCTCATCACATCAACATGCTACCTTCTGTTCCTAGGGTCTGTCTGTCTGGTTTTTGGGTTTTTTTTTGTTAAGTCTTGTCATAACAGTATTCATTACCCTTACATCAGAGGTCTTACTGTACAACAGTTTAGACTTGACACACATGCTGACATCCGGGGAATCTGTTTTTATTTCCGTGAACACAGCAAGCTGTGAAGACATCACGTCTTCTTGCGCATGTGAGCCACTTTGGGTGGGGAACTGTTCACCTTGTAGTCGGTTGGCAATGTCATTCTAATCATAGTGTAAAAAAAAAAAAAAAAAAAAAAAAAAAACAACACCTCACAAATCTAAACTCAGCAAAGAAATCAAAACTCAAAACCTGGAGTGGGAATATATCAGAAGTTACAGTCAAAACTCTTTTTTGTGGTATTGTGGTATTTTTTGTGGTATTTTGGTGTACCACCATACTAGTGTTACAATTTTATTTACAAATACCATTTGAAAAAAATCTGTAATGAGTGTAGAATTTTAGTCCAGGTTTGACCAGTACGGTATATATATATTGCTGTTTTCACCATTGCCGAATTATATTTTTATATATGTTTCATGAATCTCAATCTGTGAAACCTAGATCTCTGTTTTGTGTAATATTATTCATGTTTGATAAGTCTAAGTATATCACTGCTTGAACTAGAGATGATCAAATGTGGACTAGACCTCATTAAATGCTGAAATGTAGCTTTAGTTTCGGACAAATATTTAACTTAGTGTTGTTAGCTGCTAACTGTAAGTCATTGCACTCGTACAGTGGTTACAATCGTGTTTCTTTTTTCTACCAATCAGCCAAAATTATTTTCCTGATGGCTTCTTCAATGCTTCTGTAGCCACATGTTCTTAGACATTCTCGATCTGTGCTTATTAGTCATCTCTTTCAACAGCAGAGGGCAACTCAAGAGCTACTTCCTTTATTTCTTCAAAATAAAAGAGTAAAACCTAGATAGAAATTGAAGTTCCTACCTTCAGATTCAGGACTTGTAATAATAGCTGACACTCATCATTCACCAACAGTCCCCACAAGCCTACATGTTCTCCCTCAGCTATTTTTTTGTAGGTTTACTGTAAGTGATTCCCACCACCTCCTGTATTTATATTGTAACAATGTTTCTGTGTCCAGATAATGTCAGGCACACTGGACTCATTATTTTTAACATGATTATGTTTGAAAATACACAAACAAGTCAACTCTCGACAATCAGGCAGGCCCACTAGAAACAATCTGTGCATTTATTTTTTTGCCAAAGCTGTGTTGGTGAATTTGACGTTTTCCACATGTGCCTGCTTGGAACCCCATTCCCAGCTCTGTGAAAGGTGGAAAAACTCTGGATCACACCATGCATGGTAGCTACATCCAACTTTTCCACCCCAGGCGCTCCAGGAGTCTGGGGCGAAAGTTTAGCAAATCCCCCCTCCACTTACACAAACGCACACACACAGTTAAACATGAAGGTGAAATCACCGCACATTTGTCTTGTTTGACGTCCAGCAGTGACTTGCTGAGCCGTTCACAGTGTTTAGGTGTGACCGCATCACCATGACACTGATTCAAATCTCTTTCCATTTTTTTCCCTTTTTCTTCCTGCCCTACTTTTCTCACTTCATCTCTCATTTCAGCATGTCACAACTCCTACACTGTAATGTGGCAAGGTCTGAGAAATAAAAAAAAACAGATTTCTTTGCTATTATCAGAGTGCTTGTTTCCCCTCATTTCGATGGCCAGTGGCTCAGTACCTCAGCCAATGCCAGTCTTTGTAGCTTTTTTCCAGGTGGGTGATTTATGTGTGGCAATGAGCACCCAAAGCGCCACCAAGCCGCTGTTGCCTCCTTTCTGCCAGGCTTGGCCTCCGTTGGGAAATAAATCCTCCTCAGACGCTATGTCTGACGCCAGCAAACAAACTTTTACTCCACTCTTGTTTTCTTCGCTGCAAATATAAATTGTGTTTTCTAAATTTTACTGGAGTGACATTTTTATTTTAGCTCTATTATTTCTTTTCAGCTAAGAAAAACATTAATTGAATCAAGGAAATTAGCACATAACCCGTGGCATTTGATTCAGTGGCGGCTGGTCCATAGGGGGTGCTGGGGCACCGCCCTTACAGGAGTAGAGGGGGAAAAATATTAAATAAATGTATATACAGTGGGGCAAAAAAGTATTTAGCAGCCACTGATTGTGCAAGTAGTCCCATTTAAGAAGAAGAGAGAGGTCTGTAAGTTTCATCATAGGCACACTTTGACTGTAAGAGACAGAATGTAAAAAAGAATCCCAGGAAATCACATTGTATGATTTTTAAAGAATCTATTTCTATAATGGTGCAGAAAATAAGTATTTGGTCAATAACAAAAGCTCACCTGTATACTATGTAATGTGACCTTGGTTGGCAATGACAGAGGTCAAACATTTCTTGCAGGTCTTCACCAGGTTTGCACACACTGTAGCTGGTATTTTTGGCCCATTCTCCCATGTAGATCTTCTATAGATTGTGATGTTTGGAGCTGTTGCTGGGCAACACAGATTTTCAACTACCTCGACAGATTCTCTATAGGATTGAGGTCTGCAGACTGGAAAGGCCAATTCAGAACCTTGGAATGCTTTTTACGTAGCCATTCCTTCATTGACTAGGGAGGGTGTTTGGGATCTTTGTCATTCTGGAAGATCGAGCCACATTTCATCTTCAAACCTCTCGTTGATGGAAGGAGGTTTTTGCCCAAAATCCCCTGACAAATGGCCCCATTCATCCTTTCCTTAATACGGATCACTCGTCCTGTCCTCTTTGGAGAAAAGCAGCCCCAAAGCATAATGTTTCCGCCCTCATACTTCACAGTGTTGGTATGGTGTTCTTGGGATGCAACACAGCATTCTTCCCCCGCCAAACATGGCGAGTGGCGTTTATACCAATGAGTTCTATTTTGAACTCATCTGACCACATGACATTCTCCCAATCCTCCTCTGGATCATCCAGATGGTCTCTGGCAAACTTTAGACCGGCCTGGATATGTGCTGGCTTATGCATAGGGACTGCAGGATTTTAATCTATGAAGTCGTAGTGTGTTACTAATAGTCCCCTTTGATACTGTGGTCCCAGCCCAGCCCATTTAGTTCTGGGCTGTTTCCTCACCGTTCTCAAGATCATGTGTACCCCTGTGAGATCTTGCCTGGAGCTCCAGGTCAAGGGAGATTGTCAGTGATCTTGTATTTATTCCATTTTCAAATAATTGCTCCAACAGTTAATCTCTTCTCACCAAGCTACTTGCCTGTTGTAGATTGGCCCAGTCTTGTGCAGGTGTACAATCTTGTCTCTGGTGTCCTTGGACAGGTCTCTGGTCTTGGTCATGGGGAAGGTTGGAGTTTGACAATGTGAAGGTGTGGAAGCGTGTCTTTTATACAGATAACAAATTCAAACAGTTGCCATTATTACAAGTAACTAGTGGAGGATAGAAGAGTTTCTTAAAGAAAGAGTAACAGGTCTGTGAGGGGCTTTGCTTGTTTGTAGGTGTTAAATGCTTATTTTCTGCACCATTATACAAATTATTTTTTTCAAATCATGCAATTTGATTTCCTGGATTTTTTTTTACATTCTGTCTCTTACAGTTGAAGTGTACCTATGATGAAAATTACATACCCCTTTCATGCTTTTAAATGGGACTACTTGCACAATAGGTGGCTGCTACATCCTTTTTTGTATTTTAAATATAAAAATTGTTTTATCAATATCAGTTTTCTTTTGTCTGTCTGTACTTACATGCAATCCTAGTTATTTACACACCATTTCAGCCAACTGACTCTCATTCAACAGTGAATCACCATACTGAAACTTTACATTTTCCTAAGATTTTTTATTTTTAATAATGATGCTTTTGCCTTTTTTGTGTTGCTGCTCTAATAATGTTAATGTTTTCTTGATATCATGTTTGCTGGGTAGGTTGGCTATTCTGATGTAGTGTTGTACAAGGAGGAGCTGAAGCGTTGTTTGCTCACTTAAATCTATGAACATTCATATCTGTAAGAGTTTGCCGGATTGACAGATAAATCCAAATGGATTGCTTAGTCTAATGGGGTGGTTCCATTACAACGTAGTTAAGTCCTTCTGATTTGAGTTAATTTCATATTTGTAGCCGTGCTAATTTCATCTTATTCAAGTGTGTTTTAGTTCTTTTTAGGTAGGAAGGCCTCTGCTGTTAATTGATTCTCAAAAGTTCCGTCTGGATAGAGTTTGTTTATAGTTAAACTTATAGGCAATCTCATATTATTTTAATATTTTTAACCTGATTCAGAGTTATTTGTTGATGCTGATTAAATGACTAGATACTGTTCATTTTGCGTGGTAGTAAACAGACTTTTCACGTTTAGCAAGTTTTGCCCTCCATGTTCTTTTGCTGTATGAAGAAGGTTACATTATTGTGGAATTATAGTCATTTTCTGACTGTTCATTAGAATTTTCATACTGGATTAGAAAGGTAAATCTATTGACCCTACCAAGAATTTCTTTCACCACCTGCCACTGATCAGATTGGTAAATTCATTTAAATCTTAAATAATTTAAAATCTTTTAATTTATCAAAGCTAAAACTATCACAATCGGAGGCATGACATGCAAAAATTAAACAGGCAAAAAGAAAGAGTTAACGATTTATTTTATAAATCAGTGAGCTAGAGATAGGTTACCGGAGGTCCTCTGCACAGGGCTTTCTGTGATGTCTGCAGGGAAATGTACGATTAATATTCAGCTCGGATTACTCAGATGGTTGGAGGGTAAACAGAACGAGCTTACCGCAGCAAGGACTGTTTAACAGTCCGAAAGGAGTGCGATCCAGTGTGCAAGATGTGAGGATTGGACGGCTGTGTTTTGTGGGTTTTGACGCAGGATCCGGAGCAGAGTGATCAGTGGAGAGCGGGACAGGCAGGTTGCAAGAGGTCAGCACGACGAAGGCAAGCAATGCGGGAAGCCAGGTGGTCAATAAAGGAAAAGGCATCAAGGGGACCTTCCTTTGATCTGAAAACAGAAAAGGGCTCAGATAAATTCCACAAGAACTTTCAGAGAGAGAGCAAAATGCAGCTCGCATAGATCAGGTTTGCGAGAACTCATGAGCTTGACTATACCAGTGTGGTATGACCATCAGGCGATGAATGCTTGTCCTACTGCTGGTATACTACTAATGGTTTGGGAGTACTCAACAAAGGCTTGTGTTGGCTCTACATCTTAAGCTAACTGTTGCTAGTGTGTTTCAGAAAACGCCCTAAAGTAGTCGAGCCTAAATACACAATGAATGAAATTCATAGTGGGTGTTTTTTTGGAAAGAATCTTTTTTAGAGGTATATAAGGGTGCATATGTTAAATTGCTCATAAGTTGTACATTAGTTTGAGCTTCTGTGAACAAAAGAGTGACTTAGGTCCTGTCTACACAGAGACGAAAACAGGTGTAGCAGCAAAGATATTTCATTGAATACGTGTATCATCCACAAGGTCCCAAAGTCCAGAAATCCGAAAAAGCTAGCTCAGTTGTCTCCGTGTTTACGAGCTCTGATACGTCTGAAATGGATGACGTTACCACCCCTCTCTTTTACCCAACGTGCATGCGCCACACCCAGTAGCTACACAAAGTAAACAAACATGGCGCCTTACAGTGCTGTGGACATAGTAAAGACATTACTGGGCTTATTATGGATCTTACAATACAATAAATTCTGTCCCTCTTCCACCAGCAAGAGCAACAAAATAATACAGAGAAACACATACCTCAGATGTTTTGTTTACCCCAAGCAAGTTTACTGTGCATGGGGGGGGGGGGGTTCTGGCAGCGTCACAGCACTGCCAATGGGCCCAGCATTGTACTACAGCAGCTTCAGTAGTTTTGCGGAGGGGGAATTTCAAAATTGCAGTGCTGTTTTTAAAGACTCCGTTTTTGAAACAATCCCTATTTCGTCTCCGTGTAAACAGTCTCGGTCCTCTTAGCTGTCCATACATGTCTCCATACAAAATTGGCCCTTTATGGAATTTGCAAAGACGGCAGCACATTGAAACCATTTTTGGCAGTGTGAAGTCACTGATCAGCAAAAATGAAAGCAGGGATTGTTACCATGTTGCTGATTGCTGTGTTGTTATACCCTGCTTCACCAGCAACTCTTCCAGTTTTACAAAGCCAGTTGTTTGGCGAGGTCAGCTCACTTCCCAGAGATACAGCCAATCAGCATGAGTTAACCACACCTCACGCCCAGTGACTCTATCGGGCCTTTTCGAGTACAAACCCCAAATGGGCCCAAAATGGCATTGTTGGGCCGGCCTGGTGTAGTGGAGACATGCACATACCGTGAAGATCCGGTAAAATTACCCTGAAGTTCCAATAGTGGAAACGCGCCTAATGATAACTCTAGAGGAGCGGCAGAGATCCGCAGCTCTGTTGAGAGAACTTTGTGTCCTCCACAAATCTTGACTTTTTTGGTGGAGTGACAAGAAAACTTTTTTTATTTTTTGTCACATCAGTTTACAACAAACCATGTAGGGAACACAGCAAATATGTTTTGGTCAGAGGCAACCAAACTCAACTTTCTGGCAAAGCCCTTATGTGCAGCAAAAAACTAACTCTGCATACAGCCTTGAATGCACCATCAGCACCGTACAAGTCTACAAGGAAACAAGGTGGTTGCAGTATTATGCTGTAGGGATGCTTTTCTTCAGCAAATACAGGGCAGCTTGCCAGGGTTGATGGGAGGATGGATGTAGCTAAAAAGAGGGCAATCCTGGAGGAAAATCTGTTAGGGTTTTCAAGAGACTTGAGACTAGAGGTTCACCTTGCAGCAGGACAACAACCCTAAACAGATGTACAATGTACTGGTTTAGATAAAAAATATTCATGCGTTAGAGTCAAATGTAGTGAATTAACCAGTGGTCATTTAATAAACTACTTTGTCACTTAGATTGTTTTACTGTAAAAACCTTTAGAACAATAAAATGTTCCTTCCATTTCACAATTATGCAGTACTTTCTGTTGATCTGTAATTTACAGGGGTCCTAGAATTCAAAACCGTATTTACCTTGTTGTTGTTTAACTTAGGCAGTTCGGGGTGTCAAATGTACCATACCAAAAAAGTCTGTGCCATCTCCGGCCTGCTTTCTAATGCAAATTCACAAAACGGGCCAGTCTGGGCAAATCTCTGATAACACGTCATAGGCCGTAGACACACCCCGTTAATTTACCCTTAATGTCCCCACCTACTTCAATGTTGGTAGTATGTAACTGTTGGTTAAAGGACTATTAACCCTATCATCATAGAGCCATTAGGGTAAAACGGTCAATCAGCACGTAGCTTATTTAATATTCATGAGTGGGCGAGGAAAACCAGTCTTTCAATTGTATGGCCTTATTATGGGGTTGTATTTGGCAATTTATCAGGGCTCCTGGGCCATTTTCAGCCCCAAAAAGGTTTCATAGACCATATAGAGGCATAAAGAACAGTTTTGAATGGTCAAAAATGTTGTTCTGGAATAGTTTTAAAATCCCAAGTAAATGCATTAAAGTTAGTGAGTTGTAAGCTGACAAAATATTTAAAAAGTGGTATAGTTTTGTAGGGCTGGACAATAATTCAATATCTATATATACCGCGGTATACTTATTCAATAACGGTGATATGAGTTTTAAACACATTTCCGGTAAATCAATATTCATTACAGTAATTTTCTATTTTCTTTTTTTAAATTTTTTTTTTAAAGGGTGTTTTTGGGTTCCAGTGGCCTTTATATGACAGTTACTTGACAGGAAAGGGGTCAGAGAGAGCAGGGGATGAATATACATTACAGCGTTTCACTGACTGACGTTTCACGGCGTTAACGAGCACAGCCGATTCAAGCCGAACAGAAGGAGCCGTGACACATTGGCTACGTGTGTGATGACGCACACCACAGACAGGAGCCTGGCAGCAGCAGTTGGCTGTGCTCAGGACATGGTAGACAGATAAACTAGGCTAATCTCAACGAGGCAAGTTTTATCAACAAAATGAGTGCTCCTAGCGAGTTGAGCCGAGTTGAACGCATGGACAAGACTACAATGCTTCTGGCACCGACTAAACTCCGCTATTGGTAAGTTATATGGTTAAAACACACCTGAGTTTTACGTTATTTTGTGTATAGTATGAGGATTTATTACTAAAATCCTTTCTGTAACAAATACAATATGCTTCACACAAAATAGGACGTTTATATCCAAAGGCACTACTTTTTATATTATTTTTAATGTGTGCAATTTATGCTTGGTATATTTGTTCAATGCCATTTAATAAGTATATAATTAACCATCTGTTTTGGGCATTCTTGGCAGTTTTTCTGAGGCTTTTATATAGTACATATCGATATCGGAATTATATCGTATCGACCGAAATTAAGAAATATATTGTGATATGTTGGCCATATCGTCCAGCCCTATAGTTTTGTAAAGGTCTAAAAAGGAGTATGATCATATTACCCTAGTAACTTGCAACTTGTTCCCACCTGTTGTCCAATCATGTCCAAAGATAGACACCAGCCACTCTGTGACCCTGTACGGATTAAGTGGGTATACAAAATGGCTTGTTAGCTACACTAGTGCTTTGCTGGATCCCTCTGGTTTTTAAAGAGTCACCTCAGTACCCAGTGGCTCCAGTTCCACTCCATTTCCTGTTTCAATACACTATAATGTACCCACACTCTTGAAATAAAGCCCAGGGGTTGAGTATGATTTGCCTTTTGTTTGCATAGCCTAAGTGTATTCTGCAGAGTTGCACTGTGTGTTTATGAACAAGCACTTAAACATATGTCTCCAGCTGGCACACACGTGTGCAAAGACTTGCAAGCTGGCTTATAGAGGAACATACATCTCTGTGCATGCTTGCACAGACCAGCCACTCATATAAAACTATAACACAATTAATGCATTATGCATTTAGGCATAATAAATTGAATTGGCAAGGTGCATTGCTAGAGAGGGTTTAGAAAATAACACGGAGCAATCTAGGTGGGCTAAAATGAGGCCTAGGTGGTAGAAACATGTTGTAACACTACAAAATATTTTTTTTGTATATAGAAATTAGGACAGAATGAGGAGAGCAAGAGTCAAGAAAAAAAAGAAGTAAAGAGATGATTTGGATCATAATCCTACAACATAACAGATGAGTGTGTGTTTGTTTGTGTGTGTTTGTATTTCTCTCTGTGGAACCAGATGAAGTATTCCTCAGAGTCCGCGCCAATCGACCAAAGCTGCATGGCTCCAATGATGGATACCACTGCACTAATCGCTCCTTCGATGCCTTCTGTTTCTCTCACACATACTTTGCTTCACTCTTACTCATTCATTTATCTCCCTTTTTCTTTTTTCTTCATCCCTCACTTTGTCCTCCCTCCTTCCAAATGCTGCAGCACCCAAACAGAAACAAATCAAAGCTTTAATGAAATTAGGCTGGGAGAAAGGCCGTTCAGAGAGCCGCTGGCTTCCCGTCTCCTGACAGCTATTGCTGCAGTGGCTCACCTCAGCCACCTGGCTGACTTGTCAGCCCTCTGATGATTCAGATGAACAATGTTGCCTTTTTGACATCTAAAAAAAAACTGCATCTGGGAACACAGCTTGCAGAAGTTGGCCTTAAAGAAGGATAAATCACAAAGGCAAGGGGTTTTAAATTAAAGTTCCAGGACCAGTGGGGTCCTTGAGTAGAGATCAACAAAGTTATTGAAATTGAAAAACATTTTATTTTCAAGTAGGTACTTTTGGTTTTAAAAAAAAATTAGCAAAAGTTGAACATGGAGCTAAAATAAGTACATAATCCCACACATTAATTCAAAATAAGAAAACAAGTATTTTTGAATTTGAATTGAATGTCTAAATGAGGCAGACCTCAACATTAAAATCAGCTCTATTGCTTTTGATAATCTTTACTAAAGATGAGCTGATAAACAGTAATCCTTCCAAATCATCCCTATCTTTTCTGCTCCTCTGTCACTGTTTTCTTTTTCTACTGGAGAAATAAAATGCTGGAACAGAAACAATTTAAAAGTGCTGGGTGCGTCTTCAACACTTTTGCAACCAATCATTCTTGGACAAACTTAACATTTTCAATATTCCAGACAATAAATATTGCATTAAACCTTTGCCTCCTATTAGTGCTGTCCTGAGATTAAAAAAACTTTTAGATTAATTAATTATGATCTGTAATTAATTAATCTAATTATTATTTTTTTTATCTCACCTAACAATTGCTGAGAAAGCCCTTATCTTGAGGTACTGCCTTTTAAATTCATTACATTTTTGTGGTAGAACAATAGTTTGATATCTATCATTTAAAAAAAACTGGCTTTACGAAGTCATCTATTGTATTTAACAGAGTTGAACAGATGCAGTCCCAGTCATTTACATTCTGCTGTTTTTGTGACTAGTCCCAAGTGGTGCCTGCAACCTTCTGCTTCGAGCATGCACGATTCATTAGAGTTCTGGATGCAATGGGGTAAATATCTTCACTGAGTCCAGCTGTATTCCGGGTTAAAACAACACGTAATATATGCATTATTTTTGATACCGATGGCTTGCCATACCGGTGGATCTGGGTGGCCAGGTGGCGCTGGAGTGTGCGGTGCAGACTGGTGTCCTGCTGTGAGCTCTGTAACGGGAGAGCACCCTGCTGCTCGGTGTGAAGAGTAACAACGTTACACGCTTCACCCAAAAGTTTTCAATAACCCCATAAAAAGTTACTAGATTTTTTTATTTTTTCAAGAATTGCTA
The DNA here is from genome assembly GCA_963556495.2 of Valencia hispanica. NCBI lineage: Eukaryota > Metazoa > Chordata > Actinopteri > Cyprinodontiformes > Valenciidae > Valencia > Valencia hispanica. The sequence goes on along the minus strand of OY747700.1, from coordinate 52,591,640 downwards.
GAGAGGTCTAAAAACTCGCCAAATATAGCATAGTTGGCAACACTGTCTGCAACTCACCGTTCCTCCTCACCTTGCCCTCCCCACTACGATGGAAGCCAGTCATGTTCTGATGAGTTTACATCCAATCGATGTCCACTTCTGGGTGTGGTTAACCCCAAACAACTCAAGCACAAAAACCCAGTGCATAAAACGGGTTTTATTTAAGGCAACTTGCATGCAGAAAAGTTGAAATTAAAGATTAAAAATTAGATTAACGCGATTAACAAACAATACCGTGCTAAATATGGCTGTAATTAATTAATTGCAATTAAAGTGATAATTTGACACCCCTACCTCATATTAACTGTTAAATTGGCACATACTATATCCGCTTCTTCGGGGGTCATCTTAAAGGGATAGTTTGCATTTTTAGACATGAAGTTGTATCCCAATCCTCACCATCAGCATAGTGCATACACACTGACCCATATCTGTGGTCACCTCCTGGTCAGAGCTCTGGCCGTTAGAAATCTTTCAAGAAAGTAGTCCCGGCTAGTTTCGGGGGCCAACAAACTCTGCTGTTTTGCTTAAGAAAACTATATGCATTTGAAAACATGATTCATTTGCATCACAAAAAAAAAATAATCGGCCAGAGCTCTGACCAGGAGGTGACCACAGATGTGGGTCAGTGTGTATGCACTATGCTGATGGTGAGGATGGGATACAATTTCATGTCTAAAAATGCGAACTATCCCTTTAAGAAATCCGAAGTTTAACATTTAATTCTAGAAGAGCTTGAAGGATTTTGGAGAATAGTTTCCATTGGTGTGCAGGAGGCCACACACTGTACTTACACCAGGATGTTCTTGCAATCAGCCTGTTTCATAAGTTTTTCCTTGCAGCACAAAGGCCCATAGTTCCGGCGGGACCCTTGGGTGTGCATTGGACATGCATGCTGACAGCAAAAATATGAAGGGAGTGGGAAGAGCAGGGATTGACAGCGGGTGGGGTGGCGGTGTACCTCCATCTGATCCCCTGCTTTGTTTTGGACCCACTTGAAAGCTCTCGCTTGAACAAATATACACTTCTCAGAGTGTCTTGCTTTTTCAAGACACCTTCCCCCTTCCTCTCTCTTGTTTTTTTCTCTCTCCCTCATCCCTCAGTCCTGAAAGCCCCATAGTGAGCCTGTCAAAAGTACTGTTATTATTCCACTTTTTTAAGCTTCCTCTGTTTGTTTTTCAAAATAAAAGGCTCATTGAGTACCGTGGTGAGTGTATATGTGAGGATGATTGTTTCTGCACTCGCTGGTAGGACTTTAATGACCTGAGTTCCACTCTGACCAGCTGTCTCCACTCTGCATCAGGATTTAATCTGCACAACGGGAACAAGACCACCCCCAGTAGGTTGCACCACACTCATGCATGCACACACACTCACCAGGTAATTACGAACCAAGGGACAGAAGGGAAGAACACTCAACCTTTCCTCTCCCCCACCCACCTCCTTCCCATCTTTAACTCTCAAAGTCAATTCCCAAGGTTCAACACAGAAGCAATATGTGTATGTGCGTTAGCAAAGCAAGGCTGGTGGTTTAAAGCTAACTTTCTGAATTATGCAGTGCTGTGGAAGCTGAACTGCAACTTAAAGAGCTGAGTTAGCAGTTGGGGTATAATGCACCTGAGAGAGATGGCAAGGAGAGAAAGGAAAACCTGGAGATCAAATCAAGACCTCAAGAATTTAATTCAGAGAGGAGAGGAACTTCACTGCATAAGCTGGGAAATAACTTAAAAACAAATTGCATGCATGAAGCACCTGGGAAAATTTTCTTGTCCTTCAGAATTTGCTCTGAGGTAGGTTCTTTCATCAATGAAGATGTGCTCTGGCATTATATTAATAATAATATATTTTATTTATAAGTGCCTTTCAAGACTCTTAAGGTCACTGTACATCAATAACATAAAAACAACACGTGAACAAATGTGAACAAAGGTTAAAAAGTGGTACAAGCAAAACAACATAAAATACAAATCACTTTAGTGTGTAATGTGAGAAGATCAAATGGGGTATGTTAGTCTGATCAGGTAAGTTTTGAGGAGAGATTTAAAAGTCTGGAGGGATGATGCCATTCAAAGATCCAGTGGGAGTTTGTTCCAGAGTCTGGGTCCAGAGCAGCTGAAGGACCTGAGTCCCATGGTGGACAGATGGGCATGTGGCATAGAGAGAAGAAAGTCAAAAGAACGAAGGGTGTGAGACTGTATTTAAATGTGAAGGAGATGAGTAAGATATGGAGGAGGTAGGTTATGGAGGGCTTTGAATGTTAAAAGGAGGATTTTGAACTAAATGCTGAAATGGATGGGGAGCCAGTGCAGCTGCTTGAGGACAGGAGTGATGTGTTGTATAGATGGGGTTCTGGAGATGATACCAGTTGCGGAATTCTGAACCAGTTGACGTTTAGGAAGGGATTTGTGAGGTAAACCAAAGAGCAGCGCATTGCAGTAAACAAGGCGAGATGTGACTAAGGCATTGACTAAAATAGCAGTGGTGGTGGGGGTAAGAGAGGGATGGAGGCAGTTAATGTTACGGAGGTGGAAGAGAGGTTGATGTCTAGGTTAACACCTAAACTCTTCACTTGCAAGGAAGGGTGGACAGTGGAGTTGTCAACAGATAAAGAAAACTTTGAAGATTTGCAGATTGTGGATTTTGTGCCAATAAAGGGGCGTTTACACCGGTCAGCACATGCAGGCAGCAGGGCAGCTAGATTACATGCAAAGTGTAAGGTACCTACGCATCAAGTGGGCGTCAAGCTGCCCCGCAGCAAGTCGTCCGCGTTGGCGCAGCTGCGTGGACGCGTTGACGGACCGTTTGAGCAGCTGCTGCGTGAACTTGGGAAAACTGAGCTTTGGAGCAGCAAACGCGGGGCTTTTTGTACCGACGTCATTACGCCTTCCATGCGTGGATTGGCAAGTCATTCATTCAAAATGGAGGATCAACTAATCGTTGGTGTCTGTAATTTTCTTGAATTGTATGACCTGTCTTCGTTTTTTTACAAAGACAGAAAGAGTTTGGACCTTACTTGGAGGAACATATCGGAAAATATTGGAGTGCTAGATAAGGAGTGAAATATTTCCGCCATGTTGTAAACAACTAGCAACATAGAAATTCCTGCCAGCGCGCTGACGTGCTGACGTACTGACGTGACGCGCCGACGCGGAAAACAAAGTGTGCAAGCAGCTGGGTTTTAATTCTAAAGCATCAACTTTCGTCCGTTTGAGCGATTTGATTTCTGGAAGCGCTGACCGGTGTGAATCCCCCATAAGAGGTATTTCAGTTTTATTTCCATTAAGTTTGAGGAGGTTATGAGAGAACCAGATGTTAACATCTTGTAATCAGTAAAGAAGGGAGGAGGGAGGTAGAGATATGGTGGGTTTGGAGGAGAGGTAGAGTTGGGTGTCATCTGCATAGAAGAGAAAGTCGAGCCCATATTTTCTGAAAATATTGCCAAGAGGAAGAATGTAAATAATAAAAAGGAGGGGACCCAAGACAGAACCTTGGGGCACACCGCTGCTGACTGGGGGAGGTTGGGATTGAAAAGACTAAACAAAGTGAGAGCTATCAGAGAGATATGAAGAGAACCAGGACAATGCAGCGTTTTGTATACCAATGGAAGCTAGACCATTTAGGAGAATTGGGTGTCAAAATCTGCAGTTAGGTCAAGGAGGATGAGTATGGTTAGTAAGCCAGAGTCTGATGCCATCAGGAGATCATTTGTGATTTTGACCACTGCTTTCAAACTGTAAAAATCTCCAAATATGTATGTAAGAATCTTTGTTTTATCAGCTACAAAGACCAGAACACCAATATTGCTTTATATATATATATATTTACATATTATTATATATATAAGCGGCCCTCAACAGGTGGAGCCACTTTGTTCGCTCCACCAGTTTAACTGCTTAACACAGACAGCAAATGGTTGTTGGTGCCAAATGGGCAGGTCGAAGTATTGCAAATTAACACTCATTAAAAACAAAGATGTGCAGAATAGCTTCTCTGAGCTCAAACCATAAATGAGATTGGGCTACACCAGCAGAAGGCCATAACAGACGGCACTCCTGGCAGCAAGGAACAGGAAACACACACACAGGTTGACATAAATTGGACAATGATAGACTGGGAAAATGCTACCTTTATAAATATTGATGTTACCTGCTTATATAAGCCATGATTACAGTTGCAACTTAATAGAGATGGTAGGCTCCATCCTACCTGATTAAGTTGCTGGCGATGGAATGAAAGTGTTCGTGATTTTTGTCTTGGCACACTTTGGGGCTCTTCATTGCCCGCTGAGCATTATATCTACACCATGGTCTGCCTTAGCATTGTTGCTGACCAGGTCCATCCTTTTATGACCAGAGGGTACCTACCTCGTATTGACTACTTCCAGCAGGATAACATGTCACATCACAAAGCTTAAATCATCTCAGATGGATTTCTTGAACATGCCAATGAATTAACTTTACTCCGATGGCATCCATTGATTCTCCGTCCAACATAGCACCTTTGGGATGTGATGGAACGGAAGATTTACATCTTTGATGTGCAGCCAACCAATCTGCAACAACTGTGTGATGCTATCATGTCAGTAACGACCAACATCTCTGAGGAATGGTTCTGAAACCTTGTAAATCTTTAGGCCCGTTTCTACTATCAGAACTTCAGGGTATTTTTACCGGACCTTCACTGTATGCACTTGTCTCCACTACACCAGGGCCAGTGTTGGGGTATGTACTCGGAAATGGCCCAGTAGAGTCGCCCGGCGGGAGCTGTGGGTAACTCATGCTGATTGGTCATGCCTTTTGAAAATGACAATGTTCAAAAACATACTTTTCATTAAGTCCACATTTCTGTTTTAAAATGTTTTTTATATTAATCTGATGTGATATTCTATCTATATCTTAAATGTCCTGTTTTCATAATCTGTAAGATGAAAATCATCATAACTGTCAGAGATAAAGGCTTGAAAACATCAATCTGTATAATGTGTTTCACTTAGTAATTTGAGTTAATGAAATAAATGAACTTTTCAATTATATATTAAATTTTTTGAATGTGACTCCTTACACCTTTTAAGGCATAGATCACAAAATTTTGGGCAACACGAAAAGTAAGATTGAACGTCAGGAAATCCAGATAGCCAGGGAAAATATATTTTTTTTTAAATCAGAGTCAAATTTCTCTAAGACTCTAATAAAGACAGTCATGGTTTCCAGGCAGAATCTCTGTTAGTGTAAGGTTAGATAGTACACTAGCTGAGGTATGTCATCTGACTTTTCATTCAGCCAAAGATTATATAATAGATTATATTAGCATGCCAAGCATATGGAGGTTGTATAGGGATATTTCATAAATACAGTATAGCAGAACAGTTACGTTTCTATCCAACTGTCCATGTAAAGGATATTGTTGACCTTTGCTTGAACAAGCAGAGACAGCTTAGCACCATGGTCATGTGTGGTTTCAAATACCAAGCAGGTGCTGTGTCTTTGAATCATCATGGCAACTTTATGCATCACCAGTGTATCAAAGGGACACAGAACAGCATGCAAACACTCAACTATACCAAAGGGTGATTGAGAGACGCAGATTAAGTAATAGTCATATTTTTGGAATGTGTGAGGGAGTTAGAGCTCCCAGAGAAAACCCACCCAGGCACAAGAAAAAACATCCAAACCCCATGTAGATAGACCCCTTGCTGGGATTTGAACTTGGGACCCTTTTGATCCAAGGCCACAGTACTAACAACTGCACCACCTAGCAGCCCCAGAACATGTGGAAACATTCAGACAGCTCTATACCTGATTTTTACAATATCAAATGAAATAAACTGCATTGCACCCAAAATTATTTTGCACAGTTTTAAGACCAGTGTCTTGTTTTCACACAACTATACCTGAAGCATCACCTTGGTTTTAACAATTTCTGTCCACCTGCTATGGCCTAAAAATTTAATTAGTGCATAAAATCTACACCTAAGATCTAATATTAAAATGCTGTCCACCAAGGCTTATTGACAGACAGTGTGTGATTCATATCACAGTGGGAATATGGTTACATGATCAGCCATTCCACACACACACAAACAGTCTGTGGGTAGGTTGTACTAGCCCCTGCACTGTGATCAGTTGGTGGTTAACAACAGAGAATTGATAGCTTCCATGTTGAATGGGGCGAGTGTGTGTGTCCGTGTGTGTTAGATTGAGTCATTATTGATATCATGTGGCCTCCTGCCACTCAGATCAATAGCTGTTTCTCTTCATAAAGTTGTTTTGACTTCATGGGCTATATGAAACCCATTTATACACCAAGCGGCCCTCAATCACGCTCACACAGACACAAAGCAGCCAGCGATGGAAGAAATGCCAAACTGAAACGTGTGGCATTTCTTCTTGCAGCGCAATACAAGTCCACAATCAAAACAACCTCCTGTAACACATAGAAAAGAAACAGTTTCCTGTCATTATGATCCAGTTTTGTGTTTAGCTGAACAATTTCAAATGTGTAGATGAACCCCTAAGTTTTCTCCTGAGCTTCCACCCCCTGGCCACATAAAGAGCATACTGTTGACTTCTTCTCACTTTATGCTTTCCGTCAGCCACCTCTGTTCCCTGGCCCACAGTGACCAGTGGGGGGTTCCCAACTCCAAGAAGGCAAAATTCAATCTGCTCACCTGCAACACTATTCACACCAACACAGACCTCTCCTTGTCCTGTGTCAACGGAAACCCCTCTTACCCAGTGCAATCAGTTCTAATCATCTCCTTTTCAGTTGGTGTGGGGACGGAGAGGAGGGAGGGACTGCCTGATTGCACATTTTGATTTTTACCCTTATTTTGTTTGTCCTACACTACAAAAGTTAAATAATCTAACCTGCTACTGATATTTTGAGACTTTTACTGCAGCCTAAAAATATGTATTACTGACCATGTCATGTCTTTAGGAAAAATTATCTGAAACTATTTCATACTTAAACTTCAACGTTATTGAAATGGACTACTGTACAATTCTTATATTACTGACTCCTAAAGCTGAATAAAATATACCATGTCTGATTAGATACAACTAGCTCACATCAGTTTTGCTGTGTACTTTTTTCAAATGGCTTTTGTTGCATCCCATCAAGGAGGTCACATGAACAGGAGTACATGAAGTGCTTATGAGAGATATTCAGTTTTCTCTCTAGCCTCATAGCGAGTGTACAGTGGACCCCTGGTATTTGTATGAATGTTTTAAACTGAGTGTCACACACTACTCATCTACTAAACTCAAAGCACCTGCACAGGTTTTCCCAGGGGTCATTACATTGCTTTACTTTGGTTCAATTGTCTCAGTTAGGTTCAATATAGGGAAGACTGCAGACTTGACAACTGGCCAGAACACCATCATTGATACCCTCCATAGGATGGGTAAGCCACAAAAGTTCATAGCTAAGGAGGCTGGATGTTCACAGAGTGCTGTGTCCAAGCATTTCAATGGAAAGTCTAGTGGAAGGGCAAAATGTGGCAGGAGAAGATGCACCAGCAGAAGAGCTGACCGTGGGCTTCAGCGGATTGTCAAACAGAGAAGAATCATGAATCTGGCAGAGATCCAGAAAGAGTGAAATGAGGCAGGAGTCGCAGCTTCAAAAACCACTACATCAGACTCATCTCAACTGGGCCGAGGAGAAGGACTGGACTGTTGGCCAGTGGTTCAAGGTCCTCTTTTCCGATGAAAGCAAAGTGTGCCTTTCATTCGGGAATCAAGGTCAAAGGATTTGGAGGAAGACTGGTGCGGAACAGAACCCAAGCTGCTTGAGGTCCATTGTGAAATATTCACAGTTAGTCATGATTCGGGCTGCAATGTTCGGTGCAGGCATTGGTAAACTCTGCTTTCTTAAATCCAAGGTCCCCGCATCAGTCTACCAGAATGTTTTAGAGGACTTCATGATTTCTTCTGCTGAGGATCTGTATGGAGATGCAGATTTTATCTTCCAGCAGGACCTGGCCCCTGCACATACCACCAGAAACACCAAAACCTGATTTGATGCCCATGCCATCATAGTGCTTGACTGACCAGCCAACTCGCCAGACCTAAACCCCATTAAGAATCTATGGAGTATTATCAGGAGGAAAATGAGGGGCACCAGACCCAAGAACAAAGAAGAGCTGACAGCAAGCATCAAGGAAATCTGGGCTTCCATAACTCCAAGGCGATGCCACAGGCTGATTGCCTCAATGCCACGGCGCATCGAGGCAGGGATTAAGGCAAAGGGATTCCCTGCCAAATTCTGAAGATTGACATATTCTTTTGAAAGTACCATATTTTGATTGATTTAATGTGATTCTAATTTCTTTCTTTTTTTCTGCAAAAACTGAGAAGTAAATTCTCAGTAAAAAAAAAGTAACCACAGTGTTCAAATTTTTTTGACTTCCTGTTTTTGTAGCTTTTATGAGCTGGAAGCGCAACTTGTGTACAAATAAACAACTAAATACTTGAAATTGTTTAAGTTGTGGGCCCTGAATCTATAATCTATGGAAGTTCGTTTTGAATCAAATTATGGAAGAAAAAAAAACATTTCCATGATATTCAAATTTTTTGGAAAGGGTCTAAATATCTTCTTATGCATTAACAAGCACAGTGGAAAGAGTCAGTGGGTTTACATGCAATAAGAGAAAACCAAATTGTTGCCTTAGTCCGATTAAATTCGGACTTTTAAAACCCATGTAAACACCTTAGTCCAACTGAAGTCAAACTGAAATGGCCCACTGATGGTGGAGAAAATAGTTTTTACCCAACTGAATGTGCTTCTGGACACTAATGGTATTCTGGAGGTTTTTCAGTCTGGCTTTTAACATTTACATTGCCCTGAAAAAGCACTTTTTAAGGGTTTTTAATTACATCCTTTTGGCAAATAATTCTGGAAGGATTGTGATTCTTGTGCATTTAGATCTCACAGCATCTTCTCCTCTTCTTTTTTCTTTGTACCTGCTCCCTTTGGGTTCTATTTTTTGAAACACAGTATTTCCTTTCAGTGCTACAGATGATTGCTAAATCTACTTCCCTCTAACACCTAACAGTCCACTCTCCATCCAACCTGTTTTAAACTGCCTTGAAGACATCAAGGCTTGGATGGCTCTGAACTTTTTAAGCTTCAATGAAAGCAAAACAGAGGTAATCATATTCAGGTCAAATAATACCTCACAAAACTCACCTTTTAACTTTGGTTAGCCCGGGTCTTTCATTAAACAGCATGTCATGCATGTGGGAGTCACGATGGATTCAAAAAATTCCTCTGCATGTAAACAACCTGGACACTCCCCCTTCCGGAAGTAACGAGACCTTGGAAGCGGGAATAACAACACCAGTACCACAATATCACAGCAGCAACAACGAGTGTAACACAGTCTAAAAGTACTGTACTTAATTCAATTCAATTCAGTTTATTTATATAGTGATGATTCACAACAGATATCTCAAGACACTTTACAACAAACATCATGTCAATACAATCATACAAAAATTCTAATCAGTTTATAGTTTTAGTTAGTTTTCTATTTAAGGAATCCCAGCAGATTGTATCTAGTCATTGACTTGAGGTTGTGACCCATTCATGCAGACTCCAATCTGTCAGGATTGTAGTGTGGAATATGGACCCAAACGCAGACGCCGAGTAGAGGTGCAGGATATTTATTAGGCTAGAGGTGCTGCTGGCTGAAGTGATGATGATGATGGTGGTGATGACGGCAGGACGGGAAACAACAGGACGACACACAATGGAGAAATAGACACGACAACAATAATGATCCGGCGCTGAGTGGAGAGAAGTGACGGGCTTTAAAGGCAGAAGGAAAGGAGGATCAGGTGTGGTTGATTGGAGAGACAGGTGAGGACAATGATGAGGAGGAGTGAATAGGGCAGCGTGACACAATCCCAGCAATCCCTCACCAATCCCTCATTCTGAGCAAGCATGTAGCGACAGTGGAGAGGAAAAACTCCCCTTTAACAGGAAGAAACCTCCAGCCGAACCTGGTTCAGTACAAGCAGCCATTTGCCACGACCGTCTGGGCGTTTGAGAAGACAGAGCAGAAACACAGAAAGAACAAAAATAACTTATGTAAGAGTACTTTCTATATTAAAGAAAGTAAAACGTTGAAAACAGGAAACAGAGGATGTTCAGTTACAGGGAGCTTCATCCCAGTTGATGCCCCCCGTCCAAAAGGGCATTGCAGCTGAGCAGGATGCCAGACTAGATGTAACTTCTATGGAGAGAAAAACACTGAGAAAAAACAAAGTTAACAGTTGAAATAACAGCAAAAAAAAATAAAAAATACAACTGGAGAGTAGTAGAAGAAAAAAGTAGCAGAGTGAAGAAAAGTGGCCAGTCTGTCCTCCAACAGTCTAAGCATATAGGAGCATAACTACAGAGAAAGCTCAGGATGACCTAAGCCACTTTAACAAAAAGAAAAGTTTTAAGCCTGGTCATAAAAGTGTATCCTGATCTTACAAAATCTACGGTGCTGCAGCGGAAGAAGGATCACAAGAAAGGGCACGTCGCCACCTACCAACGCCAGATCACACACTTCATTTAATAAATTGATTTACTTAGACAACAAACTCGGATAAAGGCTGCCATTCTGGTTCAGGTATTAGCTTCATTATTGCTATTGTTCGACTTAGATGCACATGTAAATGAGTGTAAGGACTACTGCAGAAGTTAAAAACGACAGTCTTCAGTATGTCCGCTCTTGGAGATACAGCCAATCAGCCTCAAGGAAACTGAATTGCACTCCTGGATTAGCTGCTTTGCAAACACCAGCTAATAGAGTGTCAAGTATTTCATCTTCCCAATCTGCATTTTCTTCATGGTAAAATTTTACTTTTCTTTAAATGCTCTACAGAAAAATCTGGGAATTATTGAATGCACAAATATTATACCACAAATAGACAGGGATCCACTTTATTACCCTAACTCAGGGATTTACAAATAGCTCGCATTTTTCACATCCAGCATAACAGAGGGTGAAAGCCTAGAAAGATAAAGTGGAGCAACTTTGCAGTAGCCTTCTGGTTATCTGCTAAAAGTCTGATTCTCTCTCTCTCTCTCTCTCTCTCTCTCTCTCTCTCTCTCTCTCTCTCTCTCTCTCTCTCTCTCTCTCTCTCTCTCTCTCTCTCTCTCACTCATATAGCCTTAGTGAACCCCAGACATTTCTTGATATGTCAGAAAAAAAAGTTCCCATTAAAAACACACCTCTCTGTTTCCTTGAAGTTCATTTAGAGGACCTCACCCAAAGTGTTTTTCACTCAGCAACTGTTTCCACAGCAAAGAGTAGTATGATAGTAGTATTAGAAGTTGTAGCCAGTGTCGTGGAGTCAAGGTAGGCACTGTTTACTTTATTTGTTTTGGATACCTTCAGATACTTTAATTGATTTAAGATAGCATGCAGACCCTAGAGTTAAACATATCTTTAAAACAATAACTCGACATCGCTCTTTTCTGGTCAGACAGGTAGCTGGCTGCGTAACTGAACCATATTTTTGGTAGTACCACACCACGGGGAGGCATGAATGGTAAATGGCCTGAACTTGTATAGCGCTTTATCTGGTCCTGAGGACCCCAAAGCAGTTTACACTACATTCAGTCATTCATAACTCCTTTCCTCTTTTTCATTTTGTTATATTGATTTCTTGGAGCATGATAGTTATATGCAGAAAGGCAGCCAATTGCACTGCTTTTCACGCTGATTCAAACTCTTATGTTGCCTAGTTTTGAAGTTTATTTAAAAAGCTGTTTTGCTAGCGAGAGGACAGATTGCCCAGCTAAAATAATTTTCTCAGTTTTCATTTGCGGAGAAGCAAAAAAAAAAAAAAAAACAAAAGAAACAACAAAACAGAAGTATGAACTTGATTTGTATAGAAAATACGAAAATAGCTCATGGTATGTCTCACAAAAGGCTCAGATTGTTCCCACTTTATTCATAATTTGCATGTGTTTTTGGATAGTGATAGTGAGAGCACTGGTGCAATGTTGTCCAGGTGACTGCAGCTTGTGCCATCCATCCATCAACCCATCCATTGTCCATACTGCTTATCCTTGCAAGGTTGCCGGGGGGGGGCAGGTACCAATCTCCAGCGGTCATTGGCCAAAAAGCGGGGTACACTCTGGACAGGTCGCCAGTCCATCGCAGGGTGCTGCTTATGCCACATGACATGTTGAGTTATGCATGCATATTATTATTAACAAATGATCATGTGTCCAGTTATGTTGCTCTTGTATAAATATTCAGTAACATGACAGCAATTGAAGGCAAATAAGAATAAAATTAGGGTAAAGGTATCTCTTTGGTCATGAAAGCAGGAAGCTACTACCAAATCTGTCTGACACATTAGACCATGCTGACCAATCTTTCAGTCAATGCGAGGAGATGGATTACCTTTGGCTCCACCAGACTCGGTATAGTTTGTTCTGACTGTACCACATCCAGTCATACATGTGGTACATCCCTGCATGATAAATAAATCAAGCTTAGACATAAAACATTCTCCGGTTAAAAAGTACCAGTATTGGTATAATCAAAAGGTGTGGGCATATGGTCTTAATTTCACCTCTTATTGATTTCATGCATCTTTCATCTGTGGTGGATGATCACCAGCAGCTCCAGCTATGCCTTGTAAAAACAAGGTGCTGGAAAATCCATCCATCACCCCCGCGAGCCTCTCTTTCCTGTAGTTATGATTGGAACAAAACAGAAAACGCCTGGGGAGCGAGCAGCACGAGAGGAGACCGGAGAGTTTAATTTTAGAGGCTCTGCTTTCCTTTGCTTCCCTTGTTTAAGTGGGAAACTTGTGAAAGTGGTGTGAAGGTGTGAGGCTGAAATCTTTCCTGGTCAGTAGAGGTTAAAATCAAGCATAATATCAACTTTTATTCTCTAAAAGGCTTTTTTTCTCCATTTCATGATAGTTGCTTGTAGTTGTTTTCATTCAGTGTGTGTCTGCCAGCATTTAGCCTCATTAACATGGACACAGTCATAATGATTTACCATTTCATTTAATGAGCTTTTTAACTATTCATCCATCACTGGGGCTCTGACTGATAGAGAGAGAACAGCTTGTCTCTGCAGCCAGAAGGGACAAACTCCGGGCGAGGTTGACTGATCAATCAAACTGTGGGCAAGAGGGGGGTGGTGGGGTATGTTGTTTTCACGCTGGGCTTGTCAAAATGACTGCCCTCAGCTACAGCAACCAAGGCTTCTGTCAGACAGCAAGAAGGCCACAATCAGATATTTGACAACTGAGAATGACACTGTTTACAGGGGGAGAGTTCTTATCAAACCGAGTTACAGTCACACAGTTCCTTTCATTTCTATGACATAGGAACTTACACTGCTTTAAGTAAATATTATTCCAGCATCCCATTAAAAAGAAGAATTTCCAAGTTACATTTCTTTTATGGAAATCGTTAGTGGTACCAATTAGCGTGGCACGAGTGATTTTGGAAAAACAAAACGAAAAATTACTCTTTCTCAATGTGGGTTTTATCTCTCCCAATGAAACAATGTACTAAAATTAGAGGAGAAATCAAACTGCAGTAAAGCATTAGCTTATTGTAATGGTTGTTGCACTTTTTCTTGTTTCGTGGTAGCAATAATTGTGGCTTGTGCTGAACATGTTAATGAAACTCAAATTTGTGATTACAAAAAGTTTTAAGGGATGCCCCAATCAGGATATTTTGTTCCTGATACCAATTAGTCCCAGTCTGGTACTTTTTTTTACAGGTAATAAAATCAATGCTATATTTAGGCTTGACAAATGAGCAGTAAAAACCTCTCCTTTAGTTAGTGTCAGATTTACTGTCTCACAATTGACGGCCATGACACTCTGGTCTGTTCAATGCATTTTTCTTGACAAATTTGTGTTTTTTGTGTGTGTCCTGGTGGCAGTTTTTGTAAGTCAGTTGTAATTTGCTGCTCCAACACAAGCTAAATGTTCTGACACCATGTCAACAAAAGAATACACAGCTTTGTCATTTATCTTGTATTTCTTCTAAAGTACAGTGTGAAAATCTTTCATAAACGTACCTGCTGATGACATTTTCACACAGAGCAGTTTGCTGAAGTTGCTAGGGTAATGTCTGCAGCATATCTTTGAAATATCTGATGAATCAATTTGAAACGGCAATGTTTTAATGGAGTTACAGTAATGGTGTGCAGAAAAAACACAAAGTGATGTTGCTTTCTAAATTTAATAACAGGTGTTTCAGCTGCTCTCTGCAAATTATGGAGTTTTGCAAGCCACCATTGTTAGATTTGGTCTAAACAACAACCATTCAGGATTTGTAACATTAAGTCAGATGATGCTGTTTACAAAAACAGCCAATATGCTTTCTGTAGTCTTAGTGATGTTGCAAAATGAGAAACCATCTGTACAGCTGTAGCATTGCAATGAAATTTGATAATAAACCTCAAAAATTGTGCTAGGATTTCAGAAACAACAGTTGAGTATATTATTTCTAATGATATAGCACAAAAAACTGTGACTGCAGCCTAAAGATTTTCTCTTTGAGAACTCTAATTAAAGTGTTATTGTACTGTAGCCTAGCTGCCATCAGTGGTGATGGATTATTGATATTAGGAGCAGAGGTGACATTATGAGAGAGCAATCACTGTAAAACAAGATTTCACTAAAACACAAGTGATTAAAGATTGTCATTCAATCTATGTCTTATGTTATTAGTTAAGTGGGGTTATAATTGGTAAAGCAGTAGTCCTTGGGTGTGCTTCTAGAAAAGATTGACCTATATCTTAGGTCTGAGATTTCCAAAAGGCTGCAAGAACTTGAAAGCGCTAAAGGATAAGACAGATAAACTTATACACTTCATAATATCATAGTTTTTAGGTTTTGTGTTTAAACTTAGTTCTTTTCCTTATTCAGTTAAATTATCACTTTAATGTACTCTTTGGTATTTATTTTATGGGACTTCCTTGTTTTCTTATTCCCTCCTTGCTCTTGGAGGTTTTCGTCTTTTTGTTTGTGTCCACCTTCTCATTTGTGTCTCCTTAGTTTATTTCTCTTTAGATAATGTCCTTATTTATTTCTTCCTTCTGTTCTCCAGTGTTTCCTAAAAGAGTAACTAAACCCCAAAACAACTTTTTTTTTTTGCTTCTAAACTGTATAAAGGGGTCTTTACCAATGCAGTCTTTCAGTTTCTGGTGATTTTTTTACACTTTGGTGTAAACTTGTTTAATTCTACACTTTTTGGTCTAAAAACGTCTTAGTGTTGCCCCCTTAGGGTTAAACGTGGCTACTGCATTTGAATTTTGTGATTGGTGGAGAGCGGAACATCTTTATGTCACAGGCATTGACTATGTCACAGCAGGCATGGTCTCACAGACACGCCCCGTGGGTTTGGGTATAAAACTATCAGACATACCAGCCACGTGGCGAGTTTGGAGTGGGATTGCGTTTTTCAGGTTACCATTATTATCACATTAGCACTTAGTTAGCATGGCTAACATACTGTTTTGAACGTTAGCCTATGTTAGCATTACCACTCAGAGACTGGACTCCTCATGTCTCTCTCTCCCTCAGCAGCAGCGGCAGCCTCGGGCAGCGCTGACTCAGCGCCCCGAGCCAGTGGCTCGAATTGATACGGCTCGGGGCTGCTGAGCTCCATAAAGCCTCCCTCTATCTCTCTATCTCTGGTGACGGCGGAGGAGGACCGCTGGTTCAGGGCGCCGAGCCAGCGCCGCCGGACCTCGGTGCTGCAGAGGCAGAGGGAGACAGGAGGAGTCCGGTCTCTGAGTGGTGATGCTAACATAGGCTAACGTTCAAAACAGATGAATGTTGATCAGATCGATCAGTCGCAAAACTGCCAACGTCACTTTGGTCACTGTCCATGTTTCAGTGTCACATTAAGCGAGCTGTCATTGTCCTCCGGAACACACCCCCACGTTCCCCCCTCTGCTTTTCCTCCATACTTGGCCATACCCTCCGTGCTTCCTGGCACCGCCCACTTTGTAGAATTTTTCAAACGTTGTCTGGGGGCGGGGTTAGGATTTTTCATGGGGTTCAGTTACACTTTAAATTCCCTTAGATTCCACCTCAGATATATTATCTTTAGTTATTTTCCAGTTTAGGATTGTTTTCTTCTAATGTGTATTTCCATCCTGTTGTCTCCCCTGCCATTCTTCTCCTGACCCAGTTTTCACTGATCACCATCACCTGCAAACCGTTTCTCTTAATTTGTCCTCAGCTCTTTCTCTGTTCACTTCCTCACTCTCTCCCCAGTATATATTCAGCTCTCACTCAGTCGCAACTCGCTGGTTTGTTGCCTACCTTCCCCGCCTGGTTCCTATTTGTTCGTTGCTGCATTTTTTTATCCCCTGAGTTCTGTAAGTCCTTGTTTTGTTATTATTAAAGCATTCTTATTTTAATGCTGCATTTGGGTCCTCACTAAGACCAGATCATGACACATGTACTCTGTTTACTCTTCATGTTATCCCCTGAAAGTCTTGCTCTCTCTTGCTCTGATCCAGCCTGAGTGAACTGTGAATGTTTCGCAATGCCATGGATAATACGACTAGCTTTTATATAACTTCTTACATTACTGTGCCTTCTCTGACACTCTAAGCAACTCACTGATACTAAAAATAGTTCAGTTTGTGTCTTGTTACGCAGTATCAACTTCTGCATAGATTTGTGTTATTGTTACCACAACCTAGTTGCACTGTGGTTTCTCTCAATAAAGTTTGGATTTTTTTAGTTTGGACCCGTCAGGGCCGATCAAGCTGAAAAACGTCAAATTATACCCACCAGCTGGTTTCAGAATCAGCTTTATTCGCCAAGTTTGTGCAAGCAAACAAGGATTTTGACTTTGGTTTTGCTTTGCTCTCAATGAGGACATTTAACATATACTCTTATGTAAACTAACTTTAAATAAGACATAAACACAACTTATTTTTCTATCTTTTTTGGGTCATGGTTGGACTATGAAGCAGCACATTCACAAATTCAAATCCTACGCTCTATGGAATAACTACAGTATAAGTATCTCTGAAATGATGAGTTTGCCTCTAGGGCTTTGTTGATACAGTGAAGCAAGGGATGTATGAAAATGCTAAAAATTTTAAAATATTAAACAATAACATGTAGTCAACTGTGGTTAGGTCATTTTATGGCTTATCTTAGAGAAACAGGGCACATGTTCCTGTTGCTGGTAATAAAAAGGTTTTTCAATTAAATTCTTGAAGCCAACATCAAATCCACCTGTAAAAAGCTGAAGATAGAAAAAGGATGCAGTTTACAATGGCATAGAGATTCTCAGCAAACCTAAGAATCCACTATAGCTGCCTCATGAAGTGAAATCTGAAGGTTTTACTGCAGCTCTCAAAGCCCTCCAAGAAAAACATCACAATGAATCTGTGGATTTACCTCAAAAGAGCAGTACCTACCAGACAGCTTAACGGTCTCACAGATTTAGAAGCACTTAGCGGGAAGAAAGGAAACAAATACTTAACGAATACAAAATTAAGCATTTAGACTCTGTCAAAGGGATTTCTGCCAAATACTCCTAACTTCTTTACCCAAATCTAATTTGTTCACCATTTTTGTTGAAATAGAAAGGAGTTTTTTATTCATATAACATAATTCCTATATACTTGTTGTATAATTCTCATATAATATAGTTTTCTGACTTACCATTACTTTGTTCTGTTTTACAGTGAATATTTAATGTGGAAGATTGTTGTAATGGACAGCGATCTGCCATTCTCTTCCATTTTAAATACCGTCATTTTTAATTAATTTGAATTCGATGGTTCCAGGGATGAACCTGGATTTTAAGTGCACTTCAGAAATTTTCTCGAGGATCCAGTTCAGGACTTTGGGATTGTCACTCCAGCAGCCCGATCTCTCCATTCCAGACCTCTAGTTTTGATGTTTATTTAGTATCACTGTCTTGTTGGAACACTCTCACATCTAAGAATCACCAAAGAATCATAGAGGCTGAATTGTACCAAAAAACTGGAAGATGCTGGGACACCGGAGGGACTGTCCACAGCAACACAGAGCGTACAGTCCAATAAAGAATCATGATGCCTACCCTATTGGAAATTTGCGGACTATGGTCAGGAAATCAACTTTGCTATTTCTGAGCTAGAATCCAACCAGAATTGTCCAGGAAACATCCTGTTCATATCTACAAGAAGTGTGTGTTTTTTCTCTACCTTGCTATGATACGGTTGTCGGTCCTTCCATCTGTCCATAATGTTCTACTTAATCCGGGATCGAGTCGCGAGGGCAGCAGGCCAAGCAGAGAGGCCAGACTTCTCTCTCCTGCGGCCTCCACGGAATTCCAAGCCGATTCCAAGCCAGCTGAGAAACATAGTCCCTCCAGCGTTTCCTGGGTCTTCCTCTGGGTCTCCTCCTGGCGGGATGTGCCCGAACACCTCAACAGGGAGGCATCCTAACCAGATGTCCGAGCCACCTCAACTGGCTCCTCTTAAAGCAGAGGAGCAGCTGCTCTACTCCGAGCCCATCCTGGATGACCAAACTTCTCACCATATCTCTAAAGGAGAGCCTAGATATCCTGTGGAAGAATCTCATTTGGTTGTTTCAGTTACTACCCGGACCTCATGACCATAGATGGGAAAAAATTTACATCGACCAGTTCAACTGTCTCGTCATCACGCCGCACCAATCCATCTATCAATCTCCCACTCCATTTTTCCCCCATTTGTAAACAATACTCTGAGATACCTAAACTCTGCCACATGGGGCAGAACCTCATCCCCTGACCTTTCCGGCTCAAGACCATAGTCCTCAGATCTGGAGGTGCTGATTTTCATCCCGATCGCTTTACACCAAGACAGGTGTGTATGTATATATTTGGGCCAATATACTTTTTGTTCAAACATGTACACCTATGTTTTTTGTATCTCTAAAATTGTGTGCTATACAAATATTCTTCTCTGGAAAAAATTTGGTTCAAATCTGTCCTTAAGAGCCCCAATTAAAATTCTATTTATACATATGACTAATGCATTAGATCTCTGAATGGGACAGGGATGGCTTTTTTCTATTAATCTGATGTTATTTCTCAGTATTAGATATAAGTGGTGATGACATATGGTTTGATTGCAGTTTTTGTTAACAGCAGGAGACTCCTGGGTAGCTTACACAGCTATGCATGCCTAATCTCAAAAGGAACTCGACCTTTAAAATGTTACACTCCTGCCTAACCTGGGGAATACTTGAGTGTATTTAACTGCAGCTCAATCAGTATAACAGACCTATTGGGGGAAGCCATATGGTCAACCTTGAGGCTAGACTGTGTTGCGTATCTTTATAAAAGCACAAGTGAAATCTACTCATCTCAATGTCTGTGGGGTCACACTTAATAACCACCCTCTAACTCGAACCATGAAAATCGGTAAAACTCATAAAACCCCCTGCAGGATATGTTTTTAGTAGCGTTTCAGCCTGAACGGCAGCCAGGGTAACAGGAGATGGTCGCTATCACATTCCCCACAGTCAAATCCTCATCTGTGGCCAAGGAAGGGACAGGTGCCAAAGCTTCTCATCCAACGGTTGCTCATGTGTCCCAGGCCACGCCTGACCGAATCACAGAGTTGATATTAAAACTTGGAGGTAGTAGAACGACTAAGTCAACAGGCTGAAAAGCATTCCCTGTGAAATCGCAGCAGGCTTTTGAAGGTTTGAAGATTTATGTGTGTGTATCTCCAAAGATTGCATGGGGAAAGGAATATTATAGTGTGTCTTGTGCATTCATCCATACATGAATGTGTATGTGCAAAGCAGAGTGGAAGCTTTAAAGGACACACAAACACAATTTCCCGGACATACATGCAATCATCTCTGACTCCCATCTGGGCTCTTCTGTTGAGTCGGCTGACAGATAAAGCCTGGCACTTTGGACTTTGTATTTCTCAAAAGAAAAAAAGGTAACTTAGCAGGCTGCAGTACTTGAACATGACCTA
This sequence comes from Valencia hispanica, assembly GCA_963556495.2. NCBI lineage: Eukaryota > Metazoa > Chordata > Actinopteri > Cyprinodontiformes > Valenciidae > Valencia > Valencia hispanica. Next base: position 52,571,632 of record OY747700.1, on the reverse strand, counting down.
GAAGATTTAAAAAAATAAAAAAACTGCCTTTTAAAGAATCACGATGTCTCCCTTTGTCCATTCTGGGGCTTTCTTGTTCCGTATTTCTGTCTTTTCCCCTCCTCTGGAGCTTAATGAGGTGAAGAAAAGACTGGATGTGTAAGCTATGTTTAAGAGTGTGCTCATGTAGGGTGAAATACTGCGACGGAGTGCTTGTTATGACAGGGTAACGAGTGAGACAAGCCAGAAGCAAGTGCTCACAGACAGAAAGAATCACATTTAAGGCGCTGCACTGGCACAAACTCACACCTCAGGACAGGAGAGGACTGCATCAAATCTGTGGTAAAACCACACAAGCATTGTCAAACAAAAAGTAGACAGAAGGAGGAACTTAGAGCATTTAATAATGAGAAAGCCAATCCTCTGGCTCTGAGCCCAACTGGAGTTACTGAGCTTTCCAGAGGGAATAAAAGAATCAGAGGGTCCCCCCTAAAAGAGAAGGGGAAATCTAATAGTGCAGCAGAACGTCTACGAAATGAAAAAGAATCATAAATTGTTGCTAACCGCTCCATGAGGACTTATTTGAGTGTGCATACCTGCACCCTGATACTCCGTGTGAAAGCAGCTAATTGTCAGTGACAAGGAGTTCAACTCATGCTAAACGAAATGCAAGTCAGCACTCAATATCAATTAGGCCAAACCCTAAACAGGAGGCGATGAAGACGTCCGTGGGAGCGGTATCGGCAGTAGCTCTGATGACTCTTTACAGGCCCCCGCAGACCCAACGATCCATAATGGCTACCGTGCGCAGTAAAAAGCAGTGGTCTAATTAGAGCAGAAGAGTAAATAAACTACTTCCGAGGTGAGGCAGGACAGACCAACTAGAGCAGACTCCAAACCCCCCACTTGTAAGGGCATCCTACAAGTTGAGCCTGACATCAAGCAAAATAGCTTCCTGTGGATTGTTCCTCGCATACCAACAAGGTTGTAAAAACTGACTATCTTAGTCAGCTTCATGATGGAAACAAGGCTCAGACATTTAGTGGCACGGACAGTATCCCTACACCCCCAAGTGCTAAAAACACAGCCGCTTCTGAAAGGCACACACAGATACATTGGTAGTGACAGGCTGATCGTGAGTCAGGCTGAAACTAGGCAGATCAGCCGGCTCTCTCATTCAGAGAGCACCGGAGGAATGTCAGGCTAAATAAACAGGGTGTCTGCTGGAGAACTGAACTAGCCCTCCCAACTCCTCTACGTTCCCCACAGCAACAGACTGATAGCTAGCAGAGAAGAGCACTGTACACTAAACAGTTGGTTATGTTTAGACATACATGTCAGTAACTGGTACAGGAATCTAAGGATAAAAAATGCAATGCTCTGTTTCAGAATGGCAGTAATGTACTGATCTGCTGGTCTGGAGCATACAGGTATCTGCATTGTACAGTTTTAAAGATTGTTCTACATACAGAACATTGAAGATATCACAATGTTTTATGCCAAAGACTGGAAGTTCTGGTAAGTTCAACGGAAGATGTCAGATTTGTTTTGGGGTTGTTGTTTTTTTCAAAGAGTTTGCCGATATAAATCATCGTGCTGGTTTTAGTTATTGCAAAGAGTCAAACATTTCTGAAGACTTATTGTTTTACAAGTTGTTAAATACAACCTCAGATGTCCTTTACTCCCGCAATCTTTTTTCACACTCCAAGTGCTGCTTGACCTCTTACATCGGGGGTCTGCAACTCCAGTCCTTGAGGGCCGGTGTCATGTAACATTTAGACATGCCTCTGCTTCAACACACCTGAGTCAAATATTCAGGTCATTTGCAAGACTCTAGAGAAATTGACTGCATACTGAGGAGGCAATTCAGCCACTTGATTCAGGTGTGTTTGATCAGGGACATCTAAAAAGTTGTATGACACTGACCCTCGAGGACTGGAGTTGCAAACCCCTGTTTTACATCACGTGGAGAAACAGGACTGGATTGGGGATTTTTAAGCTATACCACACTTGGTGAAAAGCAGCTATCATATCTGCACAATATTAATAGTAGGGTGGTGGAAGTGTCAAGATTTGAGATTCATTTGAAGGTACAGGACACGGGCATCTCACAGTCAATAGGTCAACCTTTTCACATTTACCGACTACATTTTGGCTTAGTTAGGCTAGGGTTCCAATGTCCAGTGTCATATATTGTTGTTTAATGCAGGTCAAGTGTATCCAATTTTTTTTTTTATGTAGTGGCGTATAAAACGGTGGTCTTAAACTATGTTCCAATGGTATGTGCAGCCTAATTATTTCATTTCATACACAATCATTTCATACCCCTTGTTGGACTAGCAGTGGAGGAACTGGTACTTTCCCATAAAGAACTGTAAAATAAACCTTAAAAATCCAAATATGTATACTGTGATTCATAAATGTTGGGGGAAAATGCGTTTTCAGAACAGTTTCATCACCTAAATATTTCAACGTGACCTTAAATAATCCTGTGGTTTGGACGTGAAGGAACACAGCAGCTGCCATGTAAAAAAATACAGTGGTCCATGTCAGACAGATCTCTAATACATGGTCTGCAGAACATCTTAAGCAAGCCCCTGAAAGTGAGGAATGAATGTGGCTAAGGGACTATGCAAACTCATTGTTGTCTTTCCACAACCTCTGTCTGCACATGAATTTCCTCATGTAGTCGTGTTTCACACACTTGAGTAATAGTGCTGGAGGTATGCGCATTATGGGATGCAGGGGTTATTAGCTTGAGTGTGTGTGCATGCGTGCGTGTGCATGCGTGTGTGTGTGTGCGTGCGTGGGTGTGCATGTGTGTGTGCGTGCGTGCGTGGGTGTGCATGTGTGTGTGCGTGCATGCGTGCGTGTGCATGCGTGTGTGTGCGTGCGTGCGTGGGTGTGCATGTGTGTGTGCGTGCGTGCGTGGGTGTGCATGTGTGTGTGTGTGCGTGCGTGGGTGTGCATGCGTGTGCGTGCGTGGGTGTGCATGTGTGTGTGTGTGCGTGCGTGGGTGTGCATGCGTGTGTGCGTGCGTGCGTGGGTGTGCATGCGTGTGCGTGCATGGGTGTGCGTGCGTGCGTGGGTGGGTGTGTGCATGAGTGGGTGTGTGCATGCGTGTGTGTGTGTGCATGCATGGGTGTGTGCATGCGTGGGTGTGCATGCGTGTGTTTGTGTGCATGCGTGCGTGCGTGCGTGCGTGCGTGCGTGTGTGCGCGTGTGTGGGTGTGTGTGTGTGTGTGTGTGTGTGTGTGTGTAGCTGCTGGCAGTGGGAATCTCCTATTTTTTCTAAAACTGACTCCTTCATGACTGACTGCCCCCTTTTATCCTTCTGCTTTATGTCTTCTTGCCTTCAACTGACATATTTAGGTAAAGTCAAGACAAATTACTTTCTGGAAACCTTTAGCCAAAAGCATGTAGCAGCTCAGAGCCAATAGACAAGAAGGAAAAATGAGGGAATTTGCCCAAACAGCTGCAACAGAGATTCATATTTAGATCTAGCTTCCAAACATGGTGAGTGTTGGTGTTCTTCCAGATGTTAAGTGCTCTGAAGGTGTCTAAATATCACACTGAAAACTGTAGCCATTTGTAAAACGTATGAGCTTTAACAGATATTTTCTGTAAAGACCGATTATCTGTGGTTATATTTGGTATATATAGCTTTCGCACATACCCTCCACCATTACTTTATTAAAAGAATCATGCCATTTAAAAGCAATTAAAAGTAAATCTTTATTTAGTTGGTGCTACTGCAAACTGAAAGTGAGCTGACCACTGATGACCTTTAACTTTATTCTATATTTATGCTGTATCTATGTCATGAAACCCTATTTCAGTGTTTAGTACCTGTTTGACAAAAATGTTTTTTGGTATAAAATGTGTCACCGGTTCCAGTCTGTGAGGGTTCTTCAGGTCCTCCTGAGGCCGAACACAAAAAGCAACGAATTCTGTGACCGACCTTTCAGGCTGCGTTCGCTGACAACACACGTGCATTAGTGAAGCTCCAAAAAAGGACGCCAATGACATAAAAGACAAAGACACATGTAGAAAATGACAAAAAGCAAAACAAGGTGGTGTTTTTTAGTTGAATCATCCTAAATTAAAGATTTAGGCCATTCAATAATATTGAATTCTGTAGGAAAGACTGTTTTTCCATCCATCCATCCATATATATTATCTTCTGCCTAATTTGGCGTTGGGTCATGAAGGCAGCGGCCTAACCAGGGAAGCTTAGACTTCCCGCCCCCCAGCCATTTGGACCAGCGTCTTCCCAGGCCAGCCGAGAAACATAGTCCCTAAAGAGTGTCCTTGCCCCTACTCCGGGTCCCTGCTCGCTCCTTCAGAGAAATGTCCAGGAGGCATTCTAGCTAGAAGCCACCTAAACTGGCTTCGCCAATGAAGCCTCCAGGACGACCAAACTTCTCACTCAGTCTGTAGGGGAGAGCACAAACACCCTGCGAAGGATACTCTTTTCGGCCCCATGCATGTTCTTTAGGTCACTACCCAGAGCTTGTGACCATTGGTGAGGTTAGGAACGTACATCAACCAGCCTTTCGACTCCTCTCTTCTTTTACCACAGCCGGCTGGTACAGCGCTCACATCACTTCAGATGCCCCACCAATCCGGCTTCCTCATTCATAAACAAGACCCTAAGATACTTGAACTCTTCCACTGTTTATGTCTCCAGAATTAACTAATGTAGATTTTTTTATGAAGAATTCTGAAATTCACTGAAGAAAAGGGAATACCAAGAAAACATCAAATGAACTTAAAAGTCTGCTTTTTAGAAGAGGTGTCAGGGCTAGACATAATTTAAGACTGACTTCAGACTCAAAACTGTGAAATAGCTGTACAGCGCCATTAAGAAGCTCCATGTTTAAATTAAATTAAATTATATTAAATTAAATGGGTTTAATTAAAAAAAGATGAGAGAGCATAACTTGACTTTAGTCAAAAAACTGGTAAATGGGGGGGGTGGCATGTAAAATTGACTTTTCTAAGCTTTTCATCATATTGTTATGTCATACCCTCCTTAAAAACATGCCTAGTGTTTCTTACAGTAATTTATGCATTTTTGAGTAATCTTTGGAAACTCTCGAGGCCGCCATTTTGAGCTCTGAACGACTGATTCCTCCTAGGTACGCCCTCACCCCCCAGCAACGCCCCAACATTTTGATTACTGCCCACTTCTCTCCAAAGACCTCCCTCCCCCGCTCCCCGAGCAGAAAAGCAGCATGTCAACACCAATAAGTTAGCACCTGTGGATATTACTACTACTATATACCATATCGTGCGTGGCCATTATTCACAAAATGATATGTCGGTCTTCCATAAGTCCGGCGCACTGAAGATGCTGGAGAACGGTAATGCTTCTTGCCCATGTGGAGAACGTGATGACGTTAAAGACAGCGTCCCGAAGGGGGAGTGTCCGAGGCTCTAAAAGAGCCATGCGGCTAATTTCAAGACATTTTGTTTAGACATGTTGTGAGTGGAAATTTCAAAAAGGTAGTTTATATTATTTACTGAACTTACGGATCAATTTAAGGTAATATTATGGCTGTACTGTACCATAGAATTGTTCTGTCTGCCTGAGAAAAACGTCATTGGACAGTAGTTCATCTTGAGCTACAGAATCGTGACTACTTGACCTATAATGGCACCAGAACAATCTCATTACTGTCAATGACCTGTCTTGTGGTGAAAGTTGAACAGTTGTCATGTAATTTAGTCATTCTAATGTGACATTTGGCTGATATTTACGTCATGTTAAGACAGATGGTCACACAAGTGTGGAAGGGGAGTCAAAGCACCTGGCTCCCTCCCCCCTGAACAGATGGGTGGCATTTTGATTTTTTTTCTTCATTTTTCTCTGTAATATTTTGGGAAGTTCTCTGGTAAAACCTCAAGACTTTCTTTTACTGCTGGGTTTTACATCTAAAACCGAGGTCATAAGGTGAGGAAAGGATAAGTAAGGAAAAAGTATCTGAACTAGAACTTTGTTGAAGGCAGCTGAATGCAAATCACCCTAGACACCGACTTCCACATTGAGTCATCACCTCCTTTTTGGCGGTGACACTTATTCATGACAGTAAACCTCCAACATGGGGAGGGGGGGATGGGGCTGGAAACACCCTGGAAGCGCAGATTCAGCAGCCTGGAATGAGCAGATAAGGCAAGTAAGTCTGTTAATAGTGAAATATGGGAAGAGCTGACATGTAACCCATGTGCGCCTCTCTCAAGAGCCCCTGCCGGATAACTGCCCCAGGGCTGCATCCCACAAGGTGAGTGGGAGAATCCTAATGAAGCTGTGAGGACTCAATCAGTACTAGCTCAGGATGGGGCTGAGGGAGAAGGGGGTGGGGGTGTATGAGGAAGGCTGACAATGTCGGTGTGAAGGAGAGCAATAAGGGAGAGATGGAAGGGAGAGAGATAAAAGGAAAGAGCAAGAAACAAAAAAAGTGGAGAAGGAAGAAATGAATGTGTTTGCCACAGGTGTAGAAAAAGGGTTAAATATAAAGCTAGATAGATAAAGAGGAGTGTGAGTCTAAATCGAATACACTTAGAGAAAGCCCATTGATTGTGGTCACGTCTGGCTGGGCCTTCCTATTTGGTTAGTCATCTATTTCTTATGTATGCTGAGATCAAGCCTCTCTCTCCTCCTCTTTTATTTCTCCATCAGTGATAACTGGACCAGCTAGACCCGCAACTTTTCCACAGTTGGAAGGCCAAACTTATAATTACTGCCTCCAACGTTCTGTGAGCTATTCTACAGAGATCAGCAGGTATCTTCCAAGTTAACGCTTCAGGTCAGCATTGGTCATCAAATACACTCTCACTTTGCTGATTGGTTGTTTTGCACAAAATTAAATTCAAATAATTGTTGCACTGATTTCTGTTTCTGTACATGTTCCCATTTTACTTTCCTTACTGTTCGTTTTTTACAGTATGCATTTGAGTTTAGTTATTATTCTCAGTGTGTGTTTCTGTGTGATTCTATTTTCCTATCCCTTTTTGCAGCTGTGCACGGAAAACGTACACACTTAGGGACAAATAAAGAGTCATTTCATTCTATTACATTCTATCCTATGCCTCTAGAGGTGTTTGTGGAACCTAGTTGAATACCGTTATCAAAAAAAACCTTAGAAACAAAAAGGTCTTAGAAGCACCAAGAAGTGCTAGTTATTCAAGGTTTTTATTTTAGATACTTCAGAACCGTGCACCCATCTACCCCTCTTTTTATCTAATCTACAAAGACTGAAGGGCAGCGCACATCGAGAGTCTCTGATGGCTCTTTTACACACACTGGATGCATCACGATGGAGTGCCAAAACAGAACAGTTTGCTATTTCTATGGATTTAAGAGGCCTTTATCTATATCCATACCTAAAGCTTCTATACATTACCTCAGCATGCTTCTTTACCTATTTACTTAAACTAGATCTCTCTTCAGAATAGGTAACTTCCAAAGAAATCCATCACCAGGCAATATATTTTTGTCCTTATAGTGATTAAGATTGTGGGGCAAATATATATATATATATATATATATATATATATATATATATATATATATATATATATATATATATATATATATATATATATATATGTGTATATATATGTATATATATGTATATGTGTATATATATATATATATGTATATATATGTATATATATGTATATGTGTATATATATATATATGTATATGTATGTATATATATGTATATGTGTATATATATATATATATGTATATGTATGTATGTATATATATTGCAAAGCCCAGCCACCAGGCGCTCGCCAACGTGCCCCAGGCCTGAGGGATGCGAGGATCATCCGGAAGGGGCTCAGGGTAGAGCCACTACTCCTCCACATCGAGGGGAGTCAGCTGAGATGGCTCGGGCATCTGGTCAGGATGTGCCTACATCATGAATTAATCAGAATTGCTCAAGTAATCTCAGAGATGGGAGGAGATGAGCAGAAGGATTGCGACGTTGGAATGATATGAAACAAGGTGAAGGAATGATACCGGACAAGATGCCCTAAATGTAAATACAGCAGCTGAAACTGCCGAATCCAGCCGCTGCATCAGTGGAGAGACAAAGGGAGAGAGGAACTTAAAGAGAAGGCCAATCGATAGAGAAAGAAGATGTGAGATTAGAGCAAGACTGGATAAGAGGAAGAGACATTCAGCAAGGTTAACAAAGATGCAGAGAAAGGGGGCGAAAGAGGGTGAGTGAGAGCTGTGTGTCAAGCCTAAAATCTGAAACCGTACTCAGATATGAAGCCAGAAATAGAAAAGAAATAATATCAGTTTCTGGAGTGAGAGAAAATTGAAGCGCCAGCTATCGGGCTCCATGAATAACAGATTCCATCATGACTCGACAGGCTGAGGCACCTTGGGTGCACGAACATAAGAGCACACTAACACCTTCTCTCACCTTACTGCTGCCCCCTTCACTCAAATAAGCCTTTTGATCCCTGTTGAACAGATACAAGTCCATAAACCCATGATCCTGTGTCACATTTTTACCAAGGTACTTAACCATCTGAGCCAAAGATAAATTGGGTGCAGAAGGTCGTTCTCTTGTGTATGTGGGGGAATTGGCAGAAACTAATAAAAACTCTTAAAATGCCTTGTCATTTACCCTGCTTGAACTTTTTCAACATTACAAGCACAAAGTTCAATATATTTTATATATATTTTATGATGGGAGTGCAGGTTTTCTTCTCAATATACAATTATCTCCATCTATCTTCCCATCAAATCTGGCCTGTTTCCCAACCCCTGCTGATGGAGAGAATCTCCACAGCATAATGCTGCCACCACCATGTTTTGTGATAGTGATGGTCTCATATGAGCAGAGCATCTTCTTCCACGTTTGCTATGTCCACTAAATGGATTATGGCTATCTGCAAATACCACTTCTTCTGGCTTTCTTCTTGACACTCTTCCACTAAGAGCACATTTGTGTAGTTCAGGACTAATCGCTGTTGTCGACAGATTCACCAACCTGAGATTTGGTTTATTGCAGCTCTTTTAGATATACCATTGACTTCCTTCCGAGTCTTTTTTTCTGACTATGCGTGTTTCCACTATCAGAACTTCAGGGTTATTTTACCGGATCTTTTGTGCACGCTCCCGTGGTGGCTGCAGTTACTCGCAGTGGCAGTCGCGAGTTTAATTTCTTCAAACCGGCCCCCTGATCCTTTAAGAAATGTGCCAAGACATCCGCAAATCACGAATGTTTCGGCAGGGAATAATGTCTCTTATCAGTGCCAAAAGCCGCCCACAGCAGCAGGAATAACAAAGAAATTGACATGAAAATAGCAGGGATTGTAGCTGTTTCTTGTTTGGTATGTTGTTATAAACTGTTTTGCCAGCAACTCTTCCCATTTTACAAATCCGACTGGCAAAGTCTGCTCATTTCCCTCTGAGTTACAACCAATCAGCATGACTTGACCACATCTCCCGCCCAGCAACTCTTGCGGGCTATTTCCGAGTACATACCCCAAGGCTGGTACTCAGTTGGTTCCTGAAATAGCCCTGAAAACAGCCCTTTCGGGTCAGCCCGATGAAGTTGAGACTCGCGCATACCATAAAGGTCCTGTAAAATTACCCTGAAGTTCTGATTGTGGAAACGCGCCTAATGACGTTCTTTTTGCTGGGCTTTTCAGTTTTAGTAGTGGGTTTAATGTTATGCCATGCTATCCATTTTCAGATGATGGCTGGAACATAGTTTATAATCTAACCCTGTTTAATATTTTTCCACAGCTTTCTCCGTGACCTGTCTGTTCTGTTGCTTCGTCTTATTGAGTGGCAATTAAAATTACAAGTCACTGTTGTCAAACTTTTGTTTGTAAAGTGAATTTAAAAATTATGTATTATTTTCCTTCCGCTTATCAAATGCTCTACTTCTTGTTGGTGTGTCACATGAACCTTTTAAAATCCCTATAAAAGCTGGCAGTTGTAAGGTGATAAATTGCAAATAAACTTGAGAACTGTGACTACATTTGCATGCATGGTAGCAAAAAACTACAATCCTCCATAGCTAAAGCTTGTGATTTGGTTCATTTCTTTGAGATGAAGCACATATTTTATTGGTTTTTGTGCATTCTGCATGTGTCTACATGAATATAACCATATGTGCATTAAAGGGTGCCACTTTAGACTGTACTGGTCACAGTGCATTAGCATGGCTTGCAGCCTGTTAACACCCGACGCTGTGGCGTTAAGCTCCGATGAGAGATGACACAGCTAATACGTGTTTATGTTCTGTCAGACAGCTTGCTCTGCGAAAGAGAGCATCTGTGCAAAGGAAAGAAGGGGTGTTGGAGACAGTAAAAGGGTGTAAACGTCTTCCGTCCAAAAAATGTCAACTATTTAATTCGGCTCCCCTGAGAGCTAGGGCATCTGTCAAACTTAGACTTCAGCTGTCCACTGCGTCTCACGCTTTCTAAAGTCCTCATCTGTGTCTCTGTACACAGCAGAGTCTGCCCAGAACTGGGAAGTGGTCGCTTACCTAGCATTGTGTTAGAGTAATAAAATTCTTCATTGTAAGCACGATCTTATTTATCAAAAATAAGCTAATCTTATTACCATCAGTCCAGTGATTATAGTGGACCTCCGCCTAGTTGCGGATTCACCTCTTTTTTTTCTGTGGAACGTGACTCCAAGTTATTTGCAGAAAATACGCATATTCATGGATTTTTTTCATACTGCAAACCTAAAATATTTGGGAAGCTGGAATATTTAGGTGCAATGCTACTTGACATGCTGTTTGATGGCTTTTGCAAAGCAGCCAATCTAGGAGGGGCATTCATTGTCCTTGACACTGATAGACTGTACCTCCAACAGCAGAAATAAGGGAGACTGTAGACATTGGCTTCTGCTGTAGTGCTGAGATGGGTTTTACTGGGGGCATAAAGTGCATACTAAGGTATTTATGGCATGTGTACTATTAAAATATGCCTTTACAATTGCTTTTAAAGGGGGTCTCAAATATTTGTGGATTTTAACTATTCGCGGGCAGCTGTGGTCCCCAACTCCCATGAATGCTGGGGGTCCACTATAGAAGGTTTTTTTTCTCAAACCAAAGAAATACTCAAACCAGAACAGAATTTCACAATACTTAATCTCAATGCCAGCTTTTCTCTATGCTATGATCTCCTCTATATTGTACTCAAAAAAAACAAAAACTTATGTGATTAACTTTCAGCAGCTATCACACTGTTTCTTATGTTGCCATGTATTCTGGTCTATTGAAGTACAAGTGTTATGTGGGTCTAATCTTAAGGAAATTAAGAACATGTTTTGCAATATTAAGACCTGAAACATCTTCAAAGTATGTTTCCCTTCTTTTATAGTTTTCCTATTCTGAATAGTGCATGTGTATTGGGACCGATGTTGTGGAATTCACAGTGTTCTGCTGTGCTCATGACAGGGTATGTTATTTTTTGCATCTTTTTTCATATTTAGGGGTCATTCAACTCTTTTGAAAAATAATATATGACTTCCCCCAAGAGTTCAAATATTAGCCAAGTTAATCAACGAGTCTGTCAAGCTATCAGTTTCCCTTTCATGGATCTAGCATGCTGGATGAATGCATCTTCAGTCGTACAGGTAGCATAGCATGGCATCAGATACATTGGTGCTATTACTGGGTCATCGATGATTCAGTCGCAGTTTTGTCATTCTGGAGCTGTGGGACATGTGCTGTACATATAACGTGTCAGAGCCACAATACTTGTGAGGCACTTTGGTTAGCCCTTGTGCTGTTGTTTAAATGTGCTACAGAAATAAAATGGTATGGTATGGTATGAATCCATCTACCTTCTTAACACACTTCTATGTACATATACATATTATACATCATTGGAAAGCTAAGAGTCTTGTGATTCCAATGATGTATGCCAATTAAGGATATAAACATAACTGTGTTTTTGGCAAAAAACCCCGAAAGAAATATAATTTCCGACTCACCATTTGTAGCCTCATATAACTGACAAAACCGAGCCATCTCGCAGTGAAAAGGGTGTAATTTTTATTCTTGTGCCTCTTCCGCTTCCCATGTCATAACTTCTGCTAGCATGCTAACAAAAGCCTTCACATTTCATTGCACATGACAAAAAGTAGTAGTTTTTGATTGATTGATTGATTGAATGATTGATCGATTGATTGATTTTACTTGATCCAATCGCTGATGGGTGAAAAGTACATCACTCACTATTCCGTATGTAATTCGAATCAATCGCGATGCAGAATTATGATGATTGACACCGATAAGCCAATGGAATGCTGTAAAAACAAATATCTCACATCATGGGGTGGGCTTTCTCAACGGACTTGCAAATAGCAAATGTAAAAGGACTTATCCAAACACAGACAATATATTAGTTACACACCAGTATAAAATCATTTCGGCAACATGCCAAAAAACACTTCTAAAATAAAAAACAACACAGATAGAGGAAGCGGTGGATCTTTGTTTGAGAAGAGACAGTTACAATTCTGGGAACAGTGATGTGTTATTCATTCTACCTGGAGAGGGCGTATTTTATGGTACACTTTTGACACACCTTGACCTTTAGTTAGAAAGATTCATGCAAAATACAATGTGTTTGGTTTATTACTGTCAAATTTGGTGTGGATAAAGGTAATACTTCAGGCTTTAGAGCCACAGTGTGTTTCAGTTCACCACTCCATTCTAAAGCCACTTTTAAAGCATCTGTTTTTAGAAAATAAATAGGCAAACATAAAATTTAATCTGTTCCAGTGTATTCAAAAATGTCTAAAGAGACCACAGCCATCTCGCTTCTAAAGATTGTTCAAAAACAGCTTTCATTTTAATTTGGGTGCACATTATTAAAACATATAAGGCAAAAATTGCAGGAATGTTAAAGGTTAAAGCACATGCTATATTATTTCATTTTACATTGATGCAGTTTTCCATGACGCAGTTGACTCACTTAATATGCTTAATGAGTAGTTGGCATATGCAACATGTCCTTTTACTTCTGGTGCTGAGAAATCAGTCAGTCAACTTTGTCATTAAATAACAGGTAGGAGTAATTGATTTGAATTTTTCCACCCTTCAGTGTGCTAACATATATTTTTAATCTAGGTTACCCAGATTACCACAATTCCTTTAACTCCATTTTGTTTACATAGAGTCCAAATAGTGTCATGTTTCCAACATGAAGGCACCATATGTGCAGCGTTAACTCCTCCAACTGTTTGGACTTTTACATTCAGAGTCACCTTCCTGTACTCTTAATTCATCTGCAATATTACCATGGTTTGTATGTCTTTGTTAATGGTGTTATGTCAAATATCAGTGAGTTGTTATGATGGAGCTGTAAGCAGTCGTTGGGGGGGATGGGGAGGATGGGAGGTCGAGCCGAGGTGTTTGGGGAGGGTTTGAGTGCGTGCAGAGGAAAGCCTGCCTGCTTGTCTGAGTTTGCGGCTTGTGAGCAATCTGACAGGCAGATGAGTCACCATCAGGAGACGACAGGGTCAGGACACATCTACTGGGAGATGGTGACTTCATTACATCCTGAAAGATAGATGGAAACATCCGTCTGTGTCCTCTACTGCTCCGACAGCGAACGTCTCTGCGGAGCAAACAGAGGAAGAACTATTGAATCATACTAATCATAATGCAGCATTTTTATTTTTTATATTTTTGCTTTGGCCTGACCTATAGTTGGGGCTCCGCAGGGTGTGCTTTGTTTGCAGAAGCTATTGATTTTTTTCCTCATTGTTTCAACAACCTTCCCACCTCTTTTAGCAGGGGCAGGGAAAACAAGAGCAATGGATTTGTAATAATAATTCAAAACAGCGCTATAGATTTCTGCTGTAAAGCCCCAGCTTGCAAGCAGAATTGAGACTTATTGATCACATACAGTCTTTGTCATTGGCTTCAAGAAGAAAAAAGAGCATCAGGATTTATTTCAAGCCATGCATATAGATGTGCTAATAATTGAATGGCGATGATTCTCACTTTCACACAGTCTGTTTTTTAATGTATCTTTCATTTTTCATCATTTTTTGTTCTATACCAAAACTAGTCTTTACCTTTTGATAAACAGAGAGCTAATCACATATGAGACCTCCCATCCATCAATTGTCTATATCCGTTTATCATTGCAGGTTTGCAGGGGGGACTGGTGGCTATAGCACACATCTGTTCCTAAGAGCAACCTACCAATCATATTTCTGGACAGTGGAGGGGAGCCGGAGTGCCCTGAGAGAACCCACACATGCACAGGGAAATCATGCAAGCTCAATGCAGAAAGACCCCAGGCTGAGATTCGAACCCAGAACCCTGTTTGTTGCAAGGCAACAGTTCTAACAACTTTCATTGAGGTTACTCATAGTGGGTAGAGTATTCAGAATTTTAACTCAAGTAAGAGTAGCGATAATTCATAATATTATCACTTAAAGTCAAAGTAAGTAAAAGTAAAAAGTACGGCGTAGAACAACTACTCATAAAATTTATTTTTTTCCATCAATTTATCCAAATAATGTAACTGAGTAAATCTAGCTGTTACTACTACTGTTTTCTGCATCCATACTTAATATGTGGCTTCATGAAGTGTGTTTTCAACATGTATTCAAAGTGAAACTGGATTGTTCCTCTAATCAGAGCTGAGTTTTCATTAGTTACCAACAGGCAAAAAATCAAGACAAATGGCTTGGTCCTCCTTCAAGTCGGCTCTACTGTATGGTCAAATGCAAAGCTTGTGTGAGATAAATTTCATAATCTGTACCTGCCCACTAGAGGTCTTTGTGGAGTCAAGCCCTTTAGGGTTCAGGGTTTGATCATGGGGGTCAGTGTTACAGTTAGGGTTCAAAGTTAGGCTGTGAGAACACTTTGGAGCATACCTGAATCCCAGTCTGAGAATAGCTGAGTCTATGGAGGGTGTTTGCAGTTTAATAGTTCTTAGTTTTTCTACACGTGGTGAGAGCTGGATCAGCTTGACTTGTATCAAAACTTTCAATTATTCAGAGCAAATTCTAAATTATATCAAACAACAAATGAGCTACACTTACCAGACTTTCCTCTATTGGGGTAACCTGATGGCCCGTTCCTCTCAGCCATCGTGTCTCCATACACAACTGGCCCTTTAAAGAATTAGCTAAGACATCTGCATATCACAATCGTTTCGGCAGTGAGTAGCATCACTGGTCAGCGCCAAAAGACACCCACAGCAGCAGAGAATAACAAGAGATCAACATGGAAGAAGCAGGGATGGTTATTGTGTTTCTGTTCGCTATATTGGTATAAACTGCTTCGCCAGTAACTCTTCTTATTTTACAAAGATGGTTGTTTGGCGAGGTCTGCTCATTTCCCTCTGACTTTCAACCAATCAGCATGACTTAACTACAGCTCCCACCCAGCGACTCCATCAAGTCATTTCCGAGTACATAAGCCAAAACTGGTACTCTGTTGGTTCCTTAAATAGCCCCAAAAACGGTCTTGTTGGGCAAGCCCTGTGACGTGGAGACACGTGCATACAGTGAAGGTCCGGTTAAATTACCCTGAAGTTGCTTTTGTTTATGTGGTTTAGGATATTGAACATACTGCCATCCATTAGAGAAGCATAGATATTTGTCTATATCATTGTCTTTTAGTAATTACTGGTTCGCATTGGCAAAGATGCTTTTCTAAAATGAGGAAAAGTCTCAGATCTGGGGTAGAGTACTCATAACTTAAATACATTTCGTTATGTGTAACATTAACAAAGGTTTATCCTAAGATGCAGTTTCACCTGACTTACTTTGAAGCATGTCCCATCCACCGTGCATTCAAAACATGATGTACAAAGATTCTAACATGAGAGGCCTTTTGTGCTGTTTTCACACCAAAGAGCACAGAAAAACACATCAGAAGAAACACCCACCTTGGTGTGGAACAGCCTTCCCACAGATGGCTTTCTCACCAAAGATGCACTAAAAGAAAAGTTCACTTCTACCACAACGGCTGTGGGTGGAGTGAGAACGATGAATGCATCAGCATCCCAGCAGAAGTCCTACAGACAAAGGTTAGCCTATAAAATAATGGTTAGGGAAAGGTGAACGTGGATATGCAGAGAAAAAAGGAAAAATTCAGATGAAACCATATTTAATTTATGATGGCTAGTCTCGACTTTGAGGGAAATGTATCGGAGATTATACGTCTAAACATAATTTATACACTCAAGCTGTATCATGATTTGAAAAAGTAAAAGTCTAATGTGAAACAAAGTTTGAGTAAAAGGCAATAATCTAAAATCACAAACATACAAACTCATTGAGCTCTTTAGTGAATTTGGCATCTACATGGAAAAAAGTTTCTTCTCTCTAAAATCAGACCCAGGCCACATAATATGACAGTTTTGACTGTACCTGACTCGGCTTTAGCTCGGAGAGATAAATCATTCTTATTGTTGCTACATCTTAGACGTAATGCCATTTGATAATCATGCTTAGTTTTAAATGATCCTTTTTAATTTCCCTTAGAATTATAAAACAGAAGCTCAGAGGGATATTCCACCCCTAAGTGAAAATGCCACCTACTTCCGTAAACACAAATGCATGGCTACTAAGCTTATACCTGGTAGAGTTCTTTGAAGGAACTGAATAGTAAGTTACAATAAAAATGGCAGAGTCAATGACAGATGAAAATTATGACTCAAAACACAGTGGTAACACAGTGGTAAAAACTCACAGATTTGTGTTTACAGAAGAATGTGGTATTTGCAGGCGCTGTGTCATGTCCTTGCGCCCTGCTGCGGCGGCTTACAGCGATGCTTTGTTTTAATGTAGTCCCAAGTCTAAATTGGCTCCTGTATTTCCTTCGTGTTGGTTATTATTTGGAATCAATTTGATTTTTTGACATCACCAGGACTAACTAAGATCATTATTGAGTAATTTCCATCACTTTTGCACACAAAATGCTAGCTGTTTCTATTCAAATACATTGTTTATGCTAAGCTAAAACGGACTGCTGCCAGATTAGGAGAAGGACTGGGCTGAGTACAAAATGCTTTTTCTCATTTATCTAACTCTGGAGAAGATGGCAACAGATTACATTTCACTTCGAGGTGGAACATCCCTTTAAATTCATGTAGGCACAATCCTGTATTAATTTTCAATGAATTAAATTTCAATTCAATTCAGTTTATTTATATAGCGCCGATTCACAATAGATGTCATCTCAAGGCCCTTTACAAGAAAAGTAATTTCAATGCAATCATACAAACATTCCAATCAGTTTAAAGTTTGAGGGATTAGGAAACAAAACAGTAAACCAATAACTAAGGCGTTAAGTGTGCTAGTGGTCGATAATGGTAAACAAGAAAATATAAGGCCAGTGGTGGTTCAAATAGGCTATCAATGGTGCCCTGGGCAAGCCCCTAACTCTGCTGCCCACCAACCAATTAAAATGCAAAAAATGTAATGAGATTTTGGTTTCAGAATAATGTCTCGGACAAAGTACATCACCTAGTTTCTCTATTTTTACTAGCAAGCACGAGATGCCTCCTGCCCTGCACATGTATAAAAACAATTAGAAAAACATATTCAGGGCAACAACTAATAAGTAATATTTTACTATTGCACCCTACTTTATAATGCCACTTTGGGCAACTGCCTAAATGGCCCAATGAAAACCTGCCACTGGATCAGGCTGTTCTAATTAAATGTATTTTAAAACAGTCCATTAAATAGGTTCCAAAAATGGTGGACACTTAGCAACATTTTCAATTTAGCCAGAATTTAGACACCTCTATTTTTTTTATTTATTTATCTTTTTATGGGTTTTTTAAATGCATAGTGATGTATATTGTGTCCCAAAACTTCACAGGTACTTTCACAGCCGTCACATGAGATTTTCATCTGATTGTTTTTTTTCATTAGCAAAACAAAGATGCTGTTTTTTATTTTTTCTTTGTTATTTTTAAGAAAATTTAACAAAAGGTTGTAATGACGATTTATTTTTGGGAAACAACAAAAGGATGATGGGAATACACAAACCAAACAGCATCTGTCACATATCCTGATGCCAAAGTAATGCCCTTCCTCTACTGGAGTCAATTCTGGGTTTTGCTCAGAGATGTGACTGTTGTTCCATGTTGTACAGATATAGATGCAGCAAGCATACTTGCAGGTTTTAACACTCTGTGATGTTTAAATAGAAAGGGGATACCACTATGTTGACCAGTAACTTGTTTACAGTCATTCCATTTACAATTGTCACTTTCAGACCCTTTCTCATTATACTTATTGTCATAAAGGACATAGTCTAGGACCATATTCTAAATGCCACTGCTGTTTATTAACATAAAGATGTGTTGATAAATCATCCATTAAAATTCTAATAAAGTGTCAAAACATGAAGTCAAAAAAAAACATTAAATTCTTTGCTCAACGAGGTTTGAGTTGGTAATATGACTGGACAAGTGGCATATAGGTTTAGTCCATCTACTCCAGGGGTCTCCAACCCTGGTCCTCAAGAGCTTCTGTCCAACACAGCTGAATCAAATGAATGGATCATTAGCAGACCTTTGCCAAACTTGATGGCATGCTGCAGAGGTAATTCAATTATTTGATTCAAATAGGGACTTTCAAAAGATCTGCACACATGGGTCAACGACTATGGCTGGGAAACTAGGAGGGCTGCAGGCGTTTATGAACCCTGTCTCCCCCAATATTGCAGTGCACGTGCTGCATTATACACTGTAACACACTGGCGTCTAAACAGCTGAGTCCTGAGCCGAATGATGTAATTACTGATGTCTTCGCACAGTCAACTGCATCGAAACACAAACAGTCAAAGCCCGATTTTTGTGGTACTGTGCAAGAAAGGGTGCTCCGACAGACAGTCGTTTCACAGCGAGTCCCTATAACAGTCATGCGGGAATGGGCTGTCCAGGGTCTTTAAACTGCGAGATAAGATTTGCATCTTTTTGAAGGAAGAGGGCAGTGATCTTGGCCATAAATTTTACTGTCACATGTTTTTAATTAAACTTTCATATAGTGGCATATTGCTGAGCGCAGTGTTCAGTGAACCAAATTCAGTAACACAGGGCACAAACACACATTTCCGCCTGGCAGATAAAGTGATATCACATCAGGCTCACACCAGTTACTGAAAAGTTGATCATTGAAGTTTTGCAAAACAACCTTTACACTTTTTTTTTCTCTCAGAGTTCTTTGTTTTAAACTAAGTGTGAACAGAGAGGCATTACAAATGTATTGAAAGCAATGTTAAGTAAATACCACATAGTAAAACTAACAAAAATTTAAATAATAAATTCATTTTAAAAAGTAATAATTATACAGGGTTGGGAGAGGAGGGGGGCGTGAGCATTTTCTTAAACCAAAGGGGGGACCAGCAGAAATAGTTTGGGAGACAATGTGTTAGAGGATGTGGTTATGGTTGTGGTTTTATGTCAGTTGTGCATGCGCAATTCACTGGTGGTCTGAACTTGGAAGTAGGATCTCTATGTGCAGTAGGGAGGTACTGCCACACCAGGACTCTGCTGCCTGTTTGCACTTTAAGATGGGGGCCCATGGAGGTGACTTTTTGAGAAGTGCATGAACTGTAAATGTTTTCTAATTATTTGGGGGTTTGAGATGACAGAGCAGAGACACAGTAGGAAAAGAAAATCTGTTATAAGAGTACTTTCTATGTTACATAAAGTAAAAAGTTGATAACATGACACGGTGGATGTTCAGTTACTGGGAGCATCATCCCAGTTGATGCCCCCCGTCCAACAGGGCATTGCAGCCAAGCAGGATACCAGACCTATATATCTTCTATGGAGAGAAAAACACTGAGAGAAAACAAAGTTAACAGTCGAAATTACAGAATGTACTGTAATACAACTGGAGAGTAGTGGTAGAAAAGGAAGAAGAAGAGTGAAGAAAATTGGTAAGTCTGTTCTCCAGCAGTCTAAGCCTATAGCAGCATAACTACAGAGATAACTCAGGATGACCTAAGCCACTCTAACTATAAGTTTGATCAAAAAGGAAAGTTTTAAGCCTGGCCTTAAAAGTAAACAGTGTCTGCCTCACGGACTAAAGCTGGGAGCTGGTTCCACAGGAGAGGAGCCTGATAACTAAAAGATCTGCCTCCCATTCTACTTTTAGAAATCCTAGGAATTACAAGTAAATCTGAAGTCTGAGAGTGAAGTGCTCTGTTGGGAACATATGAAACAATTAGATCTCTGATGTATGATGGAGCGGAGAAATGTGATCTCTCTTTTTAATATTCATCAGAACTCTTGCTGACACATTTTGGATCAACTGAAGGCTTTTAATGGCATTTGGTGGACTACCTGATAGTAAAGAATTACACTAGTCCAGCCTTGAGGTAACAAATGCATGGACTAGTTTCTCAGCATCACTCCTGGACAGGATATCTCAAATTTTAGCAATATCCCGGAGGTGAAAGAAAGAAATCCTAGAAACCTGTTTAATATGGAATATAGATGTCAAGTCTTGGTCAAAAATAATGCCGAGGTTCTTTACGTTATTACTGGGGGCCAATTTAATGACATCCAGATGAAGTGATTGACTAAGCAGTTTCTCTTTTAGAACTTCTGGTCCAAAAACAGCAACTTCTGTCTTGTCAGAATTTAAGAGAAAAAATTTTAGATTCATCCATGTTTTTATGTCTTCTAGACATGCCTGTGATCTACCTAACTGACTTGGTTCATCAGGATTTATGGATTAATATAGTTGTGTATCATCGGCATAGTTGTGGAAATTTATCCCATGCTGTCTAATGATTCTACCAATTGGGAGCATAATCAGAATTGGTCCAAGCACAAAACCCTCTGGAACTCCACAAGTAACCCTTGAAAGTGAAGAAGATTTATCATTTAGATGAACAAACTGGAATCTATCACACAAATATGATTTTAACCAGCCTAGTGCTGTTCCTTTGATCCGGGCAACTGTCTTTCTAAGAGAATATTATGATTGACTGTGTCAAAAGCAGCACTGAGATCTAACAAGACCAGAACAGACACAAGTCAATTATCTGAGGCCATGAGAATATCATTAGTAACCTTCACCAGTGCTGTTTCAGTGTTATGATGAGCTCTAAAACCTGACTGAAACTCTTCAAACAGCTCGTTCCTGTTTAGATGCTCACAGACTTGATTAGCAACTATTTTCTCAAGGATTTTGGTTAAGGTTAGATATAGGTCTGTAATTGACTAAGTCATTTTGATCAAGGGAAGGTTTCTTGAGTAAAGGTTTAATTACAGCTTTTTTTAAATTCTCGTGGTACGTATCCGTTTACTAAGGATAGATTCATCATATCCAAAATGGGGCCAGGAACCAAATGGAACACTTCCTTAAATAATCTGGTTGGGATTGGGTCCAACAAACAAGTTGAAGGTATAGATAAGGCTAATATTTGTGATGATTCCAAAAGCTCGACTGAATCAAAAAAGCCTAAGCACAAATTAGGTTCTACAGTTCTTTCCGATGCTGCCTCATTTACTGAGGAAGACGTAATCATGTTTGGGAGGATGCCAATGATTTTATTTTTAATAGAATTAATTTTATTTATGTAGAATCCCATAAAATCATCACTGCTAAGAGCTGGGGGAATAGTTGGCTCAACAGAGCTATGACTTTGTGTAAGTTTGGCTACTGTACTAAAAAGAAACCCAAGATTATTTTTATTCGCCTCTATTAATGATGAAAAATATGCTGTTCTAGCTTGTTGAAGGGTCTTTTTATACAGCAGTAGACTGTTATTCCAGGTTAAATAGGAATCCTCTAGATGTGTAGCGTGCCATTTTCCCTCCAACTTCCTAGTATTCTGCTTTAAAGTACGCAACTCTGTGTTAAACCAAGGAGTCAGCCTCCTATGGCTAGCCACTTTCTTTTTTAAGGGGGCTACACTATCTAATGCCAAATTCAATGAGGAAGTAACGCTGTGAACCAGACCATCAGTTTCTGAAGGGTTAGAGATAGAATTCCTGCCATCCACTCTGCTATTCTGAGACACTGAGGAAAGTAAAAATGGAACAGATTCTTTAAAAATTGTTACAGCATTGTCTGATAAAACTCTACAATAAGGACATTTTCTTTCAGATTTAAGATGGTCAATTAAAGTAAATTCAAAAGTTATCAAGAAGTGGTCAGACAGGACCGGGTTATGTGGGGGGACTGTTATTTCCTCTCACTCAATACCGTATGTCAGTACAAGGTCCAAAGTGTGTTTACCCGAGTGGGTGGATCCCTGTACTTTTTGAGTAAAGCCAATTGAGTCTAAAATAGCATGAAAGGCTGCATTTAGGCTATCCCTTTCAGTGTCCACATGAATATTGAAGTCCCCCACTATAATGACCCTATCAGTATTTAATACTAAATCAGATAAAAAATTTGATCTGATCCAAGAATTGAGCATAAGAGCCTGGTGGACGATACAAAACCACAAACAAAAACGGTCATAATGTTTTGCAACTTGGATGACAAAAATTAAGGGTTAGATGTTCAAAAGAACTGTAGCTATCAATTGGTCTGGGATTAATTAGTAGATCAGAACGAAAAATGGTTGGCTCTTTTATACTGACATAATCCTCCTGCTGCAACCAGGTTTCTGTGAGACAAAGCAAATCAATGTGATTATCAAAAATCAAGTCATTTACTAACAAAGTCTTTGAGGAGAGAGATATTATGTCTAATAAACCACATTTAATTGATTCATTTTTCTGTTCAGTCAAAGTCGTATTTATTTTTATGATATTTCAATGATTTGCTTTTGTTGGCCTAATTTTCAATCCATTTAATTTTGACCGTGGGCTGATATCAGAAAAAGTCACTAGTTTTGCTGCTAGTCACATTTTTAAAAAGAAAACTCTAAATACTTAGTAAGTAAGGCAACAACACAGTTTTTAATTTGGCTGCAGTGCAAAGAACAAGAGGATATTATATACATCCACTATTTAGGACATGTAGATTAGATAAATATTGTTTTCCCCTAACCAGCATTAACAATGTGCCTGAAGAATGTCTAAGTATTTTTATTTTGTTATGTCTATTTAGGCTGTGTGTTTTCTTATGTAATGTAACCAAATTAATCACACTTTGCCTTTGGGTTTAAAAGCAGTGCAACCTTATATGTATTAATGTTTTACTTGCTTTTATCCTTGTTTTCATACTTGCATAATTTATAATGCCTTTATTCAATGATGGCAAACTTTTTTGCTTCTTCTTCAATGGAAGAACAACACAGGCTGAATATAGCCTGGCACACAGTATCGATGGAGCATGGTATGTTGGCTCTTTTCAACAACAGTCTCTGCATTAGGCAGCTAATGAGCCAGCTATCATATTTTGGCAGCTAAAACAAAGTGATCTCTCAAAAGTTGTCTGCTATTTTTATGACACATATGCAACTCCTTCAAAAACAACTAGAACTGCAATCATCTAAAGGGTATCATGAAATCAGTGATGAAAAACAAGTGGCACTGAACTGTCAACTTCAGTTCAGAGCTGGAGGACAGGTCTGTTGTTTTCCACTGGCCAAGGTTCAAAGTCTAGCCAGTGAAGAGGGAGATTCTAAAGCTCCACAAGGGATTATTTGATTATACCATGCTGGGCATTACACAACTTGAAGAGTGTAAACAATAAGCATTGTTCATACTTTCTGACAAGATCTTTTCTTGTGTGTGTGTGTGTGGGGGGGGGGGGGGATTTTCAATATATAGTGGAAAGATATCAACTCAGAACAATGAAAGTTTTTAAAAGTGTCATGAGTTTTAACTTACTGTTATTGTGGACAAGTAAAAGAACTGCTTAAAAGAATAAAGCCCCTCTGCTTGGAACTGTTACCAAAGGAACTGAAATCTTAAAGAAAATTACAACAACAATCTTCTTTTGTAGATGCGATAGATTTGAGGTGTGAGCAAACCTATGATGCTGGTGAAACCTAGACTCATCATCGCATATGTGGAAGTAATTTTGGGCCTTTGTGTTTGAACAGTTCTTTATTCAGTTGAAAGGATCATAAAACAAGCAAAAACAAGAGTTTGGAGCAGAAGTTTGCATAATATTGTGGACTTTCTTGAACCCACACATGGTCAAAATAATACAAGCAGGCTATATATAAACACATACTCTAACTAATATTAGGATAAATACCCCTTAGAGGTTTGGACCTTGGCCACACATTTTTGTAGCAATCAACAACCTTCTGCCTTCATTCTGGCTAAATATCTAACCACTCTTCTTTGAAGAATTGGTAGAATTCAATAAAATTGGTTAGTTTTGTGATATGGCCTGGGGCTGTGGAATCAGTGGTTAGAGTAGTTGTCCTCCATTCCAAAAGTTGTGGGTTTGATTGCAGCTTCCTCCTTCCTGTCAAATGTTGGTGTTCCCCTGGGCAACCACTTAATCCCAAGTTACCTACCAATCTGTGTATGAATGTATTTGTGAGTTGACGGAGTGAATGTGACTCTTGTGTAAAGCACTTTGAGCAGTTGGTAAGAGTAGAAAAGCGCTATATAAATTCACTCCATTTACCATTTAAATCCGGTGCCAGCTTCATAAGCTATGGATGGCAGAGAATTTCTTTCAGCTCAATTATGACAAAACTGATGTTTTATTTATTCGCTGAGACATTCAGAAAGAGAAAATCAAATTTTGGTTTTACAAAACACAAAATGTAACAAAAAACACACATTTTATCCCCTGAGGAACATTGCCAGGGTACAACTGTTCTGTCATCCAGTCCAATGTAGAGGTTTAGATAGATTATTGTAATGCTGTAATTTCTGGCCTTCCTAAAAGAACTATAGCATCATTACAGCTGTTTCTATTTATTACTGTCTGGCTCTGTGAAAATAAAATCAAGTTATGTTATGATTTTCTGGAATAGGTCCTTGAATCTAATGCAGGTGTCATTCACAGCGCAGACAAGAGAAATTTGGTTTGAAACATCCACACCTGAACAAAGAACATTTAGTAATAGTGCAATATGTGTGGGAGACACTGAGATGTAGTCCTTCTAAAAGCCTGCATGGAATCATTCAAATTCAGTCATACTAGATGCAGTTCAAACTAGTTTAGATTGGTGTAAAGAGCTAATAGTCATATTCTAAGCTATTGTTACTTTTTTATTTACATGATGAATTGCAATACACATGTACACAGAAACACATAGAGCCAATAGTGGCGCCATCGAGGGATGTGGTGGAACAGGTAGCGTCGCCTAAGGGTTGTATGCTCAATCCACCAGGGGCCAATAGGGAGATTTTGTCCCTTGCGCAGGAACCTGCCCACAAAGAAAGGAAGTGGCTTTCGTCCAGATACAGATACAGCAACTCTGCAAGGGCCTGGGGGAGAACTATTTCAGCAAAACACCAGTGATGGATTAACTGCTATGCCCAAATCGTGTTTACCTAGGCACATACAAACCACAAGGAGGAGCCTGCTGGTGCATAAAATAGAAACAAAGTAGGATGTGGCAAAGGCAGTACAATAAACAGGCCATGCTTCAAAAATACAAATTGTCAAACAGTGTGAGGATGTGGAAGGGAGTGAAAGCCTTTGGAGTCATTACTCACTATTGACTGTTGTCAAATGGCATTAACCCTTTCATCTGTTCAAGCCAAGCAGCTACGAAAGCAGTTCTCACTTAAGTGACAGCCGGGCTCGTTCCACCTTTCTTGTCTCTCTTTTCTTTGATGCAGTTCCAGTTCAGCAAACAAACCCTTTGTGTCCTTTCATCAGCCAGTAGTGCTCCATAAAAGATGACTGGTGTGGGCTGAACAACAGCCGGCTCAGCCACACTAAGTAGTATGGGTTAGAGTCTGACACAAGGCCATGGTCACCAAGGGTAAAGAAACAGCTTTTCCTTCTCCCTTTAGAACTCCTACTCTGAGAAGGTATTGGAGAGGTGAGGTTCAGTAAATTATTAAATCAATCACACTGCCGTTACAGAACACTTTTTATAAACAAAGAGATTAAAGCAAACTTTTAAGTGTAGGAAAAAAGTAAAAGAACAATAGCCAAGGGAGGAAAAGTTAGCATAGAAACTGAGTGCAGTAATTCTTGGCATAGTTCTGATCCTGGGAACACCAAGTAAGCAGTTCTGTTATGACCTAAGGGGTCTCAATGCTTTATACCTGACCAGCAACTCTGAAACATATTTAAGCTGAGACTGTTCAGTGGCTTATCTAAAAATGTGGTTTCACAAAAAAATTTCACAACTGGTACAATATGATCAATTTTCCTGGTGTTTGTCAGCTTCCTGATTGACATCTTACAGAGACCAGAAAAACACTATTTGAAATGATCTAACCCACTGAAAAAAGTAACAACCTGTATAAAGAATTTCAGTCAGGTTTTAGAGCTCATCATAACACTGAAACAGCACTGGTGAAGGTTACTAATGATATTCTCATGGCCTCAGATAATGGACTTGTGTCTGTTCTGGTCTTGTTAGATCTCAGTGCTGCTTTTGACACAGTCGATCATAATATTCTCTTAGAAAGACAGTTGCAGGGATCAAAGGAACAGCACTAGGCTGGTTTAAATCATATTTGTCTGACACATTCCAGTTTGTTAATGTAAATTATAAATCTTCTTCACACTCAAGGAGTACAACAGGGTTCTGTGCTTGGACCAGTTCTTTTTACTATATGTATGCTTCCAATTGGTAAAATCATTAGCCATGATACACAACTATATTTATCCATAAATCCTGATGAATCCGGTCAGTTTGGTGGATTACAGGCATGTCTGGAAGACATAAAAACCTGGATGATGGAAAACTAGACAGAAGTTGCCGTCTTTGGACCAGAAGCTCTAAAAAAGAATCCGCTTAGTCAATCACTTCATCTGGATGATACTAAATTGCCCTCCAGTAATGACGTAAAGAACCTCTGTGTTATTTTTTTTACCAAGACAGGACATTCAAATCCCATATTAAACAGGTTTCTAGGATTTCCTTCTTTCACCTTCGGAATATTGCTAAAATTAGAAACATCCTGTCCAGGAGTGATGCTGAGAAACTAGTCCATGCATTTGTTACCTCAAGGCTGGACTAGTGTAATTCTTTACTATCAGGTA
This sequence comes from Valencia hispanica, assembly GCA_963556495.2. NCBI lineage: Eukaryota > Metazoa > Chordata > Actinopteri > Cyprinodontiformes > Valenciidae > Valencia > Valencia hispanica. Next base: position 52,544,571 of record OY747700.1, on the reverse strand, counting down.
GTCCACAAAATGCAATGAAAAGCCTTCAGTTGATCCAAAATGTGGCAGCAAGAAATGTGATGAATATTAAAAAGAGAGATCACATTTCTCCTGTTTTAGCTTCCCTTCAATGGCTCCCTGTTAAATCCAAAATAGAATTGAATATCCTCCTTCTTACATATAAAGCCTTTAATAATCATTCATCAGAGATCTGATTGTTCCATATGTTCCTAACAGAGCACTTTGCTTTTAGACTGCAGGTTTACTGATGGTTCCTAGGATTTCTAAAACTAGAATGGGAGGCAGATCTTCACTCTGCTACTTTTCTCTTCTACTCCTCTCCAATTGCATTATTTGCTGTTAGTTCGACTGTTAACTTTAGTGTTTTTTCTCCATAGAAGCTACACCTGGTCTGGTATCCTGCTTAGCTGTGATGCCTTGTTGGGCATCCCAGTAACTGAACATCCCCCGTGTCCTGTTATCAACGTTTTACTTTCTTTGATATAGAAAGTACTCTTACATCAGTTCTTCTGTTCTTTCTGTGTTTCTTCTCTGTCTTCTCAAACCCCCAGGCGGTCATGGCAGATGGCCGCTCGTACTGAGCCAGGTTCTGCTGGAGGTTTCTCCCTGTTGAAGGGAAGTTTTTCCTCTCAACTGTCGCTACATGCTTGCTCAGTATGAGGGATTGCTGAGGGATTGCTGTGGTTGGAAGTCTGCATCAGCATGGCACAACTGCCAGTCAATGACTTGATGCAATCTGCTGGGATTCCTAAAATAGACAGCCTGCTAAACCTTTAAACTGATTGGTATGCTTGTATTAAAATGACTTTCTTGTAAAGTGCCTTGAGATGACATCTGTTGTGAATTGGGGCTATATAAATAAACTGAATTGAACTGAAACTGATTTTTTTTTTTTTAAGTGTCAGTTTTTTTCAACTCAAGTAAATTACAAAAAAGACAAAAACAATTACTGAGAAAAACAAGTGATACAAGGAAGAGGTCCAACACATTCCATAAGTTCTAGATGCACAGTATTTATTTTATTTTTGTCCTATTCTAGATTAGAAAAATATGCCTGTTAAAACAGGAAGAAACATCAAAGAAAAATAGATATCACAATTTCATACAGTTTCAGTAAATTTGACAATCAACTTCAGCTTAGTTGGTTCCTGCTTTGCCTTCCTTTGGAATGAAAAAGTCTCCTGAGCCTCTTAGTTTAGACACAAAGATGGATAAGGCTGTGCTGTTTATGAAGTGGCCGACTTAAGATATGCGATTAGATCAGCACGCTCATTCTTCTTTTTGATGCCTGCGAAGATCATCTTTGTCCCAGGAATGTTTTTCTTTGGATTCTCCAGATAAATCATCAGAGTCTCCTCATTCCATGTCATGCCTTTGGTTTTGTTGGCATCTGTATAAGAGTAGCCAGGTGCCTGGCCTGTTTGGCGTCCAAAGAGGCCCCATAAGTTGGGTCCAGTAGTATGCTTTCCTTCGTTTTCAATTGTGTGACACTGTGCACAGTTTTGGACAAATGTCTTCTTTCCCTTCTCAATATCTGCACCACCCATAGTTCCTTTTGGTTATTTTGTAGAGCCAAATCAGGTGTATTGTAAAAGTAACCTCTAAACTCCCGGTGTTTGTCCTTCTACCGGCTCGGTCGGCTGAGTTATTCTGAACTGAAACTGATTTTAAAAGAAATAGATGTTCCAGATTTTCTGTGCTTTATTTTGTCAGAAAGAGTCAATACTAACAGTGTTTTCCAAATGATAGCAGGTCAATTTAGCAACCTAATGCGAGACAAGATGTTACTATTCAGGTCTGAGTTGATGTTATTGAGAATAGGTGAGGGCTGATGTCTATCCTTGGATTTTTTAAACCAAAAATAATAACTTTGGTATTTTTCTAATAGAGCTGGTGGAAATTCTGATTGATCCACTCAATAATATTATGGACACATTCACTCAGTGAATTTAATGGACTATGATCACATAGTGATACAGAAATATACAGTTCTGAGACATCTGCATATTCATTGAAACAAATGATATACTTCTCCATAATTGTATCTTTTAGAAATTATATAGATATTAATTGAAAGTGGCTTGAGAATGGAGACTTGACGAACCCCACATGTAATCTTTGTTTGGGCATAGGAAATATCGATAAATGACACAAAGTATAGTATGGCCTTGTAGGCCAAATAACATCCGAATCAATCTAGCATCGTTCCAGACAACCCCACCCAAGAGAGTTGATGTTAACTCCCTCAGCTACTCTCTCAAGGCTGTTCCACAGGTGAGGAATAGAAGAACAAAATGAGATCTACCTTTGGTAAAATTAGATGGTATGAAACATAAAAGTTAGATAAGAAAGCAAAAAACTGAAGAAATGTGTTAGGGTGCAGAGTGCTGTTATTTTGTATCAACAAAATTCCCATGTTGAGATCTGTTGAGTGATCCAATTTGTATGTAAAGCTGACACAACCCCCCACCCATCTTGAAATCATGTTTTTGGCCCAGCCATGGGAGGACAAAAAGGGCTGAATTGCACAATGGAAAAAAAGAGACTGGTAAAAACTCTGAATCCCAGAATGCACTACATTAACTTATTTTCATGCACAGTTCCCAGGAAGGAGGAGTTTCACTAGGGAATGGCTGTAATGTCATAGGGAGTACAAAACTATGTGCATAACAAAATTTCTTCCTTTTATCCCACAGCAACCTCTTGCATTGGGGGAATCACATGGGCCTACATCTGAATCTGGCAGGACGAATAAAAGACTATCTTTAAAGAAACCTTGTTGGTGTGTCTCAGGGCAGTGGAGGGGACACTACTGCCCTGAGACACACCAAGAGAGACACACTGAGAGAAGACAGCATAGGAATTACAAGCCTATCCATGTCTCGATTCTCTGGACCTGTAAAATGTCTTTCTAAGGGGTTGGTCTACATTTAGAGCCGTCTATTGTTCCTTCATTTCTGATTGATTTTATAAGTGCTGTCTTTATTAAAATCTTCAGAACATAATTTTTATATTACTTTACTTGACAGCAGCTATATTGTTCCTGGAAGGATGAGATTTGTTGGATCCATGCCACATGCTGTCAGGATCTGAGTGTGTGTGTGGTTGTGAGAGTGAGATCTTCCCCCACAGAGGATCCTGGTTGGAGATGATGGGCGAACCATATGTTGGTCATCACCTGCTGGGTATATAGAGAGCTGTCAGACTACCAGTCCTCTCCTGATTGTCAACCTTCTTGGTTTGAATCAAGCCACGTCTACTGACTCCTAAGCTCTCTAGAAGAGTAGAAAATATCTCCCTTGTCTCACCCTCACTCTCTCTGTTCCTCCCAGGTTGAAACCCGGTTGATTTCTGCACCAACTCCATTACCTCATCATCTGGATCCCTGTCTCCCAGGTCTTCGCTAAATCCACAATCGCTCCACGGTCGTTTCTGATGCCCCTTCCACCCCAGGTGCCACGTAGCTGCCCGCTATCCAATGCTCACAATACCACCAAGATCCCGCACATCCAACTCTCATACCTTCTGGAGGATCGCTGGAAGTTCTTTCTCTTCAGAACATCACGCACTACTAGATCCCAACCTCCCTTGACGCTCAACTAGACACCGCAACAGTTCCGCTCGTGTAAGCTGTCTCTCTCTTCTTCAGACACTGCAGAACCCTGAGACCAGAACCCACAATCTTTGTGAGCTTACTTGATTTATTGTAAATAGATTTCTACTTACCTTTACCTTGTGCCCTGCATATGGGTCAGGAAGTTACCCTGAAAATTGACACATGCAGCCTTTTTTATTTAAGTTTTCAGTTTCCATTTAATTGGATAGAATATCTTATTCGTCAGATAAGGATGAGGACATTTTTTTTCCTTATGCCAGGATGCAAACAAAGTGGGCTGCTGCTTTTTTGCTTTTCAGACATCAACATTTTTATGGTTAGTTTGCTCAAACCCTAAAGGTGTCATACAGATTTTCTTTTTAGCTAATGTCAAGCAGATTAATCAAAACTATTGCTTACTTAGCAAAAGCTTTGTTACTATGCTTAGAAAAAAAACATTTTTAAATGGAAACATTTATTGGCTGGTCTCCAACTAAAAATCCGATCTTTAAGATCTAAGGAAGCACAAAATGCTCTCTAAAAATGAATTTTCTATAGAGACAATGTAACCTGTTCATTCAAACTGCTGTTTTAAACAGGGTGTGAGAATTATAACAGAAATAGATAACAGGATGCTGAATGTGTCATAGCAAAGTTCCTCTGCTTCATTGTTTTGAAGAGGTGATTTCAATCTGTCACAGAAAATGCAGGATTTGTAAATGCTGGGAGTCGTTTATCTTTGGAAATCTCACAGGTAGGGTGAGATTTATTACTTTACTTGTGAGGTACAAATATTGATACTTTTTGTCCATACACTGTTTTCCCTGTACATACAGTCACCTTCAATAAAATAGAATGCTTGTTTGTTGAATTAAAAGTACCATTTGAAAATTATTTGCAAGCAGGTATTAAATATACTTTTCATTAAGCCCACATTTCTGTATTAAAATGTGTTTTTATTGGTCATATGTCATATTCTAACCCTAAATGTACCACGATCCACATGTTTCTGTTTTGGTTTTCCTTTGTGATGGTGTTGTAAGCATTTTATTGTATGTTTATGTTCCATTGGTCTAGCCATGTTTCAGTTTATTTCTCTGTGTCCATTATTGGTGGGTTTTGCAATATGAGGTAATTCTTTTTTTATTAGTAGCTTATTCTTGTGATATATTCTTTGTGCATTTGGGTTTGGTTCTCTTAGATCAATGTTGTCATTTTCCCCTTGATTTGTAGATTATTTGAGTCTTAGTTCAGCACCCTCTGTGTTAATTAGTTCCTCTCCCTCAGTTTACCTGCTTGCATTCAGCCACAGCTGTTCTCCTTCCCTTTAATTAGTTCATCTGATTCTTTATCGTTTTTTTCCTCCCCTGCCTCAGTATATAAGTCAATAGTTTTCTTTGATCATTGCTGGATTCATCTGTTTCCTACCTGCAATTCCTTGACCTGCTCTCCCTGTGTTGCTTCCTGTAAGTTTTTATGATTTTATTAAAGTGTTCTGTTTTACCACAGTATTTGTTTCCAACTACAAATATGTCAACATGCTCTGTTTTCATTATGTATAAGCAGAAAATAATCATAATTAACAGATAGGCTTAAACACATCAGTTTGTGTGTAATTAATTTAAAAAAAATATGTTAAACTTTGTGAAATTAACTTCTCAATAATACTCTAAATCAATGAATGGGACTGTATTCTACAGGCAAACAGAGATAAACTTTTACAGTATGAAATGGTAACTGCATTGTGTGCCCTCTCACTCACACAGTGTGACTTCTCCTCTAGCCCTAATGTAATTAATGATCGATCACAGAAAGGCTTCTTCCTGTATAATTTATAATAAACAAATTAATTATCCAACAATCTGACGTAGAACAACAACTCCAAGCCTATTCTTATATATCTACACTCAACAAAAATATAAACGCAACACCTTTGTTTCTGCTCCCATTTTTCATGAGATGGACTTAAAGATCTAAAATTCATTCCAGATACACAATATTACCATTTCTCTCAAACAGTGTTCACAAATCAGTCTAAATGTGTGATAGTGAGCACTTCTGCTTTGCTGAGATAATCCATCCCACCTCACAGGTGTGCCACATCAAGATGCTGATCTGACATCATGATTAGTGCACAGGTGTAACTTATACTGCCCACAATAAAAGGCCACCCTGGAATGTGCAGTTTTGTCTCACAGCAAAATGCCACAGATGTCACAAGCATTGAGGGAGTGTGCAATTGGCATGCTGACAGCAGGAATGTGAACCAGATCTGTTGCTCGTGCATTGAATGTTCATTTCTCCACCATAAGCCGTCTCCAAAGGCGTTTCAGAGAATATGGCAGTACATCCAACCGGCCTCACAACCGCAGACCACGTGTAACCACACCAGCCCAGGATCTCCACATCCAGCAGGTTCACCTCCAAGATCGTCTGAGACCAGCCACTCAGACAGCTGCTGAAACAATTGGTTTGCATAACCAAATAATTTCTGCACAAACTGTCAGAAACCGTCTCAGGGATGCTCAACTGCATGCTCGTCGTCCTCATCGGGGTCTTGACCTGACTCCAGCTCGTTGCCGTAACAGACTTGAGTGGGCAAATGCTCACATTCGATGGCGTCTGGCACGTTGGAGAGGTGTTCTCTTCGCGGATGAATCTTGGTTTACATTGTTCAGGGCAGATGGCAGACAGCGTTTGTGGCGTCGTGTGGGTGAGCGCTTTGCTGATGCCAATGTTGTGGATCGAGTGGCCCATGGTGGTGGTGGGGTTATGGTATGGGCAGGCATCTGTTATGGACGAAGAACACAGGTGCATTTTATTGATGGCATTTTGAATGCACAGAGATACCGTGATGAGATCCTGAGGCCCATTGTTGTGCCATACATCCATGAACATCACCTCATGTTTCAGCAAGATAATATACGGCCCCATGTTGCAAGGATCTGTACACAATTCTTGGAAGCTGAAAATGTCCCAGTTCTTGCATGGCCAGCATACTCACCGGACATGTCACCCATTGAGCATGTTTGGGATGTGCTTGATATACGACAGCGTGTACCAGTTCCCACTAATATCCAACAACTTTGCACAGCCATTGAAGAGGAGTGGACCAACATTCCACAGGCCACAATTGACAATCTGATCAACTCTATGCGAAGAAGATGTGTTGCACTGTATGAGGCAAATGGTGGTCACACCAGATACTGACCGGTTCTCAGTCCCCAGACCCCCATTAAAGCAAAAAACTGCACATTCCAGGGTGGCCTTTTATTGTGGGCAGTATTAGGTACACCTGTGCACTAATCATGATGTCAGATCAGCATCTTGATGTGGCACACCTGTGAGGTGGGATGGATTATCTCACATTTAGACTGATTTGTGAACAATGTTTGAGAGAAATAGTAATATTGTATATCTGGAATGATTTTTAGATCTTTAAGTCCATCTCATGAAAAATGGGAGCAGAAACAAAGGTGTTGCATTTATATTTTTGTTGAGTGTATATATATGAAAGTTTGTGGTTGGTTGATTATTTGTTATTTGTTATAAATGTCTTTTTAATCCTGGTCACACAATGGTTCACTGGGCTTTAGGTCAGGGCTGTAGGTGGGACATTAAGTCCCTTCCAATCCCGAAAACCTCCCCACGTCGTCACATTGCCCCCACCATAATATGATTGGTATTGGCAGTTTTACATTGGCCCAAATCCACACACACAGCTCTCTTGCTCAGCGCACAAATGCATTTTTCTTGCCAAAATGGCACCAAAGGGAAATAAACTGGCTTGTTGGAGCCCTCCAGGTGGAGCCCTCAACAATCGCCTGGATCAATGACTACCTGACCAACAGACCACAATTTGTGAGACTGAAGAATTGTGTGTCAAACCAGGTGGTCAGCAGCACAGGAGCACCACAGGGGACCGTACTCTCACCATTTCTTTTTACTCTGTACACCTCAGACATCCAGTACAAATCAGAGACCTGTCATCTGCAGAAATACTCAGATGACTCTGCAATTGTCAGGTGTATCAGAGATGGACAAGAAGCTGAATACAGAGAGCTGGTGGACCGCTTTGTGACATGGTGTGGAAACAATCGTCTCATCTTGAATGTGAACAAAACAAAGGAGATGATTGTAGATTTCAGAAGAAACAGGGATAAGTCAAACACTGTTTCCATCATGGGAGAAGAAGTGGAGGTGGTTGAGGATTATAAATCCCTCGGAGTTCACCTTGACAACAGACTGGACTGGAGGCGCAACACTGAAGCCGTCTACAAGAAGGGACAGAGCAGACTGTACTTCTTGAGGAAGCTTAGGTCCTTCAAGGTTTGCAGCAAGATGCTGCAGATCTTCTACAAGTCTGTTGTGGAGAGTGTAATCTCTTCAGCCGTCATCTGTTGGGGTAGCAGCATCAGAGCCAGGGATTTAAAAAGGCTAAACAACCTGATAAAGAAGGCTGGTTCTGTTCTTGGGACAACTGTGGAAAATCTGGAGATGATGATACAAAGAAGGATTCTTCATAAAATCAAAAAAATTATGGACAACCCTGAGCATCCTCTTCATGAGACAGTCATACAACAACAGAGCGTCTTCAGTCGGAGGCTTCTTCAGTTTCGCTGCAATACAGACCACTACAGGAAATCCTTCCTGCCCACAGCCATCATTATCTACAACAACTCCTTAAAGATTTAATTATATGAGCTATACCAACACTTAATTTCCCTCTGGGATCAATAAAGTATTTTTGAATTGAATTTTGAATTTCCAAAAGTATAGGAGTTATTGGGAAGAAGCTTTGTTACAACCAAGAAAAAATTTACCGAACACAGATTTCCTTATTATTTGTGCAGTCTAATTTGAAATGATGTGGAGGAAAAACTGAATATCTTACTATTGGGTATTTCTACATTTTGAAGTGTGCCAAAAACAAGTGGAAAGTTCCATAAATGAGCTATCATCTGTATAGCAGAAGATTAAGTGAGATACACTGTATTTCTTGAAGGGTTTTATTTATTAACACTCCTAAGTCACATCATGAAGGACTTTCCTGGATTTGTAGATTTTCAACGATGCAGAGAGCCAGCTTCACAATTTTTATTTGACTTCAGTCATTTGATTGTTAGGACACCTCAATTTCAATGTATGCAGAAAATAAAAAAAGTGTATTGTTATTTATAGATCATAAGGAGAAATCAGAACCAGTCAAAATCGGGATTGGCAAGTCAGAGGGGATTTTTTCCCTCAAGAAAGGCTCTACTTTGAGCTCATCCAGGAGGTATTCAACATGTCACAGCCAGGGGCGTCTTTGAGGATTACCTGGGCTTAACCCAGACAAGATGTGAAATTTTTGTAAGAAAAAAAGGGTTACAATAGATTATAGACTATACATAGTAAGGTGCCTAAATTATAATGCATGCATGTTAAAACAGTGTAATGTGTAATTTAATATACAATTGCTTTTTTGTTATTTTGAATCTAAAGTTCAATTTACATTTAATGTTCAGTTTTTTGTGTTTTGGAAAATTACATCTGAAAATAGCCAAACCAAATAATTATCTCCTTTGTCCCTTTCTTTGTCCCATTTGTCTTTGCTTTTTCCATCTCTCTCCTTCGACCAGTGAACTTTCAAAAAAAAAAATTATTTAGAATTAGATTGCTCACAAACCCTGTACATACTCATTCATACACTATTCACCTATTGGTGTCTTTATCTCTAGCTGCTGTCTCTCTTCTTGTCCCTTTCATCATTGGTTCTGTCTTGGATAGTCTGTTTGGTTCTGTCAGTAATGCCAAAATGGTAAATGAGCAAATAAGGTAAAGCAAAGCTTTACTTATGTCATTTATTATGTCTTCAATGATGCACTGTTATTGACCCGTTTTGAATTTGCTTCTTTCTATATTTTAATAGGTTTTATGATATTTGGAATTAAATAAGCTTTTCTTATTAACAATCTATGAAACAATGTTAGAATATTTAATTATTACCAGTTCACATGAGGATGCTGGTGCTTCTGCTGGAGCTGCAGCTATAGCTTCTCTCTTTAGCTCATCTCTCCTACCCTCTACTAAATCATGACATCTGATTTAAGTGTGCAAAGTATGACTATTTTAAACTAATAATACAAAACACAAACTAAATATCCTTATGCAAACAGCTGGGCAACATCAAGTCATGATGCATCAAGAGTGTTACCAAAGTGTTTACTTGGTTAGCAATCTCTAGCATTAAAAAATTATACTTTAATAACTGGGACCAGTTTCCATGTTTGATTGGAACAGCTCCGCTGCTGCTGGCTCCTTCTCTGTCTGCAGCTCATCTTTGCTTCCTTCTACAAAATTATTCAATCAACTCAAACTGTGCAACGAACCAACAGAAAACAAGTCGCACATATAGTAATACAATAATGTTATACAAACAAGTGGACAATAAAACCAAATCAACAAGTTCAACACCAATGGAAGCATTCAGCCTTCCTGTCTAAAGCAGCAGTTCTCAAATGGGGAATACTGTCTGCAGGAGGAACGTGACTTAAAGAAATGATCATATATATATGTAAAAGAACAAAAATTAATCAAATTTTATAGTCAACATTGCTGTATTAGTGTTTCCCACATCAAGTTTGCAATGATATTTATACATTTTTATCAAAAACTTATTTTGTTGCTTTTGTATTAGTAATTTTTTCATTGCTTTCTTTAGTCGATGTGCTTACTAAGGAGAACTAGTTTGCTACCAACAGGACAGCTAAAGAAAATGATGCATAAGCCAGAGTTTGCATTTGTGAATCACTTAATTTTACAAAGATAAATTCTTACCCTTGGCCTCTCTCTAGAAAAAGCTAAGGAGTAATAACAGTTTTTATTCCGTAATTTTTCTATGATCCATTGATTTCTGTTAGTGTACCAGTCACCCAGGAAGAAATAGTGAGAGCCGCGACGGGTGTTTTACTTTTATTTTACTTCAAAATTCCTTTAGAATCTAATCTAAAACACCATAAAATTAATCACAAAACACATCTGCTTAGATGCTTATTCTCAATATAAAGTCCAATATAAATCAAATAAAGTACAACATACAACGAAATATCAATTTAACAATCAAGTACAGCTTAAAACATGTACCTCGCTCCGCCTTACAAGGGCTTCAATGTGTTCATTTAGTCCGGTGTTATGCTGCTGCTGCTGCTTCGTTGAGAGCCACATTTGGGCAAATGTGCTACAAGTCCTTGATTTTCCAGGCTGAGCTGGAAGAGCAGCTTGTCACTGTTTACTGGACAATACTCGTAACTAAACAGGCCTATATTAATAAACAAAAAACAGACATTTACAGTTTGTCTTAGAAATGTTGCTAGTCGTAAAATATCTTCTGGTCTGGCGCTATGCAGTTTGCTGCGCATGCGTTTGTACAGAGTGGCATCGTTAGGAGAGGGGAAGGATCTTCTTACACCCCTGTTCGCTACCGGCCATCAGGGGTTGGGGTCCGGAGGAGGAACAGGTGGTCTGGTCGGGGTCCTGGGCTGTCGGGCTGCCTAGCCACTGTGGGGCCCTTGGCGGTCTGCTTGTCTCCGTCCTAGAAGGTAGGGGGTCCATCTCCTGGGTCCGGGGGCTGGTGGCTCTACTGGGGCATCGGTACCTGGACCTGGGAGCATGAAGTGTGTATGGGGTGTTTGAGTGAGGGTACAGCGTCATTTCTTGGGTGTCTTGGTGAGTTAGTGAGAATGTATGTGGTTAAGAGGGAGGGAACGTATTACTGTCTGTATGTCTTTGTCTGCCTGTCAGGTTGGGTCTTGGGCTGCCCTCTCGCCTGGCGCACCTCAGGCCTTACATTTAATGGGGGGCCTATTTCCCCTCCGTCACTCCCCGCCGGTGACGGATGCCCCTGCCTACTGGTGCGTCGGTGGTCAATCCGGTTCGGACCTGGTGCGTGCCTGGCCAGGCCTGGGGGGGCCGGTGTGTCTGTCGGCCGATGCACTGGGCCGATATCTTCCTCTGGTTGGTTGGGGCACCTCTTTTACGGGTGCCAGGTTTGGGATTGTTGGGTGGTGCCTGCTCGGTGGCTCGGCGGGACACGGATCCGGCGTCTCTGCTCGTTCGATCACCTGTTCTGTGCACAACGTGCGTGGTCGGTTCATTGGCTGGTTGGACCGGCCCTGGCCTTTGTTGGATGCCTGGTCTCGGCGCTCTGCGTTGCGCGGGATCAGGACTCGGGAGCTGGTACAACTTGGTGTCCAGGTGCTTATGGGTAGCGACATACTACTGGCTGTGTCCAAATTCAGGGTCTGCATCCTTCGGAGGACTCATTTGAAGGATGCTACGTCACAGCGCCGCGACGAAGGGTGTCCAAATTCGAAGGATCCTTCAAATTCAATTCAATTCAGTTTATTTATATAGCGCCAATTCACAACAAATGTCATCTCAAAGCACTTAACAAGAAGTCATTTCAATACATTTATACAAACATTCCAATCAGTTAAAAAGTTTCCTATTTAAGGAATCCCAGCAGATTGCGTCAGTCATTGGCGTGATGTTGGGCCCCGTTGATGCAGACTTTCCAACCACAGCAATCCTTCAACAATCCCTCATACTGAGCAAGCATGTAGCGACGGTGGAGAGGAAAAACTCCCCTTTAACAGGAAGAAACCTCCAACAGAACCAGGCTCAGTAGGAGCGGCCATCTGCCACGACCGTCTGGGGGTTTGAGAAGACAGAGCAGAAACACAGAAGGAACAGAAGATCTGATATAAAAGAACTTTCTATGTTACAGAAAGTAAAAAGTTAATAACAGGACACAGTGGATGTTCAGTTACTGGGAGGATCATCCCAGTCGATGCCCCCCGTCCAACATGGCATTGCAGCCAAGCAGGATACCAGACCAGGTATATCTTCTATGGAGAGAAAAACACTGAAAGAAAACAAAGTTAACAGTCAAAATAACAGAATGTACTGTAATACAACTGGAGAATCGTAGGAGAAAAGGAAGTAGCAGAGTGAAGAAAATTGGTAAGTCTGTCCTCCAGCAGTCTAAGCCTATAGCAGCATAACTACAGAGATAGCTCAGGATGACCTTAGCCACTCTAACTATAAGCTTTATCTAAAAGGAAAGTTTTAAGCCTGGCCTTAAAAGTAAACAGAGTGTCTGCCTCACGGACTAAAGCTGGGAGCTGGTTCCACAGGAGAGGAGCCTGATAACTACAAGATCTGCCTCCCATTCTACTTTTAGAAATCCTAGGAATTACAAGTAAAACTGCAGTCTGAGAGCGAAGGGCTCTGTTAGGAACATAAGGAACAATTAGATCTCTGATGTATGATGGAGCTTGATTATTAAGGGCTTTGTATGTAAGAAGAAGGATCTTAAATTCTATTCTGGATTTAACAGGGAGCCAATGAAGGGAAGCTAAAACAGGAGAAATGTGATCTCTCTTTTTAATATTCATCAGAACTCTTGCTGCCGCATTTAGGATCAACTGAAGGCTTTTAATGGCATTTGGTGGACTACCTGATAGTAAAGAATTACAGTAGTCCAGCCTTGAGGTAACAAATGCATGGACTAGTTTCTCAGCATCACTCCTGGACAGGATGTTTCTAATTTTAGCAATATTCCGGAGGTGAAAGAAAGAAATCCTAGAAACCTGTTTAATATGGGATTTAAATGTCAAGTCTCGGTCAAAAATAACGCAGAGGTTCTTTACGTTATTACTGGGGGCCAATTTAATGCCATCCAGATGAAGTGATTGACTAATCAGTTTCTGTTTAAGAACTTCTGGTCCAAAGACAGCAACTTCTGTTTTGTCAGAATTTAAAAGCAAAAAGTTTAGGGTCATCCATGCTTTTATGTCTTCCAGACATGCCTGTAATCTACCTAACTGACTGGGTTCATCAGGATTTATGGATAAATATAGTTGTGTATCATCTGCATAGCTGTGGAAATTTATCCCATGCTGTCTAATGATTCTACCAATTGGGAGCATATATATGGTGAACAGAATTGGTCCAAGCACAGAACCCTGTGGAACTCCACAAGTAACCCTTGAGAGTGAAGAAGATTTATTATTTAGATGAACAAACTGGAATCTATCAGACAAATATGATTTAAACCAGCCTAGTGCTGTTCCTTTGATCCCTGCAACATGTTCAAGCCTTTCTAAGAGAATATTATGATTGACTGTGTCAAAAGCAGCACTGAGATCTAACAAAACCAGAACAGACACAAGTCCATTATCTGAGGCCATGAGAATATCATTAGTAACCTTCACCAGTGCTGTTTCAGTGCTATGATGAGCTCTAAAACCTGATTGAAACTCTTCAAACAGCTCGTTATTGTTTAAATGCTCACAGACTTGATTAGCAGCAATTTTCTCAAGGACTTTGGATAAGAAAGGAAGGTTAGATATAGGTCTGTAATTCACTAAGTCATCTTGATCAAGGGAAGGTTTCTTGAGTAAAGGTTTAATTACAGCTATTTTAAATTCCTGTGGTACGTATCAGTTTACGAAGGATAGATTCATCATATCCAAAATGGGGCCAGGAACAAAATGGAACACTTCTTTAAATAATTTGGTTGGAATTGGGTCCAACATACAAGTTGAAGGTTTAGATGAGGCTAATATTTTTGATAATTCCGAAAGCTCGACTGAATCAAAACAGCCTAAGCACAACTGAGGATCTACAGTTCTTTCCGATACTGCCTCATTTACCGAGGAAGAAGTAATCATGTTTGGGAGGATGCCAATGATTTTATTTTTAATAGAATTAATTTTATTTACGAAGAATCCCATAAAATCATCACTGCTAAGAGCTGGGGGAATAGTTGGCTCAACAGAGCTATGACTCTGTGTAAGTTTGGCAACTGTACTAAAAAGAAACCTAGGATTGTTCTTATTCGCCTCTATTAATGATGAAAAATATGCTGTTCTAGCTTGTCGAAGGGTCTTTTTATACAGCAATAGACTGTTATTCCAGGTTAAATAGGAATCCTCTATGTGTGTAGAGCGCCATTTTCTCTCCAACTTCCTAGTATTCTGCTTTAAAGTACGCAACTCTGCGTTGAACCAAGGAGTCAGCCTCCTATGGCTAGCCACTTTCTTTTTTAAGGGGGCTACACTATCTAATGCCAAACGCAATGAGGACGTAACGCTGTGAACCAGATCATCAATTTCTGAAGGGTTAGAGATAGAATTGCTGCCATCCACTGTGTTACCCTGAGACACTAAGGAAAGTAAGAATGGAGCAGATTCTTCAAAAATTGTTACAGCATTGTCTGATAAAGCTCTACTATAATGAAATTTTCTTTCAGATTTAAAATGGTCAGTTAAAGTAAATTCAAAAGTTATTAAGAAGTGGTCAGACAGGACCGGGTTATGTGGGAGGACTGTTATTTCCTCACACTCAATACCGTATGTCAGTACAAGGTCCAAAGATTGTTTACCCGAGTGGGTGGATCCCTGTACTTTTTGAGTAAAGCCAATTGAGTCTAAAATAGCACTAAAGGCTGCATTTAGGCTATCACTTTCAGTATCCACATGAATTTTAAAGTCCCCCACTATAATAACCCTATCAGTATTTAATACTAAATCAGATAAAAAATGTGAGATCTGATCCAAGAATTGAGAGTAAGGGCCTGGTGGACGATACAAAACCACAAACAAAAATGGTCTTAATGTTTTGCAACTAGGATGAGGAAAATTAAGGGTTAGATGTTCAAAAGAACTGTAGCTATCAATTGGTCTGGGACTAATTAGTAAATCAGAACGAAAAATGGTTGCAACTCCTCCTCCTCGCCCAGTATTTCTAGGAATGTGAAAATTTAAATGACTGGAAGGAGTTGACTCATTTATACTGACATAATCCTCCTGCTGCAACCAGGTTTCTGTGAGACAAAGCAAATCAATGTGATTATCACAAATCAAGTCATTTACTAACAAAGTATTTGAGGAGAGAGATCTTATGTTTAATAAACCACATTTAATAGATTTATTTTTCTGTTCAGTCAAAGTTGTATTTATTTTTATGAGATTTCCATAATTTGCTTTTGTTGGCTTAACTTTTAATCCATTTAATTTTGGCCGTGGGCAAGACACTGTTTCTATAGAGTAATGGGGGGGTAACAGTACAGAAGCAGCAGAGAAGTGGGTTAAACTACGACTCTGCTTCCTGGTCTGGACCCTGGGTTGTCAGTGTTTTGGAGGACTAATAAATTCGGCCATATTCCTAGAAAGAAGAGCTGCTCCATCCAAAGTGGGATGGATGCCGTCTCTCCGGATCAGACCAGGTTTTCCCCAAAATGTTCTCCAGTTATCAATGTAGCCCACATCATTTGCAGGACACCACCCAGACAACCATTGATGGAATGACAGCATGCGGCTAAACATGTTGTCACTGGTCCGATCAGGCAGGGGACCAGAAAAGATTACCGAGTCTGACATTGTTTTGGCAAACTTACACACCGAAGCAACACTAATTTTAGTGACCTCCGATTGGCGTAACCGGGTGTCATTACTGCCAGCGTGAACAACAATCTTACTGTATTTACGCTTATCTTTAGCCAGCAGTTTCAGGTAGGATTTGATGTCGCCCGTTCTGGCCCCTGGCAAACATTTGACTATGGTCAATGGTGTCTCTAATGCCACGTTTCTGACTATGGAGCTGCCAATTACCAGGGTCGGTTTCTCAGCGGGTGTGTCGCTGAGCGGGGAAAATCTGTTAGAAACGCGGACCGGTTGGTGGTGGCCCGTGGGCTGGGTCCTAGAACTATGCTTCCTACGTACAGTCACCCAACCAGCCTGGGGTCCCGGCTCTACCGGAGGACAGCTAGGGGGTTCTATCCTTGTTGGCCCCGCGCTGGCTAATGGGCTTCGGCTATCTGCTGGTTTTTCAACAGCGCGGAGCAGTGCTTCTAATTCTGATACCCTCGCCTCCAAAGCTACAAAAATATTACATTTATCACAGTTACCATTATCACTAAAGGAGGCAGGGAAGTAACTAAACATCTGACAGAGAGAGCAAGAGAGAAGAGAAGAGTTAGAGACAGGAGAGAGAAGAGTAGCCATAGCCGCAATGAAGCTAAGCTAACTGAGCTAGCGAGACCTTACCACCCCAACAAAAGCTGTGTGAAACACAAGGAGTTCCCAAAACGTAAAGTACACCACCACAAAACGTGTGTTTTAGTGTGCTTGTGTGTTAAAATAACTTAGAAAGGGCTCAGCACAGAGAAAATAAGATCAATTCAAGAGAGTCTGAACACCAAACAGTTTACAGGGAGCGCAACAGTGACAACAGGAAATGACGCAATACGGCTTACCCCCGTCGAATCAGCTGGTAGCACTACCACAATTGGATTTAATGCGGCCCACTAATGCGTCCTCCTTTTCCCCGAATTTGAAGGATGGGTCTGGTGGATCCTTTCACGTCCTACCTATCCCATAATTCCTTTCAGCAGAGCGCTTCCAGCAGTTTAAAAAATAATGGCGGACGGAGCGAGAGGTAGCGGAGCCGAAGATTATGCATTCCGATGTAAGTTTTTTTTTTTACTGGCGGTTCAAACAATTTATTTTTACAGCGGTTGTCTAATTAGGCCTTTGGTTTTAGCGTTAAGCATTTTTTTTATATTTGTACGTTTACATGTTTTTAAAAAATCACGTTCGTAAACTAGCTTGTTTCTTGTGTGAATATCACCTTACACAGAGCTAATTTCTTGTTAGGGATTTAAGCTGTTTTAAACATTTTAGGGAGGAAAGAGCAGACAGAGCTTTTCATAAAGCTCCGGGGAGAGAACGATGAGCTCTTTATCGGAGCAAAGAACGCTGCCACTGTGTGATGAAGGTACAGGAATAAATCTATTTAGAAATCCCATTCTTATGACTACGGTGTTATTTACCCTAATATCATGGCAGTTTTGTTTCTTTTGTTTTGTGCAGTACATATAATCTTACTGCAGTCATTAAACAGCTGAAATATTTTCCTGCTTCTCTTGTTTTGTCCTTTTTTTAGTATAATTCTTTACAGTATTGTTACACTATTGTCGTTTTGATTTCTGTGATTAGCACAATTGCAATATTTTCCCCTTTTCTCCTACGTTAGGATAGTTCTGGAGAAGATGGGCCTGTCCGGGAAAATAACACCTGCCCAAGCAAAGAAAAAGTGGGACAGTTTTAAAAAGAAATATAAAGTATGTCCATATATAGAAAATAATATTTTTTTTGTAACATAAGTTAAAAAAGAGCAAATCCTAGGTTTAAGCTTGCATGTTTTGTGAACTGTTCTGATTTTTACATGTTTTTAGGAATGCAAGGATCCAGGGTCAGGAGAGGGAGTGAGTGGGAAGCCCACTGCTGTTACTTGGCCCTGGTTTGTCCAAATGGATTAGGTTTTAGGACAAAGGCCTTCAATTTGCCCCCCTGTCCTTATTGCCTCCATCCCTATGGACCCTCCAGGGCCAAGTGCAACAGTGAGTGACTAAGAGGAAAGAGAGGAGCAAGAGAAGGAAGGAGATAGGCAGCCAGCAGTGAAGACGAGGAGGAGGGACAGTGACCAGGAGCTGCTAGACCTCATCAGGGAGGACATGAGGCAGCAGAGGGAGGCTGACGAGAGGAGAGCACAGGAGAGCAGGGAGAGGATGGACAGGCTCTTTTCTATTCTTGAGTGATTAGTGCCAAAATGAATTTTTTTTGAGGGGGTGGGAGGGATTAAATTTGTTTATTGTTGTGTTTATAACACGAGTTGGTTGAAATAAATTGCTTGAAAGAAATACTTCATATTCATTGTATTTATCTTTTTTATTTTCAAAATTGTTCAAAGAAAATTGAACATTTGTTAAGAAAATTAA
This sequence comes from Valencia hispanica, assembly GCA_963556495.2. Classification (NCBI taxonomy): domain Eukaryota; kingdom Metazoa; phylum Chordata; class Actinopteri; order Cyprinodontiformes; family Valenciidae; genus Valencia; species Valencia hispanica. The sequence goes on along the minus strand of OY747700.1, from coordinate 52,526,152 downwards.
CAGTGTATAATTTGAATTAATGAAATTCAGAAAATAACATTTAAGGTAACAAAATTCAACAACATACAGAAATATAACTATTTACAGGACAAGAGACATTTTAACAAATCACTGCACGATTAATCTGAGTGACCGGGTATTGGACCATCTTTTTTTTTTATTACACCCTGGCAGTGTTGCTGGAGCCGCTGAAAGGATGAGAGACATGAATGGAGTGCTGCAGCAGGGATCTGTGGTTGGTCCTCTTTGGTTGGCGAGCAAAACATCACAGGGTGGTCTGCAGAGAGCTTCAGGGTGTCTCCTCCTATTGTCCACTACATCGTCCACCACCAGGGTTTGCAGACCGGCTCAATCAATCTGTAAGATGCATTGATAAAAGTAGAAACAGGAGAAATTGAATCCAATCCTTCAATCTCATGATAAAATACTTAAAAAGATATTAAAGTTATTGTTTAGTTGCCTGTTAAAGGTATTCATGACCTTGTGGACCTCCTCCAGGGCAGACACCTCAGCGCAGAGTTGCTCCCACCACTGAGTACCGCTGACGGCCTCCCCCTCATCTTCCTCCACAAAAAAAATAAAAAATACAGAACAAATACATAAGTGTTTAACAGATTAAAGCATTATTCTAAGTTAGACAAAATTAATTATCAAAACTCCACTTATTTTTTCATACAATGCACATTATACATAATATATAACATGATTATATTTACATAAATATATATATATATACTACCGTTCAAAAGTTTGGGGTCACCCAAACAATTTTGTGTTTTCCATGAAAAGTCACACTTATTCACCACCATACGTTGTGAAATGAATAGAAAATAGAGTCAAGACATTGACAAGGTTAGAAATAATGATTTGTATTTGAAATAAGATTTTTTTTACATCAAACTTTGCTTTCGTCAAAGAATCCTCCATTTGCAGCAATTACAGCATTGCAGACCTTTGGCATTCTAGCTGTTAATTTGTTGAGGTAATCTGGAGAAATTGCACCCCACGCTTCTAGAAGCAGCTCCCACAATTTGGATTGGTTGGATGGGCACTTCTTGCGTACCATACGGTCAAGCTGCTCCCACAACAGCTCAATGGGGTTCAAATCTGGTGACTGCGCTGGCCACTCCATTACCGATAGAATACCAGCTGCCTGCTTCTTCTCTAAATAGTTCTTGCACAATTTGGAGGTGTGTTTTGGGTCATTGTCCTGTTGTAGGATGAAATTGGCTCCAATCAAGCGCTGTCCACTGGGTATGGCATGGCGTTGCAAAATGGAGTGATAGCCTTCCTTATTCAGAATCCCTTTTACCCTGTACAAATCTCCCACCTTACCAGCACCAAAGCAACCCCAGACCATCACATTACCTCCACCATGCTTAACAGATGGCGTCAGGCATTCTTCCAGCATCTTTTCAGTTGTTCTGCGTCTCACAAACGTTCTTCTTTGTGATCCAAACAGCTCAAACTTGGATTCATCTGTTCACAACACTTTTTTCCAGTCTTCTTCTGTCCAATGTCTGTGTTCTTTTGCCCATCTTAATCTTTTTCTTTTATTGGCCAGTCTCAGATATGGCTTTTTCTTTGCCACTCTGCCCTGAAGCCCAGAATCCCGCAGCCGCCTCTTCACTGTAGATGTTGACACTGGTGTTTTGCGGGTACTATTTAACGAAGATGCCAGTTGGGGACCTGTGAGGCGTCTGTTTCTCAAACTAGAGACTCTAATCTACTTATCTTCTTGCTCAGTTGTGCAACGCGGCCTCCCACTTCTTTTTGTACTCTGGTTAGAGCCTGTTTGTGCTGTCCTCTGAAGGGAGTAGTACACACCGTTGTAGGAAATCTTCAATTTCTTAGCAATTTCTCGCATGGAATAGCCTTCATTTCTAAGAACAAGATTAGACTGTCGAGTTTCAGATGAAAGTTCTCTTTTTGGCCATTTTGAGCGTTTAATTGACCCCACAAATGTGATGCTCCAGAAACTCAATCTGCTCAAAGGAAGGTCAGTTTTGTAGCTTCTGTACCGAGCTAAACTGTTTTCAGATGTGTGAACATGATTGCACAAGGGTTTTCTAATCATCAATTAGCCTTCTGAGCCAATGAGCAAACACATTGTACCATTAGAACACTGGAGTTGCTGGAAATGGGCCTCTATACACCTATGTAGATATTGCACCAAAAACCAGACATTTGCAGCTAGAATAGTCATTTACCACATTAGCAATGTATAGAGTGTATTTCTTTAAAGTTAAGACTAGTTTAAAGTTATCTTCATTGAAAAGTACAGTGCTTTTCCTTCAAAATTAAGGACATTTCAATGTCACCCCAAACTTTTGAACGGTAGTGTATGTATGTATATATGTATGTGTATATATATATGTATGTATATATGTATGTGTATATATATGTATGTATATATGTATGTGTATATATATATGTATATATATATGTATGTATATATGTATATATGTATGTGTATATATATATGTATGTATATATGTATATATGTATGTGTATATATATATATATATATATATATAGTTTCATTTAGATGGAGTCTTTTTCAAGGTAGGGATGATTATACAACCTACAACTTTAGAGACTTGAGATTGGTTGCTGGTTTCACAGGTTTGAATTAATTTTTGGACTTCATCTAACAAAACAGGCCGATGTTTATGCTTCGGCTCACTGCCTTTGTTGGGGAAATTAGCAGAAGAGATCAAATCAGATAGAAACATGATGGCTTACCTGGATATGACTATCTCGATACAGACCTCTCCAATGGCGAGCGTAGAGTGCATTTAATTCCCTTAACTCATTTAAAATAACGAAAGAGAATAACTGTCATCCATTTTTACTGATTTTGCTTAGCGCCGTCACGGTTGCTAGGCGACAGGACCTGCGCAGCGGGTAAGAGCGGGAACTGAAAGAAGGACAAGCTTCCAAATTCACAGACACCTACTTCTGGCTTTTGCGGTTGAAGGAGGACGGGAGTATCAGACGGGTCCTCCTTCAACCGGGTAGGAAGGATCCTCCGAAGGATGCAGACCCTGAATTTGGACACAGCCACTGACTATGGCAAGCCATTGTAGGGCAAGGCGTTAACATGTACCATGGACTTTAATACCTGAATAAGGTTTTAATACACGTTTTATTTTTGATACTGATGGCTTGCCATAACTGACTGTAACCTGACACCGAGTCACGTCAGTGGCAGCGCTGATCAGAGTAGAGCAACGCCGACCCGTTGTGAGTGATTGAGGGAGCTGTGAGCCTGTGGCTGGTGAGTGAAACAACAGCCTTAAAACATTTGGGGCTAGACTGAAAACATTCGGGGCTAAAGCCCCGGGAAAATCGGCTGACGACGCCACTGGTAACAGCAAATGAATCCAAAGCTTTTATAGCTGTAGATGTGCTTGAGGAGATAGGTAAGAACATAGGTTTGTGTAACATATTCTTATTCTTCTCCACACAGCACCACACATTATTTTTCTCTCGCTCATGTAAGTCATGTAAACAAAAGGAGCGCACTTAATTAGATCAGGTCCTGCTGCAGTAAAGCATCTTCAGACATTGCCCCCTACAGCTCCATTCTTCACAGCTGGTATGAGGTTGTTCTCCTGGAATGGTGTATTTGGTTTATGCCAAATACACCATTGGTTATCTGTTCTCCTGTGCAAAAATAATTCAGTCCTGGACACATTTGTCCAAAGAACAGTATTTTAGATTTTGGAAGCGACACAGAACAGGAAAATTTAACATTCCTGGTCACTGTCTAGGGCCTTTTTTGGCAAACTATAGTCTGGCCTTCAAGGTTTTTTTTTAAACGGCAAAGGTTTCCTACAGTACTTGCACTCCTATTAAAACGAGTGCATGTCCATCACTAAGGTTTAAACATTCTTCTTAAGAGTTTAAATGAAGCAAACTGGACTTTTCTTGTTGTCTTGAATACGTTTCGTCTCACATCCAAGAGGCTTCTACAGTTCTGAAAACTGGATTGGGAGTATCAGATATAAGTCTAAGGTTTCAAGTCTAAGCTCACTAATGGGGCTATAATTTTGTGTTTGAAAGGGGAAATCTCAAAAAAGCTCAGTGGCATGGTATATGCACTCCAGTGTAGGGAGGAATGTTCAGAGCTGTAGATTGGAGAAACGAAACAACAACTATACAAAAGTATGGCTCAACACAGAAGAGCAAACTCATCAGGCCAAGACTCCATCTACATCTAAAGGACAAAGGTCACTCTTTTGAAGACAATAATGTACACATTTTAGATAGAGAAGACAGATGGTTTGAGAGAAGAGTGAAAGAAGCCATCTATGTAAAACATATTAAACCAACTTTGAAGAGAGGAGGTGGTTTGAGATTCCCCCTTTCAAACACATACAAAGCAGCTTTGAGTTGCCTATTGAAGTTTCACCAAAACTCACACATTGATGCATGTGATCAAAACAGCGCATAGTTACATAACCAGGGTCGTTTTGCCGTTAACAACTCTTACATCACCAAGATTGCTTAGTGCTTAGAAGCTTACGCAACCCCGATAGCCTCGTTAGGTATAACGATAGACCCGTTAGTGAGCCTTAACCGTAGACTTATAAATCTGATACTCCCAATCAAATTCCAGTTGCCTTCATTTAAACTCTAAAGAATATCATGTCCTGGATGACTGAGAATCTACACCAGAGTTTAAACTTTCTTATAATGCAGAGTAATTATCTTCTTAACAATTTATTCCTCACCAGATTGTGTATTATTTGTTTATTTGTCCGATTTCTTTCTTCATTGTTAACACTAATACTTAATATCTATACAGTATGTTCTTACATCCAAATATGTTGGGAAAACATCCAGGCTGTTATTGAGAGGCCTTATTTTATTTATTTGACTTTTCATAACTGTATACACACGAACTCCCATTTCCTTCTGAACGCATGAGTATTAGATGAGTGCAAATACTGAAGACAGAGGAGGCAGACAGGCTAAGTAAGCAGCTGAGAGGAGTGAGGGTAATAATGTTCAAAAACATTAGTGAAGACAGGTAGGATACATCAGGCTGTACATCAGTGTTTCACGGAGTGATACATGCCCCCTTTTAACGAAAATGTGCCTGAGCGGAAAGCAAGACACACCTTAAGAGAAATGGTTTGCTGTGTGCAGAGAAAAGTAAAGTAAAAACTAAAACTAACTTAAAGGGTGTGCATGTGATTGACGATCAAGAGGAGTAGCTCTTGGTGGAGAAATAAGGCAGCAATCAGTAAACTCAATTAGTCTAGCTGTGTGCTGTGTGGGGCAGAGCCTCTTGCCGGTCGCTTAACAGCACAAAGAGATTCATAAATCTTGATTATTTCAGCTAACAAGAACTTTCTCCCATCTCAGTAAATCATAGATTGGTAAGTGCACACGTAAGGATCATCAAACAACAGACTTATTTAAAATATGTAAGGCACACACAACTTCCTTTAGATGTGTGTGTATGACAGCTGGGCTGTTTGCTTACCTAAAGGGTTTAAAGTGGCCTCACATCTGAGAAAACACAGCAGCAGAGAAGTCTAGACAGGACACACACATGCAGCAAACCCCAACTAGCTGACCCTAAGCTTAACAAGGGCAGACTTCTTGTTTTTTGCTCACATATGGCTTTTCTGAGACTCCGCATGAGAGAAGTAGAGCACTTTTTTAACTTGCATTTTTATAAGAGTTGTCTTTATCTTCATTAGCATACACTGACACTGTTGGAACTTTTGTGGCAGCCATTCGCTCAACTCATACACAGTTCTAGCACAATCTCCACCCGTGCTCTGTGATTTCAACAAAAATACTAGAGGTGCAATGATCAATCAGCTCACAATAGGGGTGCACGATTTGACAAAAAACCTAATTGCGTTTTTTCTGACAAATATTGCGATGCGATTTCCGATTTTTACTTTCAATACTTTTAAGTGCATAAAACTAAAATTATGAATGAAATATATATTGTCACTTTTATAACACAGTCTTGTAATAACATAAAAAATATTTATGTGGCCAGGGCCCTCTTCTGGCTTTTGTCTGCTGTTGAACCTGAAAAATCTCTAATATAAACTACATAGTGATTGGGGTAATGGGATTGTTCAATGCTTCGTGATTATTAAATACCTGAACCTAAATACCAAAGAATAATAAGACATAATGGAAATTAACTTAAACAGGTAGCCTAATTGATTTTTTATTTTTTAAATTGACGAATCTTTGCCATTGAAAAATAGAAAATGAACTCTTATTAAATTTAGATTTACAATTAGAAAACAAAATCTTCTGCAGTCCACTGCCATTTACTAAACATGAAACTGTTATATTGCACACATTTTAAAATAAATGACAATAACAATTAAAAACAAGACCTTATCCAGACATAGTAACCTGACAGTAGGGTTGCCAACTCCCAGCAAAAAGAATAAGGAACCACCCCACACCCTCCGCCTCATGATGCTTAATCGACCTAATCGACTTTAATTTAATGCACGTGTAAAACAAATGCACAGAAATTATTTTTCTATTATAATTAAATTGATTCAACATCTTTCTTTGACAGAATTGCAGACTGCACAAATGGTACCTTCCCGAAGGAAAAAGTACTATAGCTTACTAGGATATATACTGTATTAGACTTAATATTTACTGTCTACGATAAAGGATTTATGACCACTATATCCAATTGGTTATAAGATTCAGATAATTATTTATTAAAAGCTAGACATTTTAAATGAGAATAAGAAAGAAAAGCATGTATTTGTGCCCCCCTTTTCCTGTTAATGCCCTACCTGGCCCCCGGACAAAACTTTGCCCTGCACAGACCTATGTAGAAAACGATCCTGGTGTTATTTGTCTCTCAGAAACAGTTCATAACTTCCCTTCAACTCATTCATGTCACCTAAAAGGTAAACCTGTTTCTCCATCAGCTGTTCAGCTCTGATGATTCAGTAAGAACATCTCCTGGTTTCATCTTCATGTTTCCATCTCACCATACATCCAAACCGATATCATGACCAGCAGCTGTTACGGCTGTGGCTTCAGCAAACATCAGAAAGTAATATTAAATCAATTCTAACAGTTTATCAAGCTTAAACGTGCTGCTGTTGTTTAGCGCGACATCCGCTGGTTTCCTCTTTCTAGGGCAAAGTCCGCGATAAACAAACAGAAACGGGACTGCGACAGAAAAGCCGATCAGCTGATCATTGATCAGTTTCATGATTGAAGGAGCAACAGGAGAGGGATGGGAGAGAATGAGAGAAGACAGGCAGTTGCACAGCGTAAAGGCACAGAATAACTCCAGCTTTGTGTCTTTTTTCATTCTAGCTGAAATATGGGACAAATCGCGTTCCTTCTCACCTTAACATGGAACGTGTAATATTTTCTCTGAATGCGGGACGATTCCGTTTTTACGGGACGGTTGGCAACCTGAGCGTGGCAGCGGAGAGAGACTGACAGCAGAGATCTGCAGCCAGGTTCCTCTCCCGCTACCCGCTGAGAACAGTGAGAAATACATTCTGCTTTCACATTGAACAAGTCGCCAAAAGTCTCTAGCAACACATGGAAAAGCCACTAGATCTGTCACTAGTCACTTTTTGAAATAAACCGTTGCCAGGGGGGTCAGAAAAGTCGCTAAATATAGTGACAAAGTCGTCAAGTTGGCAACACTGCCAAGCTTGTTTCCCATCACCATTTCTGATTGGCCAGCAAGCCAGGAATGCGAGATTCAACCATTTTGATTGGTGAATAGGTTTGTCACTCAAATGTCAGGGGCGGGAAAAAAAACCTCAGCCTCCTGAGGTTAGGTTATCACAGGAGTTAAAACCTCAATATCGATGCGATAAAGGTGAGCCCTAGCTCACAAGATGACACAGTCCATGATATTAGGTTCAGGAGGCAAGATTTTAGAAAGTGAAAGATTTTATTGTATTCATAAATAAAGATAACAATTTTTTAAATGATTCTCTTATGAAACATTTCAGTAGAGGTTTAGTTTGGTTTAATTTAATATGGGGATATTTTTTTCTCATTCTATTATGGCCCTAATGCAACAAAAACAGTAAAAATTATTTATTAGAATTTGGTCTCTAGTAGAGCTTCATGAATGTCAATCTGTGTTTTAAATAAACCTATGTTCAGGTTAAAACTGTCCAAGTCAGTTTGTTGAAGTATTTTAGATTTCGAACTAGGAAATGATAGTACAGACTCATAAAACAATAGTGAACTAGCCCTTTAGTTGTTACGAAGTTGTAAAGTAAATGCTAACTTTAGCATCAGCTTACTAAGGGTAAGCCAGTCGCTCACAGTGGGTGTTTCTCAATGTCAAGGCGCCTCGCCTACCAAGGCAATGCCTCGGTAGGCGAGGCGCCTTGCTTACGAGGACACTGTCCTTCCTTGGTCAAAGAAAACAGTTAAATGAAACAGTCTTACATCACGTGACCGCGGCTGCCCAGGGCTCGCCTTTTGCTTACGCGCTCATTTTACGTCCCGCCCATCGTTATATTTTATACGTATAAGTTTCAATATAGATGTATAATGAGAGTTTTACTTTTTTTATTGTGTATATATTGGTTAAATCAAATGTGAAAGCGAGTTAGTACCTGCTAGCAACCGAAGCTGCAACTTCGAAAATACCGCGATGTATTCTGGGAAATTTTTGACAGAGGGAAGGCATCAAGGAACCTCCCATGTATCCTCGGTCAGTTAGCTAAACGGCAGACAAACGGAGGACAGACGCCTCGGTAGCACATGAACATTTGAACGCGCTTTGGCGGTCTCTGATGACGTGTCTCCTAGGCAACCGGGGCGGGACCAAGGTATCAAGGCGAGGTTCCTTGGCATTGTGTTTAAAAATATATTCTATGTTGTCTGGCCCTCTGTCACTATTTCATTTTCAGGTATCCAAAATAATGCCTGAAAAGTAATTTAAACTAGAAAAAGTTGCATTTCCGGCAAAAATGTAATGTGAATGCTGAATGCTGAATGTTTTTGCTCAGTATTGCTGAAGAATTTCAAGTCAACTCTAGAAGACTTGCTGAAATGTAAAAAGCAAAATCAGCAGAAAAAGTAAAACTGTCTGCAAATTTCCTTACATAGTAAATTTGTCAAAATGAGCTAAAATGAAAATGTTAACTAAAATTAGATCAATTGCTAATTTTAGCTAAAATGTTAGAGGTATTGGCAAACACTAACATGTTGGTTAACATTAACTCAGTGCTTCTCAAATAGTGGGTGAGGTGGAAGGGGGGCGCGAGAGGCAGGAGGACACAGCATCATAGAGAGAGGGCCCTGGGAGGAGGGTACTCTCTATGGCACTGGGAGGACATTTTTGTCCTTATTCACGCTTGATCGATGATCAAGCCTCCAGTCTCTAGGTGGCTGCAGCGCTCAAACTTATCAACAGACTGCCTGTTCAACCCAGCAGAACAAGCAGTCTACACAGACAGAACTGAGTCTATGAAGTCCACAGTGTGGGAAAGGTGGATGGAATAGCAGAATTTAACAACATGGAATACTTAATTAAACTGTGTGCCTGCAGTATTTTGGCGGCTGTAGCTCCTGTACCGGTTGTTACCTGGTTAGACTGGGGTTCGGTCGGCCCTCCTCTCCACACAGACAGAATAAAGCCATGCTGAAAAAACTCACTGAAACACAGATGTCTTCCGAACTATGCTTAGTGAAGAGGTCAGGGCTAGTGATTTTTATGTTTATGAATCAGGAGAACAACCCTTCTATAAGTTCTGTTAGCTTATGGTGATGACCACTGATAGTGAAGAGTCACATCAGAAACAAGGAGAAGAAGCAAGAATGTAAAAAATGTATGTTCTCTTGGGAGGGCATGACAGAAAATAATTGAGAACCACTGCATTAACTCAATCAATTCAGTATGTTAACTTTAGGTCAAAATTAGCTAAAATGCAAATGTTAGCTAAAATTAGCTTAAATGCTCATGTTAGCTTAAATGGTAGTTGTAGTATAATGGATAGCAAAAGCAAGTTATATAACAATATCTTGCTCCATGTATAATGCTTACAATGGCCTAAACATAAAAGCCCGTGTAACTGCCCTTTAAAACGAATCACTGTTTTCCAGGTGTTGCGACAGCAAAATGGCATGCCTGGTACCTATGAGACTACATTGATCATCATAGGTCACATAGTAATTAAAAGTACTGGGGAAATGATTTGTATAAAATCTTCAAGTTGTTTGAGATATCTTACACTGAGCCTGAAGTTTTACAGTAGATGACATAATGTAACAGTAATTATCTTTTCTACCACAAGAGGGGGCTCCAACAAAAGCCATGGAAAGGCGTTCCGTACTCAGCAAATCACACACAGGTTTAGGGCCATTTGCCAGAAATATGTAAATGTCACATCAATAATCAGTAGAAAATTTTCGTGACTGAAAAACCTGAAAAAAATAGCAGAAAACTGTAAACAGATATCAAAAACCAGAATCATTTAAAGATAGCCTAAAGCTTCGCAAACTGTTTAAAGTTTAAAATGAGTTTCTAGCTGAAAGTTTGTGGAAGTAGTTACCTGTCAAACAGCACAAAGTTTTTGCTGAATTTTGCTGAATTTCCTAGATTTTATATACATTTTAATGGGGCAAAAATAGCTATAAAAAGATTAATATTTTTAAAAGTACGAATACCAAAAGTCATAGCAGAGAGCAGAAAGAGAGAATTTTAAAAGTGGAATGGTTACTTAAAATAGCATAAAAGTTGTAGGAGGAGATACGTGTTAAAAACATATGGAAACTTACTGTAAGTGAAACAATCCATAATGTGAATGTTAGTTTGAAATGTCTGAAACCATTGTGAGAGCTCTGGATCTGTGTAGGGGGGCGACTGTGGCTCAGGTGGTAGGAATTCGTCCCGTAATCGGTGGGTTGCTGATGACTGACAGGTGTCAAGGCTGTGACAAACTAGCACTTTTGACCTGTTCCCTGATTCCAGCGTTTTGAACAGGAAACTCTGCTTCACACTCTTAATAACTTGAGAACTGTAAGGCCTATAGAAGTCATCCATGCACCATTTTTTTATCAAGAATCGTTTGTCAATTGCCACATTTTTAAGAATTCTTTAGATTTTCTATGTATTTCAATGGGCCAAAAATGCATATAAAAAGCTGAATAAGTATAAAAAGTATGAATACCAAAAGTCATAGCTGCAAAAAATAGAAAGAGCTGTTAGGAAGTGGAATAGTTAAAATAGCAAAAATTTGGAGGAGGACATACATGTCAAAAAGCATACGGAAACTTAAAGAGCAACTCACCCCCCTACCAGAGTTTTACTCCGCCCAGTTTTAACCTTAAGAGGGCGCCACACTGGCGGTTTTAGGCAGAAAATTAATACTAAGATGCACTAAAATACCAAAATACTAACCAGTCATGTAGACAGCACTATTAGACACTCATGTATACGGTTTATCAGCCAAAAAAAAGTTGATTTGGGGATGAGCTGCTCTTTAAGTGGAACAATCTCTATAATGTGAATGCCTACAGAATTCACACAAATATGCAAGCTTGCTTTGACAGCCTGTCAAAAAGTTTTTACTGTGGAGAGCTCTCTTGGAACAAAGAAGTTGGATTTTCCTAGTTCCCAGTCAGAAAAAGCAACAAGAATCCCCCCCGAAGACACAATTTCCAACCGGACAAGTTATAGTTTACCGAAGAGCCCCATGTTTGTTATGAAATCTGTCTGGACGCATATAGAATGTAGTGAAAGTTGCCATTATAAACTACTTCAAGCACTTCAGATGGCTTGTATCTGGTTTCAACAGTGCCACACATAGTATTGTAAAAGATGTGTGCGAACATCTTCCTTAGGTGATCGAATGCAAAAAAAGAATAAATGCTTTTAAAAGCATATTATCGGGTTGAATTGTTAAGGCCAACATAAACAGCAAATCTGACTTGTAACAAGAATGCTTGTTACAGATACATCATTCCAAGCGCAGACCTTCAAGACAAATGAAATGCAAAATTATACAAGCCTGTCAACACATCCTTTCAAAATAAGAATCTTAAACATAGAACCATCAGGGTGTCAAAAAAGGCTCTGTAATCCAAGGCTTAGAACAATAGCTGACACTTATTTGGAGTTCAAGTTGCTAAAAGCGACTAGATAACACCTCAGGATAAAAACCTCATTTGGTCTAAAAATATTGTGACATTTTAACATCTGTAGACACAGGATTCTCTACGTAATACCCTTGCCACTACAGTAGGTGGGAATAACGTAATAACATTAACAACCAATGAAAATTCAAAAGGAGGAACGTTCAAAGCAAGGTTAATTCTGTGTACTACTTGCTTGGGATTTTAGATCTCGACCAGGAACTTATGTCAGACCCTGAGCACATTCCAGTTTACAGTCAGAAAACTATGGCAGGTCTTATTGCTAACTACTATTAGCAATACAAGCTGCTAGCCACATGTTTCTCTCCATTTTATGTAATTTAGTAGGCCTACTAAATTAACAATGGTAACAAATATGAACCTTACTGTACTATCAGTAACTGCTAATAAATTGTTTATTCATGCAGCTTTTGCTCTTTGTTGTACTCATAGCAGCCAGATTGCACTTGAATTCAGGGTAGTTCAGGGACCAAATCTAAGCCAGAATTTTGATTTCAGGCGACATTCAAGTCAACAATTTTGATTTTGGAACAAAGAAAGTCTTACTTCTAAACAGAAATAGAAATTAGTTCATAAATTGATTCTCTCTATATATTTATAGCTAGTATTTATTTCCACTATTTACCATTTACTAACTCATTATGACCTGAAAAGTAATTATAGAAGTGACAAAATATAGGCACTGTGAGAGAATCATCAGTTATAGTTTTATAAGCTTTTAATTGCACAATGGGTGACTGACTCCTGAAGTGTGAGGAGTTAACACTGGGTATCTGCCGACCTAATGGCCTTGCTCGGAATCTATCAATTCGTTCTCTTTTTCAATCCATTATCGAGACAGATTTTTACATAATTCCAAAATAAAATCAAGATCTTGAATTCATACCTATCCTAGACACATTTTTTAGTTAAGTTTGGGTGGGTTTTTGATTAAGTTGGTAGTAAGCAATCTTATTGACCAAATCTGATTTATTTTCCTAACCAAACTACCAACAGTAAGGTACTTTGAGGTAGTAATTAAATGGCCTATATTAAAATTTAAAAGTGTATTTTGCAGGTCCCATCAGAATCAGGTAAAATCCCAAATGTTCCTATTCAAAAGATTGAATTGTCAGATTGTCTTGACTGATATTTAGATGAATAAAATCTCAATGTTCTCTCATAATTCAAGTAAACTCTTGTCAACTGGCCGTTGCTGAACTCACAGAGGAAAGTTGAGGTAATTTCAGTGTCAGTGTCAATATTAATCATTACTCAGGCTCAGGCCACTTTTGTTCCTTTTAAAACCTCTTTGTATAACAAAATTGAATATCTTAAAAAAACAACTGGGGGCCACAAATTGTGGTTTTGGGAGTAAAGAAGGTTTTACGGCTGATTCCAGGTTGCCCAATTCTAACCACAAGTTCTTCCCTCTTTCCATCTTCCTAGCTTCTTGGCGTTGACCACAACATCCCTCCCCTGTTGTGTGAGTTGTCAGTCATCTTTCTTCCCTTAATTTGTCCAAACATCACCCACACCCACACATGGCTTTCTGTGACTGCCCCGTTTCTTTTAATGCTAAACACCTTAAATGTGTTGGGAAATCTTTTCCTGGGATTTTAAAGCCAGACTGGGTCATATGGACATTGTTTCAGAGCTCAACATAATCAACAATAGCTTGAAGCTGTGCCCCTAAAATCCACCTCAAACTGTCCATTCCCTTGTTCTTGCACGTACGCATTCACAGTAAGAGACTCTGGTAAATAAGCCAAAGCTTGAGGCATGCATAACAACATCAAAGTTTAGGCAAGATGCAGGAGGAAATTGCAGCTCCATCTCACATCAGAGCTGTTAGTGTTATATGTGGTTCAGGGACTCCAGGGAAAAGACGTTAGTAAGAGGTGACAGGACAAGAGGGGGTGGAGGAATCAGACCGGCCAGGGAGGTTTGCTCTGAGCATTAACTTCCTTGACATCATGGCATAGAATTGGAAATGTATTGGGAGGAACAGAGCCAAAATTGGGGAATACATTTGCATAGACTTATGTGGATTACCTTAACTTTGAGTTTTTAGAAGTTTTAGTGTGTGAAACAGTTAAATGAAAAAGAACCTCTTCAATCCACTAGTTTTGGAGGTGTTTAATTTAAAGGCAGCTCATTCAACACAATAAAATGTGGTAGTTGCAATAGTGGGTTCACTTAACCAGGGCAATTTCTGAAAATGCTAAATGGCTGTCCTCAACTGAAGCAAAGCAAAATGAAAAGTCTTTGCCCTACAGATCACATTTGTGATGTTTGCAGCATCAAATGAGGATCCTTTTATTCACTAGCAAGTTGCACCGTACTCTCATACTGCCAGGACAAATATAACATCCATATACTGCAAATGTAATTTATCGAGCTGCTCTTGTTATTACATTATTTCAGTCAATACACTTCTGATTTGGAAGACTCTAAAACAGAAAAAAGGAGGCTGAGCAGGCTGAAGCACTTTTGAAAATGAGCTGTACAATGGATATCTTGTCAACGTTGTATTATGCCCCTAATGATGATGACACATGACTTGTCTAGTGGTGGGAAAAAGGCACTTTGGGTTTTTACATTTATATAAATGTACAGTGTGTTGTGCCCCTGCAGCAATGCTGACAAAGTGGATAACTGATTAAATTAGATAGACCAGACTATCCTAGGAATGTGGAACTAGTATGCCATCTAGTGGCTTTAAACTGTAATGAACAGTTCTCCGTCTCTCCTTGCACTAGTGCATCTTGGCATAACTAATACATATACAGCATATCAGTAAAATAGAATATCCGGTTAATTTATTTCAGCCATAAAATGTAGAAACTGAAACTGATTTATTACATAGATTCACTATACACACGGATGTAAAGTATATTCAAAGCATTAATTTCTGTTAATTTTCATAATTGTGGCTTGTGAAAATTCAACATTTGGTGTCTCAGATAATTAGAATATAACATGTGATCAATAAAAAAATTTTTTACCCAGAAATCTTAAACCTCCCAAACCGTATGTGCTATACAATTTATGCAATCAATACTTGTTCAGGGCTCCTTTGGCATGACATACAGAATCAATGCAATATGGAATGGAATAGATCCGCCTGTGGCTCTGCTGAGGTGTTAATGAAACCCAGGTTTCTTTAGCTTTGTATGCAGTGTTGGGTCTGGTGTCTTTCATCTTCTTTTTAACAACGGCCTACAGGTTTTTGATGGAGGTCAGATGAGTTCACTGCCTGATCAAGCACAGTGATACCATACAGGTCCTTCTCAAAAAATTAGCATATTGTGATAAAGTTCATTCTTTTCCATAATGTAATGATAAAAATTAAACTTTTATATATTTTAGATTCATTCCACACCAACTGAAATATTTCAGGTCTTTTATTGTTTTAAAACGGATGATTGTGGCATACAGCTCATGAAAACTCAAAATTCCTATCTCAAAAAATTAGCATATTTCATCCGACCAATAAAAGAAAAGTGTTTTTAATATAAAAAAAAGTCAACCTTCAAATAATTATGTTCAGTTATGCACTCCATACTTGGTCGGGAATCCTTTTGCAGAAATGACTGCTTCAATGCGGCGTGGCATGGAGGCAATCAGCCTGTGGCACTACTGAGGTGTTATGGAGGCCCAGGATGCTTCGATAGCGGCATTAAGCTCATCCAGAGTGTTGGGTCTTGCGTCTCTCAACTTCCTCTTCACAATATCCCACAGATTCTCTATGGGGTTCAGGTCAGGAGAGTTGGTAGGCCAATTGAGCACAGTAATACCATGGTCAGTAAAACCATTTTCCAGTGGTTTTGGCACTGTGAGCAGGTGCCAGGTCGTGCTGAAAAATGAAATCTTCATCTCCATAAAGCTTTTCAGCAGATGGAAGCATGAAGTGCTCCAAAATCTCCTGATAGCTAGCTGCATTGACCCTGCCCTTGATAAAACACAGTGGACCAACACCAGCAGCTGACATGGCACCCCAGACCATCACTGACTGTGGGTACTTGACACTGGACTTCAGGCATTTTGGCATTTCCTTCTCCCCAGTCTTCCTCCAGACTCTGGCACCTTGATTTCCGAATGACATGCAAAATTTGCTTTTACTTTGGACCACTGAGCAACAGTCCAGTGCTGCTTCTCTGTAGCCCAGGTCAGGCGCTTCTGCCGCTGTTTCTGGTTCAAAAGTGGCTTGACCTGGGGAATGCGGCACCTGTAGCCCATTTCCTGCACACGCCTGTGCACGGTGGCTCTGGATGTTTCTACTCCAGACTCAGTCCACTGCTTCCGCAGGTCCCCCAAGGTCTGGAATCGGTCCTTCTCCACAATCTTCCTCAGGGTCCGGTCACCTCTTCTCGTTGTGCAGCATTTTCTGCCACACTTTTTCCTTCCTACATACTTCCCACTGAGGTGCCTTGATACAGCACTCTGGGAACAGCCTATTCGTTCAGAAATGTCTGTGTCTTACCCTCTTGCTTGAGGGTATCAATGGCCTTCTGGGCAGCAGTCAGGTCGGCAGTCTTACCCATGATTGGGGTTTTGAGTAATGAACCAGGTTGGGAGTTTTTAAAAGCCTCAGGAATCTTTTGCAGGTGTTTAGAGTTAATTAGTTGATTCAGATGATTAGGTTAATGGCTCGTTTAGAGAACCTTTTCATGATATGCTAATTTTTTGAGATAGGAATTTTGGGTTTTCATGAGCTGTATGCCAAAATCATCAGTTTTAAAACAATAAAAGACCTGAAATATTTCAGTTGGTGTTCAATGAATCTAAAATATATGAAAGTTTAATTTTTAGCATTAAATTATGGAAAAGAATGAACTTTATCACAATATGCAAATTTTTTGAGAAGGACCTGTAGTTCTCAAAGCAGACATTGGCTCCTTTGGCAATGTAGACAGGTGCTTGCTAGCTGAAGGAGGTACTCTAAAATTTCCACTGCTACGCTGACATTGGACTTTTTAAAAGTCATTAGACCAACACCAGCGGATGACATTGTCCGCCAAATTATCACTCACTGTAGAGACTTTAAACTGGACTCAAAGTTTCTCTAGTCTTCCTCCAGACTCTGGGACCTTGAACAAGGACTTTGCCACAAACTTTAAATGTTTAATCAGAGGCGGGTAGTAACTAGTTACATTTACTTGAATAAGTTTTTAATTTTTTTATTTACTTTTGTATTTTTACAAGACTGTAGTTTTTACTTTTGAGTAATATTTTTTGTGAAGTATTGGTACTCTTACATGAGTAAAGTTCCTTGCTACTCTACCCACAGCAAGTAACTTTACTGGATGAAACTGAACACTTGTTTTAACCAAAAATGCACAAGACTCACACATACAGTTTATGTTGAACTGAGACCTCTTGTTTGTACACAAGCTATATCATTTTAACATTTTCTGCTGAGGCTGATGTGACATTTGGAGGTCGAGTGGGGGTACCTTAACCTGGTCTAACAGATATAGATTGCCTACTGTAAGTATTACAGACCCTTTCCAAAAAAAAAATAGAATATCACAGAAAAGTTTATTTCCATTATTCCATTCAAAACATTAAAGCTCCATAGATTATAGATTCAGGGTTCAAAACTTAAACAATTTCAAGAATTTAGTTGTTTATATGTACATAATTGGGGCTTCCAGCTCATAAAACCCACGAAAACAGGAATTCAAAAAATTTGAATACTGTGAAGAAATCACCATATACTTCCCAGTTTTTTGCAGAAAAAAAGAAAGCAATTAGAATCACATCAAAGCAATCAAAATATGGTACTTTCAAAACGATGTCAATCTTCAATACTTTGTAGGGAATCCCTTTGCCTTAATCACTGCCTCAATGCGCTGTGGTTTTGCCTGTGAGTTATGGAAGCCCAGATTTCCTTGATTCTTGCTGTCATCTCTTCTTTGTTTTTGGGTCTGGTGCCCCTCATTTTCTTCTTGATTATACCCCATAGATTCTCAATGAGGGTTTAGGTCTGGCGAGTTGGCTGGCCAGTCAAGCACTGTTATGGCATCAAACCTGGTTTTGGTGCCTCTGGTGGTATGGGCAGGGGCCAGTTCCTGCTGGAAGATGAAATCTGCATCTCCATACAGATCCTCAGCAGAAGGAATCATGAAGTCCTCTAAAACATTCTGGTAGACTGATGCAGGGACCTTGGATTTAAGAAAGCAGATTTTACCAACATCTGCACCAGACATTGCACGCCAAATCATGACTGACTGTGGATATTTCACACTGGACCTCAAGCAGTTTGGGTTCTGTTCCTCACCCATCTTCCTCCAAACCCTTGATTCCCGAATGAAAGGCACACTTTACTTTCATCGGAAAAGAGGACCTTGAACCACTGGCCAACAGTCCATTCCTTCTTCTCCTTGGTCCAGTTGAGATGCTTTCTACGTTGGCTCAGGCTCAGAAGTGGTTTGACCCGAGGAACCCAACAGTTGTAGCCCATCTCCCGGATGAGTCTGTTGTAGTGGTTTTTGAAGCGGTGACTCCTGCCTCATTCCACTCTTTCTGGATCCCTGCCAGATTTATGAATCTTCTCTGTTTGATAATCCGCTGAAGCCCACTGTCAGCTCTTCTGCTGGTGAATTTTCTCCTGCCACAGTTTGCCCTTCCACAAGACTTTCCATTAATATGCTTGGACACAGCACTCTGTGAACAGCCAGCCTCCTTAGCTATGAACTTTTGTGGCTTCCCCATCCTATGGAGGGTATCAATCATGGTCTTCTGGCCAGTTGTCAAGTCTTCAGTCCTCCGCATACTGAACCTAACTGAGACAATTGAACCAAAGTGAAGGAAAACCTGTGCAGGTGCTTTGAGTGTAGTAGATGAGTAGTGTGTGACAATCAGTTTAAAACATTCATGCCCTGTAGAATTTGGGCTGATTTCTTCAAAGTATTCAAATTTTTTAAACTCCTGTTTTCGTGGGTTTAATGACCTGGAAGCCCAAATTATGTACAAATAAACAACTAAATACTTGGAATCATTTAAGTTGTGGGCCCTGAATCTATGATGTATGGAAGTTTAAAATTGTGAATTGAATTATGGAAATAAATAAAATTTTCCATGATATTCAAATTTTTTGAAAGGGGTCCGTAGTTTCATTAGTTTTAATTTGATTTTTTTTAAATTTTGGATACATTTTTCTTGTCAAATTTGTTATTTTACAATTATGTCACTTATTTCTATTGATTTGAAACTTTATAATTTGCACATAACTATATTTTTGTCCAGTTATATAATTTACGTTAGTTACGGTCTCAAAACAACTTCTCAATTTTTTTTACTCTTACTTGAGTAATTTTTTGGATTATACTTTGTACTTTTACTTGAGTAAAAATAGGTTGAAGTATTGTTACTTTTACTTGAGTACAAGTACTTGAAACGTCTGGGGAGATGCACCAATGGAGGCTTAGAAAGAAGACTGAGCATGCAGATGCATTCTTCAGGAATTCATCTTTCCCAAGCCCACTGAGGAACCCCAACAGACTGAACCCGAAAAAGAGAGATGTTAGAGGAGGTAAGGACCAGGAGTGGACGAAGCCGAAGAAAAGGAAGGATGATGGGGCCAAGCAACTGGGGAGGGGATGAAGGAAAGCAGGGATGAGGGAGGGGAAAGAAGGGATGAATTGATGCAGGATGACAGATGGGTTGAAGGGACAAAGGAGGGATGGGTGGGGGAATGGGATTTGAAACGAACAAGACAGGCGTAGAATCTCAGGTGGACTGAGTTTACTGTATCGACAGCTGAGACTCGTTTGAAGTCTCAGGTAAAGGAGTGGCTTAAACACAGTGAACGTAACATTTAGGCCATGTCTTGAATACGTCTGTGTGTGATGACTCTTGAAACCCTAAATCCAATTCCAGTTGCAACCCTCATTAAGCTGTTAACTCTGTTGCTCACCTAAATACTCTACCACTTTTTCCTTCCAATAAATTTTACAATAATATGCTTGGATAGAGCACTTTGTTAACAGCCAGCTTCTTCAGCAATGTACCTTTGAGATATACCCTCCTTCTGGTCGTGTGTCAGTGACTCCTAAAAATCTGTCATGTCAAGAATCTTCCCTGTTGTGCAAAGCATATCTGTTTTAAAATGTTTTGTCTTTTGTAATATTCAAATGTTCTGAGAAGTAGTTGTATGCCATAATCATCAAAATTAAGATGTAACATTTAAGGAATACCTCTGTAATCAAAACTTTGGCCAAAACAGAAATTTGCATTTAAGATCTATAACGAGGCAATCCTATGCCAGGACTCAGTGGAAATGAGGCATTAAAACCCCACGTTTTAATGCCTCATTTCCACTGAGTGGTAAGGCACAAGTCGGTGCAGCTCGGTACGCTTTTTTATGATCCGGCGTATTCAGGAGAGCGTTACCTCTGCCAGTTGGACTCTCACTGGGCAGGTAAGGTTAAACCCAAAAGTCTAATATATACTAGTGCAATGACCAATATGATGCACTATTATGTCTCGTACTTGTCGCAAGCAGTGACCGTTTTCCGTCCCCAAATCAATGGACTGTATTGTCTGACGTCAGTAGCATCATCCCAACTGTATCGTACCATTGTCCTATGGACCTATAACTGAAGGGGCCCCAGGGATTACAATGTTACAATGGAAACAGACAAAATAGCGGACAGCACCGACCCTAGCCATTCCACTCAGTAGACAAGGCCTGAGTGACCAAACTCTACCTCCTTACCTGTTCATACATTTACCTCAGACATCCATCCACTAACCAAAAAAGTTAGAACAGTAATTAGTTCATAACTTAAGCACAATATAACACCGTTCTGAAGGTAACAAGAGAAATTCCCCTAAAAGAATATGACCTAGCTAGCCGATACTTTCTTTTTTTTTTTTTTTCCAAGCCTCCTGTTTCTTCTGAAGAGTACGGAAGAGGATTAGGGCCACTGATGAAAAAAAAATAGAATTCTGAGAAAAAAGTCAGAATTCTGACTTTATTCTCAGAATTCTGACTTTTTTCAGAAACCTAAAACAAAAATTTTTTAACAAAGGATTTTTTTTTCATTTCCAAAAAAAGTCAGAATTCTGAGAAAAAAGTCAGAATTCTGAGATTAAAGTCAGAATTCTGAGAATAAAGTCAGAATTCTGAGATTAAAGTCAGAATTCTGACTTGTTTTTGGAAATAAATAAAAAAATCCATTGTAAAAAAATTCGTTTGTTTTAGGTTTCTGAAAAAAGTCAGAATTCTGAGAAAAAAGTCAGAATTCTGAGATTAAAGTCAGAATTTTGAGAATAAAGTCAGAATTCTGAGATTAAAGTCAGAATTCTGACTTTTCTTTTGGAAATGAAAAAAAAAATCCTTTGTAAAAAAATTGTTTGTTTTAGGTTTCTGAAAAAAGTCAGAATTCTGAGAAAAGTCAGAATTCTGAGATTAAAGTCAGAATTTTGACTTTTTTTTGGAAATGAAAAAAAAATCCATTGTAACATTTTTTGTTTGTTTTAGGTTTCTGAAAAAAGTCAGAATTCTGAGAAAAAAGTCAGAATTCTGAGATTAAAGTCAGAATTTTGACTTTTTTTTGGAAATGAAAAAAAAATCCATTGTAACATTTTTTGTTTGTTTTAGGTTTCTGAAAAAAGTCAGAATTCTGAGAAAAAAGTCAGAATTCTGAGATTAAAGTCAGAATTCTGAGAATAAAGTCAGAATTCTGAGATTAAAGTCAGAATTCTGAGAATAAAGTCAGAATTCTCCGTAGAAGAGTGCTCAGGTCTCTGCTAAAATCCAATAATCCTGCAGCAAACATTCACACTGATATTTACTCAGTTTCTGTTTTACAGATAGCCCATTAAGCTAGCAAGTAAAGCAAAAGGCAAAGATTTTAATGAAAGATTACTAAAAAAAAACAACTTCTGTGTGTACAGTTCACACACACACTGCTGAGGCCTGTTAGTTAAGTGAATAAACTGTCGGCAGTTCAATCATTCAATCAAAAACCCTTAAATAGAGTAAACAACAAAAGTCGATTTGCATTGTTTTTTCATGGATACAGGCCACAAGCTCAACTCTGCTGCTGGGTGGGACAATATAAAGTGAAACAAAAAGACTTTCCAACAGTATAACATTTTTTGCCAAGCAGCTTCATTACAACAAAAAATGTATACATCAGACACTAATGTAAATAAGTAAATACATTTGTGTTAAGTTTTATTTTCAGAAAAATACTTGAAAATGAGGAAATTCAAATTTTGTACTTAATTTTAGATTTTCTTTAACCTTAATATATGAAACATTTTTTGTACTAAATTTCATCTGGCAGCAACGGACCCTTATTACAGTTTTATTTGGGCAGTCATTACTTTAAACCATGCAGATAGCAAATGCTTCAGTTTCCTAAAACAATACATACTGTCAGGTCTAACCCATCTAGCAGAATGCACCCGATAGTTTTTGAACTGTACCTGGTGCTCGTATGTCCTAACCTGACACGATATATAAATAGTAATATATGCAGTCGTCTTTTACTTACTTATAGTATTTGTTCAGCTATTGCTCATCAGTTCCTAAAGCTATATTTTTAACGATCATATATTTATTCACCAAGAAAACCTGCTCTTAACAAATGAGTCAAAAACAAGACGTCACGGAAAATAATTTTAATAGGTATAAATGTCTGATCAAAATGCATCAAGATTAGATTCACAAACAATATTCATCAAATGATTAACAAAAAGAAGAAAAAAAACTGAAAAAGTACCGTACTCATTCTTTAGAAAGAAAACAACAAGAGCCACATTGATGACAAACTCACAGGAAAACAGAACGTGACTCAAGTCTAACTAAAGTAAATGTTTTTTTTAGAAAGATTCATACTAAATATTTCCAAGTAATTATTATACCAGCCCAGTTTCTGTATTTTCATTATCCCCTTCTTACTAGGCCAGAAATCCCTTACAAATCCCTTTAGTTACAAAATAAAAGAATAAAGTGCTGTTCAATTTTCCTTGAGGTACTTATCTATTAGAGAAAGTATTTGTAAACAAAAACTACACAAGAGCTAATTAGAGAAACTTTATAGGATGATCAGAAATGTATCTCAAGTGCATGATTGTGCATATTTGTCTCGTGGTTGGGAATGTGAAGGACAGTTTTCTGAAAAGTGCCAGATATGATGAGTGGCATAAGAGAGCAGCACCTCCTAAACTTAGGAATGTAGGGAATCACAACCACCTGACAGCTGGGCATCCTTACTCTGCAACCTTGCTCTCCATCTGTCAGCCCTGGAGGTTGTAACAAGCCTCCTTGTAGGAAGTAGCGTTGACAATACTGAACATGTCCCTCCTGACAAAGGTTAGGAAGTTTTTCAGAGGGCAGAGTAGGTGGTTGATGTGAAGCTCATTGGAATGACAGAAAGCAGTGTGAAATGTCACATCCTCACCATTGTACAGCACTCTGATGAACACTTCCCCATCTTTCCAAATTGACTTTGACCTGTCACCTTTCCCTGCTCTGTTTTTCGCCTGGCCTTGTGTTGTCCGCGGGCTTTTCCATATTTCAAAGACTATTCTTGCTGCAAAGCGAGGAAACTTGGCCTCCTCTAGTCCCAAGGCGCTAAGCAACGGAGCAATGGTGACGTCATGACCTGAAGACAGGGTGAAGACCTCCTCCCCCCCCAGATGAGGCTGTCGGCCTGCCTCATTGGCCTTAGCAACCCGTTCCATCTTGTTAGCAGTTCTGTTAAGGTACGGGTACATAGCAAGGATGGCGTATTTACGGTAAATACCAGCTTTTCTCCGATCTGCCTCATCATCCAGCTGCTGTTGGCGAATAACTGCAAACTGTGCCATAGTCAGGCATCCGCCGGTACCACCGTCTCCACTGTGAACACACGGGAAAGAAAGGCCGTGACACAGGTGGCAAAGCAGCGAGTCTATAGGGTTTGCTGCTCGGAGCTGGCGAGTGAGAACACCCAAGGTGCGTGCCATGTCAACATAAGTTCTCTCCAGGTTGGAATCGGCCACTCTGAGGCGATACTGCCTCCTTTGCTCTTCCTCCAGGTATCTGTTCCTGGCAGGGCACTCGCACGCTGGGCCGCAGAACAACGTGCTCCACTGATGACGCACGGTCACCTTTGTCCAGTCGAACTCTGGCAGGAAGCCGTAGAGAAAGGCCATTCCGCTTTGGAGGGTTCGGCTTTTCCCTGTAGTCTCCATCCAAACCTGCCGAGGCGACCAATCAGAGGGGAGCAGATTGTGATGCTTGTAGGCATGATGGAGGAGCTGCCCGTTGCGAAGGTGCTGCACGACACCTGTTAGATGAAAAAAAGACAGACATGTATTTAGTGTTTACTTAATCCGAAAGAATGGATTTTAAGGAGAAAAGATTTCATAACCAAAAGATATTTCACTGATTATGAACAGTAGCATAAAAGAAGTCAACACATTTGGGTGACATTGAAAGGGGTTCTAGACCAAAATTTTTTGACAATTGGAAACTGTTCTTTGACCCTCTATATAGCATATGAAACATTACTGGGGCTGAAAATGACCCAGCAGCCCTGCTAAATGGCCAAATACAACCCCATTATAAAGCCATACAATGGAAAGACTGGTTTTCCCTGCTCACTTATGAATATTAAATGAGCTGCGTGCTGATTGGCTGGTTTACTCCGATGGCACTAGGATGATAGGGTTAATAGTTCTATAACTAACAGTTACATACTGCCAACATTGAAGTGGGTGGGGACATATAATTTTAAGCGGGTGTGTCTACGGCCTATGACTCATCATCAGAGCCAGTCTGGCCCATTTCTCCAAGGCAATTACAAAATTACGAATTTGCATTGGAAAGCAGGTCGGAAACAGAAAATACTTTTTGGTATGGTACATTTGACATCCCAAACTGCCTAAATTAAACAAGGTAAATGCGGTTTTGAATTTTAGTACCCCTTTAAAACCATCTGGTTTCAACACCTGTTTGCGTGAGCTCTCCCATCTCGCAGACACTGTGGTTGGGGAGACGTGAAATGGAGCCCAGTTGTGCCTCCCAGTGGCCACGGTTCCCCTGGCCCATGTGATTAATGAAGGAGTTTAGCAGAGGGTGGAAAGGCTGCCTGAGAAGAGGAAAGGAATAAAAAAAAATTGGATCCAACATAATTACTACTGTCATTATGAAGTGTCAATCACATCCATAGGGACTTATTTTACTTAATACAGGACTTCTGCTGGGTGTTTTACTGCAGTAGAGTTGTATTAAAATCATTAGTGTCTGTATACTGACACTGAGCTGTTACTCATTAACTTTTTTATTGTGGATGTCAGATTATACAATTATGATTTATTAGGGATTTTAGTCAATCAATTGAGCAAGTTTTACAATCAGTTCAATTCAGTTCATAAAGCACCAATTCACAATCATGTCCTCTCAAGGCACTTTACAAGTCATTTCAATTCAATCATACATCCACTCCAATGAGTTTAAAAGTGTTCTAAGGAAACCCAGGAGATTGCATTGAGTCATTGACTTGCAGCTTTTGCTCCTCCTACACAAATATGTAGAGTAAGAAGACAGTTGCCGCTATTGTGTTGTTGATTTCACAGCAATCCCTCATACTGAGCAAGGCAAGACAAGGCAGTTTTATTTGTATAGCACACTTTCAACAACAAGGTTATTCAAGGTGCTTTACATGATTAAGTGGTAAAATTAAAAAAAGCAGTAAAACACAGACAAAGCATATAATGTAAAAAGCAAGAAAGCAAGAAACACACCCAAAACGTTTGACACATGAAAACATTACTCAAAGGCAGCTCTAAACAGATGGATTTTTAGTTGTGATTTAAAATAACTCTGTTTCAGCAGCTTTGCAGTTGTCTGGAAGTTTGTTTTAGATTAGAGGAGCATAGAAACTGAAAGCTGCTTCTCCATGTTTGGTTCTAATTCTAGGGATGTTGAGTAGACTGGAATTAGAAGACCTGAGTGGTCTGGTGGGGTTGGTATAGTAACAGTAGGTCCTCAATATACTTTGGTGCTAAGCCATTCAATGATTTAAAAAATAGTAAAAGTATTTTGAAGTCTATTCTCTGAGCTACAGGAAGCCAGTGTAAGGACTTTAGAACTGGGGTGATGTGCTCTACTTTCCTGGTTCTACTGAGGACACAAGCAGTAGCATTCTGGATCAGCTGCAGCTGTCTTAATTGACTCTTTAGGCAGACCTGTGAGGATGCTGTTGCAGTAATCAATCCGACTAAAGATACAACGCATGGATGACATTTTCGAGGTCATGTTGTGACACCAGTCCTTTAATCCTAGAAATGTTCTTTAGGTGATAGAAGGCTGACCTTGTTGCTGTCTTTACTTGACCCTGGAGGTTCAGCTCGGAGTCCATTACTACACCTAGATTTGGGGCCTGATCGGTAGTTTCTAGCTGTATTAACTAAAGCTGTGTGCTGACTCTTGATCATTTCTCTTTAGGTCCAAAAGTAATTACTTCTGTTTTGTTTCTGTTCAACTGGAGAAAGTTATGGCACACCCATCCATTGATTTGCTCGATGCACTTAGGGTTTGGATAGGTTCAAAGTCACCTGGTGACATCATAATGTGGAGTTGAGTATCATCTGCATAGTTATGATAGTTAATCTTATTGGTTGTTATAATATTGGCTAGTGGGAGCATGTAGATATTAAATAAGAGGGGCCCCAGGATGGAGCCATGGGGCACCCCACATGTGATTTCTGTTTGTTCTGATGAAAAGTTTCCTATTGAAACAAAGAAGTCCCTGTTCTTTAGGTAAGACTCAAACCTGCCAAGAACTGTACCAGAGAGTCCGACCCAGCTCTCCAGTCGTTCCAATAGTATATCATGATCAACAGAGTCAAATGCTGCACTGAGGTCCAAGCATGTAGAGGAAAAACTCCCCGTTAATAGGAAGAAACCTCCAGCAGAACCTGGCTCAGTACGAGAGGCCATCTGTCACGACCGGCTGGGGCTTTCAATTAAATGATTAATTACAGTGGGGTGCAAGTTCTCCCCCTTAAAAAGATGAGAGGCCTGTTATTTTCATCATAGGTATACCTCAACTATGAGAGACAAAATGAAGGAAAAAAATCCAGAAAATCACATGGTCGGATTTTTTACGAATTTATTTGCAAATTATGGTGGAAAATAAGTATTTGGTCAATAATAAAAGTTAATCGCTCACTTCAGACCAGAGGATTAAAATCCCAACATTGTGATGGAGTTTAAAGTGGGATACCGAAGCAGAGATCAGGTGCTTACAGCTTCAACAGAGTCAGCGGCTGCTTCTGGACCTGTAGCAGGTGGGGGATACGATCACGGATTCCATCAGATGCTCAGCTCTACGCAGACAGGATTTGTGCATTGTAAGCCTTGTTGTCTAACATCTGCTAATTAAAGTGTTGCTGAAAGAATGATATCAAAGATTAGAAGCATCGTGATATGTGGGTTGTAAAAGACACAGTGAAAGTAGCTTGCAGCAGCCAGGCTAATAACGTCAGCAATGTTTTGTTTTGGCCGTTAATCCTTCCAATGCTCTCTCTCTGCTCTCTGAAGTGGAGCAGGTTCACAGCTGTATGGTTGTTGTCCATCATATGTGTAGTTGTAAACATTAAAAGTTTATTTTGTGTCAGAGGTAGCGTTAAAATCCATAGCTTTCTATTGATCGAGCTGAGAGGACTCCCTTCTGCTACTTAACTTCCGGTCTGGCGGAGGTTAAAGCTCCTCATAAAAACAACTCCAAAAGCTAAAAGAATTAATGTACGAGTACATTTTTACTTAGAAACAGTTCCTAATCTATTTCTCTAAACAGTGATTTAAGGGGGGCTCTAACCTCCAACCTGCACTTTAAATCAAATTAAGAAGCTGTGGCATCACCTTAAGACATGCCATTCATGCTGGAGAAGCTGAATTACAATAATTCTGCAAGGAAGAGTGGACCAAAGGTCCTCCACAGCCATGTAAGAGACTAATTTGCAGTGTTCACAAACATTAGTACCTACTGTCAAAAGTACAACAACCATGTAGTTGCTTTGGGGGGCACTGACTTCTTCCACAGAGGGACTAGTTGGTTTGGATCTCTTTTATTCCCCAATAAATGTCATAAATTGAAAACTGTGAAATTACTCTGATAAAATCTAATGGTGCATTACTTCTGTCTCAGTCAAAGTCAACAACAAAAAATGATTATTAAGCTTTCCTGGTTAGACATCAGATTGCGTTCTTGGTGTTAAAAAGTAAGCAATAAAAAAAATATTTTTGATGCAAGAGTTTTAACAATTAAATTATTACTTGCAATAATGATTACAGAAAAACGATATTAAAGTACAAGAAAAAAAATCAGTAGATGGAAACATATAACCACTTCCTTTATCTACCAGCAGGTGTCTCTTTAACACAACATTGAACTGTAATGAAAACGATCAGATATGTGTGGGAGGAAGAAAAAAACTTGAAGATGGAGATTCAAAAAGATGAATGAATTTGTCGTCTTAGGCCACATGGTAATAAACATACACATCCCAACATACACACACCATCATCCAGGAATGAGGAAAGCAAGAAGAGCAGTCGATGATCCAGTAGATTAAAGAGGATTGAAGATTACAGTTTAATATGAAAGAATCTGTGGGAGCTGCAGCTCAACTCGACCAGATTAAGGGTGCGTACATGAGTGGTTTCCATAGTGATCACAGAATGATTCAGGAACAAGCCATAAAAATAGATCAAATAAAAGCCGTCCATCGTGTCTGACCTTACAAAGTAAAGCCTAATCTGGCATTTCCAGCCACCTGCTACATAAACAATAACAAAAAAAAGAGAACAATCAAAGCCTTTTTCTGCTGTCAGGTCACGCCAGTCATCATGCAACCACTCTGGACTGTTTGCATCATCACACTCTTATTCATTTGCACTATAATAAACACACTGGGGATGTGCTGAAGTGAGTGCAACCCACCGATCTGCTCAGTCAGCAGCAGATCGGACTGGTTTGAGGAGAATTGAACAATTCGGATTTAATTGGCTGCACTGGGAGACTGGATGTCCGAGGATGGAGACGCCAGTGTGGACAAAAAGCCTCTATTAGGTTCATTGTTGCCAGCTGAAGAATAGAGAGCCCAATTACATTAAGCAGGGATTATTATCACCGGATAGGACGCGGGATAGATTAGTCAAGGGAGGGATGGAGAGATGGAAAAAAAGGCAGCATTATGAATGGCGGGATTAACAGAGAAAGGCTGTGTTGGAAACACAGAAGAATTAACTAGAATATTGAAGATATGTAGTGAATTTAAAGTAAAAAACCTTGAGAAACTCTGTTGGGAAATAAGAGAAGGAAGGAGAGAGCGAGAGGAGATGCTCCCTGCAGCTAGAAAGAGCTCAGTTAACCGCAGACGGAGACAGTAGGTCGGCAAGCTGGTGCCAGAGTAGTCAAACACACAAAGCACACAACACCACACACCACACACACACCTCCCTGTAAGGATCTCTGACCAAACTGTGATTACAGGGATCCAAACGGGCAAAGAAAACAGAAGGAACTACCTACATCATCAATTCCAATCACACACACACGCACGCACGCACACATTCTTTGCATCACGACTAGAGATGGAGCAGTAATTCCACCCTTTCACAGTTCCACTTCTCAACATCTGTCTTTGTGGCAAACTTTAGGGCTAAAAGCCAAGAGGAATACAGAGAATGTTTGGAGGGGGGAGGATATCCAACCTCTTTTTTTCCATTCCCAGTTTGGATTTTACTGTTTTTAACTTGCTTTGGTCATTACCTCCACCAAGGAAGTTTTGTTTTCGCCAGGGTTTGTTTGTTTCTCTGTTTGTTAGTTAGCAACGCAACTCACAAAGTTATAGGTGGATTTTGATGAAATTTTTAGGAAATGTCTGCAATGAGGCTTGGAACAAGTGATTCGAATTTGGGGGTGATCTGAAGACCGCCATTACCGAAAAAGAGATTTTCGTGAACAACAACTGAACTATGAATGATGTCAGTGTGAATCCAGCTGCTTTTCTAGTGTTCTTTGTTGTTCTTATTACTGTACAGTAGGGATTGACCGATATATCGGCCAGCCGATATATCGGCCAGCCGATATATCGGGGCGATATTTGCGTTTTTTTACGTGTATCGGCATCGGCCGATAAGCGGCTGCTGCGTTCAACGATAGTTTTTTCCCAGCATTATTTACAGTCAGGCATGCACAGGCAGCTGTGATGCTGGAGACGCAGCAGTTCACGTGCAGATCATGCACGGCCCCTCCCCCACTAGCAGAGTGCTGGAAGCTCTTCAGGACAAAGGTAAGTTTTAAACTTTCAAAACATCTTTTAACTGTTTGACTTAGCTGAAATATTGCCATACACTTTGAAAGTGAAAACATGTTAGGTGTGCTTGCAACTATAGCGAAGCATTTTTTTTGGCTCCAAATGGAAAACGCGAATGCCTAATGCCTGCATTTAGGGAGCTGCAAATGGCTACGTTGTAGGCTATCCGTATGCATACAATAGCTGTTACGAACACTGGTCATAGAATTAAGTAATGCCGACGTTGTTCTGTGGTAGGCTTTTTGTGGGAGTTTTATTCAGCGGCTACCTGGCTGAGGTTTGAACACGTGTGGTGTGTGTGTCTCTCCCTATTTCCCTACTTGGAGCTGGGCGGAGTTGCCATCGCAGCAACACTTCAAGAAGAGCTTTAATGATGAGAGATATGTTTTCCACGTAGTTGAATATTAATTTGCGTTAACGTTTATCATGTACCAGACATAAGTATACCGTGTAGGCTATGCCTCAGTTGTGTTTAGAGCCGTTTGCTGACGTTATCATTATCAATCAAGTTCAATGGTGGTTGAGCTTTCAGTCAGCGACAGGTACCAAACAGAAGTTCGTGTGTGTGTGGTGTGCCTGTGGTATCGTTGAACACAGCAGCCGCTTATCGGCCGATGCACGTAAAAAAAACAAAAATATCGGCCCGATATATGTCGATCCCTACTGTACAGTAATAAGAACAACAAAGAAAACTAGAAAAGCAGCTGGATTCACACTGACATCATGTGGTGTGTGTGTCTCACTCAGTGGGACAGTGGGACACACGCATCACAGCGATATGAAATTTGCCTTACCTTTGCTGTTTTGCGTTTCTATTACGACTTTTTGGTTCCTAGGAAGTGTTTTTGTCTACTCGCCGAGAAGCCTGGCATTCCCCCGAGGCTCTGTTCTCGGCTCCCTGGTTGGCTGACTGTGCTGTCAATCTTGTTTGGCAAGTTTTGGCGTTATTCTATTGTAGTTATTGCGTTATATATTGCGTTATTCTAGGTTGTAAATAGTTGGTTACTTTTAAAATTAAGTATAGTACACTGTGCACTTCATTATGCTGCTTACTTGTTTCTAATGTGTGCAATAGTGTAATTATTTTATTTATGCTTAATTTGTTTTCAGAATTTTAATTACGCAGTTTTTCAGCACTGAATTCTTATTTTGCTTGTTCTACGTAAAATGTTTTTATATTTGTTAAAAATTGTTTATCTACTTGTTCTTACTTGTTCTACCTCACCAGTTTTTTTATTTGTTAAATATTGTTTATCTACTTGTTATACTATTTGTTAAATATTTTTATTTGTTAAATAAGTTCAATAAATGTTAAATTGGGACTTGTAACATTTGTTATCATCATTGTTTATATGATGTAAATCCAAATATCGGCTTAAGAAAATCGGTAGCCCGTATCGGTCATCGGCTAAGGCTGATGGAAAAAAAAAAATCGGTATCGGCACAAAAAAAATCCATATCGGTCGATTCCTACTGTACAGTGTCCTTATGTTCCTTAAAAGGTGCTTTTTTTTTTTTTTTAAAGGGAAGCAACAAGCTACGGCTAACACAGGGTACTCCAAAGCTGCAGTAGACAACGCTAGCAGAGTCTGCAACCAGAAGCCTGATAAGATCAGAAGCGCTGTTTGTTTCTCATTTAAGAAAATAGTGGTTTTTTTATTTTTATATCTCCCTTGTCTAAAAAACACCTATGCAGAAATACAGATTGCTCAGCATGGTATGGTTGATGACAATTAGCTTCAATAGTGACTCCGCTTTCTCATTGTCAAGCAAAAAGATTGGCAACCCGTACTTGACAACTCTTCTATCCACACCTTGTAAAGCATTAGCTTGAAATAACCATTTATGGCCAAAAGTGTCCTCAGAATGACATGTCACTTCTAAAAATGAGACTTTCAGCTGCTTCCATTCACTGGGTCTCAGAGAGTTCACAAGAGACTCCCCTCGTGCAGCAGCCTCGCTACGGTTGGGCAAATTAATCGCGCATGCATGAATCTCCCCTCTCTGCTGGAAGAGCACAGCCATGCATCTCATTAACTTTGTATTTTATGACATTTTATTGGAAAAGTACCAAAAGTTATAATTAGATGACATTGGGATGGGGAGGGGGGGGCGGTGAGTGGCCCTGGGGGAGACCTTCGCTCTGAGTGCTTTTCTAGTTCCGAATTTTAGGTTTGTAAATAAAACATTTCTGATATTTTCATATCAGGATAACCCACATAGTGTTACTCCTTAATTGGAGAAACAGTGGCTATTATAATAATAATAATAATAATAATAATAATAATAATAATAATAATAATAATAATATGCTTTAGCTTGTCGCACACTTGAACAAACAGACCTCTATGGTTAGAATCTTGTGCTCTGGGTGCCTCTGAGCTAATGTGGTATTTTAGGTTCAAGGATGTCTTTATAGAACACTGATTAGAGGTCACAGTGCTCTCTTGTTTTTGATCTTCTCTGGCACGATCTGGTTCCGTCAGACTTCCAGTCTCCTACGCTATTAAACAACAAATACACAGATAAAATTAGTTTACCCCTGTCTGACTTCAACAACGGTCTGCTGCAGAAATGTGAAGCTTAGTGAATAACGGTCTATTCATGAACCGAAACAAACACAAAAATAAGACTTTTTAATTGTTTTATGACCCTCTCCAATTCAAACTGGAAGGGTATTAAAATGTTAAATCCAGCCTATGGCTCTACAGATTAAAGTGTCCTTGTGCTTTGTCCAGATGTGCTGGTTTGTGCAAAATTAAGTCGCTAAATCTGACCTCAGGTACATGGAGTGAAAAAAAACAAAAAAACAAACAGACAATCTGATGTCCATATGGTCCTATTTTCTGGATTTAGTTCTCTCACTACACCATGGCTACTCTCAAGTAGAGTTTGCATTATTTGAAGGGAATGTATTCATCCAAAAACTAGTTGATTTCTGATATCTTAAGCACAGTCAGCTTTTAATAACTGCTTATCATGAAGCCTTATCTGACCCTGCTGAACAAGCAGAGTGAGCGTGAGCAGACACTGAGAGCTGCAGATAGAGTAGAGTTCAATGAGTGGAAGAGGAGAAGGGATTTCATTTGAGCGCTTAGCTACTTCCTCCCACTCTCCCTCTATGGGAGACA